>JAKIJQ010000051.1:0-1200000 GCA_023373905.1 Rhizoglyphus robini | reverse complement strand
CAGAAACGTTCATTCGGACGATCTTCGATTACTCACCTAGTACTTCAGCGAAACCCAACAGAAACCTGAACACTATAAGAAAGCCATCGATTATCACATCAAAAATTCCCAATCGAAAGTGTCGTCCATCACATCAGATAATAATAAAATAAATAAATCTTTATTTATACATATAAGAACAAAACATAAAACATTTACAAGTTGTACAATACATCAATAAAATCGATCCACTAAAAATATGGTTTGCGTGAGTGGGCACGTGCGTCTACTGTTCATCTTCTAGGATATCCGAACTAGGATTCTCAGAATATTGGGTTCTTCACAGAATAGGACTCGCGGAACTCTGACTCGCATAGACGACTGCACCGACAAAATTGATGGCAGCCGCCAGTGCAAACACAGGCATCCATCTGCCTTGTGACTGTAGAACCAATTCGGCCGTTAGTGGTCCACAGAGCAGTCCAGGTATGGTGGCGAGTGTGTTCGAGATGGCAAAGGTGATGCCCGCATGGTTGGGCGCAATGTCCGAGTGATTCGACAGATGGCCCGCCGAG
The DNA here is from genome assembly GCA_023373905.1 of Rhizoglyphus robini. NCBI lineage: Eukaryota > Metazoa > Arthropoda > Arachnida > Sarcoptiformes > Acaridae > Rhizoglyphus > Rhizoglyphus robini. The sequence goes on along the minus strand of JAKIJQ010000051.1, from coordinate 1,199,446 downwards.
TTGAAGGCACAAAAAGACATTGCCGCACAGATGACCAGGATGGCGGGCAGTAGAGACCGGACAGAGATGAAGCACAACATACACAGACCTGCACCGAACAGACCTATTCCGGTCATGAGTCGACGGACCGAAAGAATAGGCCACTTTCGTTCAGATATTAGATTGTCCGCTATGTGACCAGCACCTGAACGGGTTAATTATTAATATCAGGGATAAACGAATTAATCAATTCAAACTTACCGATACCCGCAATCGAATTCAGTATGTACGGCATCGCTGTAAGTGAAAGTGATTTTGAGTCCGCACCCAAATACCGAGACATGTAGTACGGGAACCACTGCATGATGATGTAGTTGGACCAGTTCATCGCAAAGTGGGCAATGTAGATTGCCCATAGGGGCCAGTACGAGACAAATCGAATCCACTGACCGAATCGTCGGTTATTTGTAATTCCTGGACCGAGTTTGTTGCCGTTGTTCGGCCCATTTACGGTCACAATCAGTGGCGCCTCACTTTCGGTTATTCCCGGACCACCGTTTCCATCTTCGAGTGAGGAGGCCACAATGCTCAACTTATTCCTCGATTCATCAAATGAGCGATAGTAAAAGTTGAACCAAAAGTATGTCCACACAATGCCGAGTATTCCAAATTTGTAGAACATCCAGGACCAATAGATGTGCGGGGTGATGAGTGCCGAGACCGTTTGGCCAACAGTGCCCGCGGATATTAGATAGCCGAAAGCACGGGAACGTTCTGAGACGGGTACGTTTGCGGCAAATAGTTGGAATATCATTGGTAGGCCTAAGAAGAGGAGAATAGAGAAGAGTTAGAAATGTGGGCCAATCAGAATCGATTCGATAAGAATTAGCATTCGATTCGAACGCTCTCTCGACCAATCAGAATCGTTCTTTCGGTCGATCCTCGATAACTCACCCAGTCCTTCACCGAAACCCAACAGAATCCTGAACATTATAAGTAGAAAAGGATTCGAAGCCACGAATGGTGTGACAAACATTGAGAAGGACCACACAAAGACCGAAAGGGTTAAGATGTTGCCGGCACCGAATCGTGAAGCAGCGGTTGTACCGATAATCTACAAATAGATAACATAAATAGACATATGGGGTTGAACGGGTTAATGTATTCTCTTACTTGACTAGTGATATAACCGTATGAGAATGAACTGAGTATCCAGCCCTGCCAGGACAGTGTCCAGCCGTACTCTTCGGCCATTTGGATGATCGCAATGGGCAGTATGGCCCGGTCGGCCGAGTTGATCAGATTGGCCACCGTGCACAGACATATTAGACGATAAGTAGTGGTACGCATTATTTGGCGGTTGGTGGGGGAATATTTCCCGTACGTAAAGGTAGAGATTAAATCACAGATTTCTGGGAATTTTCTGATAAAAAGAAGATGAGGGAAAGGGCCGAACGTTCATGACCCTAACACCTGCCATCCAAAATCACTCGGCGACGAGATTCACAGACGAGAAAATAATAATACTGAGGAGGTCAAAATAAAGAAGAGAAGGAGAATTGACCAATCACGGAGCAGTAAATAGACGATAAGTGATCACGTGGTTATTATCAGATTAACATTGATCTGTACAGTAATCTTAATCCGAGCTTTACTCGGATATCAATACTAAGTGTTGAAAATGACACGCACACATCATCATCACATTACACTACATATAAACAAACTAATAAAATGGGTAGTACCGCCCAAAAGAAAATATTCATAAAATGTATTATATGCAAAAATATTGAATTTATTTTAAATTTGTGGGCGCTGCAACACCTAGGTTCAGATAGCTATTGCATGTTTTGATCCCAGTTGGGTGGTAATAGTCGCACTCTTTTGTCAGGTTGTGAAGCTGATGAAACCAAAACAAACCTCTTTTTGGACTGATTTGTTGTCTGTTTTCCCTTTAATTTGTTGACGTAAATTCTGTTGTTGATTCTCCGCGAAATTCTCTTAAATTCTTCATCATCACCTTCTTCACCTCACAATGTCAGCATCGATTACGAAAAGGAAGGAAAATCCTGAAGGGAACGATCAGGAGAACGATGACGGAACCGGCATGTTAGCAAAAGGATTCCAACGGACACTCGAACTGTATGAGGAGTTGTGCAATTCCACCCACCCGACCAATGATCCTGAGTTTCAGGTATGGATTCTATACGATATTATCTGATTATTAATATTCTTTTTTGGGATGTACAGAAAAAGGTGCACGACGGTATTGTCCGCCTGGAAGAAATGACCCGAAATGTCAACACCCTCGGACTGTTCTCAGCGAACGAGACCATCTCGGAGGTGTCCACCGAGAACCTCAAATACTTTCTCCTGCCTGCCCTTTTGGCCGATTTCTCCCTCCGAAACCATAAATTTGACCGTATCGACATGTTGGAACACGCACAGGTCTACTATCGAGACTATATTCAACGACTGAACGAATATGGCGTGTGCGATATTGAGCTCGACAAGGACAAGGACCGCGATGGTGCCCAAGATGATACCAAAAAGGAGGAATCCGAAATTGGAAAAATCAAAAACGATCCTCTCATTTCGAGTGCCATCTTTCGTGAGTCAAAAATTCGAAGATATAATGAGGCGAAAAGGCTGGAGGATCAGTTGATCCAGTTGAAGCGACTAATTCTGGAACAGGTATTTATTAGTAATAGACGAATTAATCGGTATTTATTTATTTGTTATCTTTTATTTAACCAGGAAAACCAAGGAGCTACAATCGACGAGGAGGTGGAACGAAAGTTTTATATTGCCCTAATCTCCCGATGGTTGAGTCGCGCGATTGAGGAGTTGAGTTCAATTGAACAGGAGAAACCAATGGCCAAGATGCGGTCGGCCATGTTGGTAGCCGAACGGGAGAATCCTGGTTCGACCAGCCGTGGACCACCAGTGAAGCATCGCTCCAAACCCCTCCAACCAATCATCATCACACGAGATGCCACCCAAAAGAAAGTGTACGGCATTGGTTATCCGAGCATACCGACTGTGACCGTGGACGAGTTCATTGACCAGAAAGTCAAGGATGGTTCACTTGCGTTCAATGATGAAAGAATGTAAGTATTTGCTTAACCAAGAGCATTTTCTCTAAATGGATTTTCTTTTTGTAGATATGGAAACTCACTGTACAGTTGGGCGGACGATCCTGATAAGAAGCGACAGGGCGATGAGGAGGAGGAAGAGAGAAAGGAGAAACTGGCGGAGGAGGACGATGAGGTGGAGTTGGAACGGAAGCGACAGTGGGACGACTGGAAGGATGATCACAAAAGGGGTGAGGGTAATCGACATAACATGGGTTAATCCTGAGGATTGTGAGGAGGAGGATCATCTTTGAAGATGATCCTTTAGAGCAGATCCTTCCGTCGATACTCATTTTTGCATGCATCACCCTTTTATTATATTACGACAGCTTTGGTTCCTTGTTGATAGGTTTTTGTATTATTATCAAATTAGATTGTGCACAATTAATAAAGTACATTCATTCATACATATCCTTTCTGGTATAATTTCTCAGCATAGGCACCGTTGGTTGGACAAGGTTGTTCGGTGACAGGAAATCGCCCTGCAAATCGATTGTACAAATGCTTCTCGAGTCGTACATTCTGTGGCTTGAGAAATTCAAGATATTTTGGTGCAAACTCGAATGCGCCAAACATTTCCTTCTCGTCAATTGAGTTCACACAGCGGAGGATCATTTTGGCGACTTGTGGGAAGGAGGCATTGAGGGCAAGGAGGAATCGTTCGTCGGAGAAATTCCATTCGCCCAGGTCTAGGCCCGTTAGGTGGACGGTGGTCACGTGGGTCACAGGGAAAAGGTCTTCTAGACGGAGGGACATGTCCAGGAGGAGATTGTCGAGACGGAGTTCACGGAGATGCTCCAATTGGTTCAGCTCGGGTATGAGGATGTTCTCAAGTTCGGGCTGTAAATGAAATAAATAATAAATAAATCGATTAATTCGTTCATATTCACTTACCACACCACAGAAGCCCACATCCAAATATTTCAACCCACGAAAAAGATCACAAATCTCGGGCACAAAATCCCGCGCCACACCAGACACCCTCAGATGGGTTACCCCTGTGCGGAAATGTGGATTTCCGCGAATAGCTTCGGCAAAATCGTCAGCCTGGAAGAATCTCAACGAATCGAGTCGTAACTTTCGCAAATCGGGACCAAGTTGACGAAGGACGGGTTCGATATCACCACGGTAACCAAATAGACGAACTGAGAATTGGGTCAACCGTGGGAGGACATCGGGCAGACGGTTAATCAGTACCTGAGAATGAGAATTTAGTATGTAATATATTCACGGGTCAACCCACATACCTGAATAGCCTGTTCCGTACGGAACAGATTAACCGGCAGTAGATCCAACACCTCCAGTCGAGCCATTCGGTTAATCGCCTGTACAAGTTGTAATAGGAAAAAGTCCTTTATCGGGTCATAGTTGATAGACCCGAGTAGTGTCAGTGCCTTCAGCCCCGGCAATAGGTCCAACAGTGTAGGCAAATCCCGAAAAGGTGAATTCCAATCCATAAACACAACCAACCGTTCCAAATTGGGCAATAGACCCACAAGTTGGTGGCACAGTTTTTGATTGAAATATTTTGGATCAATTATGAGTTCATCGTTTGGGCGACCGGCACACGGAACTCGTAGCATCAGTTGCCGCTGATCCTCCTCGGGAAAGGTGGCGACATTGTGCGAATAGGTTTGTGTGTCCTTAATCATCGAAATAGTTCCAAACAGTTTGAGGGAGTGATGTTGGGGTAGGATGCCCGATTCGATAAGGGACTTCCACTGGGTACAGACGAGTCGAAGGCACAGTTGAGTGTGCAGGGGCAACTCCCAGAATATTCGTAGTAGACAGTCGGGCACGAGAATCGAGTTGATGTTGGAGCTCATTTTGGACGGTGATCAAAGACTTGATTTAAAGTTATTATAATTTTTGCGAATTTGGTTACGAAAAAAATGACGAGAAAATCAAAGTTCGGGTATTGAGAGATTCGAGAATATTCTCTGAATGCAGGATAATAAAAATCGGTGGATGTAGAAGGAGTGGAAAAGGTGGAGGCGGAGGAAGAGGATTGCAAAAATATATGAAGGATTCTATAAAAAGAAAAATAATTTAGGTTATTGCTGTACTATTGCGTAATTATTACGATAATACTGATGATGTAAAAAGGTGAAGAGCTTCTTGTAGAGCCAAAGAATATTCTTAATAACTAAAAGTGAAAAAAAAGAAGAGTAAGAGGAGGTGGAGGAATATTACTACCATTTACCGACAAATCCCGTTCAGAAATAGACCAAAACAAACTTCAGAAACTATTGACACCCAAACAAAACATTGAGGCACCCATTTCTACCTTACTCGGTCATTCTTACACGTGATAAACACAAACAAGCTACCGTACTCAGAAAATCGATCTGAGGGCGGCACTACCCACAAAAAGTACAATTCAAAAACAACGTTACTTTACTTAAAACTATAGACTCATAGTTGCTTGTTTTGGTATGTACTGCCCCATAATTGCACGAATGAATAACTGCGCCACTGTTTTCACCTCTCTGATGAACCTAATTTCTCTCTCTCGGCTTTTGCATCACATTTCACGATACACTTTCGACGATGATGTTATCGTTTTGTACTTTTGCGTAATCTCACGTAAAACTTGTTGTACCTCGTCTCTCTCTCTCTCTCTCTGTATGTCACTGATAGTATTCAGTACATGAGGAGAGATAGTTATAATACGAAATCCCAAAACATTTACTCAAAAAGAATTTCGCGTACACAACAAATTAGTGTGTGTCACACAAGTGCAAAGTAACCTTCAAAACTTATTTTTCTCTCTACCAACAACAAACCTCATCATCATCACTCTCTCTCCGGTGTACATCCATTCTGGTCAACTCTCTCACACAACACTACTATCTATATCGTTTATCTTCCTATTATTTATTCGATCTATCATCTAAAATGTCCGCAAAGTTGGCTCTGTCCGCTGCTGTCCGAACTGTGTCCACAAATAAAGCGTTCACCTCTAGTCGTTCGGCTATTTCTATGGTAATTTGAATATATTTTTTGAATTAGATGATCTAATCTGTTATCTTTTTTACTTTTAGACACCCGCCGCGATTAGTCGAATCAAGAATTTGATGAAAGAACGACCAGATGTGGTTCGTATTTGGGTTCTTTTTTGAATCCGAATCCCCTGACTATCTGTTCTATTTCTCCTAAATCTCTTAACTTTTGTTTATCTATTTTCTAATATATTTCTCTCTTCCTCCCCCCACCACATCCAGATCGGTCTCCGTGTGGGCGTGAAACAGCGCGGCTGTAACGGCCTGGCCTACACCCTCGACTATGCCACCGCAAAGCAGAAATTCGACGAGGAAGTGATCCAGGACGGTGCCCGGGTGCTGATCGACAAGAAGGCCCAACTCTCCCTACTGGGCACCCAGATGGACTTTGTCCAGTCGAAGCTCTCCTCTGAGTTTGTCTTCAACAATCCCAATGTGAAGGGCACCTGTGGTTGTGGCGAGAGTTTCACTATTTAGCACACCACAACAACCACAACCAAAACATCTTCCATCCTCAAACACGTGCCTCTCTCATTCTTGTTATATTCTTCTTTTTGTACAAAATTTTGTAGCAATTTTGCCTCTTGTCACTGTAAATGTAGCAATACCTTGTTGTTATTAGAGTACATCTTTGATTGTTCCTGTACATGTATTCTATGTATTAATATTAAATGTTGTTATTTTAAAAACGATTTTTAATTTAAAATATACAGAAAAAAGATACAAAAATGCAATAAAAGCAATGCAAAATAAGTCATTTTAATAATAATAATAATAATAAATCATGGTAGTAATTCATGGTAGAAATTGGGGTTATATCTAGAAACAAATACTAATAATTTAAAATAAATGGGAGGGGATTCAAATATTTATATTACATCGTGTGTGTATGGATGGAAGGTGTGTGTGTGTGTGTGTGTTGGGTGTGGATGCCACTATTAGATGGATGAATGTATTATATCATTATCAGTAATAATATAAAAGAATCATAATAATAATAAGGAGAGAGATCATTCTGTATAAAATGTATAAGTTCTATGAGTCTAATACTACAAGTGTCTGTACAAGTGTTCCTAGCGAGTCTTGGCTGACACGATCGTCGGTGGAGGTGGTGGTCCTAATGGTCGTGACAGTCGTCGAATGAACTGGCCAACCTGATCGGCCAAAATATGATGCTCAGAAATGACGTGCTGTGAGCTATAGCAGTATTCGGTAAACTTATTGCTACACTTTGTACACTCAAACGGCTTAAAGTTGTAGTGGGTGTTGATGTGTCGTTCCAGTTTGCTTTTTACAATTTTGTGACAGTAGGGACACTGATTTTTTCGATTTTTTCTCTTCTCCACTGGTTGAGATGTTGCCACTTTCGGTGGTGGTGCTTTTGGTGGTGGTGGTGGTGGGGGTGGTGCTGCTGGTTCATAATCGTCGACTATCCTTTGCTTCCTCTTTCTCTTCGGTGCTTGTACTTGACCGCTTGTACTGGCGATGGCACTACTTTCCACAACTGAACCACCATCACCAATCAAAGGTTCACTTGGATCTTCCTTTCGTGGTCTCTTCTTTGGCGCACCGCCATCATCAGGTACCGCAAGAGAGGCTCTGACTCGTTGCTTCACATCTGTAAATGGCCTTTTCATATTTCGTAAACCCATCTTTGGCGAAACAACGGCGTCAAGTGAAGATGATGCAGCACTGCCTACTGGACTCGAACTTCTACTTCGCGGTAGCTTTCTCTTCGGTTCATGATGCTGCTGGCCATGACTTTGTTGACTGTTGACAGATGCCGACCTTGAACGGTGGCTGTCAAAAGTGTCGACACAGCACGAACATCTCGAATGACTCCGACTGTGACGATGATCAGATGAGGACGACCGATTGGCCAGGCGGGCTGACTTTCGGGGCGCGATTGCAGAGTAATCTAACCTCGGTGGTGCTAGATAGGTTCTGGATGGGTTTTGTAGTGGTGGTGGAGGAGGAATCAGTTGCCTCAAGTCCTGACCACAGAAATCGCGGACAAAGTATTTAGTATTCTTTGGATCGAACTTTGTTATCGACAGATTGGGAGCATAATTCTCCTGTCCGGGACTCACTTCGGGACTGATGAGGTTGTTCAGCAGATACTGCTGCTGAAGTTCAAGTTGATCGTTATGGTTGCTCTGAAGAACTTGATGTTGTTGATGATGATGCTGCTGTTGTTGTTGTTCTTCCTCTTCTTGACCATTTTCAGGTGGATAATCGTCTTCGTATTGTTCATCATCCTCATGTGGCATGTCCAGATTATTACCGTGATAATCGTACTCTTGTGTGCCCACCCCCACCAGTGCTTGTTGGAGCAACAATGCTCGTTGCTGATCATCATTCTCATCATCGATCACCAGTGATCCATCGCCATATAAATCCTCCAGCTCCTGTTGACCATCAACAATCTCCCGCTTTATCGCCACTGATGGGACTTTGTGTTGAGGCACATTATCCACGACTTCTTCAAGCCACGGTCCATCATTTTTATGATCCTCATTATCGATCACCAGTGATCCATGGCCATTGTAATCCTCCAGAGGCACTTCCTGTTGGCCTTCAACAATCTTCCGGTTTATTACCACTGTTCGATCATCGTGTTGAGGTTCTCGATCCACAGCTTCAAGCCTCAGTTCATCATTTTCATCATCCGTAGGAGAAGCCGCAGAATGTGGCGATCCAGCAGAGCTTTCGTCTGAACTCAAAAGAGCTTCGGGATACATCTGAAAAATAGAATCAACATTATTAGATTGAAGCACTACAATGAATGAAAGCCACTAACCTCAATATAATCATTGATATCGTCGGGAAGAGTGGGGTCAGCCGGAGGTCCGTCACTGTCCCGTCGCAGACGCTTACAAGGCTCAAAGTCGTCTTCCTGTGAGCTAGACGAATCAATCGACTGATTCTGGTACGCTTCCGAGTCACGCAAAATAGGCTCAAAGTCCATTCCTTGTGAGTTGGGAGGAGATGGGAAAATCTGCGGAGGAGCCAGCCTTTCTTGTTCTTCATCAAATTGATCATCATCATCATCCTGTCCATGATACGATAGCGGCGGCGGCGGTTCATTGAAATCCTCCTCCTCCTCCTCAGAATCACCATCTTCATACTCCTCAAGACTAGATTCACTATCGAGGTCATCGTCGTGGTGGTCAGAGTTAGCGTTGACGTCAACCTCATTTGGAACACCATTGGCAAGATAATAGCCCTGAGTGGCGTGGAGATTGATGTTGCGCTCATATTCATCGGAGCTATTGTCGACACCATTAGTGTCACCATTGAGGTTGTGATATTTATGCATCTGAGCTAGCGACAGTGGCACATGTCGATTGATACCGCTCAATGGATGATTCCCAGAGAAACCGTTCAGCAAATGACCATTCCACCCGGAATCGTCGGGATGTTTTGTCAATGAACGCATATCAATTGGCGTATTATCATAGTGATAGCCACCGTTCACTTGATTTGATGGGGTCGATGGAGGAAGCTCAAATGACAGTTCCTGCTGGTCCTCGACATATTCCCGTTTGACCGTGACAGAAGCCATTGGAGGAACTGCTATTCGTGGAGCCTCGAATCCATTGACACGAACAGGTGCCTCGACAATCATCACCTCGGATGAATCACCTTCGTAGTCTTCTTCCTCTTCGTCGGGATAGTCCTCAGGTTGGTGGTGCGCACCGTTCAGTTGAAGGTGATGGTTGTCGGGCTGTAAAAAGTTCGGATAGATGTTGTTATGGGCTGCAACTGCAAATGAAAGTAATAAAAAACACATTAGCTAGATGTTGACCAGAAGTGGCCACTTCGGGAAAGAAGCCAAATTCATAAGGCGTGTCAAACATACCATCGTACATATCATCATCAAGCACCATGCCCATCTGACCATTCGTCAAAGTGGACACATTGAGAAAGTTCGCCTGTGGAGATTCCACCACTTGTTCTTCATCATCAGGTTCAAGACCATTCTGTTCTTCTTCTTCATCAGATTCAAGACCATTCTGTTGTTCTTCATCATCAGATTCAAAAACATTCAGTTGTTGTTCTTCAACGGGTTCAAGAAGACTACGTTGTTCCTCCTCAACAGGTTCGAGAAGATTCTGTTGTTTTTCCTCATAAGGGTCAAAAACATTCAGTTGTTGTTCTTCAACGGGTTCGAGAATCTCAATGTTATCCAGATTATCCCTCCCGTAATCGGCGAACCATTCATCGTCATCGTCGCACAAGTCGTCGTCCATCTTGTCAAGTGTTTTCAGAAACTCAGGATCTCGAACTGATGTCCAAGTAGCGGGCAGATCGCCAAACACTTCCCGAGACTTGACCTGATGCTCCAATTCGTCGAGTATTCCTCTGGGCGAGTAGCGCCGATATTCGTTGAATAGCTTGTCCACGATAAAGCCGTCCTCTCCAGTGTCGCTGTCCTCATCTGCCGAGTCCTCCATGTCGACAATGTTAAAGTACGTCGACCGAAAGTCGCGAACACGATGTTCCTGTGGGTTGAGGCCCATGTCCGCCTTGATTGCGATGATACGCTGCTGAATCTGAGTCCAGGACACTGGCGGTGGATTGTCAAAATCGTATTCTTCATCGTATTCTTCTTCGTCTTCTTCCATCTCATTCTCCTTTTTCTTGGCTTCTTCTTCAAGCAGTCGGAACAGTCGTGGTTCACCAGAAGAATCATCCTCATCGTAGTCGTCGTCGTGACTGTCACAGTCAGAGGAATCCGTTACCATAGCGTCCAGGAGGGCTCTTTCGTCGGTCTCCTCGGGTTTATCATACATCAAGTCGTTCAAGGGACCGAACCGTTCCTCGAGCCGCTTCCACGCATTCACTCCATCCTTGTCGCCATAGCAAAAATCGTATTCCCTTACAAGGTCAGACAACTTCTGTTCGTACTCCTCCTCGACATCGACTATCGCCGATTCTTTGGCTTCAAGTAAGGGGAACGACAGCGCCGGTGGATCAGGAAAATCACCAATTCGGTCACGGTGCTTGTAGAGGATGGCGTAGATGCGTTCAGAAAGATGGTGCAGCACTTGAGCTTGCTCAGGTGTTATGACCTTCAAAAGGGGATTCAGTGGTTCCGTATGTTCCTTAAAGGAATTAAAGTAGTCGGAAGGTGTTGATGATGATGCTGAAGAATCGGGTTCGTCCACTGAAATGTCCATTGCCAATTGTCCATTTAAACATTGTCCAGTGAAACCGAATCGAATCAGAGCTTTACTGTCAACCCAAAAGGTCGGTTTGAAGGCCTCGGGATCGGGCACCGTTACGGTGGTGGAATCAAAACAGGCAAGTGACAGCTCCTTCCTGAGCAGTCGTAGGGTTCGTGACAGATGGTGTCCATGGTAGGCAGATTCGGCGGGCGTAGAGCTGGTGGCCTTCTCCAGATTCGCGAGTACCGTCGAGAGAGATTGTAGCTGATAGTCGTATTCGGACTGGACTGGATCATCAGCACAGTGTACGAAACGCTTGGCTGGGGGTGCATGCGGTCCTAATGGTCGTGGGAATGGCAATTCTGGGGGTGCCTGATTAGACGCATGCTGATTGTACATTATGGTGCTGGATGACGACACTGGTCGTCGATAAAAGGGATCGCTTATCGGATGAGATGATAAGTAGGCAGGAAGGGGCCCATTGGCGCCCTCAATTTCGCCACATTTCGGTTGTTGTTGTTGCAGCAGCCTGCGTCCCCTCAATTTTCTTCTCTTCCGACCACATTTAAAGTGGCTTTTCATCATGATGACGCTGATGGCGATTGATGAACGGGATACACACACAAAAGTAGAGCACACACACACACACCACTGACTGAGTGGTGCTGATGATGGTGATAGTGGCCAATGTGGTCCACTAGGGCCCTAGGGACACACTCGGTTCCAAGGTTTTGGGTTCAAATCGAGAGAGAATATATCAAAGCTCTCTTAAGGACACACAACACAAACCATAAACAACACACACGGCACACTCAAACAATGCAAGTGTACACAGTGCCACTGCACACACACACACTCCTCTCTCTCCGACTCCACTCAATTCGTAGTAGTGGTACGCGCTCGTACACACGCGCGTTTACGACCACACTCTCGGCTAGTAGCACAGAAATGTGAGAAACAGCGCCGAACACATTCGAGTTTCCACAGATGACGTAACCAGAACTCATACACCTACTAGTAGAGGTGGAGGCGCATGGAACCAACCAACCAGTAGTGTGGTGTGGTCAAAACACGCGGATTTAAGTTTTGCCCGCGACTACCACACGCGACCGCCATAGTTTCCCTGTCATAGAGTACGTAATGCAGGTGGAGGGCGCGAAAAGTTTTCCTGGAAAAGTTTATTTGTATCATTACTATAAAATCTATTAATATTATACTTAGCGATAAAAGGGAAAATGTAGATTCCATCTGCGGAGATGAGGACAAATGTTGCCCGTTCCAGGAACAGAAAATCCGCATGAGTAGACTTTTTCTTTTTGAGATTGTGGGATTCTTTGGATGGTTTGAAGATTCGATTCGGATTGATGAGGATCATAATCATCATTGGTAGTGCTCGATACTGTTGAGTTGGATATTTCAAGGTTAAATGAATGTGTTCCTTCATTATGAGATTTGTTGGATTCTCGTGAATTCATGATGATGATGATGGAGAACAAATGTAAAGTGGCAATTGAGAAAAATAAGAAGGAAAGCAATGGAAACAGTTGGGAACAGTATTATACTGTCAGTATAGAAGGATAATTAAGACAATGGGGACAACATGAAGAAAGAACAAATTAAAACAATAAAGGCAAACAATGAAGATGCACTTGATAATATAAATTGACAAATAAGGAAAATTGAGATCATCAATGGACAGAGAGGAAAATGTGAAATTGGGAAAAGTGAAAATGGAAAATTGAGGACAATTGAGATATACACAAATTAAGACAAAATAAAATAGTGAAGATTGACAATGAAAAATACATTTAAAAATATATAATAATATTTAGAATGAATTATGATAATCAAAGTGAAGATTTGAGATTAAGAAATTGAGAATAATTTAGATTGAGAATATATTCACGAACGATCCTCAACCTCTAACCAAACACTAAACAGACAATGAACAATCATGTCTAATGACAAAACAACCAACCAATGGTTAATAATGTGAACTAATTCCGAGAACCTATTAAGGGGAAGGAGGGAGGGATGCTAATTCACAGAACCAACACCGATCATATTCAAAATAACATTTTGAAAATATTGACAGTAGCGACATCTGGTGGACGTTTCAGCAACTAATGCACAATGGCGCGAATTTTTCACAAGTGAAATGAAAAGTTACTTGCAAGTTATTGAATTGTGTTTATTGTCATATAATGTTAGTTTTACAAAAAAAATAATAACACTAATAATGTTAATGATGATAAATCAAATACTAATTCAGAATATAAGAACTATTAGCAGGATATTAATTTCAGAGAATGTTCAACTTCCGGAGCCTTGGGAGCAGAAAACGGCAATGGATTCTTACGAACTGGCAACAAAATAGTTTTCGAAGATACTTTTCGGGAAACTTTCTTTGAAGAGAAAGTACCACCATTAGATCCAAGAGATACAATTCCTAATTCCTCACAATCCAATTTATTATTCTTATCATCTTTATTACCAGCTGGAAAATTTCAGAAATCGGGTTTGCAAAAGAGACTTTTTTGGTTTTAGAATTAGAATTTCGGTTACCAGATTCCTTTTTGGGTTCACGAATGTTACGAACTGGCGGATCATAACGAGGCTTCTTCTTAGGAGGCACAGAATTTGTAATAATGCGCTTTTTAATTTATGACAATTGCCGTTCATAGATGGCGCCACTTAAAATTTTTAAATCAAAGTAAGGTTATTTGGCGCAAACGTTCTAAAGTGGCTTAAAACTTACAACTTTTCAATTAAAATCAATAACATTCCAAAGTAGAAGTGCTAAGTGTCTAAATAAAATCAAAAATATTTTAGACTTTATCATTTTGGCCGAATGTAAACATCAAACACTTATAACTGTAAAAGTTGTACATCTTTTGGATATTTAAAAAAAATCGATTCAAGAACGTTCTAGAATGTGGAATTATAAAAAAAGTGTCTAATTATAAAATCAAGAATATTTTAAAATATTTGAAATGTGTTGTTAATGGAGCCAAAAATTGAATGCAATTTTCAACTTTTGCTACTAAGAATCGATTCGAAAAACAGACAATGAGACGTTCATATAGAACGTATCTTTTCCCCGTGATTATTGAATATTCTATATAATTAAGAGCTATAAATCAAAGATGAAATCAACTTTTATTTAATCGATCAACTTTTTAGTAGTAATAATAATAATACAAAGTAATACAAATCATCAAATAATATACCAAAAATAATGTATTTATAATAATTTAGCATCAATTTGTGTGCGCATGCGTATGAGGTTGAGGTTTACACAAAAATAGATCTATTGTTTGTTTGGTGATTGAGAAGTGATAAGACATTAGGTATTGAGGTTAATTAGGTGATGAACAACAGAAGTAGTAGTAGTAGGTATTGAGCTAGTGTGGTATACAATGGATTGTGAACAAAAGAATTGAGAAAGTAGGATTCTAGTAATAATAGTGAGACAAAAGGATTGTTCGAGTAATGTGAAAGGAATGTGTATGAAAGACAATAGATCTTATCGATTAGAGCAAACAATAGGCAGATACAGGTACAGGTGAGTATAGTATGGAATATATATTTAAAACAATGGATGGATTGACACAATCAAAACAAATATTGCGAAATAAACAATCGATAAGAATGTGAAATTATTGGAAAAGAAAACAATGAAAACAAAGGAATGTTTGGAAAGTAAATGAGAGCTCGGTAAAACATAGGTTTGGCAATCAATACAGTAAGTAGAGATCAGTAGAATCGATAGATAAGAATCGTAAAGAATCGTAAAGAAACGAGATTAACGAAGGAGAACAAAGGCGTTTGATGTGGGGTTACGTACTCTGTGAGCAACTCAGGGAGACAATGACAGACACGCCATCTTGGAACTGGGGTTCTTTTGGTTCTTTTTGACTAGATTCGTTTGGGTTGACCCAATCTTCTTGGGTCTACCCAACCAACTTAACCCCTTCAACCCCATTCCTCAACTCCCTTCTTCTTTCCACTCAAGGCATCTGATTCATCTGATTCATCATGATCCAGTCATTGGGCGGACCCATGCCATCGCCCTGTCCGTTGACACTTGAAGGCCGCTGTTGTGGTCCCATGGAGGACGGTGGTCTCGAGATGACATACCGTGACCCATCGGGCCCAGTGATGTACTGTGACTGCATCTGTCCGGGTCCACCCACAGGCACCTGATTCATCTGATTGGACGCCGAATGGGCCTGTGCCTGTGCCATCTGCGCTTGCATTGCGTGAATGTACGAGCAGGTGCACCGGGACATTTTCTCCTGATGATGGATCATCTGCATGTCCCGACGGAACATGATACCAACGACAATGTTGACAAGCCACGCGAACACGACCAGTATTTTGACCCACAGGTCCACTTGGTAGTCGGGTAGGGATGCATTCGCTACGGTGATTGGCATTATCAACAGTTTGAGCACAACCAGCACCACCACCACTCCAACAAAGCCATTGATCCATACGTGGGCGTTCACACAGAAACTGTACTGACGAAGGCCGGCGATCATGCCTGAGATTTGGCCCGTGATGGCAGCACCTGACATTAGCACAATGAAGATCTTGGTCCAACGCTAGATGTGGGGGAAGGTAGGGAGAAAAGAAAAAACATATTGCATTAAAATCGATGAATTCGTTCATTACTATCTGGCTCTGGTTATTATAATTGAATTCAACTTCTCAAATAAAATCGATCAATTCGTTCATCACTTACGCAAGTACATGAATATCATGATGTATTTAGTATTGTCGATTACGAGTATAAGACAAATTTTATAAATTTAATAATTCGTTCATTACTATCAATAAAAGCTTTATTATCTGTATTCAATACTATTGAAGGTAAATTCTCGTCGAGAATTACTCGATTAAAACTCGATTAATTCGTTCATTACTTGAGCTTGAAATAGTTGGCATTTGAATGTATCGATTGTAGAGAATTTTCCTTACATTAAAATAGAATATATATTTAGTTCATTACTATCGGTTTCCAGTGTGTAAATTATTTTAAGAATAAATCGATTAGTATCGATAGAAACAATGTTTCCTTCTACTACTACTATTGAAGATAAATTCACAAATAAAATCGATAAATTCGTTCATTACTATCGCTAATGGTCTTTAAAGTTGTATTCTGTATACTATCGATTGAAAAAAAAATTCTTTACGCGAAATTGGAGATAGAAATAAAAAGTTTGAGTATATTTTTTACAAGGAAAAACTTTTATTCGTTCATTCGCTCATTATCACCGATTCTCGTTTTTACAACTTGTATCCAATAGTATCGGTTGAAGTGCAAATAATTCTTAATAAATAAAATCGATTAATTCGTTCATCACTATTCATCATTATTCAATTATTCCTCAAATTAAATACTATTTTCGTATTTTCTTAGAATAAGAGCCTTTTCTCGCTTATTTACTACAAAATCCCAATTCTCAAAGTACATTCTTGCACAAGAATATTCTATTATACAAGTACTTGTACCCAGCCAAATCCCCTCCAAATAATCCTCAAGAGTAATGGATTCTTGGGAATTTTGGCTGTGAGCTCAAAGATTTATGAGTTGCATATAAATCATGAGTTGCACCAGAACATGGAACGAATGTACGAAATTCTCACTTAATCTTGTGCACTGAATTAATCGAACTGATGATAAAAAATAAAAGAATAGAGAAAGTGTGCGCATGCGCGAATCAATATAGTACCTTTATAGCCTTCAGCTCTGGGGACGATTCCTCGTCAGTGTAGCCGAGGCTCTTCTTGAAGGGATCCTTGTCGATGATGTCGATGGTCTGTTCGGAGAATTGATACCACAGATAGGCACAGGCCATCGAGGTGAGAAAGAGGGCCCACTTTTTGGTCTTGAAGTACGACGGCGGCAGAGGCTTCTTGTCCATTTCGGAGAATTGAGGGAAAGTTGGAAGAGGGGGTGGAGGAGGAATGATTTCGGAGAATGAGATTCTTTAATAGAATTATTAAAGAATCAAGTTGAACACAAGCGTATTTGGCGGATTCTCAGTTGGGTTTCTCTGAAGTACAAAGCACTTGAGAGATATTCTTTAAAGAATATTTTAAAGAATATTTTAAAGAATATTTTAAAGAATATTTTAAAGAATATTTTAAAGAATATTTTAAAGAATATTTTATAGATAGAATATTATGTTGAGCAGATTCTCTTAAGTATTAATAATAAAGAGATTCTTGAAGAGAATTTGGCAATTCTTTACAATATGAGATATTTCACAGTAAGATTCTTGGATTCTTGATTGTATTAGCGCACTTGAACATAGAATAAAAGAGAAGACACTAAGTTAGACACAGTAATAAAGAGAATATTATTGCTCTTTTAAAGAGAATTTTAGGAGAATTTCAGAAAACAAGATTCTTAGGAGATTTTTAGGCGATTTTTAGAGAATTATAGAATTTTTTGGAGATTTTCTTGATATATATTGTAAAGAGAATGAATGAACGCACAACAAAAAGTAAATAGACTAAAGAGAATTTTTATTTTAGATTTTTTCTATAGATTTCGGAGAATTTTGGAGAATTTCGGAGAATCTACAAAAATAATTCCGGATACAGTTGTGCTTGAATTGTACTACGGTTCTAAAGAGACGATCAAAACACGATACGAAATGATTCACGAAACCATTTTCTCAGAGGGAGAAAGTCGAAGCTTTCTCCAAAAATTAAGAATTTTGGAAAATTTTAGAGAATATTCTGATGAATTGTTTTGCGTTAGGAAGACGGCTTAAACAAACAAAGAACAAACAAAGAATTTAAGAGATTCTTTATTGTTTTTAAGAGAACATTTGCACACACACAGACACTTAAAGTAAAGAATGCGAGAGAATTCAAGAGAACAGAAACAAAGGCGAGTCTCACTCGAAACTGAAACCCGAAACCGAGTCAGAATATTCTTCTCCTTGGTTTGTTTGTTTGTCAATAGTCAGCCAAGAGAAGAAGTGCACAGTGCTTCGACACAGAGAACGCGTGAGACATGAAGACGACTGAGAATGAGTGAGTGTGTGTCTGTGGGTACTGTGGGTTCTGCAGCAGGATTCTTCAAAATGAGAGAGAGAATAAAAGAGAAGCGAACGTTGAGAGAAGAGAGAGAGAGAGAGAGAGAGAGAGAGAGAGAGAGAGAGAGAGAGAGAGAGAGAGAGAGAATCCTTGAGGATTCTACATTGTAGAAGTAGAAGTAGCGTACTACGTTTGGGTCATCTCATCGGAATCGACAAGAGGAGAGAACCAAACCGAACCGCACCGAACCACAAACGAGCTGAGTGAGAGAATATTCTCTCTCGATTGGAGTCGTCCACTACATTACGGCATCCCATGTCTCCATGTCTCTGTTACTCTGTCCGAACGATGAACGAACGAGAATCCCAATTGATTAGTCTGGCGATATATAGAACTAGACGGATAAGGGTGAAGGGGTACACTACTGGGGCACGGTATGACGCCCAATGGCGCCCTCCACTATATATCCATCATCATCGTACACATCCCGACCGCTGTCATGTTCTCTCTCTCTCTCTCCATGTCCTGTGTCCACTCTTGACTGGTTCAATTTTGGTTCACTTTTGGAACAGAAAGTGAAATGTAAACATAAACGAACTCACAGTGTCTTCAATCTTTCGACACTTTCTGACGCCGGTTCTGACGATGATAAGATGTGACAGCTGCTCCTACTACTGGACACTACTAGTCAGACTAGTATAGTGATAATCCAATTAAAAACTTAACCCTTTCGCCCCCCAACTGGGGATTAAAGTGCATTTAACATATGGTTCAATCGTCGTTACCAAAAACTTATGGGAGTGAACGGGTTAATCCGTCACTGTGTGTGTGTGTGTGGATTAAGAGTATTAGATTATAATTGAGTTTTGTTTACACTTTTGTCTGTGAGTTTGTTTGTGAGTAATTGAGACGTAGTTGGTGGATGGATTCAATTTAGATAATGCTCCATTAACAATGGAGATCAACGAACAGAAGAAAATAAAATAAAATTAAATTAAAATAAAAAGAATTTCGAGGAAAAATATATGAATTCGTTACTATCAATGTTAGCATTTTCAAAAATAAATTTAAAAATAACATCAATTCAATTGATTCAATAATAATTATTCAGAAAATCAATTAATTCTTCCATTACAATTATCAATATTTTATTCCGAAATTTAATATTTACAATTGATGGCAAATTATTTAATAAAATCTATCAAATAGTTCATCACTATAAATATTGGTGTTATTGAATTTAATATCCACTATTTGTCGATAGTGTCATTTGTATCGCAACATATTATCATCGATTAATTAGTCCATTACTATCGACATTGATATTTTCATAGATAATTTAATTTTAAAATATTACCAGTACAGTATTTATTCAGAAAATTGAATAATTCGTCCATTACAATCTTATCAATATTTTATTTTAAATTCAGTATTTACTTTCTATTAATTTTAAATTCTATAGCATCACGAATCATCCATAAATTTTCTCATGAATATCTATATTCGAATTATTTAAAAAATCGATCAATTAGTCCATCCCTATCAATAGTATATTATTTATTGCTTTTTATACTAATTATACAAGTAAATGACCAAATAACTAGTAAACCAACAAAAACAATATAGACAAAAAAACTAATATTCAAGTAAATAAAGTTTTAATCAGATTAGATATAAAAGAAACTTTCCAGAAAATCTCCTAATCACAAATTCCAAGAATTTACTCTGTTCAATTTTCTTATGTTATGTTATTCTTGGAACCGAATCCAAGGCCAAGCACAATTCAATTAATTGGATTGGTTTGGTTCTCACAGTTCGTTATTCTGGCGCTCGCACATCAAATGTCCCAATGTTGTGTGTTTTCGGTTGTGCGTGTGACTCGACCATCTGTCCGTCCGTCCAATACATTGCCTATATATTGGAAATGGATCCATCATGTTCCATTGTGTCGTTCCATTGTCTTACTTGTCTTTTGTGATTCTAATGCAATTTAGCAGTGCAAACCAACCGGAAATTGCGCTACTTTTGCGGTTTTGGCATGTAACAACAAACAATACTTTCTGGTTTGCTCCAATTATTTCATATTGGATTTTTTATTGGGTATTGAAAAAAAATGGAAATATAATGAAAAATTGTCCAATCGAACACACACACACACGAATTCACAGGATCGAATCCACAAGCATCATATTCATCATGAGCCAATCATTGGAATCCTTGGGTGGAGGCGGGGGCGTCGGCGGCCGCAGAGAAGGTCTCGAGACGATATAACGCGATCCATCCGGTCCGTAAATGTACTGTGGAGGTGGAAGAGGTGGTGGGGGCGCTGCTGCAACACCCACAGGTACACCCGCTGGATTCATCTGAATCGAACGCGCATGCGCCGTCTGCTGTTCCACAGTACGAAGATCCAAACAGTTGCATTGTGCCAACTTTTTCTGTTTATGCATCCATCGAACATCTCGTCGGTACAGTATCCCCAGGACAATATTCCCAATCCATGTAAAAATGATTGCCGCGTCCCAAAAACCCGAAAAAATATCCCTCAGTGAGCTAGGGTCTGTGAAGAACATTCCAACAAGTCCAATCACGAATAGAGCCGCAAGGGACATATTGATCCAGACATGCGCATTGAGACAGCATCGGTAGGCCTTCATACAGGCAACTAGGCCCAACATTTGACCAATGATCCCGGCACTAGACACAAAAAAGAGAAAGATTCTGCTAAAGCGCTGTGGGTTTGGAGAAAAAAAAAGAATTAAGTAAAAGATTTTCCTTGTAAAAATATTCAAACGAATACTATCGATCTATTCGTTCATCACAATCTATTTACAAACAAATAGTTTGCGCATGCGCATACCTTTTTAGCCTTTGAATCCTCATCATCAGCACTACTACTGTTGTATGGATAGTAGTCCAACACATTCGCCTGGAACACTTGATACCAGAGATAGAGACTGACAAGGCACGTGAGGAAGAGAGCCCACTTTTTGGTTTCAAAGTTTGACGGTGGCTTTTGTAGCAGAATCGGGTCCATTGTGAGCAGGAAAGAGAGTGAGGAAGAAGAAGAGGAAGAGGGGGTGGAAGAGGGGGTGGACGGAGACTTGGAAGAATTAGGTGAAACGTTGAAAGACAATGGGGAGAATATAAGAGAAAGTGTAGATTTGTTCAAGAGAATTTCAGAGAATATTTCAGAGAATATTTCGGAGAATATTTCAGAGAATATTTCGGAGAATATTTCGGAGAATATTTCGGAGAATATTTCGAAGAATATTTTAGAGAATATTTCGGGGAATATTTCGGAGAATATCAAAGAATATCAAAGAATTTTGGAGAACACACTCAAAAACGCCGAGATTCTCGACCGTGAAAATGCAAGAATCGCATTACTCTTCTTCTACTTGTGTGTTTGTGTTGTTTGTATATTTCAATGTCATGCAGTGAGAGACAAGATTCTATAATTCTGCATGAATCACATGACACTGAGAGTGCGAGACTGATTCGATGGATGCGTAGTATCCAGAATCCACTTCCTTCTCCACAAGCATCCCCTACCCAATCGACTATATACACACAACCCTCACACACACGCCATCATCATCATCAATTCCGTTACATTTTGAAGGGATGAATATTAGGATTCTGCTGGGTTTTAAAGATTTTTTGAATAATCCGGAATAATGAATGATACAAAAAGATTGGATCCACTCTTCTTCTTCTTCCTTGAGGGGATTCAATCATTGGGTCGGATGATGATGAAATCAAATATCGAGTCTGGTCCAATAAGATAATTACAGGTTACTGCTGCTACCGTTAACTGCTGAGGAGGCGGGAATGCACCTGCACTTGATTATTAACTTGAGTATTGGAAGCAGCTTGCGCATGCGCAATCCGTTGTTGAAGGTACAAACAGGTACAGCTGTTGATGTAATCTTTTCGAAAAGATGACCCCAATTGTAATGTTTCCAATCCATAACAGGGAGAATCCTATGGCCCTCACAAATTCTTTCAATTCTTTCATCAGGAATTGTCCGGCGCAAGAATCGTTTTGACGATTCCAACCAACAAGACAGTATTTCGACAAGTGCGTTTGTTCGCACATGCGCATTCACACAGATTCTGTTGGTGGTTGGTGTTTGTTTCAGTTGTTTCGTTTATAATGTTTTTAGATTTTAAAACAATGAAACAGTGGAAATTGTTCAATTGAACACACGAATTCACAGGATTGTATCCAAAATCATCATATTCATCATGAGCCAATCATTGGAATCCTTCGGTGGAGGAGGCGGGGGCGGGGGCGACGGGGGCCGCAGCGGAGGTCTCGAGACGATATAACGCTTACCGTCCGGTCCATAAATGTATTGCGAATGCGGGG
Source organism: Rhizoglyphus robini (assembly GCA_023373905.1). Lineage (NCBI taxonomy): Eukaryota > Metazoa > Arthropoda > Arachnida > Sarcoptiformes > Acaridae > Rhizoglyphus > Rhizoglyphus robini. The sequence goes on along the minus strand of JAKIJQ010000051.1, from coordinate 1,176,726 downwards.
GCGGAAAGAGTGGAGGTGCTTCACCACCCACAGGTACATTCACTTGATTCATCTGAATTGAACGTGCACGCGCATGCGCCATTCGATGCTGCACTTCATCTAGGTCCAAACAGTTGCATTGTGCCAGTTTTTTCTGTTTGTGCATCCATCGAACATCCTGTCGGTACAGTACTCCCAGTACAATACTTCCCAACCATGTGAAGGCGATCGCCGCGTCCCATAGACCCGAAAATAGAGTCCACAATGATCGTGGGTCTGAGAAGAACATTTTGAAAAGGCCAATCAACACTAAAGTGACCACAAGTGAATTGATCCAGACATGCGCATTGAGGCAACATCGGTAGGGCCGCAGACTGGCAACTAGGCCCACTATTTGACCAATGATCGCAGTACTAGACACTAGAAAGAGGATTATTCGGCTCCAACGCTGAAGATTTGGATAAATGGGGTTGAAGGAAAAAAATAAAAACAAGTAAAAATCGATTCTCCTTGTAAAAATGCTTCCAACTATTCCATCAATTCGTCCATCACTATCTACCACGCATGCGCACTAATATCAATAAATAAATTTACCTTATAAGTCTTTGAATCCACATCATTGGCACCACTACTTGAGTATGTATTCCTAGTATAATAGTAATCCAACATGTTCGCATGGAATACATTGAACCACAGACCCAGACTGATTAGGCACGTGACAAAAAAGGGCCCACTTTTTGGTCTCAAAGTTTGGCGGTTTTGGCTGCAACAGAATCGGGTCCACTGTTGTGAACATGTTGAGCAGTAAAGAGGGAGGAGATAATAGAAGAGGGTGGACGGAGAATTTTTGGGAGAATTGAGGAGAAGAGTTGAGGAGTTAACAGTGAGGAGAATTTAAGAGAAACTGACGAGTCGTAATAATTTTAAGAAAATTTCAAAGAATATTAGAGAATCTTAGAGAATTTTGGAGAATTTTGAGAGAATTTTGAGAGAATTTTGGAGAATTTTGAGAGAATTTTGAGAGAATTTTGAGAGAATTTTGGAGAATTTTGAGAGAATTTTGAAGAACCCAAAAGCGATGAAATTGTGATCGTGAAATGCAAGAATCGGATTTTCCTTCTCCTTGGATTGTTTATATGTTTCAATATCATGTGAAAAAAGAAGATTCTGGAATTCTGTACATGAATCACATGACGCTGAGAGTGAGAGAATCTCATTCTCATGGGGTAGCATCCATAAGAATCTCTACCCACTCGACTATATAACACCATGTGCGCATGCGCATGCATCATCTTCATCATCATCAACTCCATTTTAGTGGGAAAAATTCTTGGGATTATGTAGAGTTTTGTTGGGTTTCTAGGAATAGTTGAATAAAATTCTAGGAATTTTGAATAATACAAAAAGATTTTTTGGAATCCCTTAAGGCATCCATTCATTAGGCGAAGATGGAGGTCTCGAGATCAAATAACGCGAACCATCCGGTCCGGTAAGATACTGCTGAGGAGGCGGTAGTATATGTCCCATTGGATTATTAATCTGATTAGCCTGCGCATGCGCAATCCGCTGTTGAATGTACGAACAGGTACACCGTGCCAACTTTTCCTGTCGATGCATCATCCTGAGATCTCTTCTGTACAGTACTCCAATTGCAATATTTCCAATCCATAGTAGATAGAACCCAATGGCCCAGCCACCAATTCTTTCATCAGGAATGGATGATGTAATAGCACTGTCTGGCAGCAGAATCGTTTTGATGATTCCAATCAACAGTAGTGACCCAACCAGTGCATTTATCCACACATGCGCAATCGCACAGATTCGGTACTGTCCCACACTTGCGACCATTCCGGAAAGTTGACCAAGGATTGCAGCACCACACACTAGAACCATTACGATTTTGGTCCAACGCTGAAAAAATTGTGAAAAAAGAGAAAAAGAATCGAGTTAAAAATAAAAAATTTTCCTTGTAAAAATAATATCATCAAATAAGATATATTCTTATAACTATCGATAAATTCGTTCATCACTTTCTACCACAAACTATAATCATAAAAAATTATACCTTAACAGTTTTAAACTGCGCAGGCGTCGACTCCTCATCCTCGACATAGTAGCCAACACTCTTCTGGAAATCTTTCGTATCAACAAAGTTGATGGTCTGTTCACAAACTTGGTACCACAGACAGGTGCACATGATACTCGTGAGCAGTAGGGCCCACTTTTTGGTTTTGAAGTATGGTGGGGGTTGTGGTTTGTGGTCCATTGTGGTGAGAATAAAATGAAGAGATGATTTAGGAGAATTCGGATAAAAGTTGAAGAGAAATGGTCAATGGACACAATAATTTAAGAGAATTTAAGAGAAACTGACGATTCGTGGTTTTAAGAGAATACAATTAAAGTGAGAATTTCAGATTTTAGAGAATTTTGTAGATTTTCAAAGAATTTGGAGAAGAGAAACGAATGGACACAATTTAAGAGAATACAGTTAGTGTTTTCAGTACTTTGGAGAATTTCAAATTTCAGAGAATTTCAAAGAATTTGGAGAAAAGAATGGACACAATTTAAGAGAATACTGTCAATGTGAATACTTAAGAGAATTTAGGAAAATCTCAAAGAATTCTTTAGAGAGTTTAAGAAGAAACAAATGTTTGGACACACAAATGGAAAAACAATTTTGGAGAGAGAATTTAATAGAAAATTGAGAATTTCGTAAAATTTTAAAGAATTTACGGGATTACTACATAATGAGGGAATTTCGCTGAATTTCAGATTGGGATTTTGAGGTGGAGTTGAACAGAGAATTCAAGAGAATTTAGTGAATCACATAAAACCCAAAACCATAAAATCGAAATTGATTTATTCTTGTTGTTGTTTGTGTTGTGAAGTTCACAATGTGAACGAGTCACGAGTCGAGTGAGCACATCACATGAGCCAAAGTGAGCCAAATGAGAGCGACTCTCAGGTGGAGTGGGTTCACAAGACCGAGAAAGCATCCCTGATGGATGGATACGTGAACTAGCTGTATAGTGCCTAATCGACTATATAACGTCATTCCCACGAACTGATTCATTTTAGCGGTAAATATAAATAAATTACTACAAAATATATATCAAATTCAAATTAATTAAAAATAAATTTATTTATCATATTTAAAAATATAAAGATCCACAATTTGAACAAACAATAGATTATAGATACGTACTATATGAATGGCGCGCGTGTATTGTGCCCCAAGCAACAAATTGATGTAACAGTTTGATAAAGAAAATATGCAACAAATTGATACAATTGGCTACAAAAATGTTTTACAACTTAAATTGTTACATTCATTGTTGCGCTCTTGATGATGATGATGATGATGCTGTTGGTGGTAACATTTGCTATTCTCAAAATGTAGCAAATCGCATGAAAAGGCACTTGACTAGATGATATGATCATGATATACAGAATATTCTTGCCTAATAATTAGAAAATGTCAATCACATTGACTGCCCCCATTGTGGCAATGCCCGCGAGCACAAACAGTATCCGCTGCAACAGTAGCAATGCATTGTGCAGTCCGCTACTTTTAGTTGCAACTTTTGTAGCAGAATCTTCATCATTGAAATGTAGCAATTCAGGCAGTAGACTAGTGAGCGCAATGTAGATGAATCCCCCCGCGGTGAATGGCAGTATCCACAGAGTGTAGCTCAGGGTGTCATTGGACGAGTCAAAGTAGAGCACCGTAAGCGAGCCTAAAATGGTCACCAGTGAAATGGACAGTTGGGCCCGGAATGCGTTCCAACAGCTAAAGCCCGAACGCAACAGAATGACATAGTCCACAATCTCGTGGGGAATTTCGTGGATTGCAATTGCGAGTGTAGTGAGACAGCCCACTTTGAAGGATACCAAAAAACTGGCGCCCACGGACATACCGTGGGTGAAGTTGTCGAATCCGTTGGCTAGGAGATTCAGGTAACCGGTAACGTTCACGGGGGCGGGGGAGGCGGGGGTGGAGGCGCTCTTCATAGAACCATTCGATCCATTTGGTACACCACCTATATGAACAACCCACTCATAAGTAACCAGAATCAACATCAAATTTCAAATTACGAACCATTTTTACGATGTCTCAAATTTGATCCATTCGCTACACCACCATTCGAGGTTACATTTCCGTTCACTTCCACCACTTCCACCTCCTCTTCCTCTTCAACTTCCTTAGCACCATTGCTACTATGTAGTTGCACAAATATGGACTCAAACACAACAAACAGAATCAATCCCGAGAGTATCCACACGCCCAGATACTGTTGTGCCTCCATGGTACTGTAGCCCAGTCGAGCCAACTGGACACTAGCCTCGGGCAGTAGGTGGAGAAAGACATCGCCCAGTAGACCGCCCACAGCAAAGCTCAGTACACTCTTCAGTATTTCACTCTTGCTTGGATCGGCAATGATCGACTTGGCTACATTCGAAACGCCATTTGCATGACCATTCGAGGATTCCGCTACTTTTGTAGCAGTGAAAGGATTGCGTCGATGGATCAGTAGATTAAAGATAAACAGAGACACCATGGAGGAGAGGCCAATGAGAAAGCAGGCGAATATGTTCACAAAAGTGAGATGATAGGGCGCGTGACCAGATGATGATGATGAGGGCGTGGGGGTGGAGGCGCCCGTGGGCGCCACAAAGAGATTCGAAGACATGGCCTGATGATGAGAGTGGATGACCAGAATGAAGTGATGTGTATTGCAAAAGTTGCCAATAAAAGAATCAGAATTCGGAATTTTTGAATCGACCAACAGTTGCAACAGTTACAAAATGTAACCAAAAGCAGCGAAAAAAAAAATCCTCCAAATAATCAATTTTGAAAATCAAAGTAAATCGACGAGACTGAAGACAAGAAGAGATAGACTGAATGTAGCACGAGATGAGATTCATTCAGCAGTAGCAGCAACAAGATTTCTAAGAGAAATACAAACAAAATTAAGTATCCACTTGATTCAAGAGTGGAGAAAAGAGAAAGACAAACTAACTTTGCTATTAGATGCAAAAAAAATGTATCCAAAAGTATCCAAAAACGAATCAAAGTCCACTCAAATTGACACAATCACACACAAACACAAACATTGAACTTCATCGAATCCTCAGACTCAAGACAGTTCCAGTTCGGAGTTCAGTCCGTGAATGAGCCAACAAGCAGACCAACATCCAAATGGCTTCAAGGCTCGAATCCTTCGAGGATCACTCGATCAACACTGATAAGAACACAACACAAGTAGTAGACGAATGCGAACACGAACTACCAAAGCACGCATCACTAGAACGCCCTCACTCACTCACTCTTCGATATCTCACATTTTCATTTCGGTGGCGAGAGATTACTTTTTGCATATATGAAATATATCAAGTAAAGTTGGTTTAGTTCATCATCATCATCATCATACACAGAAGCCACCGAACGAACCAAATCAATCACAAATCATCTAACCGTGCAGCAGCAGCAACAGCATTTGGACACTCTTCAGCAGCATCATCACTTCTTTCAAACATCGCACATGTATTTCACTGCTTTTGTATACACACACGCTGAATGATTCAACAAATCTTATCAACACACATTTCAGAAGTATATACAGTGAAACTGTGTGATTATGCATAAAAGTTTGGGTAAAGAGTGATAAGACGTACAGTACAGATAAAACTGGTTCAAAAACTGGCTTGGGCACCTCTCTCTTTTCGATCTTTGCATCGATGCACCCTCGGGCCTTGAATCATTTCATGAACTCGAATCGATATTTCGACTTTTTGATTTAAAAATCAATGTATCTGAAAAGCCTCAAAATGCCTGTGATTTGTCAAATTGGTGATATATACAGACAGATGAGAGAAGTCGATCAACCGTGGTGGTGCGTGGTGTGATAACCCGTGGGTGAGCGCGTCTTGGTAGATAGCGTCAATGTAAATGTAGATTCAGGCAAGTCGCGATGCGATGCTTTAGCAATGTGAAGCGACAGCATCGATTTGTTGCATCATCCGTCACACTCTGTCATACACTACCGTACGTATTATCATTAAAATATCAAATATATTCATAATACGATAATAGATCGATCGAACGGAGAACGTAAAAAGGTTTCGGGTAACCCAAGTCAGAACGGATACCACACTCCGGTTAAGATCATATTACCCGGTGTAAAAAGACATGCTTTGACATGTACTTGTGCTTATCAACATCTGTATCATCTCTATTTGCTACCAAAAGTGATCTCTTTTTATGCAAGCTAAGCACAAATCGCGTAAAAACAAATTCCCATGCACAAGATCCTAATACGTAAACCAGATCACGTAAATCTAAAAGTCTAATTGTTAAGCCATAATCACGGAATCTTTACGAGTTACCCTTGGTGCAAAACCCTTTCGGTTCACGGTTATCTCAAGGACTCCCAAAAAGAGTCAAGTTTAGCACAAACCAGATCTTACTGACTGAGCAAATTGGAAACCAAATAACCGACAAAGTCTCCCAAAACAAAGAACAGCCATTGATTCGATTTCGAATCGATGGAGCCAAATCAATCAATCTCTCAATTTTTCCCCAATCAAACGCGCCCTCTCGCGCAAAACCCATTCCTATGCATTCGGTATCGGTCACACAGAGATAGTGAGTCGTACCCGAAGTGTGCGATATACATTGTCGGTGTTAGCCCTAAAAGCTATACCACCAATTTGGTAGCACTTAAGTTGTCAATCATAATTCACTCGTAAAGCGCGAATGCGATAGTGTGCACAACTAAAATAGCAATGAGATAGTCGCGAGTAAGAGAGCAAAATGATGTATTTACCAGATTCCCAATAGTCCAAAGTGCTCGTGTTCGATCATGTCGAGTAGCCGTGAAATGTTGAATGTTTTCACTCACTTTCGATCGATTGCCAATCGATTGATATAATGTGCGTCTCTTGATAGGACACTTGACAAGTGCTTTGGACATCCACTTGTTGTTGTCAAATTAATGGCTTCCGAGATTGAGATCTCATGCTTCAAGTAGACTCGACTCGAGAGGTGAACATCTTTTTGCACTGTTCTGTTCTGTATATGAGAGGGTATGTGAGGCTGTGTCGAATGTTCACTAGTCAAACTATAACAACATTTGATGATGATGCCATTTTGTCGTTGTCCAAACGTTTGTTGAGCCGTGAGAAAAACAGTTCAAAACATTGTCTGTCTGGCACTTCTTGCACCGAGGACAGAGAGAGAGACAAAGTGGTCTACGTGAGCTTCAAAATGTAGACCTGAACGCTCAAAATAGTTTCACTGAGTCAGAACATTGAGTCAGGACACTGCCAAGTCGATTGTCACTTATCTGAATACACATCCGAATGTCATCATCATTCATTACACCAAGTTAGATAATGTAGAACAGAGTAGAGTATCCCAAGGTATCCTATCCATACATAGATAGGATTTGGGGTTGATTGCATGAGAGTTGCCAAATAAGAAGACTTGAGAATCACAGTTTGGATTGGTTGGATTAGGTTAGGTTGGGTACACAGAATAGCAAATACTTTGACAATAGAATATATTCTTTGGCCTCGAGAATTGCGAACACTCTATTTGAATTACTTTGTTTCTCACAAAGGTAACTCAAAAAACTTTGTGCTTTTTTGATCCGAAAATTGTTGTGCGTATAGAATCACGAAAGAATCACTTTCAGGTTTTATATATCACAAAAAGGAAAAAAAAGACGAGAAGAGACGAGATTGTACGCGAATGCGGTTGCTTTGAACGTGTAGGCTTTGGGTTTTGGTGCGGGTTGAGCAGAGTAGAAGATCCGTGCCTTATCACACCATGATCAATATTTGTTCCGGAGGTTGGGATTAGTTGTACATGATGGGGGTGACTGATAAACCAACACTAATCATCAACTAATGATGATCGATGACAATCAAGAGTAGTGCACGCTGATAATGATTCACTGTAATTTCGCACTGTAAAAAGACACATCAAATTACATAATTAGAATACAAATCAAATCAATGGAGAATATATATCTAAATGATACAAAAAGTAGCGGATTCAACAGAAAAGTACAACAAAATTATACAAAGGTGACATTTTGTAAAGAACGGGCCTTATATGCTGCAGTGTAGAGTACCTTACAGGTAGGTAAGATAAGATCTATTCCATCATCACATACCTCGTTGATAATATGTCCAAAATGAGGACAATATCCAAAGATTCAATTTGATCCAATTCGATTTGATTCGAAATGCCAGTGAGACAGTGTCCGAATGGCACTTGAGGGAGGACAGGTGGTCGAATACGGTTGATAAGTGTCATTGATAAGTATAATCGATCAGACAGTGAACATGAGAAACATTGCACATTTACTCAAGTCTTTTGACAAACAGGTATACTAATAGTACTCTCTTGATAAGATCATACATCATTTTGTTGTTGATAAGAAGATGCTTCTATTGTTGCTTTGTCCTTGATAAGATGTGTGTTCCATCATTGTCACACGTGCACAAGATCCATATACAAAATCAGGACATTTTGGTCATCAGGAGAAATAACATTACGAATTTTGATGAATATTGCAGATGTGAGTTTTAGTTAGTACATTTTGAATGGCAAACAGTCGACTGTACGTCATAGACATTCATTCACTTGTATTCAGTGTAATTTGCAACATGTGCTTTCAATATGACCATCAAATGATTGATATCGCGATAGATGAGTTTGAATATGTTGCACGGGACAACGCCAAATGGCAAATAGAGATAGAGATAGACACGGTCGTCTATTTGCATAATACCTGAGAGAGATAAGAGAAGAGTATGGTTACTATTATTAATACTATCTCATATTTCAAATAGAAGAGAGATACATACCTGACTATTGACGACGAATACTGTTGCCTTGATTGCAATTGCACTCTCAGTGACTGACTGACAGACTAATAGACAATTAGCCGTATTGATTGTGTTTGTGCTTTAATAGAGCATGAGAAGGTATTCGTGTGTATACAGTGCAAAGGACATTATCAGTGCACGCGCGCGAGAAACCAGTTTCGATTGATCCGAGAAGAGAAAATCAATGAATCGAAGGTTGCTGATGAAAAGAGTTGTTATTGATTATGTTGATTGAACACAAAAGAGAATGGGTTGAGAGAAATTCTCACATTCGGTAAATGGTGCTTTGGTTTGTGGGTTATTGTTCGTTCGGTTTGTGACGGTTATTGACTTGTGATGATGATGATGATGATGATCACTTAAAAGTCTGCGGTTAGAAGAATCATTCAACCGTGAATGTACGGAAGGAGGACATATAAATTATGAACAGTAATGACAATAATCAATTAGTCGTACTTCGAAATTAGTCAAGTGAAAAGAATATATTTGAATAATGCACGGGAGAAATACAAATAAATGCTTCGGTAATTCGTAATAATAATCGTAAAATATATATTTGGTTTGCGGATATATAGCTTTTAAGTAATAAGGCACTTTGGTATTTGATATTAGTGAATTCTTTTTAAGACGATCAATTCCGGTTATATCAATTCTAGTTATATATTTATAGAATGTTCTTTTAGATATTCGTGGTTAAGTAGTTTACACATATTCGAGTGATACTTGATAAATTAATTAAAATCAAACGTTCCCCATAAATTACATATCTTCAAAAAGCATCATTAAAGTAGAGTAGAAGAATGGTTAAATTCATTTTCAGGATTTTCGTGGAATCGTATAATAGACGAATGTTTTAGAATCGATAAATAAATAAATCACGTGACAAATCGTGAATATGCAACACAAAATAGGTTGGAAGACTCGAATTTCGAGGCTCGTAATTAGTCCTAAAAAGGAAATAAAATTAATTGTAAAACCAAACCAAAACCAGAAATAGAGAATCATACTAAACTGTCAATTTGGCTTCTCTTTAGAATGTTCTCGAATGTTTTCGATTCTCGTAACAATCAAACTTGACCTGGTAGACGTGACTTTTCTTGTTCGCATTTTGTGTTTACATTACCGGTTTGTTATTGTTTCAGTGAGAGCCAGTAACGTCATCTGTGGATAAACGCTGTCATTCAATCTGGTATACAGTGGCGTTCAAGTTTGGAGGAGTGGTAAAGTTGGGCCGTACCGCCCCTGAGCCTTTTAATTTACTCAAATGTTGCCCAATGTACGTACATTGTGAAAAGCTCATTATGGTAAAAAATGTACCACTCTTCTGAATACATAGATAGTAGTCCAACTGTCAGTAATGCCACTACTACCCCCACTCATAACAGTAAACGTTAGACGTAAACATAACACACAGACTGTTTTGGTGTCGTCGCGTTTTTGTTGTTGTTTGTTTAGTGTTGAGTTTGGGTGAACGAAGAACGGAGAACAAGAAGAAAAGAAACGAAACGAAAAGATGGAAAAGTGAACTGATTCCTTGTGCGCATTTTTTTGCTGGCTTGTGACGCCTTGACGCCCTGGCGCCCACACTCTCGGACTCGGCCTTATATACTTTCACCTATGCCACTACCACTTCTGTGTGTGTTCCAAGATAGTGTTCCAGAGTTGGAGTGTCCAAGAGTCAACTTCTCTCACTTGCACCTAAATCCCACCACAAACCACTACCTTTTCGGGTTTGTTAGAATTTCCCGGCTACTCTCACCACTACTATACTTTACTATACCCGGGTAATAATACGAATAATATTCGACAGACGCAATAACCGTCCATTCGGTAATATATAAATTAACCCGAGAGTGAGAGAGAGAGAGACGCGAGAGACGGGTCCCGTGGCGTTGTCGTCGTTCTCGTGTTTACGTTATGTTTACGTTTTAGTGTTGTTACTCGTGTTTCTGTTTCTGTAACTTAACTCGAGTGGTTATTTTGATTTTGATTTTGGTTCGATTTGTTAATTGTGCCTTTTTGACTTTTAGGGTTTCCAAGAATACCCTAAAAGGTCCCTTTCGCTTGGTATCTTCTAGAATATTCATCTTCTTCTTCAAGAAACTACTACGTATTCTATATTCTGAACTTAAGAATCTTACAGAGGAATCACGTCTTACGTTCTGTGGTGATTCTGAGAATTTTGTGATTCGTGTTCTTTTTTTGTTGTTGAAAATAGAATCGAATTCGTGTTAAGAATATTCACGTCATCATCAACGATTCTCATCACATCATTATAAAGAATCCCTTCTCATCATTAGCAGCGACTCAACTCGAATTCTACAGAATTGCGTGATTTTTTTGTATTCCTACATTTTACATTTTTGGATTTGGAAAAATCCGTCGCCAGAATCTGTTTATATTGATTGAAAATTCCTGAACGTATTAATATTATTATTCTGGAAAGTGTAGTTTTCTTCGATAAAAAGAAGAATTTATTATTTTTTTGATGAGTTGAGGATTCTGTTTTTTTCTGTTCACTCGTGAAATCAAAGAATCGAATTTTGAATTTACAGTATAAGGTGAGTTTTAATTCTTTTCTATTTTGTAGCGATTCTTATTTTTATTGGTCTAATTAAAGAATTCATTCATTTTGTTACATTGTAGCGAGTTCTTTTTTGTTTATATTTAAATGTAGCGCGTTTAAAATTCTGTTACATTCTAATTCTAGAATTTTGAGTTTTCTTCGTGTACTTGAGAATTTATTTTTATTCTGTATTCTTTTTTACTTCTTTGAATTCTTTGAATGTGCGAAAAGTTGATTAAGAATTCTCTTTGTCGTAATAATAATCTTGATTTCATTATTATTTTATGATGGAATGATGAGAGGAATTCTTTTATTCTCTCTTAATTAAATCTTGTTGTATTCTGTGATTTTTATTTTTTGTTTGACACTTTTTCTCTCGTTTGCTACTTTTCGCAAATTCTTGAAAAGGTAGATTAGAGAGCGATGATGATGATGATGATGGTGATGACAAACTTTCGTTCTATTCTGTTTGTGGAATTTTCTGTTGAGTGATTTTCCCTGGAAATTTGAGATTTTAAGATGAGAGAATTAGAGAATCGTAGAATTGAGGTGAATGGACTTGGATTCTAATTCTAATGCAGTGGAATTGGTGGGTGTGGATTCTGTTGCGAAAAGGTTTTTATTTGGAATTACTTTTTAATTAGAATTTAATAAGTTTTGCTACTTTTTGGGCTAGATTAGTTTGGAGTTTTGTTGGATTCTGTGTATTCTGGAGAGACTTATAGAATCTATTGGTTATATGTCAATAACCGATAATTCTCAATATCACCAAGTCACCGAGTCAATATCCCATTTCTTTTTAATTTCAAAATTCACGATTGACATATTTATTTTGCAATTCTTCTTTACGTTCGAAAAGTTTCTCTCTACTTTTGAATCATATTACGTAGAAAGTGGCGACACTAGTGGCAGGGTCATGAACTATATTTTTATGTCGAGTTATTTATTGAACGTTCGTGTCAATTGTCATTATTCTGTTGTTTCACTGTTGATTCATTATATGATTCATTGGAGTTTGGTTTGATTTGATTAGTGTACAGTACAGGGCGATAGAATGTATAGAATTGTGAAATTGTCGATTCTGTAAATTGTCTAGGCAATTGTCGATTCTGTATTTAGACCAGTCAATTGTCGATTCTGTATTTGGTCCAATTTTCATTCTATGGCTAGTTCAGCCAATTTACAATTCTGTAACCAAATTAGCTAATTGTAAATTCTGTAGTTAATTCAAACTAGCCAATTGTCAATTCATGAGTCAGTCCAGTCAATTGTCGATTCTTTAGCTATTCTAGACAATTGTCATTCTATGGTTATTCCTTATTGGTTTATCATTTATTTTCTCTCTTTTTTGGATCACCTTGTGTCAGTGTTTGTTTGTTCTAGTACGATTTGTTATATTAATTTGTAAAATATATATTTGATTTTGCAATAATTCCTGGTCGACCAGAATTCTGCTAAAAGTCTGTTGGAATTCTGGTGGAATTGAGTCTATTGGGTGTTGTAAGAGTGATACTTTCAATGTATGGATCTATAGGGGATTGTGAAATTCTGGATTGGCTCACTCTGTAGATGTAAGTGAAGCCGTGTAGAGGAGTGCGAGGTCAGTCCTGGTTCAGAACGAAACAACGAACGAACGAACCGAACCGTCTTGTGACACACTTTCGGGTTGTGTGTTGTGTTGTGCTATACGTAGTGTAGTCGACTTATACGAGAGACTTTGTGTGCCGTGCAGTGTCTAGACACTGCTGCGAACTGATCATGAGTACAGGGTGAGACAGAATTGGATGGATTTGTGCGATTCCTTATGTTAGTCCAGACAATTTTTGATTCTACAGTTCAGACAATTGTCGATTCTGTAGTAAAACTAGTCAATTGTGCTCGTTTATGGTTTCTTTAATAGTCGATTCTTGTTGTACGTTATCTATGAATGATCTTATGGATTCGTGGTTCGTTATCTATGAATGATCTTATGGTTCGCCCAATAGATGATCTCGAACCAGGAAATACTATTATTATTTGTTCTTCTTTTTTATATGTTTTGCCGTTTGGATTGAAAGCATCACCAACCATGTGACAAGTCAATGAATATATATTGTCTCTCCTTTTGAACAATTGTACAATGTATGTACAGGGCGAGAGATTATTATGGCGACTATTTCTACCTCACCCTGTTTTTTTTCATATATGATAATGATTTTGTATGACTTCCTTTATCGCGGTTGTTGTTGTTGAATTGTTGATTGAAACCAGAGAATAGAGTTGCACAATTGTGTCTGGTGTAATGAAGGGATTGGGTGAGATGTAATGGTACGGATTTTCTATTGTGGATAGGGTTTTCTTATTTCAAATAAGTTATTTGGTTCTTTCTGTTTATGGGTTTCGATGAAGGGAAAAGTTGCGAACTCACCGGAATCACAGCTTTATGGTATGTATGATAATCATTATGTAATAATGATGTAATAATGATGAGCCAATTACGGTGCAAAATTTATGGTGAAATATGGAGAGGATTGCGCAATGTTTTTAAGGGGTAAAGGTAGATTGTTTTGATGGTTAGTCTTCAGCTAATTGTGGATTCAGTGATAGGCGGGAGAACGGCACCTGAGGGTCCACCTCATATATGCAGTGGTCGCTGCTATCCCAAGCCTAACTGCGTAACGGAATTGTGAGGTGGACCCTCAGGTGCCGTTCTCCCGGCTATTCCGTGATAAGTTCAGTTTTCTATTCTATCGTAAAACCAGTCAATTGTTATGGTTAGTCTAGACAATTGTTTGTTCTGTAATTAGTCCATCCAATTGTTAATGTATAATTAACAATTCAGCTAATTGTCGATTCTATAGTTAGTACTGTCAATGTTCGTTTGTCATAGATTCTGTACTACTAAATGTCACCCTGTTTGTGAATTGCTCATTATTTGTCTATTAGTTTGATTAGCATTTGATTTGATTGATCGAATCGTATGATCGTCTCTTCCTCACGATGGTCTCATTATGAAACCATTTTGGAGTTGTGTCAAATGCGAAATCGATTCCGCGATTTCGATTACAAATTGCTGTTCTTGTTGTCCAAAATGTTCGTAAAGTTGTCTTTTTTTTGTTTACGAAAGAGCGAATCTTGTTACGATTGTGCAATTGTATTACAATCGAACAATGTACTACTGTACCCGATTCTATTTATAGAATATTCTGTGTGTGAGAGAGTAGTGCACACTATTAATGGTGTGTATAGTGTTGCATTGATTGAAAGTGATTTCACAAGTGTGTTGAGAGTGTAGAATGTGACATTTCACTTTGCAATTGGACAATTGGATTCAGGTGTTAATGAACACACACGGATTCTTAGGAATTAGTTAATGGAAAGATAATGTAAGGAAGAAGGTTGTCAAAAGTTATTTTTGCTTGTATTTCCTGGAATTTGAACTTTGAGTTATTGAGAGCTGGTGGGCGGTACATTTGGGTTATGTTGTGAAATGTGATGTTTCTTATTGGGTTTGGATTTGAAGATTTGGTTTGGTGAAATTGGAGTAGGATTGATTGCACTGACAAATTGACCTTTGACCATTCTCTTCACTTTTAGGTTGTGACTATTTGACCTTTGAATATGGATTCTTGACTAACAAGTAGTCACTATTGACAATTTGACCTTTGACAGTGGATTCTTGACTATTGAGTAGTCACTTTTGAGTATTGACAATTTGACCTTTGACCATAGACTAGTGACAATTAGATCTTTGACTATTTGACATTGACTATCGTGTAGGACAATTTGAACTTTGACCGTTGGTTCTTAACTACTGAAACTATTGACTTTTGACTATTTGATTCTACAGAGACTATTATCTATTTAGCAATGGCAATTTGACCTTTGACCATAGATTCTTGAAGATTGAGATACTATAGATTCTTGAGTACAATGAATTTTATGCATGGCAGCAACAATACGAGAATATTCTTGCTCCGACCTTGACCTTTGATCTTTATTATACGAGATGATTGCGTGCATGCTTATATTCTCTCTATTCCTATGAATAATATTTCATAATAATTCAACGGAATTTTTATACCTGCATAAGGGATGGAATATTCCACAGAATTACACGGCGCGCTCTTGAATATTTGCGTTTTTGAATTATTCTATCATCATGTGGTGTGGAAAGTTTTGTGTGCTGTGTATTACTACTGCGCATGCGTCAGTTTAATTATTCATTGAACATGTATTATATTCACGCGCGCCCGGACCAATACAGTACAGGATCTATCAATCATAATCAATTGAAGAAGTGAACAAAAATTTATTGATTGACATTTGACTGTGTGTGTGTGTGTGTTTGAATTGGTGTGCAAGTTTGAATTGGTCTCGGAGACGTACCAGGAAGGAAAGAATTACTGACGCATTAAAAGAGGGAGTTGGAGGAGCGTGAGGAATGTTGTAGAATATGTTAGGCTACTTTGAGGGTAGTTTTATGAGGGTTGTTACGCTCTGACATGGGGGTTAATCGTAGACTATGTACTTAGCGTGTGTGTACTATTAGTACGGTAGTGTTTGTGTGTTTGTGCTTGTGGTTATAACGGAAAGTGTGATCGGTTAAAGTTGGGTTGTTGCGTACTTTACTGTTTACGGGAATGAAAGAGACATATTCATGTACATTAGGGCTACTATTTATTGGATACTACGGAGAAGTGTGAGAGGATAGAGGAAAAGGTCCATTAAGTGGTGGCTTAATTGGTTGGTCTGAGCGTGAATGGTATAGGATGGATGTGTCTTGCGTCATGGAGAGTGCAGAATGATGCTACTGATGATGATGCTTTATGACTGTTTGTTGGTTTAGGTTGGGCTTGAACTGTTCTGTTCACTGTTTGTGTTATGCATTAGGTTCGCGTGAATTGGTGTGAGAGTGTAGTAGTGTCTAGACTCGTCGTATACATTCGCGTCTAGACGTGTATAACGTTTTATGAACACGAAATGTCATTCGGGTGCGATCGACCATCGTCTGTACTGTGCAATGGATGGATGTATGTGTCTGTGCAATCACTGCCATTGAGTCTACTGATGCGTGTGTGCTCATGTTGATCATGTTTGTTGTTGTGTTGAAAGTGATGGGTTCGGGTGCAACAGTTTGGAACGATTCGGGTTCGTTTGCTAAGCGGAATTTGGGTTTGAATATTAGTCGCCACTGGCGACCAATCAGATTCGACTGTTTGGTCGATTGTGTTAATGTTCGTTGTTTTGATTGGGGGATGCTGTATTTTTGATATTTTTCTCTGTCAATTTATGATTAAACCAATCGAATGTAGTTATTTCTGTATCACGTTCCGTCGATTTAACCGGTTAATCTTCTCAATTGTCTCAATCTATGGTTGGTCACTTGTCATTTCTATAGTCAATCCTTTTCCTTTTGTTTCCTTTAATCCATTAAATTGCAATTGCCTTTTTATATGGTTAATCCAGTCAATTGTATCATCAGTTCTTTACTTTATCATGTCAATTGTGATTTTTTGTTCCGTTAGTCCGGACAATTGTAATTTTTTTTATATTCAATCTCTTTCTTTGATCCATTCATTGCAATTGTGTCTTTTCCAAAGTAAATCATGTCGTTCTTGTATAGATAGTGAAGGTTTAATTTTTGGTTTGAATTTTTATTTGGCGCGAAATTTTAAATCAAATTTTTCTAATTGTTTTTACTTTTTTATTTACAGAATCTCTAAAGATACCATTCTACTGGATTCGATATTTTTTGTCTACAATGTAAAACGAATTTGGAATTTCCTAATTTTTTGAAGTAATTGGATTTGTTTGCTGGATTTGTCTCTTTTTCTCTGGATTATCGGGATTTTTTTATTACAACAAAAAGAAGAGGTACACTCGTGTCTACATCGATTGCTATTACACATCCACTTGGAGAGAGAAGAGGGAAAGTTGGTCAAATCGTGTGTCTGTTTGTATTACATTTACCTCACATACCTCGTACAACATCAATTACATCATCATAAGTCGTACAGGGAAAGTGTAGCAGAGTATAACACAAAGTGCACACCATCAAGTGAGTCATCAAGAACGAAATGTAATGTCGTCTTCTAATCATCGTGTATTTGTGTGTGCCACATGTAGCGTATGACCTTTGGTGGTGTCTGTTCTGATTCATCTTGCTTTGTTTTGTATATGAAATAATTTCGCTACTTGCACTTGTCAACCAACACTCAATGCTACAGCAGCATCCAGCCCAGTTGGACACAGTATCGGACTTGCTTGCATCGCTCATCATTCAGTCGGTCTATCGAAAGATTATGTCTGACCAACATCATCATCAACCATCACAACAGACGACAATGGAGGGGAAGAGTAGCAATGAAGTAGCAAGGGGCAATGAAGATGCTTCAAATGTAGCGGATGCACCAGAAATGGATACATTGATCGATCTAAGTGATATTACGCAACCAACAGCAGCATCATCATCACCATTTGCAACAGTAGCAGCGACTTCATCATCTTCATTATCTGTGATACAGCAGTCGTCTTCGTCGTCCTCATACAGTTCGGCGTCCTCCTCTGTGGACGACTCCAGCTCGACCACATCAGCCGACACAATAGTCTTGACTACATCTTATAATAATGATGATAATGAAAATATAATTGATACTTGCAGTGATAATAATACTAGGAATAATATTAATAATGAAAATGTTACTACTTTGGGTGATACTACGGATTCAATGGACACGGTCACGAGGGCGTTCGCTACTAATTTGCAACTTTTGGAACGGGAGGTGGCCAAATTGGATGCTGAGGATACTACGGTGCAAGTGACTGAGACAACGATAACAAGGGGATTGGTGGCGACACCTGTTGGTGGTGGGAAGAGTGGTACTGTTAAGGTAAGATTTGATATGCTTCTTGATATGCAATTTTGATATATATTTTCGATACCTTTTTAGGACCAAACGGAAAGTACAGCCCAAACGCCACCGAAGATTAAGCCCTACATAATATTTGAACCATCCGATTCGGAGGAGGAGGTGGACATTCCGGTTCGACTGCCCCCTCACCCTTCGGATATTACCGGGAAAAGTGCGGCAACGCCCCCTTCTTCAGTGCCATCTCCAAAAGCTCCCCAATCTACTGTACATACAGGTGCTGCAACGCCCCCATCTTCAACTATTACTATACCTCAATCAGCGCCCCTACAGATTGGTACTTGGCGTGATCAGACGTATGATGCGGATGAGATTTCGAGTCAGTCTTATGACGATGATTCAGACGACGATGAAATATCGTCGGAAGATAATAAATCTGAGGGTCTCGTACCGCGCACCACAACGCCTACCAACTTTGGTTCTAGTAGTTCTGGTACTGCTGCTGTTGCTGTTGGTACTTCTGCTGGTGCATCGACTTCTGGCGGCGGGGGCGGTGGCTCCCCCAGTGCAGCCAACCTACTCAACCTCTCCCAGGAGTATCATCTCAAGTGGATCAAATGGAAGGGCAACACAAAGTGTCCCATTGTGACACAGAACTCGAATGGGCCCTGTCCACTGCTCGCCATCATGAATGTACTGCTCATGCGCAAGAATATTTGCTTTCCGCCCATGATTGAGATTATCACGGCGGAACAGTTGATGGACTATTTGTGTGATTTCATACTGAGCAATGTGCCCACGGTAAGATTGAGCACTTTTGTAGCGGATTTGGATATTAATCGATTCTTTTTGAATTTGCATCTACAGAATCTACCTGAAGGGGTCAAGTTGGACTTTGAGCAGAACTTTCAGGATGCCATGTCAATACTACCGAGACTGTCCACTGGGTTGGATGTGAATGTGAGATTTACTGGGTGAGTGGTACTTTTGGTTACATTTAGAATCGATACTATCGATAGTTTCTCTTCTCACAGAATATCCGACTTTGAGTACACGTCCGAGTGTATAATCTTTGACCTGTTGCGCATTCCCCTCTATCACGGCTGGCTGGTTGATCCAGAGGACTCTGAAGTGTTTCGAGTGGTGAACACACTGAGCTACAATCAACTGGTGGACAAGATTATCGCTAATAAGGGTTCGGCCGATCCGGATATCAATTCACAGAGTACGTATTCACTTGGCTACTGTAACGGTTTTTGATTTGATACTCTATTTTAGTGTTCATTGCGGAGGAGTTTCTCAACCAGTCTGCTTCGCAACTCACCAATCATGGCCTTGTGCAGCTGATTCAACGCGTCAAGGAGGATGAGCTGTGCATTCTGTTTCGCAATAATCATTTTATTACTCTCTATAAATATAAGGTACTTGTTTGGTTTGTTTATGTTTTAGCGGATTTACTGATTTTGATTTATTACTATTTAATAGGGAAAATTGTTTCAATTGGTTACGGATCAGGGCTTTTTGACTGAACCGAATGTGGTTTGGGAGTCGTTGAACAATATCGAAGGGGACACGTACTTTGTGGATGGGGACTTTGTGCTGGTTCCACCGAAGCCGGCTATTGCCATGGCTGTTACGCCTTTTGTGGATACACAACAGCAGATTGATCAGGAGTGAGTACTTCTTTTGGATATTCCTCAATTCACTTTTCAATTACATCAAACCATACCTAATCTTAATCTTCATTTTCTCCTCTCCTTTAGTTACCTAATTGCGCTAAGTCTCGAACAGGAGCAAAAGCAAGAATGGGAACGAACCGCCGCCTCTGCCCCTGACGGTTCCACCTCTTCGACCTCCACCTCCACCGGTTCCACGGGTCAAACAGTCCTGCCCTCGCCCTCCACCTCCATTGGCAAAGGCATTGTGCCGGTGGACTCTGCCCCGCCACCACGAATCATGTCCCACTCATCGCCACCAGCCAAAACTACTTCAGCCATCAGTGTCAGTAAGCCTCCACTGCTTCCGGTGGGAATTTCGGACGAAGAGATGGCTCGACGGTTACAGGAGGAGGAGGATCAAATGTTTCAGCGAATGCAGCGGGAACGTGAACAGCAACAACAGAGACAGAGAGGTGGTGGTGGTGGAGGGGGCGGTGTGCCCCGACAGCCTACGCAACATCCACAACAACGTTACGGGGGTGGAAGTGCAAGTACAGTTGCGGGTAGCTATTCCGGGGGACTGACTGGTGGTTCCAACCGAATGTCTTCAGCAATGTCAAATCATTACGATTCGAGAAGCAGCAGTGGTCAGTACAGGACAGCGAGTCATCATCACCAAGGAGCTGGAGGTGGTGGAACGGGTTCTACAACTTCTGGTGCAAGTACCGGGGGCTCTACAGCCCACTCTCGACATCCTCGCTCGGGCTCGGGTTCGTCCGCATCCGGCAGTGCTACTAATCGTCCACACGAGAACGATGAAGGTAATGATAGTAATAATCGAAGTGGCAGCAGCAGGAGCAACAGTAAAAACGTAAGTACACTGTAGTTTCCTATCCCCTATTCCTATTGAATGCTAATGTATCCATTTTTTGGATCGCTACAGTGTATCATCTCATAAAGCTTTGCTTCCGAAATTACACCCCCGCGAATCACACCGTACTACCTACCGAACTAACTAACTATAGATTTTATACTGTCAATGTAATTTTACTTATATTTTATCTATAATTTTATATTATAACCAGAGTATCACTGTATCAGGTAGCAATTTGAGACACACACACACCCTGTATAGATACCTATCACTACTATGACTACTATTTGCTACTATGTATCAAGGTTTATTTTTGTATCATACAACACAAGGGATACACAATGTATCCAGTTTTTTCTGAGGATTTACACACATTTATTATCTAATGTTACATATGATGTTGATTATGATGCTGTTGCTACACACGTTTTGGATACTTTCTTACATTTTTTGCTACAATGTTGCAAAATGCTGATGCGCCTGCGCAGTTAACACATTCACACCACACACCCCAGTGATAGAGATTAGCACGTGATAATAGATAGAGAGAATGTATATTTTTATTATTATGATTTTTCCCGCGCACTTTTAGATTTGAATTTTTATTTTTATTAAATATGTATTCATACACACTAGTATTGATACACTCACTTTTTGCCATATGATTTTGTTATTATTATTACATTTGTAGCGCTTAATTAATAGAGAATTATTTTATTTTATGAATATTATTCCGTTTTTATTGTATTTTTTGAGCGATTGTAGCGAATTTGATGTTTTTGCTACAATTATGATGTTTGCTTATATTTTTTCTCCTCCTCCCACATTTTGCTATTACACACTTTGTATATTGATGAATTGATAACAATAATGATAACACACAAGAATATATATTAAAATGTTATGCACTTGAATTGAGAATTGCTACAAATGTAGCATTACACTGTTTGGTTACATTCATTGTTGTTGCTGTTGACGATGCTATTTGTTGATGAATCGATTGAATAAATAAATTTTTTAAAATATCAATTTTATTTGTGTATGCAAAATTTATGCTCCGACTTTTGCCCCTACATTGCGCCATGTAATAAAAGTCGGAGCAAAGCAAACAAAATGACATGGTTCAAATAACATGACAAATGCTTGACTGAAAAAATGAAACATTTAATTTATTTTATTGAATGTTTGAAAAATTATTGGCATGTAAAGTATAAAAAAAGAAGTATAATTGTCACATCATTTGTTGGTTTCGATCTGGTACAAACAAGCCCGAGTGCCACTCGGAGATTGAGATTTTCGGTTGTGTCAAAACCAAAGACGCATCAAATGACTTTTGTGATATCATGTTTATCAAAGTTCTAGCAGCTATTCCGAATGATTGGATAATTTTTTTAAAATGTGCATAAGGATTCCCTATTTTTCAAAAATAATGCGTATGGCACCAAAGAACCTTGCCCCGGTCCAGATTGCTGGTGCGATTGATCATTGCTAGTGATCATCATAGATTGATTTCTCTGTGAACAAATTTGCGTTTGTCTTTTGATATTTTACAGAATTAGTCATAATCAGAAACTTTTCAGTTAAGAATGAAAAAGCCTTTTCTCTGCGAACTATTTTTAAAAATTAGTGCCAATTTTTTTGCTTTAAGCGCCGAAAACCCGCGTGACGTCACTGAGTAGAGAGAGAGAGAGAGAGAGAGAGAGAGAGAGAGGTAGTAGATCTACAGAATTTCACTATTGATTAGGTGGTGGGAACATAGCTAATAACAGTCCATCCATCAAACGTCTAACATGATCCGTCGTAAAGTTCCAATGAATATTCGCGAATTGATGACCATTTTGCGTCCAATTTGCTCGATCAGCTTCCACTTCCTAAATAGGGTTTAAAATGTTTAAGCAATTCATAGTATTTTGGTAACTTACTGCTTGAGGCAACTGTCGCGATAGAATAACTCCCACAGGATGATCGTATCCAAATTCTTCTATGTATCTCTCCACTGACCGTCTATTACCGGCTTCAGAATACAAGATCAATAGTCCATCATTTTCTCGATCTGGTGGCAATTGACCATTTCCCGGTAACACACCAAACTGTAATAAAAGAATTAGGTTAGGTTATTAGGGAATTAAGAATCGCTGCACAGCAGAGTACATGCGCGCATGTGCAATGGAATACAGTGCTGAACTAAGACTATCAATAACTATAACAACGAATTTTCGCGAACATGCGCGAATATCAAATCCAAATACAAAATCGATATAACTTACCTCAAAATTGATTTGTAGCCGACCATTAACAACAATCTCTCGTTCGAACGGTTCAATTCTTGTAGATTCGATATATTCACCAGCCACAATTTCCTGATCGTTCTGCATCTGATCGAGCATCGTCGACTTTCCAACTCTATTGTATCAGGTAAATGTATCAGTTATTGGTGAAAAGTAGCAAAAAGTAGCCAAAAATACCTCATATCTCCGACAACCAGAATCACATGATTGAGAATCCGAATTTCATTGATTTTGGAATCGATTTCTAATTTTGATTTAGCCGCTCGTTTCTTGAATTGTTGTTTATTCGTTTTCCCGTTCGAATATCCACGGACACGGAGGACGCGCACGATCCAAACAATAATTTCGCGCTCGATTTCGATTTGAATTTTGCAATCTTCCTGAATGGCCAATTCCAGTAGCAGCATGCAAATCCATATCCATTATGGATAACACACAACAGAATCCTGATCAGTGATAACATCCAAGCTGCAAGTCCTCTTGTCCAGCCTGGCATGGACAAGGCCAAGTATATATGACAGTAACCGGTTAGTTGGTTACTACACTACACACGGTTATCATTCACTTACCGGTGAAACCATTCTTGTCCTGCTTGAGGACACTTGCGCCCGGTTTATATATTTCTCTTCTATTTACAACTCGCCTTCTTTTGACCTTTGACTCTTCACCTTTTTGCACTATTGTAACAGATTCAATTTTCAATTGTGCTAATTAGTGGATCCAATAATGCACACTTATGTCAGGCAGCAAGAATTTACCAGAATAATCATATAAAAGCGGACTGTTTCACTCGTCAAAGTCATTAGATTTTCGTGTTCACTCGCTTCAATATTCAAATTTTGCTATGCTCGTTTAGAGCGTTTCTATCATGAAGATGCAACACACGAATCTGAATGCGCAGAGCTAACGGCCAATTTGCACCCAGAAAAGAACCAGAAATGTACTCTCTACAGATGGTTGGGTGGGCCGGATCCCTATCCTCTACAGAAGCTTTTTCAACAGTTTCAAAATGATGATGAAGAGAAGAATCTATAAAAGTTGGCAACTGCTTGCTCAGCCATCGATTGTGTCGCTGATTGCATAGTTTATCGCTTTCTACCGCGATAAGGCCTTAAAATAAGATCTATGCAATGATGTCGCATTATACAATGCAGAAACATAATCCTGAATTATGTGCTTGGTGCTACCCTCGATTTTGCAGTAACCTTTGATAACCGCATTCGAAAACTCATCTCAACAAAATCTCACATGAATGGACACTGTCAATGTGTCAAATGTCAAATTCAATCAACAATTTCGTTTTACACGCATATCCGAAATTTAAATAATAAAATTCATTGATACTCCTTTTTTGTTTTTTTTGACTTGATTATGGAATCCTCGGGAACTTATACAACTTCAACAACATACATCATTTTTTGAGCTATTTTTTGGGCTATTTTTTGAGGAGATGCATCTGTTCTTTTTTACAGGGTTCCGATTGGAACTTTACGCATGCGCATTCTATAGTGTTCCAAAACTCCCAAATTCATAAACTCAAAATGTTAATTTCCAGAATTCTCATTACTTGAGCTTTTTCTATTGATAATTTGACAATTGTGAGTTTTCTACTTGAAGTTTCAATTGAATGTTCAAGTCAACAGTCTCAGTCTATATATGAAAATTATTTACAAATATTTTTTTTGAATATTAAAGATTTATATTGTACAATTTTGAATTCATAAAAAACATAATAATTTGGGAAAATTTCTATTTAATTAATTAAAGATAGTAACAAGTAGACATACTAAATAGAGACAAAAAGTAGATTGTACAGAAGTTGGAGATTGTGACAATTGTTTGCACTTCACAATTGACATTGACACTCGGTGGGAATTCAAATCCAATTTTCAATGGACACTGCACAACCCATTACCATTCTCGAACACTCGTAGAAAGCGAAATGTATTCGTATGGCATACCAACCCACGATATGATTGATTACAATCTGGTCAAGGCACGAACACGATTGAACTGATACGTATTCGTGCCTTGACCAGATTGTAATCAATCATATCGTGGGTCGGTATGCCATACGAATACATTCGGTCATATTCGTTGTACGCCGTATCGAATAAACTTTAATGCTTCTTCCAGTAGCAACAACCGGTCAGAAGCTATGCCTAAATATTAAAAAATTATTTATAATATTGAGGACATACTTAAATCACGTGATCATCTAGAGGGGAGGTAGGGTGTCTTGATCCAAATTGCTGATCACGTGATGTAAGGATGCCCCCTATTTTGCAAAAAAGACTTATCACTCTGGGCACACTTTGTGCTTGTGAAGGAGAACTTGAGCGTTTGCCATTTTTAAGATTTGAGATAATAAAATAATTTGATGTTAAAAATACCTGCAACAGTTGGTCATCTTATATAGTGAAAATTGAGAATAAAAACAAAAATAGTGAATTGTCATTTTTAATTTAAAAGGATACAATGTAACTATTGCACGTGGTGATAGGATATTGCTTGACCTTGCAACTTGATATTGTACAGACAAAAATAATTTTAGAAAATTATTTATTGCAATTTCACTTTCACTCACACATTTGTCGATGCCAATTGAATGGATTTATCTTATTTATTTTTCTATAACGATCGCTGTCCGTTAATGCACACTTCACTTCATCATGTGTGGAATAAAAAAAAGTATTAAATTGGAGATTTTGGATAATTTAGAAGGAAATAATTTCGCACATGACTAATGTATTTTATATTACTATACGATTAGTGTGCACTCAACAATTGCATTATATTTTTGTTGCTTCAATTGTTTGATATATGAAGCTAAGATATGCATTGTATTTACTTAACTCACTAACAGGTAATTTATTTGCCTACTGCTGTAATACACACACCACACTTGATGTGTGTGAGTGCAAGTGGTCACTCTCATCTTATTCTTCATTCCATTGTTATGTGTGAAATGTGCATTGTCTAGATAATGATGGTGTGTATGATTTGTGAAAAGTTAATGTTAGTGTGACAACTAGATTGATTCACTACTGCCTGACCAATTTGTATTGTTCAATTGTGTTTGAAATTGGTAAGACTTAGAAGTTTGGACGGTCACCGCTGTAAGTAGTCACCCGACACGATGCTGCCATTACCATTACCATTGCACAACTCTTGTAGGAAAGCGAAATCTACCGAGTATGCGACCAAGTAGCTAGGCCCCTTGTTCAGTACGATCTATTCCAATTTACAATCGACATTGAACAACCAATTACCATTCCACAACTCTTGTAGGAAAGCGAAATCTACCAAGTAGGATACCAAGTGGCTAGGACCCAAGTTTCGCAACGACCTATTACAATTTACAATCGACATTGAACAACCAATTACCATTCCACAACTCTTGTAGAAAAGCGAAATCTACCGAGTCTGCGACCAAGTAGCTAGGCCCCTTGTTCAGTACGATCTATCCAATTTACAATGCACATTGAACAACCAATTACCATTCCACAACTCTTGTAGGAAAGCGAAATCTACCATGTAGGATACCAAGTGGCTAGGACCCAAGTTTCGCAACGACCCATTCCAATTTACAATCGACATTGAACAACAGGCAATCTGTGTCCGGTTTATATACAACTCTTTATTTACAACTCGCCTTCTTTTGACCTTTGACTCTTCCACTTTTTGCACTATTGTAACAGATTCAATTTTCAATTGTGCTAATTAGTGGATCCAATAATGCACTTATTTCAGGTAACAAGAATTTACCAGAATAAGCATATAAAAGCGCACTGCTTCACTCGTCAAAGTCATTAGATTTTCGTGTTCACTCGCTTCAATATTTTGCTATGCTCGTTTGGAGCGGTTTCTATCATGAAGATGCAACACACGAATCTGAATGCGCAGAGCTAACGGCCAATTTGCACCCAGAAAAGAACCAGAAATGTACTCTCTACAGATGATTGGATTGGCCCGTCCCTATCCTCTACAGAAGCTTTTTCAACAGTTTCAAAATGATGATGAACAGAAGAATCTAGAAAAGTTGGCCAACTGCTTGCTCAGCCATCGATTGTGTCGCTGATTGCATAGTTTATCGCTTCTTACCGCGATAAGGCCTTAAAATAAGATCTATAGAATGATGTCGCATTATACAATGCAGGAACATAATCATGAATTATGTGCTTGGTGCTACCCTCGATTTTGCACTGCGGTAACCTTTGACACCCGCAAAGGTTTGAACACTCTTCTCAACAAAGTGTCACATGAATGGACACTGTCAATGTGTCTAATTCAATCAAATTCAATCAACAATTTCGTTTTAAACGCATATCCGAAATTTAAATAATAAAATTCATTTATACTCCTTTTTTGTTTTTTTTTGACTTGATTTCGAAATCTTCGGGAACTTATACAACTTGACTGTCGATGCATGAACTCAATTTGATCATTTTTAGCTATTTTTTAGGTGTTGCATCTGTTCTTTATTATGGGGTTCCAATTGGAATTTTGCGCATGCACATCCTCAAGTGTTCCAAAACGCCCAAACTAAAAGTTCCATTCGAACATGAGACATCGAACAGTGAACTTGAGCCTTGGAACAGCTATTTAAGTCCTGATCCTTTCGCCCAGTTTGGTCATTCAGGGAGTGTGCTAAGATCTTACTCGAACCCAATCTGTCCTGACACTCTGTATTTGACCTGTGTCTGTGCTAAAGTCCTTTGACATTTGCCCTTTGCCCGAGTGCATTCGTTTTTGCCAAACCAGATGTGCTCCAAGCGCACCTGAAGATACAAGTGCCCCCTCCAAGGTCGAATGCTGATTCTTTATGTAGAAAAGGTGCACCTGCCATGGCGATGGTGGGACGGAGTTTGAATGAACCGATACGAGTCGGTGCATGGGTGGCAGGATTTATTCTCAACCAGATTCGTATTTCCGATTATGTGGTATGTTGTTGGATTGATTATTATGATTTGTTTTATTAATCATATTGTTTTGTACTACTTTTTTAGTCACTTACAGAGGGTAATTTTCGAGTCCTGAAAGGCACAGAAGGTACCCGTGGGTCAGAATCTTCGGATCAGAATCGAGCATCTTTGGCCGCATTCCACTACAACGCGTACAGCCTCAATCGATTGTTGGTGGTACGCCCATTTCGGCCACCTTTACGAACATTCGTTCGTGATTGCCTTACTGTTCATTGGTGATCAATACGAGTTTTTCTGTTTCTGGAACGTTCTTGTCTCTGTTGCACGATCATTTACCACGAAGATGGCTCGCTTGCAGGATTGTAATTTACAAGAAACAACCCTGCAACGCTCTGTTGAGCTGTCAAAACTTTGGCTCACCGAACGCAATACTACCCGGATCGATGAACGAAGATTTCGATACACTGACCTACGTGACAATCAAGTCTTTGTTAGAGTGAAGTATTCGTCATACACGGCGTCGTCTTATAATTCTTTGTTAGCCGCAAGGCAAAAATTTGATTACGTTCACGAGGTAAGATTCTAATGGCTTATATTTAATAACCCAAATAAAATAGTTACTTTCCCAAATAATAATTATTATTTTCCCAAATAGTAACTTTCCCAAAATAAATAATTTTTGTTACCAAAAATTTTAGTAACTTTCCCAAATTGATTTATATTGATGTAATTGATTTTTAAATCTTACAATCTGTAGATAGCTAAATCCTCAATTAGTGGGAAGCAATATCCTCAATTGGCTGATAGTTGGATTCCACAAATAATCAATTAGATACCCCCATTGGTCAATTAGTTACCTTATTTGGTCAAATAGATACCCCCAGTTGGTCAATTAGTTACCTATTTGGTCAAGTAGATACCCCAACTGGTCAATTAGTCACCTATTTGGGCAAGTAGATACCTATTTGGGCAAGTAGATACCCCCATTGGTCAATTAATTACCTATTTGGTCAATTAGTTACCCTATTTGGGAAAGTAGATACCCCCATTGGTCAATTAGTTACCAATTTGGTCAATTAGATGCCCCAATTGGTCAATTAGTTACCAATTTGGTCAATTAGATGCCCCAATTGGTCAATTTGTTACCTTGTAATATTATTATTTGGGAAAGTTACTAAATATTTTGGTTATATTTTTTACTTGGCATAAAAATTAATTATTTTGGGAAAGTAACTATTTGGGAAAATAATAATTATTATTTGGGAAAGTAACTATTTTGTTTGGGTTATTAAATATAAGCCAGATTCTAATGATGTTTTGATTTTTTTTTGATTGTTTCTTTTGAATGTAGCTAGTTGGAAAGGTGGAGATGGTGGGACGGAGTTTGACTGAAACGAATGTACAAGTCGGTGCTTGGGTTGCTGGATTTATTCTCAACCCCGTTCGTATTTCGGATTATGTGGTATGTTGTTGTTGGATTTATTATGATTTATTTTATTAATCATTTTGTTTTGTACTACTTTTTTAGTCACTTACAGAAGGAAATTTTCGAGTCCTGAAAGTCACAGAACTACGTGTGGATTGTCTTTGAACATTGTCTACTGGAATGGTGGTATACAAGGTGGTCTCGAGATGTACAAACTGGACAAGTCGAAACGGGCTCTGGTCGGCCGATGGCAATGCTTCTTTCAAATTCGATGCTCGCCAGCCGTCTCAAATTTTATTACATATTTGAAGTAAGATTCTAAATTTATAATGTTTTGGATTGTGTTTTTTATTGTATTTTAAAATGTAGAAATTGAATCAAAAATTTGAGATCAATAAATAATTCGCTAATAATATAATGTTTTAAATAGTTTAATTTTTAATTTAAAAAAAGAAAATGAAATCAACAGAAAATCAATTATTCAGTGAAAATGAAATAGTCAGTGAGCCCCATTGCAACAGTTCAAGGTCTTGAATTTGTGCATCGAATTCGTCTTTGTCTTCGAAATCTTTCAGAGTATTGAGATTTAAAAAAAGGTTTAAAAGCAAGTTTAAAGATTGAAGATTTAAGCTAAATAGAAAAGAATTAGTGATAATGATATAAAAGAATATGTGACTGTCTCCACCGGAGTCAGAAGATGAAATGAACTGTGAGAAAGGAAAGGCTTTTCACAAAGGACGAATTAAGAGGCTAAGTATCTACTTAGATTGAAATAGGATTGTGAAATATTAAAAGGTACTGTACTTAGTTATTGGAAATAACACCTGCAATTTGTTCATGCGCATGCGCATTCGACTAGTTGAAGTATGTAATCAGAAAAATGAGTAATTTGAGGTTTTTGACCTTTGGACTAACAAACTATTGGTCGTTAGCATTGAAATGTCTGCATTTGGCATTTGTCTGCGTTTTTGAAATCACTTATGTTTGTTACTTCACCGAGTTTAGTGGCACATCATAAATCATTCCGTTTAATTATTCTTTGTGTCTCCGTGCAAAAAGTGGCCAAAGCTCATAAGATCACGAAATTCAATATTCGCCATCATGAAGTTCCACGAATTACCAGTGGACTGTCTACTTCACCTGTTCAACAGTAAATTCTCTCTTCAAGAGCTCTTCCACCTACGTTGGCTCAGTCATCACTTGTGTGCGATAATCGAATCTGTCCACTGCATTGGTCGTCGACGTTGCCTAAAGATATTCTGGTGTTTCGACGACATTCCTCGGTATGCGGCATGGTTGGCTGATTCACTGCTTGAGGGTGATTCCGAAATGTTAGGCTTGAAACAAATTGGTGCCAATGATGATGATGTACGACTGTGTGCGCCCAAGTGTTGGCAGCGAACCTGTGTTGAGCTTGTTCGGCTACTTCCGCACATTCAACATTTGATGGTCTTCTTCAGTGAACAAACCAGTGAAGCTTACAAAGTCATTCCGTACTTGATCACAAGATGGCGGCACAGTCTACGTGGATTGGCCTTATTTGGAACCTACTACCCAAACCTGGACCCAGTTGGGCCGTATTCGTTTAGCTCGATGGTAATTGATCGCGGCATCAATCAGCTCCCATGTCTAATATCACTGATCGTTTGTGTGGAGAATCTTTTTGATAATACATTCGCGATCCAGCAGCCATTGGGTCCTGTCCGACTAGACCCGCCCCTAGTGGCCCGACTCGAGCGTCTCTACTTCATCCAACCAAGTGCGAGTCTATACGTGAATGTACTGCTTCACCTTGGTACGCCATGTTGCGCCCTTGAGCTCGACCATTTGTCGAGTATGGCCGAAAACAAACTCGCCAACTATTTGCTCAATGTTGGAGCGTGCGCCACTCGCCTAGATAAGATCTTAAACAGGAAACTGCCCAGTAGGATCACATCATTGCGCATGTCTCAAGATTTGGTTCACCTCAAGCCCATTTGTGCTAGATTTACTGGACTGCGCTCACTTGTGCTGCGCAATATCAAGTACCACAACAACTCGGAAGTGAGCTTGGAGCAAGTACTTCACGATTTGCGCATGCTCACACAACTCACCGAACTCAAGTTGGTCGACTTTGATTTCTATGTATTCGAACAGCGAGCTAATAATGAGCACTTTGTGGCTCCTGGTCGACTTCCGGTTCTTCCACAAGTTCGTTCACTCACCATTCAGCCCCTGGCCAAAAGGTTGATCCAATTCATTGATTGGGTGTATCCACTCACACAGCCGGATGCACTGTTTGATGTGTTGGGTCATGTCTTTCCGAATATTGTCCACGGCACACTACAACTCGCTGTCATATTCCGTGATGAGGCTCGAGTGGTGGCTCCAATTGAGCCGAATCGACATTTTGTACACTTTCGCTCAATGACTCGATTCACACTTTACATTGGAAATGGAAATTATGCCAATCTTCTGAGTAGACATCATAGGGCGCGAGTTAGGCGACAGTTGGCGCCCAAATGGCGCAGTAGTGCGCGCATTGATTTTACTGGTTTTACGGGTTGGCAGATTTGGAGCCGAAAGATGAACGATGGAATTAATGTGAAAGAAACAAATTGGACAACAAACGGCGCCGAGATGACTCAACTCCCGGACTCAGTATTTCCAACTTATCTACTGTAGAGAGGTGGAGAGGATCAAGGTCTAGTATGAAACAGGAAGAACACCAAGCTTGTGGTTGAATCGATTTATACGCATGCGAAAATAAAATGAAATTTAATTTGAGCGTAATTTTGACCATTTTGATTTATGAACTTAAGTACAAAAAGTAGATTGTACAGAAGTTGGAGATTGTGAGAATTGTTTTTGCACTTCACAATTGACATTGACACAGTGGACATTTCAAATCACTTATGCTCACTTATCATCAATTAGTTCAATCCTTGGTCAATTTGGTTTTCTTCTAAAATTGATTCCAAACTCACTGTTGGATCAATTGTTGTTTGCACTAATTTTTGCTGTCCATTTGACCAACTGAGTGGCACAAATGGCAAACTGTGACTTTTGACATCGTTCCAAAGACGGGCCTGCGAATTCAGAGACTGCTGGTCTCGAAAGGAAAGGATATTTACAATGCACAATGCACATTAAACAACTCATTAGTCCCATTCCAATTTACAATCGACATTGAACAACCAATTACCATTCCACAACTCTTCTAGGAAAGCGAAATCTACCAAGTAGGATACCAAGTGGCTAGGACCCAAGTTTGGCAACGACCCATTCCAATTTACAATCGACATTGAACAACCAGTTACCATTCCACAACTCTTCTAGGAAAGCGAAATCTACCAAGTAGGATACCAAGTGGCTAGGACCCAAGTTTCGCAACGACCCATTCCAATTTACAATCGACATTGAACAACCAATTACCATTCCACAACTCTTGTAGGAAAGCGAAATCTACCAAGTAGGATACCAAGTGGCTAGGACCCAAGTTTCGCAACGACCCATTCCAATTTACAATCGACATTGAACAACCAATTACCATTCCACAACTCTTGTAGGAAAGCGAAATCTACCGAGTCTGCGACCAAGTAGATAGGCCTCTTGTTCAGTACGATCTATCCAATTTACAATCGACATTGAACAACAAATTACCATTCCACAACTCTTCTAGGAAAGCGAAATCTTCCAAGTTGGAAACCAAGTGGCTAGGACCCAAGTTTGGCAACGACCCATTCCAATTTGCAATCGACATTGAACAACCAGTTACCATTCCACAACTCTTGTAGGAAAGCGAAATCTACCAAGTAGGATACCAAGTGGCTAGGACCCAAGTTTGGCAACGACCCATTCCAATTTACAATCGACATTGAACAACCAGTTACCATTCCACAACTCTTGTAGGAAAGCGAAATCTACCATGTAGGATACCAAGTGGCTAGGACCCAAGTTTGGCAACGACCCATTCCAATTTACAATCGACATTGAACAACCAATTACCATTCCACAACTCTTGTAGGAAAGCGAAATCTACCGAGTAGGATACCAAGTGGCTAGGACCCAAGTTTCGCAACGACCCATTCCAATTTACAATGCGCAATACACAACCAATTACCATTCCACAACTCTTGTAGGAAAGCGAAATCTACCAAGTAGGATACCAAGTGGCTAGGACCCAAGTTTCGCAACGACCCATTCCAATTTACAATCGACATTGAACAACCAATTACCATTCCACAACTCTTGTAGGAAAGCGAAATCTACCATGTAGGATACCAAGTGGCTAGGACCCAAGTTTGGCAACGACCCATTCCAATTTACAATCGACATTGAACAACCAATTACCATTCCACAACTCTTGTAGGAAAGCGAAATCTACCGAGTCTGCGACCAAGTAGATAGGCCTCTTGTTCAGTACGATCTATCCAATTTACAATCGACATTGAACAACCAATTACCATTCCACAACTCTTGTAGGAAAGCGAAATCTACCGAGTCTGCGACCAAGTAGATAGGCCTCTTGTTCAGTACGATCTATCCAATTTACAATCGACATTGAACAACCAATTACCATTCCACAACTCTTGTAGGAAAGCGAAATCTACCATGTAGGATACCAAGTGGCTAGGACCCAAGTTTGGCAACGACCCATTCCAATTTACAATCGACATTGAACAACCAATTACCATTCCACAACTCTTGTAGGAAAGCGAAATCTACCATGTAGGATACCAAGTGGCTAGGACCCAAGTTTGGCAACGACCCATTCCAATTTACAATCGACATTGAACAACAGGCAATCTGTGCCACCGTAGTTCCTCGATTTACGAGAGTTGTACACTTTGTCTTGTCCTGGTTGCCCCTGTTTATATACAACTCTTTATTTACAACTCGCCTTTTTTTACCTGTGTGTAACACTTTTATTAATAATAACAAAAGGGTGCTGCCCTCCTATGAAGGGGTGCCATTAGAC
The DNA here is from genome assembly GCA_023373905.1 of Rhizoglyphus robini. Classification (NCBI taxonomy): domain Eukaryota; kingdom Metazoa; phylum Arthropoda; class Arachnida; order Sarcoptiformes; family Acaridae; genus Rhizoglyphus; species Rhizoglyphus robini. The sequence goes on along the minus strand of JAKIJQ010000051.1, from coordinate 1,142,301 downwards.
TCAGCATACTAATCAATCCTCATGGATAACAATCAATAATATTGATTTGTACTTTTAAATAATCTTGACTATTTACTTGACGACTGAGCATTCATATGATGATGAACCATCCTTATCGACGCCGAGAGAACTTTCTCAGCGATATCCACCAACCAAACTTTATCGAGGCTAAACTTCTCAAAGAAATCGACCATCCGACGAGGAATAACGCCACGAGAACCAACCCATAAGCCAAAAACCTCGAAGTCTGGGCGGCCATATTGAGGATACCGACTCATAACGTCCCTTGCACAAGTTCTGTACTTGGCTTGCTTCTCATGTTGTACGGCTTGGCCAACATCTTCATTCGACTCATATCGCACAGTCGGATCAATAATGAACGCCCTGTTTGACCCAGGATCAAACACCAGCAAATCCAGGTAACGATTACTGCCATGCGTATCACTACAAAATACGTCATCAAAGCAATCGAAGCCTTTGTCTTCTAGCAAAACTTTAATACGACGAACCACTTGGTTATGTCTAGCCATTCGCATTGTCTCGCCAAAGGGACACCAACCTAGCACATGAGGAAGGTTTTCAGTCTCATTGCGGCAATGCCGACAATGGGTAGATTGGGGTCCAACAACGACTTGACCATGGGAATCTCTCGACACCACCCCAGGAACGCCTGCCAAATTAGCATAACTGACTCTTCACCTTTTTTGCTATTGTAACAGATTCAATTTTCAATTGTGCTAATTAGTGGCTCCAATAATGCACTTATGTCAGATAACAAGAATTTACCAGAAGTAGCATATAAAAGCGCACTGCTTCACTCGTCAAAGTCATTAAATTTTCGTGTTCACTCGCTTCAATATTCAAATTTTGTTATGCTCGATTGGAGCGTTTCTATCATGAAGATGCAACACGAATCTAAATGCGCAGAGCTAACGGTCAATTTGCACCCAGAAAACAACCAGAAATGTACTCTCTACAGATGGTTGGGTGGGCCGGTCCCTATCCTCTACTGAAACTTTTTCAACAGTTTCAAGATGATGAGGAAGGAGAAGAATATTCTATAGAAAAGTTGGCCAACTGCTTCTGATCCCTTCTGTCCTGAGTGACACTCTACCTGACCTGTGTCTGTGCTAAAGTGCTTTGACTTTTGCCCTTCGCCCTTTGGCCGAGTGCATTCGTTTCTGCACTGAAGAACCCAAGAATGCTCTAAGCGCCTCCTCTCCAAGGTCGAACACCGATTCTTTGTTCCTTATTCAATATCTCTACACCTGGAATCTTCCGACCATGATTTTGAAACCAGATACGGCTGATGGGCTAAATCGAGTTCAAATGTTTTCGAGAAATCAGCCCATCATCACACAGGAAGAACTGTTTAATTTGAGTGTAAGTAACGCATTTGGGCTTCTGCTGTTGCTGTTTGGCATTACTAATATATTCGTTTATGTTTTCATTAATTTACAGGGCAAATTTGACTTGATTGTGATAGATCAATTCCTTACGACTATGAAGTTCTGAAACGCTTCCTGAAATCTCGACGAGGACTGGACTTATGATGTGTTTCGGCATGAAAGAGTGTGTGGTCTCACATTTTCTGATAATGTAAATATATAACAATATCACCTGTACAAACTGGCTAAGTCGAAGCGTGCTCTGGTAGTCGGTGCAGAGACAGAGTACGGAGTACTCAGTATTTGTACACTTACTTTAAATTTACCATTTAAATTGCATATAATTTTGAAATAAAAGAATTTGTTAATCATAATTTGCATTTAATTTTAAAAATAATATATTTCAATTTTTTTAAATTTTCTTTTTCGGCTGCTTTTTCTGAATCACATAGAATGTATCCCACTCCGTCTTTGTGTTTGCTTGACCTGTGAATATATTCTTGTTGTTACAACAGACCTGTAACTTGTCCTCAGCATTAGCCATGTTTTTGGTTTTAGCATAGTAAAAAGTATTGCCCTTGTATCATTGATAGCTTTCTTCCTGTTCGAGTTTTCGAGTACGACTATTGATACTTTTGGTTGCGCCAACATAAACTGAACACTTCTCACTTGCAATGTCACCCAGTTTGTCTTGAGACACTAATTGACTATCGAGAGGCATGACTTTAGAGGCGAACTTTGTGTGTGACTTTTTAATAATTCAAATAAAAAATCAGTAAAAATATACGAATGCAAAGTTATGAGTAAAAAGAATACTGTAATCCATTGTGTTTTACCATTGGCACAATTGTGATGCATATAGTTTCGATGGTGACCATAATCACTAATGTAGCTACACGATACGCAAATGTTACGATTCATTACGTCATCCTCAACAACACCAACACACCTTACCTCACCGATCCATCCTTTAAGGATTGCAATACACTCAAATTGATGATTATTATTAATGGATTATATGAGAATGCATTTTGAGTGTAACTTGTCAACAGTGGGCAACCGCACTTATTTATAGTACTGACAAATGTACAAATGATTTGAATATCGTAACGAGTTGAATTCTCAAGAATTTTTATTTATTTATTTCATTTTTACTTGATCACAAAAATAGTCTTTGTGCCTCACTGATGGGTACTAACCGATACCGATACTGATCTTATCGTCGTGGGTTTATTTTGTAGCCTCGAATCACATAGACGAAACCGGGACTATTCTGTCGATTGCTCACCCGATGAATATTGTACGGACACTCACACACATCCAACAGTCGCTGCTCGGCCTTGTTCATCGTATCTGTGGAAGCATAGTGCATTTGGCCAACATAACCGTTGTTTTGGTGTTCTTGAGCACGGGCATAAATGTCGGTGGTTGCCCCAGCGTAGATTGCCAGCTTGTCTTTTTTACTTGCAATTTCCAAGAGCTTTGTTTGAGTTATTTTGGGTTCGACAATTTTGAGTGACATTTTTGCGTGTGTGTCCAATTTGATGGTTTTGTCTTGTCTTACTAAAGTATGATGATGATGATGATGGAGCCCAGTGACTGAGCAAAAACAGAGTGAGGTAAAGTGCTTTTGGAGTAGAAACATTCAATGGAATCCTAATAGTGCTTACTGTGAACACACATTGCTCTAATCATTGGATCTATGTATGATCAATCTATCTTGCTTTTGCTTTTACATTATTTATCCTACCATGTAGGATACCAAGTGGCTAGGACCCAAGTTTCGCAACGACCCATTCCAATTTACAATCGACATTGAACAACCAATTACCATTCCACAACTCTTGTAGGAAAGCGAAATCTACCATGTAGGATACCAAGTGGCTAGGACCCAAGTTTCGCAACGACCCATTCCAATTTACAATGCGCAATACACAACCAATTACCATTCCACAACTCTTCTAGGAAAGCGAAATCTACCATGTAGGATACCAAGTGGCTAGGACCCAAGTTTCGCAACGACCCATTCCAATTTACAATGCGCAATACACAACCAATTACCATTCCACAACTCTTGTAGGAAAGCGAAATCTACCATGTAGGATACCAAGTGGCTAGGACCCAAGTTTAGCAACGACCCATTCCAATTTACAATGCGCAATACACAACCAATTACCATTCCACAACTCTTCTAGGAAAGCGAAATCTACCATGTAGGATACCAAGTGGCTAGGACCCAAGTTTAGCAAAGTCCCATTCCAATTTACAATCGACATTGAACAACCAATTACCATTCCACAACTCTTGTAGGAAAGCGAAATCTACCATGTAGGATACCAAGTGGCTAGGACCCAAGTTTCGCAACGACCCATTCCAATTTACAATGCACAATACACAACCAATTACCATTCCACAACTCTTGTAGGAAAGCGAAATCTACCATGTAGGATACCAAGTGGCTAGGACCCAAGTTTGGCAACGATCCATTCCAATTTACAATGCGCAATACACAACCAATTACCATTCCACAACTCTTCTAGGAAAGCGAAATCTACCATGTAGGATACCAAGTGGCTAGGACCCAAGTTTAGCAACGACCCATTCCAATTTACAATCGACATTGAACAACCAATTACCATTCCACAACTCTTCTAGGAAAGCGAAATCTACCATGTAGGATACCAAGTGGCTAGGACCCAAGTTTAGCAACGACCCATTCCAATTTACAATCGACATTGAACAACCAATTACCATTCCACAACTCTTCTAGGAAAGCGAAATCTACCATGTAGGATACCAAGTGGCTAGGACCCAAGTTTCGCAACGACCCATTCCAATTTACAATCGACATTGAACAACCAATTACCATTCCACAACTCTTCTAGGAAAGCGAAATCTACCATGTAGGATACCAAGTGGCTAGGACCCAAGTTTAGCAACGACCCATTCCAATTTACAATCGACATTGAACAACCAATTACCATTCCACAACTCTTCTAGGAAAGCGAAATCTACCGAGTCTGCGACCAAGTGGCTAGGACCCAAGTTTGGCAACGACCCATTCCAATTTACAATCGACATTGAACAACCAATTACCATTGCACAACTCTTGTAGGAAAGCGAAATCTACCGAGTCTGCGACCAAGTGGCTAGGACCCAAGTTTGGCAACGATCCATTCCAATTTACAATCGACATTGAACAACCAATTACCATTGCACAACTCTTGTAGGAAAGCGAAATCTACCGAGTCTGCGACCAAGTGGCTAGGACCCAAGTTTGGCAACGACCCATTCCAATTTACAATCGACATTGAACAACCAATTACCATTGCACAACTCTTGTAGGAAAGCGAAATCTACCGAGTCTGCGACCAAGTGGCTAGGACCCAAGTTTCGCAACGACCCATTCCAATTTACAATCGACATTGAACAACCAATTACCATTCCACAACTCTTCTAGGAAAGCGAAATCTACCATGTAGGATACCAAGTGGCTAGGACCCAAGTTTCGCAACGACCCATTCCAATTTACAATGCACAATACACAACCCAATGCTTTTCCCGAAATACTTGCAAACATTTGTTTCCTGAATTGCATCGGATTGGATAAAGTTTTGGGCCACCGAGCGAGATGTTGCTGCTGATCCACCAAAAGTGTATAAAAAGAAGAGGAGAAGGTGTGATGTAAGAATGAGATGAATGAGATGTCATTTGTTTGTCAATGTTACTTGAATATATTCATTAATGTCTAATAATTATTGCTAATAGAACTATTGCAAAAAAAACACTAACCACACCTATCGATCCCACCATATTGTTGTCAATGGAAATTATAAGTAAAATGACACGATTTGAGTGTTGTTGGCTGAACTTGAGTGCATCAATTCATAAAAAACTTATTATTTACTATTGAATTACATAATTTTACCTGAATTGGCAAAAATCAGTTGCGTAACGCCTTTCGGTGCACGATAATCACTTGTTCAGAGAGTTTAGAGACTTTTCATTATCCACTGTTATCTGTTTCCATAAACTAAATTTCCGGAATTTGAAATTATGGAGTAGTTTATGAAAAATTCTGTATGAAGAAATATTTAGCAACATTTCCTTTATTGACAAAACAATTTCCTGACTCAATAGCTAAGTTATGGCTAAACTTGTACTAATACTAATATTTATTAATTAGTTACATAATTTAATTTAATTTAGAAGTTTGAGATATTTTCCCGTCTATGGGAAATCTTCCCCCATGAACTAAATTTGGAAAGCGTCTGTTCAATTTAGTTTAGCTTCGAGGTTTCTGAGGAGGATTTGAAGAAGTTGAATGAGAATGCCAAAATCATGATTGGGCTTGTCAAGGAGCTTGAAGGAGACGGCGATGACGAATTCGGTGACGACGAGGAACTTCCTCGGAGGAAGGGGATTTCGAAGGAGGAGTCATCACTGAAAAGAATAGCAACATGTAATGTCAATATGAAGTATGTTTAGCACAAAAATGACTTTGTATATATCAGAAATGATACCAAAAGTGATTTCAAGAGAAAGGCTAATAAACAATTGTAAAACTGTTCATCTAATTCATGGAATTAATAAATTTAATTCATATAAATTTTGTAAATCATTTCTATTTTTATTAAATTCACTTATTTCTTTTCAGTTTGAAATAATTTGTCATTGATATTAAATTGCTCAAATATTCAATTAATTCAAATCAATGATTAGAATATTAATAATTTGAAATTTCTCTAACATAATTTTAAGTGCGATTTGCCCCTATTCAGAAGTAAATGTTTTCTTTATGTAGATGATCCAGATTTTTGTATCTATGCAGAATATACTCGGAAACTACTTTTATAGAGAAAACTTCTTTATACAGAAGTAAAAAAAATCTCACAGTTTTCATTAAATTTTCTACATTAATTTAGTTGCACTTCTCTATTGAACACTGTTTAATGTCACAGAATTAGTTTGAATTAAAATTCCCATCTCAGATCGTCCCAAATATTGAAATGCAACGTGATTTTATCAATGCAGCAGTTCTGGGTTCAATGTGTTACCCAAAATAACTTACCAACACATTTCAGTACAATTCGGTATAGTTACCAAAAACGTCCGCTAGATGGCAAAAAGAGCTCCCTAAGGGCCAACTGTAGACAGGTTCGAAAAGGTGAGAGATGGAACAGTAGTGGATTTGTGTTGAGGGGTTTGCGCCACACATTAAGCCGTACTCCCAATTCGAAATCGAAATCAACCATGATTTGTATAAATCAGCAGGTTCCAGAACCGATCCAATTGAGTTGTGGTGTGATCCATCGATGGCACTAATCGCAAGCACAATCCTGGTTGATGGTATTGTTTCACTAAACTTGTGAATGGTCCACGATTTGTGTTCCATACTTCAGTGTGATTGGACTAATTTGACTATTTGGCTATGATAATGAGAGGTGAACAAATAGGTAATTAGGCCGTGTAATCCAAATAGCAATGTAATAATAATAGAATAATCAGATAACAGATAGATAGAAATAAAAAATGACATTGGGAAAAAAGTAAAGCAAAATGAATAATGTAAAGTAATGTGAATTTCGCGCTATGTTTTTCGTATTTTGAATTTTGAGTAGGCATGTTCACAAAGGTCGTTACAGAATGCAAAAAAGTTTCGAAAAAGGTTATTTTCACATGTATGCACGCACTCAAACGAGCATTCCACTGTACTCATGTGAATGTTCCAGGCGCGCCTTCACCACAACATATCAACAGACAAACCTATAAAGGTGACTGCGACTCGTATGATCACTTCATGAAGCCGACCACTGACCACTGGTCAGTCCCGGGAATGGCCACGCCAGTGGTACCGTGTGTGTGTACACTGTACACCGTGTGCCTATACCTCGGTGCACTGCCTATCACGTGATTGTTCGAACTACTCCACGCGATCGAGTGGGCGAGCGGGCGTTGATGTCACACGGCTCGGCCTCGCATTCTCTACCTTGCCAATCAATATGTCTCTAAATGTAACATTCGAGTCCTGCTGCAATCGAGTTGTTCGACACAATATGTATCGATTAGCCCAAAAGTGATTCGATAGTGCACGAATCAGTAGATTCGATCGATTCTGATATAATCTAATCATAATAGTACACAAAGCCAACCAACTCGAGCCAACAACAGCACACACACACACACACAGATCGGTGGTGGCGGTGGTCGCCAGCCAAAGACGCACTCTCAACGCAATCGACGAGGCTGTGCCAAAGCGCGCTCTTCTTTCGTTTGGCGCACAATATGAAGCCACTGCATGTTCCTCTTCTTTGTTGGGCAGTACCACCCATTCATTTGAAAAGCATTTAGTTATTTTCACTGGTTAAATGTGTTTTGTGAATGGCCCTTAACTTATATGAAATTGGGCGGTGCTGCCCATTGATGTTATTTTCTGAATACGCTGGTCAACAAGTGTGTCAGCCAAACTGGCGACGACTGTCGAACGCACACAGACAGACACAATTCTAGTGCACTTTCTGTTCACTTTTATCCCCTCTGTCTGGCCATTCTGTCAACTCGTTCTTTTTGGTATTTTCCCACAAATATTTTTGTTTACACTTTGAAAGACAGAATCAGAGCACATCGTCGCCGATTCGTTGGTTATTATATCATAATTTGGTGGTTGTTGTAAAATAAGGTTTGTCTATTTTATACATTTTTTTGTTTTATGGTTTTGACTTTCTAATATATTTTCTTTTTGTATTTATTCCAGATATATTCCCTCTGATCAGTGACGCAACGCACCGTTTCACGACTGTCGGTCGTTCCTATTCTGCTTATCCTTCGGTTCGGTTCCTGTTGGGCGCTCTGGTTGGCACTCTCTCCTTCTGTGCCGGCGTTGTTTACAACATATTCCACAACTGCAGTGCTCAAGGTATGCATTACTCGTATTCGCCATCTACCTTCGGGCTAAGAACCGAAGGTCCTAAGCACCCACACCTATCCTCTCCCCTACCCTACCCTTACACCTGTATATGTACTGTTTGCCTAATAATAATTTTTGGTGTTATCTTCTGTTTCAGACATACAGTCGAGACAGACTGACCGACTAATAATTTGACCATCTGTGGACACGTGTTTGGCCGCAGAGACGAATCGAGAAGTAGCAGTGGTCAGTACAGTACAGCGAGTCATCATCACCAAGGTGCTGGTGGAGCGGGTTCTGCTGCTTCTGGTGAGCAAGTACCGGGGACTCTACAGCCCACTCTCGACATCTTCGTTCGGGCTCAGGTTCCACTACAGGGACGAACGCGGACACCCTCGAGTAACCTGATTGAGGTCACACTTCTGCCTCCTTTACATTGATATTTAGATCTTGTGTTGTGTTCTAATGTATGTATTTTTATTTATTATTTTGTCCGGCTCGGGCAAAGTTCCTTTTGCTAATAGATCTTCTTTTATTTAGTTTCCTGATTTTTACGATTAGTATTTGTGTGATCTCAAGTTTCTGGCAAGATGGCTCGGTTGCAGGAAACAAATCAGTTGACTGTGGAGAACGATACTGAAACAGTACGGCAGCGGTCAGTTGAGCTGTCTCGTCTTTGGCTCTCAGAGCGAAATGCCGCTCGTGTAACCGAAAATGCATTTCGTCCCGCAGAATTAAGGGAAGGCCAAATCTATGTGCGCGTTCGCTTTGCCTCCTACACTGCATCATCATACAACTCGATGCTAGCAAGTAGACTCAAGTTCGACTATGTCTTTGAGGTAAGATTCTGATGATAATGTTTTGGATTGTGTTTGATTTTTTTTAATGTAGCTCATCGGCAAGGTTCTTTTTTGTGGAAGGAACATGACCAATGGAGCCGCTCGAGTGGGTTCCTGGGTGGCTGGATTTGTGTTCAACCCGCACAAGATTTCCGACCATGTGGTATGTTGTTGTTGGATTTATTATGATTTGTTTTATTAATCATTTTGTTTTGTACTACTTAGGTTCTCACCGAAAGTAACTTCCAAGTATTGCGAGGCATTGAAGAGCCTCGTGTCGATCATTTGTTGACACTGTCCACGGCTATGATTATCCAAGGGGGTTTGGAGTTTGTCAACCTACAGAAAGTGCGACACGCATTGATCGTGGGCGCGGAGACCGAATATGGCGTCTATTTGTCTCAATACTTGTACACGTGGAATGTACGTACAACCATAATGACACCTGAATGTGCTCACGACGTGACGAGAATGCAACTAATCGCTGGTGCGCGTCACCAGCCATTTATGTCAAGCGAACAGTTGAATGTTGAGACGGTAAGTAACGTATTGGCCTGTTGCTACAGTTTGCATTACTAATATTCTCTTGTTTTTACTCACTTTGCATTTACAGCGCAAATTCGATTTGATTTGTGTGACCATTCCGTACGATTTTGCTGTGTTGAAGCGTATACTCAAAGCTCGGCGCGGTGGGGCGATGATCACTTTTGGTATGAAGGAGTCGGGTTTGACTTTCAATGATAATGTAAATATAATTTTTTTAAATATTCTTGTAGGGTCTTAGCTAGATTGTGTGTGTGTGTGTGTTAGTTGATAGCGGCAAGGTTTATTATTCCGTTTTCGATTTTTTACTTTCTCCGGAATATGCCTTTTTGGCGTTTACCGCGCTTTTCACTATCAGCCTAACGTTATATTCGATTATTATCATTTTGATTAATTTGAATATTTTATTTTTTAGGATGGCTCGCGCCTATTTGGTTCATCTCTTTTCCACACCTCAGTCAGTTTCGAGGATTTTGCTATGAATCAGTTCTATATCGACACAGAACGCATCAGTGCTTCTTATCAGACATACACCGGAATCGAGGAGGTGGTGGAAAGTTACAAGGATTGGCGGGTCGCTCGATTCACAAACAAGCCCGTTATTTCGTTCCCTTTCTAATCATCACACTAACATCACACCGCTATGTCACTAAATCGGGCCTAGTCTAAAATGTCTTCTGCCTCAACAAGGTTCGGTCCATTTGTTTTTACTTCCACTGTTACATGTCCACATGTTACTTCGTCTGGATTCAAGCTAACACGTTTCAATAGGGCGTCATTTTGGTCCCTCCATCTGGTCCTTGGACTGCCCTTTCTAATCATGATTTGGTATGTTGAGTTATAATGTTATTTTACATGATATATACAAATAGTTGATCATATCCTCAATATTCTTCAATGAATCCTCACGCTTGTGTGCCTATTTTGTTTATATTTTACACTTATCTTTTGTGCATGTCATTAGCCAAACAGTAGTAACTTTATATTGTTCAACATACAACATTCATATGTTTTTAATTCATCTCAAGTACATTTATTGTCATTTAATGTTCCTATATACTATATAATATCATAAAACCATTTACAGTTATAATAAATATACGATTGATTGATCTTTGTGTCCAAATCGATTCCTTTTCCTCAATGTGTGTTGGTGGTGTTTGGCGCTAAAAGTCTCATAATTCTGGTAAGTTGTGGTTGGCTAATTATTCTTTATATTAATTATTGTTTTATATATTCTATAGATCAAATGGCAAAGACAGAATTTGTGCGTTTTGGTGTGTTGAGGAAGTAGGAACTGAACTGGAGCATCATCGTCTGCGCCTTCTTCGGGTCTTTCTCCATCATCATTTGACTTGATATATCGCGAATCTCGTTCTCGGAATTCTCCTTGTCGTAGTGATTTCTGTGCCGAGACTGACTATTGTGCCCCTGCTCCATTGTGTCCACCAATACGAGCCAGTCATCGCAATCTCGTGACATTCTCAAGCCCGAAATATTTGAAGTGCAAGGAATCGGTACGTGAAATGGGCGCTAATTCTGACACTCATAATCAACGGTAACGTAACGTTATTATTATATTTCATACTAATTGACCATTTACTTTTTGTCTATGCCTAATAGGACACATGTCTCAATTTATGTGCTCGAGTATCATTAAGTTGTAACCTTGTAACGCAAGCAGAATTCGTTCACATCACCGAACAGGGCGCGCGTTCAATTTGGTGCGCGCACCTGAACAACCAGAATCTCATTCACTCGGAATTCGGTTTTACTCGGTTGGATTTGGAATTATGGAGGTTGTGGCATTATTCTACAAGAACCGAAAAGCCCTCGACCCTGTGCCCCCACGTGGTTATGGTGGTATCGAAATTTAAATCACCGTAAGCGCTCTCGTAATTGGCCTTCCAAAACCGCGCCTTGTAATTGTCAATTACTAATTGACCACAACCAGGTAAATGAACAATCCTGTTCATAATACATCGATTGTTTACACGTGAATATATCGAATTTATATATTTTTTCTGTTATTTCCAGAATAATAATCTTCACGCGTGTCTTTTTGCGGAACTCTGCTCTCTCATTGGCTCTCGTTGTTTGGGTTGGAAAATGCGCTTGTTGTTATGTTTTGTCTTGTTTTGGGACTTTTGTGGGGACATTGTTCAACCTTGATCTCGTGCAAAATGTGGCCGTGTTCACGTGGGAAAGCACAATCCTCACTCGAATGTTTTGGCTCATCAACATCATCAGCAAGCGTCTGTCTTTGAATTATGAACACTACTTTCAAGTGGAAAACTTCGGCTGCCCAATCTCATGACCAAAAGTCCTCAACACTGTCGTCTATCTATTGCACCCCTGAAGTGAAACTTTCCCTAGAAATATTTGTAGTTTCAAGAATCCTCGTTGTGTCCAGCTTCTCCTCCTGCTCCTTATCCTCAAGTTCCAACCACCAATGGGTACACCACCACTCGTTTGCCAAATCAGTCCACTACCGATCCTTGAATTGATGCACAAACTTTCCCTTCTCGAACATTAGTACGCACCGAATCCAGACACGAATTCCACAGGAGTCATCCACCGAAACGGACCATTATTGACTAGCTGCTCGATGCATTGCAGGCTCTACATTGTCAAGCAAGCGCTGGTTTACTTTCAAGAAGAAATGCTACCGAATTGAGGAATCAGGTTGTGATTGGTGGCCGACTGTGATCATCGATGGCTCGAGGCTGTACTTTAGTCTCGATCGGTTCTGCAACAGTCCTCTTCTCTGTTTTAGGTATTTTTATACATTACTCTTATACTTTTACCTTACCTTGCCCTTACTTTCTTTTAACCTGCGTGTGTTTGCCTAATACGAAGGTTTGGCTTTTTCTTTTTGTTACAGAAATCAAGAAGATAAGTTAGTTGGTGTGCTTGTTCTGTTGAACCATCGAATATCGAAATGGATCCATATCCCCCGTCGTATCTAACTTTGTCCACTTTCGCGCCGCCTAATGCTGAAAGCGAATGTGCCAGAACAGACCGACCCGACGGCATGTACTTCAACTTCGACTAGTGGAACTATCCAAACTTCGGAACTATCGAAAGTTTCTGATTCGAAACGTAATGAGGTGGTGGTGGAACTGAATTTGGCCTGGAATGTACCCACAATGATACTGAAGTGCCCGAGTCAGACAGTCCTCTTTACTTCACTATTGCCATTTTAAATGTAAATATAAAATATTTATATATATATTGCATATAATTTAGAATATTCAATCAATTTGCCACCATCGATAGTATCATCCAGCACATATATTTTACGATAATATACATTAGTGGTAATAAAATATAATTTACTTAAAACATTACTGAATCAAGATATATCGCCTAAGGTAAGAAAACATGTGTGAACATGTTTTCTATCTCCTCTCTCTCGAGTAGAAACTAGTATTTCCACTAAACTAAACTTCAAAAAGATCAAAAATGCTGATAAACAGGAGATGTAACTTGAACTTCATTTTCGCATTTCGCATTCGAATCGAGTTTTGTTTCTCCACTCACTCGCACAAACAAAATGACTCTGTTCGCAACATTATTTCATCTCTTCTCATCAGCTTTCATCACATTTATGCTTCTTGTCGCATTACTGCCCGACACAAAATCATACTTTGGATTCGATATTCAACTCTACGAAGTAAAGTGAGTGCTACTAAGTGCACGTGGTTTTTGTTTACATTTTTTTAAATTTAAAGGGACAATCCACTACCGAACGACTTCTCAGGACCACTTGAAGAAAATGATCTCCTTTCACATACGAAACATCTTTTTGAGGGTCAACTCAGAGGGCCAGAATCGTTTGCAGTTTGGCAAGGTAATTATGAGAATATTTCTTAGAATCATTTTTGACTAGAGAAGAAAGTTTCCGTAAACTCACAATGTTTTATCTAGATAAGATCTACACTGGTCTACTCGATGGTCGTATAATTGAATTTGTGAATGACTCTTCATCATTTCGGACTATTGCTCATCTCGATCCTCTTAACCTCGGTTTGACCCAATGTCAATTATTACATAATATTGGAAAGTGTGGAAGACCTTGTGGAATGCGTTTCGATTCAAATGGAACACTCTTTACGGTTGACCCCACTCATGGTCTCTATTCGGTGAATGTCACTTCTGGTCACGTGGAACTAATCAAATCACGTGATCAACTTTCTGATGCACGCTTTTTGGATGATTTGGTCATTTTCGAGAAGGAGAACGGTCATAAAGTGTTCTACATGAGTGACGCTAGTGCGGAATGGGACATTTGGGATGCTAACTATTTGGTGGCGGAACATGATCGTACGGGGAGACTGTTGAGCTATGATACGGAAACTGATCACGTGACTGTTGAAGTCATGGGATTGGCTTTTCCTAATGGACTTGAGCTGACCGATGATCGAAGCGCCCTTTTGTTGTGTTCATTTACAGATAGACTCATCTATCGGTACTCGATCTCACCTGGACCGAACCGTGGAAAACTCGAAATCCTAATTCGAAACTTACCCGGCGAACCAGACAATATCAAAAGATCCTCAAATCAGAAACGGGAAACATTTTGGGTTGCACTCTTCACGGGTCGTACTGAACAAAATCCGCATTTCGAACTGGATACCCTCGACAGCTGGCCATACGTAAAGCGATTCCTCTTTCGAATTCAACGACTAAATGGATGGATTCTGGAACTGTTGGGCTCACTACTGCGCAGTGATGCACTCATGCAGTTTGGATTCGATTTCAAGACTGCACTCTCAATTGGACGAGCCATGTGCCAACATGGACTGGCTGTGGAGGTGGATACAAATGGAACGATAGTTGGTTCAATGCACTCACCAGATGGCAGCACTTGTGCACTGACAGAGGTGCATGAGGTGAAATTGGAACTGAAGGATTCTGGTAGAAGAAGGAGACAGTTTTACTTGGGTTCTGGGAGTAATAACTATTTGGGTCAATTGACTATTGATGATGATGATAGTAGTGCGATGTAAATAAAATTCAAAAATAACCCTTTAACGCCCTGTCAAATGAAATGGTTTGAAGATTGCTTTAGTCGATGTTTGAACATTTAAAAATCAGATTTTTATGGGAATTTTCGTTAACAGTCAAATAGATCTGTTCATGGTGAACATTTTGATCTATCTAAACATCTAAAAATGTCAAATATTCTCAAAGTTATAGTGCTTCAAACATTCCGGGTCATAAAAGACCCACAAGAGTATAAAAGGGTTAAGATAACAAACAAAATCAGAATATTGGAAGGAATCAAGGCATTGGTGCTACTTTTACTGTTGGTTTTGGTAGTGTCCCATACATTCGACTTGACGGTGACATTACTGGAAGGGATCGTAACCGAGCATTGATATTTGCCCTCAGCAGACGGTTTGGTCGGTTGAATGTAAATGATCGAAGACTCATTACTTCCTTTCACAACATTCAAACCTGAGATTTTGGTTGGTCGGACAAATTGTAGGACGTTATCGATTGCTGTAAATATGAAATAGATTTACATTGAGCAAGTTAAGGACACTTACGAGGGAACAAATATTGGCCAAATGTTGTTTGGTTGAGAGTAAAGTTGACCACAATCTTGTTTGGTACATTTGGTTTGATCGAGTACAGACAAGTGGCTCGGTAGAATGTGGTGAGTCTGAAGAAGTCTGATGGACTGTGAATTAAAAAGACAGGTCGGATGTAGGTGATGGTGGTTGGGTTGAAACTGGTTGTGTGGTTAATGCTACAGGTCACGTGGGGCACTCCATCTATGATGTTACTGTATGCGATGGTGGTTCGATTGATCACTTTCACATAGGAAGCTAAAAGTTCAAAAGGTAAAGGTGAGTCTTTGACCCTTTTGGCCCTACAGTGGTCTTACTCTACCCGACCCTACTCTACCAAAGTTTTGGTTATTGAACAATTAGGAAAAGCAATTTTGGGTTTGATTGGACGTACCCTGTTGGTTACTGTTGGACGAATTGTAAACGACCTGGTCCATCACCGTGAAAACCACAACATTGAATGGACTTGCGTGCAGGCCATAACTCGCACAGTGAAGAATGACATTTTGGTCTTCGGGTGTAAGAATGTGCTTGTTTGCAATTACGCTCACTTGTTGGCCTCTAGCAAAACATGCGAAATAGTCAACTGTAAAAAGAAACAAAGTGATGAGATACTTTGGGACAAATTGGCCCATTTTGTCAGAAGAGTGCAAATGGTAATAACCCAGTGACTGAATGATTGGCCATTCAAGTGAGTGGTTATCATATTTTTGACGAATGGATAATCTATGACATGACTTCCCGATAAGGGCAATATAAATACATTCCAAGGCTATCAACCAAAGTGCTGATTCAGCACTTTGTTTCAAATGCATTTCATCAAGTAGTGGACAAAAATGTTTCTAAGTCGAGACTCGATTCAAATTGACTAAACTGGACATATGAATGCATTTGAACTAAGTTTGGGTTTGCAATTTTGCGATACTCTTTTGGACCACATTTCTTGATCAATCCTCAAGATTAAAATCTTTCTAGATTGAAGACAATTCAGTGAACTATCAAAATGAATTGATTGGGTTTTCCGATTTTATTTCTGCATTTTTTGGAGAATCTTTAGAAATGTTGATATAGCTATGTTTGTTCATAATCCTTCTCGCGAGAAATAGAATGATCCTTCTACCTTAGATTATTATTCCGCATTTTACAGCATATTACATCAAATGACGAAATGTAGATGATAAGACTTATCAGATAAGTGTCATTAATGTATATTATACAATGTGTCTGTCACATTGTATATTTATCATAAACAATCATAAATTTATCACCTGATTTGATATTGTCACCATGACTCCATCAAGGGTTTTATAATGATGTAGTAGATTATATCTTTTTATGATGTGTTTCACATATTTGTTAATCACAATTGTGGAAGAGTTGGCGGTATATCTACAATTGCAATTTGTTCAATTTGATCACAATCATCTTACACACTCGTTCAATCTCACAGCGACAAATATGATCCTAAAACGTATGTTGATCTCTCAACGAGTGCTTTTGAAAGTAGTCCAAGAGGAACCATTGGCAGTGTACGCGAGCACAACCTCCCCCGCAGCCATCTATCGAGTCCATCGTCACGATGAGCGTTACACAGGCGTACTCTACTATGCCAAAACCAGAAATTTGAAATTGGCCGAACGCAAGTTGCGACAGGCTTGTTCACACAAAAAGAACAACATTGTGCACGCGTGCACTACAAATCCTAATCAGTACAAAAGTGGGTTTGTCTACGTGATTCATGGATTCAAGGTGATGGAACTTGTGGAGAAGAGGAGATCGATGCGAATTCAGAATATGAAAAAGACGATGATGATGAATTATAAAATATAGATTATCTGTTTGGCATTCTATTTTATGTAAATGTTGAGAAATTGAAATAAAATTTTGCAATAGAAACGCCCTCTTTTTGTGTTCTTTCACTGATCAGCTGATCTATCGGTTATGTTTTCGACATAATTCCTAAATGCAAATGCTTTATCCAACATTATTACATCAAATGACGAAATGTGTTAATGATAAATATGGTTTGTGTGTTACATATTGTCACATTGACTTCATATATGGGTTATATGATTTGGATTGTATATTAGACGGGAGAATATCCCCCTGAGTGTCCACCTCACATATACAGTTACGAAGGCTTGGGCTAGCAACGACCACTTTAACATTTCTTTGCTTTTGTAACTGTGTTTGTGAGGTGGACCCTCAGGGGATATTCTCCCGCCTATTGTAGATGATATCTTTATGATATGTTTCACATACGTTAATGACAAGAAGGCACATTTGGCGGTATATAACCGCAATTACAATTTGCATTCACATTCATATTAAACTCGCTTTCACAATCCCAATAACAAGAAATGGCACTCGATCATATGTTGGTGACTGAACGAATGCTTTTGCAACTGATCCCAGAAGAACCAACAGCGTACGCAAGTGCAAGCATCACTGCGCCCATGGCTACTGCTCAAAAACTGACTGACCAGTTCACTGGGATACTGTTCTATGCGAAAGTGAGGAATTTGAAGTTGGCTGAGAACAAGTTGCGTCGAGTTTGTTCGTACAGGAAGAATATTGAGTACAAGTGCAGGACTAATCTAACTAACAAACACAAAAGTGGATACCTCTATTTGATTCATGGATTCAAGGTTGTGGAGAAAAGGAGATCGCTGCGATTGAAGAATTCAAATGTCTAGATCTATCTTTTTGTCATTTTTAATTTTAAAATTTAAATTAATTTTTCAATTATAATTATTTTGATATTTTTGTCCCTAAATATTTCCATGTCCCTGAATTGAATATCATTCAATGGATTATTATTAAATTGAATTGATTAGTTTTTCTGGTTTTTTTATTTTTTAACTGGAAATCTTTAGAAATGAAGTCAAAAAGTACATTTCTAAAATGTACAAACCAAAACCTTAATCAAAATTCATTCAATTGTGAATTGAGCCAATTTGTCATTTTCTTGTCTTCCTTTAAGTCGTAATTCTTTACTTTTGGATACAGAAAATTACATCAAATGATGAAATGTTATAAATGTAAAGTAAATATGATAAATGCCATTTAGTGGTATTTAGTAATACAATTACATTGTGTTTATCATATTGCGCATTGAGTCATTTGTCACGTGATTTGATATTGTCACTATGACTCCATCATATATCGTATGATGTAGATTATATGATGATGTTTTTATCTTTTGTGTTAATGAAGCTTCTTTGTAGGTATATATAAGCGCAATTACAATTCTTTCATTCACATTCATCATCTTAAACTCTCGCTTTCAATTCACAATCACAGTTCACAACAAAATGGCGCTCGATCGTATGTTAGTGAGTCAACGAGTGCTTTTGCAGCTTGCCCAAGAAGAGCCAACAGTGTACGCAAGCATCACTGCAACCATCGCTCCAATACTGAGTGATGATGAGTACATTGGGGTACTCTTCTATGCAAAAACTAGGAATTTGAAGATGGCGCTGACCAAGTTGCGAAAAGTCTGCATTAACAAGAAGAAAAACAAAAATATTGTACACAAGTGCGAAACTAATCTAGACCGACACAAAAGTGGATACGTCTATGTGATTCAAGGATTCAATATTGGGCAGAAAAGGAGATCATCACGACTCAACAATTCAATCGTCTAGTATTTAGATTATATTTTTTACATTCATCTATTTTAATGATCATTATCTTGTTCACTTATTTTTGTTATTGTCCAGAAATGTTTCTATGATTATAATTTTAATATGAGATAATAAATTCTATTGTTACGGAATCGGGTTTTCCGGCAGAGAAATCAACAAATCGACTTTTGAAGATGGCATTCTGTACACACACACTTTTGTCATATATTCAATTCCTAATAAATTCAATGATGAAACTACATTTGTCAATACATAATAAATTATTATTTCACAAGTTTAAATTCCACATAAATTCAATTAAATAACATATATTCTGTTTTTTAATTATTTCGTGAAATGATGAAATATTTATGTAGAGTAGAGGATTGAGTGCAATTAGGTTTTTGAGTTTTAGGTTAATTGAGTCATTTTGGCGAGTTGATTTGTTATTGTAACCATGACTCCACCACCAAGGATTATATGAAGCAGATCATATATCTTTTATCTTTATGGTTGTGCACATTACTTATTTGAACACTTTGGAGGTATATGAGCAAATTGTAATTGAAATTTGCATTTTATAAAGTTGTTCAATTCACTCTTGAATTTCATGTTCTTGAAACAAATGATTCTCGATCGTATGTTAATGAATTTGTGAATGATTCCTCCTTTGGTAGGGTAGAATGTAATAGTGATAGATCGATGGACGATTTCGCCATGGCACCGAGCATCATAAATTATCTTTTTGTTTCATTTGAGTGGCACATTTATTAATGCAACAATAAAACAATAATACAAAACCACATGCTGCAAACAAGCCACGTGCGGGGTCATTTACTTTCTAAAGGTTGAGAGATTAAAAGTAAAGGATTAAATATTGGCTATTAAGTACTAAGAGGTCATACAGGTCATCTAAGTCTATACGACAAAGTCTAAGATTGAGAAAATATAAGTGAGGGAAGAGTCAAGAGTCGCACATTTTTACATAACTTTCTTCTTATATTGACAAATGTCCAATCATTAATCATCACTAACAAATTTACTTGCCAACAACTGTCGTCAAATTGCAAAGTTAACGAATTAAGAAAGAATGGCTACTGAACTCAAACTGATCATGGTGACCTTCGAAAAATTGTACAAGATTGCACAGGATGGTCGTTCGCGTTATACTGGCGCAACCGTGGGCATCAAAGAACGCCATGAACGGCATCGAAGTGCTGGTCGAAAGGGCGTTATGTACTATGCTTCATCGATGGACACAATTGCTGATGAGAATAGGTTATTGGGGGTTTGTTGTCGTCGGAATTATTTTCAAGATTGGAGCACTCATCGGGGGTGGGTCTGGTTTTGTCTATGTTCTGTGGTGTGATGATGATGAGGAAGATGATCAAGTTAAAGATGATTCATCCTCATCATCATCATCCTCATCTTCGTCTTCTTCATCTTATGCATCATCTAGCGATGGAGACGATGGATGCGATGATGGATGCTATGGAGATGATGATAAATGTACCTTTGCGAGTAATGACTATTTTGGTCAATATTCATGTGATAATATTTTAAAGATTTTGTCTTGTGCTTTCATTTTAAATAAATTGATGTATTGATGATGAATGTATCTGGTTTTTGGGTACAGCATTACATCAAATGACAAAATGTATTGTAAAGTAGATGATAATCAGTGTCAATATTGTAATTACATTGTGTGTGTGTGAGTAAGATTGCATATCGAGTCGAGTTGTGTATTGAGTTGAATGCAGATTAAAGTGAAGTGTTCATCTCGATAACTATCACACACGAGGCAGGTGCAACATCTTTTGTCATGGCAATGGCAATGGTAATGATTAGTGAGGCATAACAACCACAGGACATGTAATACTCTCGCACTCACACTTACGCTTACACAAACGTATACATTGCCATACATTTATATTTGTGCTCTGTCACTGTACTCATTCTCGTTCATTGGGTTACTCCCGAAAAGAATATGTCTCAACAACTCGTACCAGAACGCGTTTCAACTTTTGCAAAACTTAAAAAAATTGCACAAGATTACCAAGTTCCTGCAGATCGCGTTGGAGCAACCAAAGATGTCGAGCAGCGTTCTCGTGGTAGTAAATATAAAAAATACCGAGGCACTATGTATTACTGCGAAACGCAAAACATGCAGTTTGCCGAGGACAAGCTGCTTGAAGTGTGTCCATGTCCTGGTAATGTACAAGAGAGAAGCAATGTAAAGGCCGAGCCGGGATTCGTCTATGCCATTGTCGCGAGAACTAACAACACTTGACATGAATAAATTCGAATATATGCTTGCTCGTGACATTTTATTCATGACAACATGTTGACTTAATTTAATTCAAAATAAAATATTTTTCGATATTTCTTTGTCTAATCAATTCTCCCAAATCCATGTTTTGGTCAACGTTATTGCATCAAATGTGACAAAATGTGTATAGTGATGATGATAAATATGTGTTGGTGTTAGATTGTGTTTGTCATGTTTGTCATGTTTGAGTCATTTGGCACGCGATTTTGGATGCCACCATGACTTCGCAAAGGATTAAAGATTATTAAGGGCATAAAAAAAGAAGAATTTAAGACGATTACTGCAACAATTTACAGCACCGGTAAGAGTTAACCATTTTTGCTATATTTTTGGATTATTTGACGGGTGAAAATGTATAATGCGCATTGGGTATTATTGTTTTCATTAATAAGCGAAAAAAATTCATAACGACTCCGAATAAAAAGAATTGATTTTTATTACTAATGTTTATAATAAACTTTATTATATTGAATGTTTATCATTAATTTTGACATTTCCGGGAATGTTCCATTCTCCGAATACTTAATTACATATGAGATGTACGTCGTACATTGTACGAGTCTATGCATCTCTGTATATACATTTGTACATTATGTATTGGAAAACACTATGGTAATATATATGAGCAATTGCAATTTTACATTTTTTAGTTCAATTCACCTTTGTGAGCTCTTTGACACCGAGAGAATTTCATATACATGAAACGATGGTTCTCGATCGTATGTTAGTGACTCAACGAAACGGAACAAATTTCTCCTGTGAGTGCCACCTTCATTGCGCATTGTTCATTGCACAGTGTTGCCTGGATTCCTCATAACAATGAAAAAGTTTATATGATATCAAATATAATGTCATTAAATTAAGCTTGAGTCTAAATCCCACAAAAGCTCAATTGTCCATTAATGGATTGCATTGTATATTGTAACAACAGATTGGTGTGATATAATGTGATGTATTTGCTCATTTTGATAAGCGTGCTCGCCATGGGCCTATGTCGCCGCTGAGAATATACAATGCATTAAAGAGGGAGTCATTGTCGTTGTTTGTCTCGCATCATATATAAAGTCAAATGCGCTCGTTGATTTCAAATCAATCAATGATTTTTATTTTCATTTCTCAGTATATTCAACTGTACTCATTTCCATTATAGCTACAAATTACACCCAAAAACATGTCTTTCGTAACGGTAAAAGCAACTTTTGAAGAAGTTAAGGTTAAAGCAGAAGATGCAGTTCGCGTTGGTGCAACCATCAATATCGACAACCGTGCTGGTGTTTACAGAAGAGGACCATACAAAGGTAAAGCATGTACTATGTTTTATACAGAGACGAACCGCATGGAGCGGGACGAGAACATTCTATTGCAAATTTGCAAAAACAATGGTCGTTGTGAAGATAATGACCATGCGGAAAGCAATGTACCCGAGGACCTGAAAACTGGATTTGTCTATGCCATTGTTCTGAACAAGCAACCGTCCTCTTGATTCATTGAATATGACTTTTAAATTCCAAACTTTAAATAAAACAGACAATTTGGATGTGTTTTTCTTATATCCCCTTCCTCCCAAAATCCATATCCTATTTTTTTATTATTAAAAACAAATTACATGTTTTGTGGTATCACCTTTTCGTCATTTATAATTTGATTCATTCCAACCAGAAAAACTGTCCAACAAGTAATATAAAGTTTCTGTCTTTACTTTCCCCCAAATTGTAGGAAAAAAACACATGACTTACACAACTGTACATAAACTTATGAACATAATAAAAACCAAAATACAATTTCAGACTATTACACTGGCGACACAATTTATGATCCGGCACAAATCGGGCACATTATGTGGCAATAATTTATGTCAATAAATGCAAGCAAATAAAAATAACTATTAAAATAAGATTGAAAAGGCCCCACCAGTTTCACCATGACCACCGAGGGCATTATAAAATGGGACCTATTTAATGGGCATTATCGTCTTGAGTCGCCATTTATAAGTGGACTTACTTCCTTTCCTACTTGACACATCACTTGAACAGTTGTCAAATTCTGCTAACAAACAGAACACAACTTGATATAGAACGAGTCATGCCTCTCCAAACGCAAGAAAAGGACAGCCAAGAAGATCTTTTGGCTATTGTCAAAAGATACAAACTTCCAACTGATCGGGTTGGCGCAAGCATCGACGTTGTTACACGTGCACGTCAATACGAAAGTGAGGGCAAGAGTGGCAAAATGTTTTATGCAGACACGGACAACATGATGGAAGACGAAAACATACTGCTGGATAATTGCCCTGCAAGCAGCATGGTAACTGTGGTGATAATGTTCACAAGATAAGCAACAAACAACCAGAAGCTGGTTTCACCTATGCAAATGTTTATGATTAAAATAGAAGATTTGGAGATTTTCGGGTTTGTGTGTGTTGGCTCGACTTTTGATGATGCGATTCTTTGCGTCTTAGTTTGTTTTATTTTTTAAATTGCAACTTAACTTTGCTATTTCACACATGAACATAATTTCTCAATAAAATCAAAATGATGAAACCACATTTGTCAATCAACATTATTTCCTCATGTTCCTCTTCACCTAATAGTCGATATCCTGTTTTGGCTATCAATCCTTATCAATATTATAGTATACATCAACACATGTTAAATCAAATGATGGATTCGTTAGATAGATAAAGTGAGCTAAAGGATGGTGGATTTGTGTACTTTTATTATGCTTTTATGATTGTATTGTTTGTATGATGGTCTATTGTATACAATGTGCAATTGTGACTGTTGAGATTTATTGACTAGATTAGCCTTAAGAAGTGGTGTGCTAAAGGGGTGATCCACAAATAAGCACTTCAGTGCGGAGAAGCCAGCTGTTTGCTTATTTGTGGATCGCCCTTTAGCGCACCACTTCTTATGCCTAGACTAGATAGTGTTCGATAGTGTACGGCTTACGGCTTGTTGGTCGTACACGTGTGGTGTAGGTGTACACTGAACAGGTACATGTCAGTTCTACTGAATGATAACGAGTTACCTTTGTGCATTTTGTCCTTGATTAGACCTGGCAAACTTTCTACAGATAACTTAAGTGCTAGGTTCCATCATAATCTTGTTACTCCAGGATTCTCAACAGTAACTGCACGCGTACATCTTTTCTCATTTATTTTCTGTAATTTTTCAATGGGCTTGAATGGAAATGATCGCATAGAACAACTTAAATCTTTATGCAAGTGTACTTCCACTTGTACTTGAACTACTTGTACTTTGCAGAAGAGCTCACACTGTTTCACCATGACTACCCCGGGGGCATTAGATTGTCTGAGTGGTTTATAAGTCCACTTACTCCTTCTACTTGACACATCACTTGTGATCCCGTGGCGCATTTGCTACAGCTTTCAAATTCTACCAACCAGCACAACTTGCACAACTGAGAATGTCTCTACAACCGAAAGAAGTGGACAGTCAAGAAGAACTTTTGGCTATTGCAAACGTTCATGAACTTTCAACTGATCGGGTTGGCGCAACTGACAACGTTGATAGACGTGCATATCAATACGAACGAGAGGGCAAGAGTGGCATCATGTATTATGCCAGCAGCGACAACATGATGCGGGACGAGAACACACTGCTGGAGAATTGCATTGAGGCTGGTAACTGTGGTGATAATGTTCATGAGAGAAGCAATGTGCAGCCAGAAGCTGGTTTCACCTATGCAAATGTTTATGATTGAAATATATAATGTGACATTTGAATTTTGCGCTTTGTGTGAACTCAACTTTTGATGCATGTGATTCCCGCTTACGCTTTAATTAGTTTTATTTTCAAAATTCTAAATTGTAACTTAACTTCACTTGTCCCACAAATAAATTCTTAATAAATTCCAAAATGATGAAGCCACATACAATTGTCAATACATTATATTATTTGACAATTCTTTCGAAAACATAAGGAAATTTCTTCATGTTTCCCTGTACTCAGTAATCCATATCCTGTTTTTGGCTATACATAACATCAAATGACAAATTAATTAGAGGAGCGAACGAAAAAACTCACGCCGAGCGAGCGAAGCGAGCGAGGTGTGAGTTTTTGAGTGAGCGACGATTCTTCCCCAGACAAATCGGGAGAAAACGGGATTCTTGTCTTCGCTACTCCTCAAAAACGACTGCATGGATCGGTCTAAAAATTTAACCCTATGTTCTGGTAGTGGTGTAGATGTGCTGTATAGTTTTGAGGCCATATAGGTCAAAAGTCAAAGGTACAATAATTTTTTTGAAAAATCCAAAATTTTGTATAGAAATGTGTTGGGATCGAGTGTCAACACTGAGCGTGTGTGTCTGGCACATAGATACACGCTATGCCGCGCGCTCGCTGTGCTCAAACGAGATGCGCAATAACCAGAACATCCCAAAAAGAGTTTAGTGAGACATTGTTTGTCTTTGTTCCTGGATACATTACTAAGACCGGACACCTGTTCAATTATTAATATCCCATAACTCGGGTTTTATTGTACTATTTCGCGGGTTATTAATATTTTTAAATCTATACACTGTAATGCTATCACAATCGGTAACCAAATGCACCCTCCCTTGAACTCTCTCGCCCGAACTCGCTTCTCTGATCAATAAAATCTAAGTTTTTAATCCAGTTGGTTTTCGTTAAGTGTGGCACTTATAATCAACAGTACCGCGACCACTTTAACATTATGATATTTTTGTTGTTTTTTCACAGATTTTCACAGATTCACAGGTAATTGAAAACACTAGATACTGTTCATTTGTGTGTTTTTGACTACATTTTTGGCTATACTCGAGTATTCCATCATGTTGACTTATAAATTAATGATATTATCGATAACCTTTAACTACAACATATTGTAGATTCATGGTATGTTTATGTATCAAATAATATCAATCTTTAAAACCCTGTAATCGTTATGAACTGATGGTTTTGTCAAAATTAAGTAATTCCTTGATTTTTTTGAATGTTTGATTTAGTTTTCGATTTCAGTTACACTACCTAATTTTATCGGATTGTATTTCCTGTTTTTTGGAAGCGAACATTATGTCATATTATTATTTAATTAAAGAAGAAAAAACTCTATTAACGTAATTAGTGAGCCTAAAAGGTAAAACCACAAGATTGAGATTTCTTGTCAGATAGAATGTTTTTTGGAAATCTCCATAAACCATTTTCAAGATTTTGTATAAGTTTTTATAACAATGGTATGAGTATGAAATACTTGAGACATTATAGCAATCAGTTCGATAAAGTGTCTGTACGGAATATTCTTATAAAGCTAAATAGAATTTAATAAATTCATTTGTAAAAACATTTCTATATTCGACAAAGACAATATCGTTCGCTCCGATTTAACGCCAATGGCGTTACTTATTCTTAATACATCAAAAATGTTTTATAACGCCTGCTGCTGGTTCTAATACTAGTTAGATAAAGTGAGCTAAAGGATGGATTTGTGTGCTTTTATGATTGTACACTGTACAATTGTGACCGTTGAGATTTATTGACTAGATAGAGTTCTATAGATAGTCGTACACGTGTGATGTAAGTGTACAACATATTAGCTCTACCTGTACTGAGAGGTATGACATGTTATACCGCGTGCACTGTGTGTTCTTGATTATGTTGGGCCAACTTAGTTAGCCAACATGGTCCACAGGTGACGTCGGCGCTAGGTTCCGTCTACAGACGAGTTACTCAACAGTGATTGTTCATTTTTTCTTGCATTTTTTGGGTTTTCAATGTGCTCGAATGGATATGACCGTATCGTTGAGTACTGTATTCCATTTTTACGCATTCTGGACATTCCGATCCAAATTCCGAATAAAATTGAAAAACTTGAATATTTTTTGTTGTTATATTTCTCATAGGATTTTTTATTCATGATCCACATCCTGTTTTGGTATAACATATTTCACCAAATGATGAAATCGTTAGATAAGGTAAGCTGAAAGACAAATAGTGTGGCAAATAGACTTCTTTTTATGGCCAATGGCCATATACATTGTGCCAATGTAACTGTACAGTGAACACACAGCCTAGAGTGTTCAGCTGATTACTATCTCCGAAATGTTATACACTCAAAAGGTGATCTTAAACCTAGTCCAACTCGTATAGTGTCTGTTTTGTGTATTTGGTCTTTCCCCCCTTTCACCTCATCACCATAGTCAAAGATCAAGTCAACCTCCTCGTTACTAACCAAAACCCTGTTGATTTCACTTTTCATTTTTATTCTCTCAGTGATTATCTTTTTTGGGCTTGTTTGTGTCTCCACATCATCACTTGGACTCGCCAATTGCTACTTTACATTGACATTGTATTTGATTTTGTGTTCTCGCTCACTGTGTGCTCTCTCATTGTCATAGATTACTGTGAAAAAGAAGTCGACAAGCAACCTGAAGAATGTCTCTCGAACCACAGTTTGTTGAAACTCTAGATGAGCTCAGTGACATGATAATTCAGTTCAAAATCGACGCCAAGTACGTTGGTGCAACCAAACGCCCCGAAGAACGCCCTGGTGAACATGAAATAAGCCGCGGTTACGTGGGAACTTGGTTTTATACTAACTCTTCAGATATGAAAATTGACGAGAATGCGTTGTTAGAGGTTTGCTTCGAGTCGGGCCAATGTGAAGACAACAAAAAGCGCAAAAGTGGTCTACCGGATAAAGAGGTTGGTTTCGTGTATGTTATTGATGTGCAGGCAATCAACAAGCCAAAATGAGATGATAATGATTGTGTTGCTTTTGATCATGATTTAATTTTGGAATATGTCTGAATAACCCATCTTTAACTAATCGATTTGCGCTATTTTGTTATTAAATTCTAAATTTATTTTTTAGTTCCAATAAAATCTTTTCATTGCTTTAAAATCTACTTTCCAAGTGTCTGTCCATTGTATACATACCCGTACATTTGCATTGTGTTGTAGTATACAGTCTTTACGGCTTATGTACACATGTACATTTACACCAAAATGATTGCATCAAGCCACACTCGAGATCTTTCTCTCACTCACTCTCACTTTAACTCAATAGACAGCCAAACAATGCGACAGTGATGATGATTCATCCACAGGAGAATCCACACAAGCACGCTAAGGCATACGTGTACTTTTCCTTATTAGAACGCATATACACACTCGAACATTTACTCAAAAAGAGTATCACGTTTATATAGTCAATATAACTTATGGAATATTCCGCAAATATATTGACAATTACTCGACACGCGATCATTACCGTCCATAAAAGTGAGAGTACATAAACCAATTCTTGGAAATCTCTGTGTCAAGTATCGCTAATTTAGAGCACTCAAATGAAGTATCCTACTCTAGTGTATCCTCAGTAAATCAACATTACAATATGATTGCATCAGTACACCAACGTCTCACTCACGTATACGATGACGATGATGATTCATCTTAACGGAATCTATGTAGAGTGTTTGTACAAGCCTAAGCATACGTGTCTTTATTTTATTGGACACTTTCCCTTTCATATACATGGAAAGAGTTGTTGTCAAGTGCACAGTAATACTAACATCATCACCCGATCATCATCACTCGACAATGTGACTGTATAGCCATAAAATACATTTTTATGCATTCCATCTATATAGAATGAATGGTCGATTGAATGTGCAAATTGGTGTATCCTGCACATTCGAATGCCATTTTAACGATCATATCATCAATGTTGTGTGCATGCACATTTGTTTTGTTGTTGTTCTTTTAGGATGATGCATTGCTGTGTGTGCTACTTTTGATGGTATGAGACAACATCGAAGGACATCATCAGTGCATACTGCTACTGCAGATTGTGCACTTTGTGCCCATTAGCTCTCACTTTCCATGCAGTGGTTGTCTGGCAAATAGACTGCAACTGATGATAACATGCATAGCATACCATCCACTGCTTTCCGAGAAATGCATACGTTTACGATCATTACGAGTTGGACTGTGCGATCGAGAACATACCAACAGACCAATAACGAGACCATCTCTTCTTTCCGACGAAGCCCTTTCGAACACGAACACGAGACAAGTCAAATACTGATTTGAACAACTTTACTTGAACAAGTGAATCAACGACTCAACTTGACTCAATTCAACAATGAGTAACTATCGTGGTAAGTCTATTTCATTTTTCATATTCATAGACAATTTTAGTGATTCAACAGGTGGCTTTGTGAAATTAGGTCATTTTTCAGTAACTCAATTTTTAGTAGATCATTTTCCAATTAACCCTTTAACGCCTATTAAGACATTTGCCTCTAGATTTAGAAACTAAAATGTCTCAGTAGGCGGCAAAGGGTTAATTCAATTTTCATTAGGTAAATTTTCAGTAGATCAATTTCCGGTTGATCAATTAACGGAAGTTCTTTTCGTTTCAATTATATCATTTTTCGTTGGATCAAATTTCATTAACCTTTTCTGTTTATTTTGCCGGATATTTATATTATTACGCCTGGATTTGTTGTGAAAATAACAATGTCCTGTAGTATGTAAAAGAGACAAAGGGTTAATTAGGTCAATTTCCGGTACAACAATTATTTTCTATTATTAAATAAATAATTTCATTTAACCCTTTGCGAGCGAGTCGGGTCATTTATGTACTTGTTTGTTTGGATTGTAATATATTAATAAATGATAATAATGATTAATATCTCAGATAGGCGCCGGAAAGGGTTAACTCAATTTTCAATCTAATAGATCACATGTCGTTAACCCTTTCGCGCCTGTTTGGGACATTTATGTCTTACATCTTGTTAGATGTTTGATGATAAATGCCCCCAGTAGGAGGCAAAGGGTTAATTTGCAATTTTTGATATATTTACCTATTAGTTCAATTTCCGGCAGATCAGTTTCCAACAAATCAATTTTCATTATTTTAAATTTTATTTTTCTTATATTGATTAAAATTAAAATTTTAATAATATTTTTATTATTTATTTAGGTAGAGGAGATAGTCGTGGCGGTTATCGAGGAGCTCGAGGTGGCGGTGGAGGCGACCGTGGTGGATACACTCCTCGAGGAGGTGGAGGTGGTGGCGACCGAGGTGGATACACTCCTCGAGGAGGTCGCGGAGGTGGAGGAGGAAGCACTGGATATTCTGGAGGCGGGGGTGGAGGCGCACCCCATTTTGACCCTAGCATGCCCGAAACATCGAAACTCGAACGTATCCGTGAGCAGCCAATGAAAACTGGAACCCAGGGCACAAAAGTTGAGCTACTTGGAAACTTTTTCCCACTGACCACCACTGGACTACGAGTGCATCAGTACGACTTGGCCGTGTCCAAGGTGTGGGAGGACAGACCAGAAAGAGTACCAAAGAAGACCTCATTGGTTGAGGGCCTCAAGAAGGCTTCATTGGATGATGGACCCAAGAAGGATCCACCCAACCGACCCTCGGGTCGTAACAACAACAACCCCCAATCGAATCAGGACAACTTCATCAAGAAAGTCTCGCCCCAGGTGATCCAGGCACTGATCAAGGCAAATCCGAAAGGAATCTTCACCAAAGTTCCAGTGGTACACGATGGTTCCAAGATCATGTACACCGGCGGTGTGCCTCTGAAGTTGGATGCCCATGGGCAGGAACGATTCGAGCTAGAAGTTATCGTTTCGGGTTCGGGCCGGGGAGCAGCCACAAAATTTGCCGTCGAGATCAAACAGGTCAAATCGAATGATCTGATCGATCTTACACAGGTAAGAATATATCATTCATATTACATTCATGAAAAAGTTTAAAAAACATTTACTTGAAATTCTGAGAAATCTTTACGAAACTTTTATTCTTATCGGAGTTAGATTTATCATTTTTTGTTGTTTCTGATCTTATCTGATAGTATTTTTCCAGAAAATATTTTGGAATTCAAGTTAGTTATGAAAGGAAATTTGCATTTTTCGAAAAATATTTTTATTTTCTCTTAATTAATGGTTTTAAATTTAACAAGAAAATAGATATTCTCGGAAAGATTTTTGAATTTCTGGGAGACTCAGTTCGGACAGGAAATCAGAATTATTCCAGAAACTTGTTTATCTTGTTTTATTTTTATTTTAACTATAAATTAGATTTTCTCGAGAATATTTTTGAATTTTTGAATCTCAAATTTCTAAAATTCTTGAAAGAATATTAAGATTTTTCATAAACATTATTTCTTATTTTTAATAATTATTTGAGTTCTCCCAGAATTTGTTGATTCAAAATTTGAATTTTTCTTGGAACATTTTTTGTTTTTTGTTTTTATTCCCGGAAAATTTCCAAACTTAATGTTTATTTTTCTCTCTTTTCAGGTGAACCAGTACTACTCGGGCAAGGGCAAAGATGTGTCCGAAAAGGTTATCTCCGTGTACAATCAGATTTTCCGTTATCTATTGGAGAAGAAGTACACGCCCAACCAGGGAAATTTCTACAATTTGAACGAAACTCTATTCGATCGAAACCGTGGCAAGCGGCCCAAGATTCCGTTCGACTATAAACCCGGATTTATTGCATCGGTTCGGATGACTGAGTTTGGTCTGGCTTTAAATGTGCACCTAAAGACTGCGTGCATTATTGATGCCGTGTATGGAACGTTGGATCAGATGGTGAAGGATATGGCTGGCGGGGAGAAGGCGGATTTGAAGGCGTTACCCGGGTGGAAGGTTAAGGAGATCAATAAGATCGTAAGTAGACGAGAATATTAGCCGTTAGCCGTTAGACCTAATAATCTAATACATCTTTCCCACCAGCTCCGTGGCCTCAAGATCGAAACCCGCCACACGCACAGCCCGCGCGTCCTCACAATCGACCGCATCGTGGAGGACACACCCGCAACCCGAAAATTTGAATTAAACGACTCGAAAAGTGATGAAAAGAAGATGACCTCGGTTGCGGACTATTTCAAGGATATTTACAAACTGGACCTTAATCCGAATCTTCCCCTGGTGAAGATGCAGGGCGGTAAGGACAACTTTATGCCAATGGAGTTGTGTCATTTGGTGCCGAACCAGTTTGTGTCCGACTCAAAGTATGACAAAGTGGTACAGGAGGAGATGTTACAAATATCCAAGCGTGAACCGAATGTCTACTTTGACAAGTTGAAGGACGTGATCACGAAGATTGTCGCAATCGACCCGGGCTTTCTCGAGTCCTTCAAAATTGAACTCAACCCGAAGCCTGTGAAATTCTCGGGCCGAGTTCTGCCGCCACCGTACGTTCAGGGAAATAGAAATAATTTCCAATCGCCTGCACAGGTTCCAACCAAATGGGCGATCGTCTGTTTGGATGATTCGGTTACGAAGGAAGAGTTGGCCGCGTTTACTGTTAGGTTCCGGGCTGAAGCTGCCAAGATGAAGCTCAAATTTCCCGAACCTTCTCCTGTTCCGTTGAGCAGAAATTTTGTTCCGACGGGAGTGGAAAATTATTTCAAGACTCTTAAAGAGAGGGTCAATCCACAGTTTGTGCTGGTGGTTACGCCGAGTGGTGAGTTCAACCCGTTCAAGCCCATTTGTTCTCCTAATTTCCCTAATCCTAATTTCCCGAATCCTAATTTCCCTAATTCTAATTCCCCATTCTCATTTCCCACAGGTTTCCAGACAACCCACCCAGATGTGCTGTACAAGTTGAGCAAACTGTTCACCGGTCAAAAGTACCAAATCACCTGTCAAAACATCAAAGGCGAACGACTTAAGAGTTTGGTTGCTATCGACAAACCCGCTGGTTATTTCGAGAATTTCCTCCTAAGTGTCAATGGGAAGCTGGGTGGTAAGAATACGGTTGTGGACTCGGCCAGGTACATTCCGAACCTCAAATTCAAAATGACCGAGACCATGGTGGTGGGTGTGGACGTGAACCATCCGGGCGCTACTGAACGGATCTTGGCTTCGGTTGCGGTTGCCGTCGGTTCCACCGATAAGCTAATGTGCAACTTTACATCATCGATTCGGGTTCAGGCACGCGAGCGGGACGAGATGGTCCGCTCACTGGATCAAATGGTGCTCGAACTACTGCAACAGTACCAGAAACTCAATCGAGCCTACCCGAAAAGTTTGATCATCTTCAGAGACGGTGTCTCGGAAGGTCAGTTCAGTTTGGTGATGCGTGAAGAGTTGCCCAAAATACGGAAAGCTATTCAACCGAAGGGCATCAAGTTGACCCTGTTTGTGGTACAGAAGCGACACAACACTCGATATGCGTTGATTGCTAAGGACACTACGAAGCGAAAGCCAACGTATAATGTTCCAAGTGGAACAGTGGTGGACACCATGATTGTAGAACCGAGTATTGAGGGCTTTCTGCTCAATAGTCACTTCTCGCAGATTGTAAGTCGATTCTTTTAATCAATTCTGTTTCTAATCCAATTCTTTCCCACCCCCTTCTAGGGCACCGCCCGACCCACCAAGTACGTAGTCCTACACGATGAGCACAGCCTCACCACTGACCAACTGGAAATGTTCTGTTACATCGCATGTCACAACTGTATCCGCACCAAAGAGATCATCAGCATCCCCACGCCCGTCAAGTACGCAGACTTGTGCGCATTCCGTGCTAAGGAACACATTGAGGCACACAAAATTCTGGAGGATGCTGCCGGTCGGACCAGCACGCGACTCTCTGAGGAGGACACTATTGCACAGCTGAATCGTTGGGTCAACATTGAGGAAAAGACCCGGAACACTCTGTATTACTGTTGAGTGTGTGTGTACTCGAATCATTGTTGGGTTGCATGGGGTTAACCATGTATTACGTTATATATTATGTAAGAATCAGAGATAATCCCATTCTATGTTACGATCCAAATTGATGTATTTGAAAAGAATAAAATTAGATTTAGTTTTACAAAGAAAATGTGTACTGTTTTGTATTGTTACATATGAGGAGTGGTTGGCGAGGGCGCGACTGTCCCAATTGGGCTAACCGATTCCGCCTTATTCAGGGTTTTTACAAGGCAACTTCATATACCAAAATGGTAAAATGGAAATACGTTCAAATTGAAGTAAATCTACAATCATCCAGGCTTTGTAAGATAATTGCTTTCACTGACGAGAGGTGGCGCTGAGGGTCACACAGCCACATGTCTGATTGCTTTGTGTTTTTGAGGGCTAAACATGGTCACTTTGGTCCTTTGTGACAACTTTTAGTTGACTATTTTCTGTCTCTAAATTTACGGCGATTTCTCATATTATTTCTCCTGTCTTGTGACCACAATTTGATCTCCATCTGTTTTTTCTTTTTCGTATTTCTCCACATCATCAACCACAACAAGTAAGATGCCCTTTCTATTACCCTCAACCTAATATATGTTCTTCCTTTTTTTTCACTGCCCAAATCGGTGTCAGCCAGTACTCGACCCTATTCCATCTCATCTGCCCAACTATTTGGCCCTAAAATGGCCGATCTCAAGCCTTGGGACACCATCCAGGGGGAGGGCATCGAA
This sequence comes from Rhizoglyphus robini, assembly GCA_023373905.1. NCBI lineage: Eukaryota > Metazoa > Arthropoda > Arachnida > Sarcoptiformes > Acaridae > Rhizoglyphus > Rhizoglyphus robini. Next base: position 1,107,658 of record JAKIJQ010000051.1, on the reverse strand, counting down.
CAACTGTTGGTCACCAATTGCCACCTAAATACACAAACCGATTCGCCTGCTGACTCGACTGTTTGATCTTGCCAAGAAAGACTATCCCGTCAAGATCTATCTTTCTACTGGGTCAGCCGACTATTGTGGATATCGAGGATATATTTTCTTGCATTGATACAAAAAAGATGAAGCTTTTGTACTCTAATTTAGCCGCTCAAGACTGGGATTGTTGTTCGTATCGTCACTACTGGAGAAAGCTGACACCTTCCACGGTCACCACACTCTTGCGAATCGATGGATTACGATACGCCCATTGTAGCCTTTACAATGCTAACTGGGCTGCCGGTGCGTGAAATCAAATTTGACCCCCGATGCTGACGAACTGGAGGATTGGAAGCTGTTTTGTGGCTATCAAGGAAAGGGATATGTAAGGAACTCTCACGAGAACGCGTTCATTGAATTTAGTGCAAAGTTTCCGAATTTAGAAGAAACCAAACTCAAGTCCACCAGAAGAATTCCTTAAGGGACAGTACAAAGGACATCGAGCGGTACTGAACCATCTGAGACAACAATTTCGCGTGAATTCGAGTCCGAGTTCGAGTAAGTTGGATTACTATCATAGATGATGGCCTTGATAATCTCCTATTTTTTTTATATTTTATTTTCTCAGATTTAAAGTTCAGTATCTTTGGTGCTGCACCTTTCAAGGATAACGTCTGCTCACAAATCGCTATTCAAGATTTGGTTGGTGGTAAGGTTTTCCTGTTGTATTTATCCTCAGACAAACAAATTGTGAGTATACATTTTAATCCTTAATATTAATTGTTTTTGTTTTGATTTTTTTAGTTGATCAATGTTCCTGTTGTGCTATGCCACACTCAAGTGGTTTGAAATTGGTGAATGCTTTTTTGATTTAAACTGGTCCGTACAGCACAACACCCTCAATATTAAACATCTTTGTTATGTGTACTGCTCGTTAGTTATGTTTTGAATATTTGAATACTTATTTGAATAGATCTGCTGAAATATGCTCCTGTCCTGTTCTGTGTACATTCAAATGTATGACCCATATTCTGTGAACGTTCCCTTCACTCGTGTATATACTGTAGTACTTACCCTCTCATTGTTATTGTATGCTAAGACGGCGTGCTCGCTGGTCTGAATGTATTATTGTATTATTGGAATGATTGCTCATATTGATTGATTAAACGTTATTTAATCTATGTATTGGTGTTGATTCGTCAAGATCATCCAAAATGTATGACTGCATTGCCAAATCGAGCTGCTTGACCATACACGACTGGATCCCGCACAATGTCCTTTGTCCACACATCCACTGTCCGGTTCTTGTTCTCGACAATCCTCGACCGATCTTCCTTCTTCATGTCTTCATTGTTCATCTGTTGGACAGTACTTTTGCGTGTCCACCTTTGTCTGCCACCACCACCATTCTGACCAATTCTGTTGTCCACCCGCTTTCTTGTGGACTCGAATCTTTTCCGATGCTTCTCACTCAACAGGTGGACAATGGTGATGTTAGCCATCTCAGGGTAGATGGTCAACTCGAAACGGATGAGTGACTCGAATGGACTCAACAGTTCATCGATTGGATCGATCGATTTAGTGAAGGGCACTGAAGTTGCACTGTCAAGTTGGAGGGTAAATGATCGAACCGATGGAAAGACGCGTCGAATCGAGGAGAAAAACTGTGAACTTGTGAGGGACTTGAGCTGGGACCGGGGCAAACTGTCGTCCTGAATGGTCAGGCGTGTCACTGTGCGCATACTCAGTTCAAGTTCTTGATTGTTATCCCAAAGTGGACTCAACAAGAATCCTCGTAACGCCAACTCTTCCAAATGGGTCAACTTGATCAGTTTGTCCAGCACTTTCACCACCGAAATCATAGGTGCCATTCTGCCTAGATACATCAACTGGTCCATGGTATCATAATTGGGCTTCTGTTCCAGGCACAGTGAACGTACTGAACCAGACAAGTCACGTGACATACAAATGCGATCCAGCACATTGCTGTAGTCCTGCCATTCACCAACACGACTCGTGATGGTGAGATGCGCAATAGTCAAACCACGAAAACGGCAAAGTTTGTCAAAAAGATCCATTTGCGCATTTGGAATGTAGATGAACAGTTCCGTTGGTTTCGAGTGACCTGACTGTGTATGCTCCAACATACGCAACACTTGTTCCGCTGATGTGCTCACACGAATAATCAAACAAAGTCGTTCCAATTGGAACATTACTTTACTGTCTATTTGTAGGACAGCAAGTTGAGTGTCAAGATCGAGTTGTTTTAGATTGGACATCAAATTGATTTGGTCGCATAAGTCACGCACAATCGGTTCTTGATCAGCTTCTTTCACAATTCCAAAGTGTCCAAACAGTGACAATCGAATCAGTGTCCAACGTGATATGAGATACCCCAGTTGGGTATGATACGGCTGAACGGTTTTCTCCCAATTGGTGAAGAATATCAAAGTTTTGGAATACAAAACTTAATTTTGCTTTCTACTTATATAGCGCACATGTAGTGTTCAATCATCTATCATATTGTTCACAGCTGTTAAAGGTTAAAGGCTAAAGATTAAAAGTTAAAGGTTAAAGGCTAAAGATGGTAGTTTGTAATACAAAGTCCGAGTAGAAAAAGAAAGATGAAATGAAACAAACAGAATGAGACAATAAACACAAATCATTCCTCTTCCCATACTAAAAGATGTCGTTTCATGATAAACCTTTAAGTGTAAAGGTGAGTTGCCAAAGGGGTCAGTAGGGTCAGGAGTAGGGCATGTCAAAGATGAAAATATTTCTGATAAAATTCACTTTTGCACTTGTGTGCACTCATCATAAATCTATTAGCGGTTTTTTCAAATTCAAAATTTCAAAAACAACAAATGCCGCCATCTGGTGATAAAAAACACTACTGCATATGAATGACGCAACCATAAAAGAAATCGCGCCCGTTCGGCACGGTGTTGATCACAATGCGCATGCGTCATATCGAGCGCGCTCCTTGTGCTGTTTCTGCTGCAGTGCACACTCCTCCACCTCCACTCACCGAACACGTTGTCCGTCTCCGGCCGCTCTCATTTCTACTTTCGCACTCGTTTCGATTTGGTTCTCTCGCCCTGTCTTGATAGATCCCGTCCGGTTATCATTACCCGTCACTGTACCCGAGGCTTTCAATTCCCGATTTGGTCATCATTTCTCGGTTAATCTGTCAAACGCGAAAATCCCGGTCGAATTCCCGTGTTTTTATTGCTTTTAGAACCGACGAACCGTACCACGAAAATCTAATCCGGACGACGTCCTTTTAGTATTTTCCCGTACCCGAAAATCCCGTGTACTCCCTCCGTTTGTGGCCTCTTCTTTTGCTCAACCAGACGGAGTTGTGGGCCTGGTGGACGTTCTCGTTTCCCGTATTACTCTCTTTTTTTGGGCCTCGGCCCTCGAGAGATCTTCACCGGACCAGCTCTGTGTAAGAGCCGTGCGCCTTTTGACTTACGAATAACATCCTCTGGCCTGATCTTTATCGGTCAACGTTAAAGGATTTCTTTAATTCTCTACTTGTATAAATACTTCACAACAAAAGGATCGTCTTCCCGAATTTCCACCGATTTTATATCTTTCCACCCGAACCCTAAAATCCTGGTGTTACTGTATTGTGGATTCTGATGATGCAGTATCTCGGAATTATCCGTGACCTAAATGCCTGTGAGCTTTAGGCATTCCACAAAACAACCCCCTTTCCTCAAGTATGTATTTTACCGAATTATTTATTAACGTTATTTTACTAATTTTGATTTGATTTTCTTTTATAAATAGATTTTAGCCTTTTAGGATTTTCTTTGTCCCGAAAATCCCAGCCGAATTCACGTACTTCTATCGCTTTCAGACGTAGAAGTACCGCGAAAAATCTATCTCTCTTTTTGGAGGATTTCTTCTGTAACGTACCCCAAAACCTACCCACTAGCGAAGCCAAAGTAGCTCCTATTTTTAAACCCGAGAGGATCGTGTGCCCGAGTTTGAGACTATTCTTCCTCCCGAACCCGAAAATCCTCTGGTGGTAGTACTCTCACAACTACTTTGGCCCAGTGTGCCAAATACTGTGGTTTCTGTCGATGCAATATCGCAGATATCTCCGTGATCTAAATGCCTGTGAGCTTTAGTCATTCCACAAACAACCCCCTCTCTCTCAAGTATGTATTTTACGGAATTATTTAACAATTTTATTTTACTAATTTTATTTTGTATTTTATAAATAATAGGTTTAAACCTTTTGGGATTTTTTATCATCTTCCTGTTGGCCCGATCTGAATCGGCCATCGTTAAAGGAATTCCATCTCTACTTGTATTTATTTTTGAGGAGCTCTTGGCCGTCGGCCCTTGTTCCTCATACGAAAGGAAGGTTCTTCGGCTGTACACGAACTTTTTGCATATTCTTATTCGTACTCTTCATCTACTACTCATAATAAATAGGTGAGTTATATTTATCTAATCTTGTTTGGGATCATTGCTAAATTAATTCTATATATTTTTTCAGGATTTATTTCCTATTTAATCTTCACTTGCGCATTATCCCACCTAAGGTTCTTCTCAGGCCTTCGGGCGTTTACCGTTTACTTTTTACTTGAAATCCCCCCCAACCAATCTGAAATGGGCGACAAAAATCCCCAAAGTAAGCTACTATTTTTTGTTTTGTTTATTTTATTGTTTTATTATGGGAATCCCACAATCTGTATTTAGTGGGATTCCTTTTATATCTCATATTCTATTGTCAAATCAAAATACCCGAATTTAATAAAAAAAAAGTTTAATTATATTACATTTTATATAACTCGTTCTATCCTTCTAGTACTAGAGAATCTTATTTAGATCTATTCTTCTGTATAGTACAGTTAGTTATGAACCAAAGAATCCTATTACATAGTAATCTAGTTCTGGTTTATCTCATAAATCTATTTGTTTTTATACTCATAATGATTTATATTATTTTTATTACAGAGATCTACAACACTCACTACAAGTTGAGTCTGCCTGCCACTGGTGGCCGTCGTGGTCGTTACAGTGGAACTAGAGGCCGTGGTGGTGGTTCCACCCGAAATCTTTCGAACGGCCGTGAATCGGCAAATCTCCCGGTTGAAACCTGTAAAGGATGCAATGGAACTGGAATTTGTGGAGCTGAAAGTTCAACTAGAACCGTCTCAAACAGTCGTGAATCAACTAGTAGTTTTATTTCTCGTAGTAATGGAACTCGTCGATCCCGTTCAACCCGCGGTGGAGGCTACCATGGAAACAATAGGAGAGGACGAGGAGATTCTAGCCAAAACTGGCATAACCAACCACCATTTCAACATGTTCCGAAATCTTCTGTTCCTAAACCCGAACCACCGAAATCGTCTTTTCTTCCCACCGAGGAAAATGACAACGGCAACAACAACTATCTTATTGGGAACTATTTTATTCTGTACACCACTGGCTTTGCCATGTATCAGTACTCGGTTAAGGTTCAATACTTGAACACGAAAACCAATGGAGTGCCCAAAGATGCACTTCCCGAGGATTGTCGCGAGATTGTCAGTTCGATAATGAGGCAAGACTATCCAACTATTCCGTATGTTTACGATGGTGTCGCTCATCTGTACGTTGCTGGATATCGATTGCCGCACAATTTGGTGAATCAGACTATTCGACATGATTTTCGCCGGCAGGTGTTTATGGTCAAACTGGAAGCGGACAGTATGGAGACTAATCGAGTTGATCTTGCTGAGGTAAGTGGTTTAATCGGTTTATCGATAAACGAATTAATCGATTTATTTTTTTATTAAGGTAAATCGATACTATGCCTCCAAGAAGAATGGTGGACCAGAATTTCAAGTGTCCGAACAGGTACTCACTCTGTACAATTTGATTTTCCGAAATCTTTTCGAGCAAAAGTATACGAAATATGGTGGAAATTATTTTGATTTTACCAAACGTAACGAAAATGTACAGGAGGAAGATGATGCGGAGGGCAAGATTCGACTGTTTGACCTTGTTTCTGGATTTAGTGCCTCGGTTGTTTTGACCGAAAAATCTGGTTTGGCACTGCATTTGTCGCTCAAGTCTGCCGCTGCTATTTCACCCAAATTCACCTGTGCCTGTATTAAGAAAAAGTATTTGTCCGAGAAGTGCGAACAAACACTGGATCGTTTTGTGTTGGGTTTGGTCGCCCTTAATGGAGAACCTTTGCAGAATGCTCGAATTCTCGAGGAATTGACCCAACCACAGGCGGAGAGCGTGTCCGAGATTGTCAAAGACTTGAAGTTTAAGACTCCTTACAACCACTACAAGCAACAGTTTACTATCAAGAGAATCGAATTGAAGAAACCAGAAGAGCATCGTTTTTACTCGAATGCATTTGAGCGGGAAATGACCACGAAGGAATTTTATGTGGAGGCCTATAATTACACCGCCAAGTCGTATCCGTTGGTTGTGGCGGTCTACAGTGGCCACAATGAAGGTTTGTGGCACATTCGATTTATTCACTATCGATTAGATTAGTTCATCACTGCAGATAATAGCTTTTCGTGTGTACTATCGATTGTGTTCGGTGTGTGATTCTCAAATTAGTAGTTCATCACATTAGACACCCTTTCTATCGTTATTATTCCGCAATTTTGATGAACTAATCGATTTATTATATAATGATTTTAATTTTGTTATCATTCCAGAAATGCACATCCCAATGGAATTGTGCCACCTACTCGGGGATCAATTTGTACCGCATTCCAAAATAGCCGAATCTCTTCTTCCAAAAGAATTCCCAACCCTTTCACCTGAAGATTATCTCAATAAGGCGGCGTTGAAAATTAAGGAAATCAAGCGCATCAACTTTGATTTTCTCGCGAGCTTTCAAATTCGTCTAGTCAGCAAACCCATGGAATTTCCCTATCATGTACTGCCCTTACCACAGGCGGGGACTTCGACCGAAATTGTCAAAATTGATGGAAAGTCCTGGTGCGTGGTGAACTTTGATAAAAGTATTGAGGAAGAAGTGAAGATTTTTGTCGGGCACTGTTTTCTGAAGGAGGCAAACAAATTTGGACTCGATTTGGACGAGCCTATTGTGTACATTAATTGGAGGGACTATTGGCAAAATTTGAAAGATTGGGAATTGGTGGGGAATGTGTTTTATAATGTGAAGAAGAAGGTTGACCCAAAGTTTGTTTTGGTTGTCGTTCCCGATGGTCAACAACAACCACCACCACCAGCGTCATCATCTACACTGAATCCAGAAAATCTGACGAATCTAATCAACTATTACGTTGATCAGATGGAGAACGATATTTTGATTCACATTATCAAGGCAAGTGATGTTGTGAAGTACCAAGAATATCAACCCGCTCATTACGTGGATACTCTCCTGACGCTCAAAGGAAAGTTGGGCGGGAAAAGTTGAAGAACTTTTTATTGCTATAGCATATATTAATATTTTAATAAAAGCTACTTATTTTTTGTCACTTGTTTTACTATTTTCGGGGTGTTATTTGTTTGATAAAATCTAGTTTTGTTCCTGAATTCTTGAGAATCTAGTTCGTTCAGACATATTTCTTCCCGCTTTGTTTATACTTTAAATAAGGGAAAGTGCTCTTCACAGAAGACGTAACACACACAGAGGCTGTTTGTTGTGGTTTGGCTATCCGAATGGTTTCCCTGTTTATGGATCGTATTTGTGGTCTATTTGGTTTATTATTTGATTGACCTGATTGGCATACATTTGTGGATGTGATTGTGTGGAACGTTCTAGAAATGTTCTAGAGTCTTAAAGCAGGAGAGGCGCCAGTCGGACGAATGCATCGCGAATCGCTACGTCCCACAACACAACAGACCACCTGCCAGGCGCGCGCTCCTCTTTCTGGAAGCTTCTTCGACAGCGTGCGGTGGTCCGTCGTCGGTTGTGTTGCACTCATTTGTCCTTTGTCCTTGGCTCTGTTCGCCTCTCTCGCACCAACCTGAGCAAGAGCTACAACCCGACGGAGTTCTTATCCTGCTTCTGTTCCCGTATTTCTGGCCTCCAATTCCCGGATAGTCGAGAGAAGCCATTGTTGTTCTCTATTATCATAATTTTTGTAAAACTCGAATTATCCGGAAAAATTCCTTTAATTCTCTGTATGACTAAATTTCTGTGGCTTTATCGAAAACATCTTTTTCTCTCAAGTATGTATATTTTACCATATTCAAAACTAATTTTACTAATTTTAATTATTTTTTTTAATATTTACTAAATAGGCTTTATGCTTTTGTCCGTTTTTTGTCCTGAAACTCCGAATTGTTTGTTTGTTTATTATTGAAGAAATCGCCCGACCCGTGTGTCAGTGATGTGACTTCTTCCGAGCTATTTATCTGACGTGTCGATAGATTTGCTATCTTCGACCTAACTTTCAATCTTTAAATCTCAAATTCTGGTGTCTGGACTTGTGCTATTTGCCTCATTTATAAGAAGAGAAGAACTCCTATAATTTGCCGAACTCTGGTTTCTTATTTCTTATTCGTACTCCTCATTCGATACTCACCCAAATAGGTATGTATCATTCCGGTTTTGTATCATCACTAATTTTCTCTTTATATTTTTCAGGAATTTTTCCTATTTTTATTTACACATTCTTCGTACAACCCACCGCAGTATCCTTCGTGGATATCTGCTCCTCCAAAGCCCGAAAGGCTCACAATTTTCCTTCTCGGCCCACTGGGCGTTATTTATAGACGTGCTCTTTTTACTTTTTGCTTGTAAGAACAACTTGAAAATGGGTGACAAAATCCCCAAAAGTAAGATTTTTATTTTATTTTATATTTTATACGGGGAATCTCACACTCTTGAGCCGGTTCCACCTTTTTAATTAGTTAGTTTAATAGATTTCCCATTTTGTTCTTAGAGAATCATATCACAGAGTGCCAGAAAATTTTCTTTATTTATTTAGATTTATTCCCTACTACACATTATATTTTCTCATATGAACAAAAGAATTCCTCTTTACTATTTGTATCTTTACAGAGATCTACAACACTCACTACAATTTGCGCCCAGTGAGCCCCGATGAAGATGATCGTGGTCGCGGTGTTCGAGGCTCTGGTCTGGGTTCTGTTGGCGATTCGTATTCTGGTTCGACTATGAATGGCTCTCGTACTGGTGGCACATTATACCGCGATTATTCTGTTGGTGGAAATTCGGCACTTGTGTCGAATAGTTTCGCTACATTTCGTGGGCCTCGTGTTTTGTCCGAAGCCCGAATTCAAATCAGTCGTAGAACTGCAGGTCGTGGACTGTCAGCTCAAAATCCTTCAAACAGCCAGGAGTCTAGTTTTATTTCCAATGGTAACCGAAGCCGAGGAGGAGGAAATTCAAGTAGTGCAAACTGGCGTAATTCTAGCGCCACTCGGCTCGTGTCCTCAAACAGTCGTGATTCTTTGAATATTACTCGTGCTGGTAATGAAGTTGGACTTTGTGGATATTCCGATCGTATCGATCATGGTACCGGAAACAATGGAGGAAGAGGAGATCCTATTCCAAACTGGCGTAACCCAATTCAGCGTATTCCCGAAACAATTCCGAAACCAAAACCGAAAACATCTTTCCTTCAAACGGATGAGAACAAGAACAAGGGCAACAATAATCTCAACCTAATTGGAAATTACTTCACCCTTCGCACCATGGTTCACTGTCCCTCCTTTCCAATGTATCGCTACTCGGTGAAAGTTCAATTTTTAAATACCAAAAGGATCAAAGTTTTTGATACGAAAGATTATCGCGATATTGTCCAAATCACAATGCGGCGTGAATATCCGAATTTGCCGTACCTTTACGATGACTTGTCCAATCTGTATGTTGCTTCTCGATTGCGCTCTGAGAATGAAACTATTGAACTTTCGTGGCAATGGATTATGCCGATTATGGTCAAGTTGTCGAGTATGGACGATAATCCAATTGATCTTGCGGATGTAAGTAAAATCGAGATAGTGTGATGAACGAATTAATGATTGAATATATTTTATAATAGGTTAATCGATACTATGCCGCAAAGAAGTTTGGTCCGCCCGAAATGCGAATCTCGGAACGTGTGCTCACTTTGTATGATATGATTTTTCGCAATCTTTTTGCGCAAAAGTACAAAGAATTTGATGGAAACTATTTTGATTTCACCAAACGAATTGGACAAGAAGAAGCCGACGAGGAGAATGGTCGTCTGTTTGAGCTTGTCCCCGGATTTACTGCCTCGGTTGTCATGACTGAACAGTCTGGTTTGGCACTGAACCTGGCACTCAAGTCTGCTGTTGTCTTTTCGCGTGCATTCACATGCCGTTGTACTGAGAAATTTTGGCGTTTACGAGTGTGTAAGCTTACCTTGGATAAATTTGTACTGAAATTGATCAGTACTGCTGCTGGTGACCCTAAGGTATGTGCAAAGAATGTTAGGATGCTTATGAATTTGACCCAAACTCTGGCTGAGCATATTTCCGAGTTGGTGAATGGCTTGCAAATTAAGACTCGTCACGACGCACAGCAACAGTACACGGTCAAGAGGATCATGAGCAAAGAAGAGGAGAAGCGTTATGCGGCCAGAAGTGGACTCGAGGAAATGACCGTGAGGAAACATTATGTCAAATTCCGAAAGAATCGCCTTTTCAAGTCTTATCCGTTGGTTGTGGCGGTCAAAAGATGGCACACCAAAGGTTTGTTTGTTGCATTCGCTTTTTGATCTTTTATTCTAGACACTATCGATTATTTAGTTCATCTCTATAGATAATAGTTATTATTCTGTACTATCGATTGTATTTTGTGAGATTCTTTAAGTAGTTCATCTCCCTATAGATTGTAGTGCATTCCGTTTATTCGATACTATTCCGTAAAATTCTCTTGTGCCGAAAATACTGCAATCGATTACTTTGTTCGTATATTTAGAGAATTAAAGAAAAGTTATTATCTAATTCAGAATATTTATATATCAACTAATTAACTGATTTATTTTTAAATTTATTTTACAGAATCGCTCATCCCAATCGAACTGTGTCACCTTCTTCCCGACCAATTTGTGCCCCACTCTAAAGTGTACGCTTCTCTATTCCCAAAAGATGACTCCTCAAGTCAACTTGCCACTGATGAGTATCTCAATCAAGTCATTTCGAGAATTAAGGAGATTAACCCGTTCATCGTGCCAACTTTACCAGAGTCCAGAGGGAGTTCTACAACACATATTGACCTGGGATTTTGCCAGGTGACCCTCTAGGGCCAGCGCACGACCGCTAGGTACCTGAGCTAGGCCTAGGATCTACTTCGAGGAATTGCATAAAATGGCCATTTTAGTGTCTAGATCGATTCTACACGCTTTCCTGAGCATTTTGATGTATAACTTGCCTAGGTACCCAATTTGGAACCCTAGGATCCTTGAATCAAGTACCAGAAAATGCCATTTTAGAACATATCTGATATTAAAAACGGATTCTACGTGAAAAATCATTCAGAAATGACCCTTCATTTGTCAAAATCCATGCAAGGGAAGCAAAAACACACATTTTCACAAAATGTCAATTAGAGGCCCGGGATGTCTGTCTGTCCATTCTAGGGTCAGACTTAATTGACATTTTAAGCATGTTCCCGTGCATGGATTTTCATGAAACCGGTACCATTTTCTTCAGAATAACGAGTAGAATGCAGTAGACTAATTGTCTGGTTTCAAAAATTATTTTCATAGAACCGGATCCTAGGCCCAGGACCAAAGTCAAGTAAATAGCTTAAATAGCACACAAAAATATCACAGATAAAATCAACTCCACATCCCGATCATTTTGATATATCACTTGACTATATAATCTACAAAAATAAAATGGACCTAGGACAGACGGACAGACATCCCGGGCCCCAGATTCACATTTGGTGAAAATGTGTGTTTTTGCTTCCCTTGCATGGATTTTGACAAATGAGGGGTCATTTCTGCATGATTTTTCACGTAGAATCCGTTTTTAATATCAGATATGTTCCAAAATGGCATTTTCTGGTACTTGATCCAAGGATCCTACGGTTCCAATTTGGGTACCTAGGCAAGTTATACATCAAAATGCTCAGGAAGACGTGTAGAATCGATCTAGACATTAAAAATGGTCATTTTATGCAATCCCTCGAAGTAGATCCTAGGCCTAGCTCAGGTACCTAGCGGTCGTGCGCCGGCCCTACTGAGTCACCTGGCAAAATGCTAGGTCGCTATGTATTGTAGAACTCCCTCTGGAGTCTGGTAAAGTTGGCACGATGAACGGGTTAAAGGAATCAATTTTGATTTTCTAAAGAACTTTAAAATTGGTTTGCTCAGTAAGCCATTGGAATTTGCGGGTCGTGTACTGTCATTGCCTCGTGTGATTCGTTCGTCCGAGGAAACTGTCAAGTTTGATGGAAAGTGGTGCGTCCTCAATTTCGATGGAAACTGTACCGTGGAGCGATTGAATGATTTCGTTTGGAATTGCTTCCTGGAGAAGGCAAACAAATTTGGGATCGATTTGGGCGAGCCGGAGAATTACATTTCGGGTTATGTGCCTAAGTATTGTGGGATAGTGAGGGATATTCTGCAGAAGTTTAAACAAGAAGTAGATCCAAAGTTGGTTTTGGTTGTGCTTCCCGAAGGTGAGTGTTTAGAAGGGGATTTTATATATCTTTTTGAAATCCATTACTGTTTTAGGTCAACAAACAAATCTGACTAATGTGATCAAGTATTACGCTGAGCATGTACACGATTACATGATACACACCATCAAGGGCGATGTAGTGAAGAATATGGGACGAAGTGACGAAACTGGTTATTTCGAGGATTTTCTCGCGACTCTCAAAACAAAGTTGGGTGGCAAGAGTTGGACTGTGGATTCTGACCAATACTTTCCAAATGATTTGCCGATCAAAATGAACGAAACTATGGTGGTGGGCCTTACTGTCAACTATTCCGACGATTTCGGAAGTATTGTGGCTGCTGTTGGTTCTACAGACCGAGACATGACCAACTTTACTAGCACCGTTCAAGTGCAGCAGCCACGTGAAGATATTGTTGTGCAAGACTTGGAAAAGATGATTCTGGATCTATTGGAGCAGTACCTCATTGCGAATCATATTTTCCCTAAAAGTGTGATTGTCTTTCGTGATGGTGTGCCGGATGGAATGTTTGGGATGCTGCTAAAGGAGGAATATCCCAAAATTCGTAAAGCTATTGGCAAGAAGATCAAGTTGACCGTGATTGGGGTGGTTGAGGAGGTGAAGCACAACAGTCGCTTTGGTTTGAGTGATGAAGATGGCTTTGGTTCAGAAGGTAGTGTTCCAATTGGAACTGTGGTTGATTCTACGGATGTGGATCGTTCTGGTGGGGTGATTCACGTTTTTAAGAATCATTTCAATTATCATCTGGTAAGTTTTTAATTTGATTCGTTTATCACTTTGTCTTATCTAACATCTATCTTTTAATCTTATAGGATTCTTTACATCCCAACAAGTACGTTGTGCTGTGTGATGATCACAATCTATCCACCGAACATGTTCAACTCTTTTGCAACTTTACCTGCTTCAACACTGTTGGAACTCAAAAGATATTATCAATTCCGGCTCCGGTGATGTACGCCCGAAAGTGTGCCCAACGGGCCAAAAGTCATTTGGATGGCGCTCGATTGGTGATTGCGGAGAATGGCGATTCGATTCCGCCGGTGGACCTGTTGGATCATTTGAATCAGGAGGTTCGTGTTGGAGAATACAACAAGAATCGTCTCTATTATCTGTAGAATTATATATTCGTCTTTTTATCTTAATATTCTCTTTTATTTTTAGCTTAGCCTTAGATTAGATCAGATTAGCCTTTGTGATGCTATTTTTATTTACTTTTTTATTATATAAAAGCTAATTATTTTGCCAATCTCTTTTGTTGTTGTTTTCGATTGAGAGGTTCCTAAAATGCAGAATTCTTGGGAATGTTTAACCTTTTACCCTTTAACCCACACAGAACCGTTCTACCAGAAATCTCTTACATTACATTTCAAAAAGTGACCCCTTCATAGTAGACGTAAAGTATAGATTTTATTTGAAAATGTAATGTACAATTGAATTTATATTGTTTTTGATATTAAGCATAACAATATAAATAATATATATCAGCTCTCGACGACGTCTCAATTCGATCGGAACCACTCTGTGCCAGTTGGTGCACACCACACGGACCGAACGAAGAAGATCAGACAGTGGGACGCGTGCGAAGATGTTCTCGAGACATAGGTCGGGCAGATGGGACGGAGGCATCGTACGGGTAACTATTCCTGAAACGAATTATGATAATGATCGTTAGTTCGGTATTAATTAAAAGAATATATCGATAATTACTTGTTGCCTGTTGTTGTGGTTGAGTCTCGAGTTCGCAACGTAACACACGCGGAGAGGAGGTATCAGTCGTATGATACCGAATGGTTTGTATCTGTTCCTGGATCGTATTTTCTGGACAATTTAGCGTTCTTATTGTTGGTATAACCGGGATACATTTGTGGGTGTAGTTTTGGTATATTTTAATGAAGGGAGAAGGTGACCGTGACGGTTCAAAGCTAGTGATGCAATCACTCCTCCACAAATGGCACGCACTCGCCCTCATAATGAACACAACGATATATCAGATGTATGACCGAGTGGCGCGCGCCAAAACACAAAATGAGTTTAAATATAACTTTGTGCGGACAAAAGGTGGAGTGGCACAGTGCACTGTGATGAACATACACACCACACACTGCTAGCACTTCAGAAATGACCCTTCATAGAAGACGTAACACGCTAAGAGGAGGTAGTGGTGGCACGGTCTATATCTATTCTTGGAGCATATTTTCTGGATAATTTAGTGTTTTTTAGTGTTTGGTTATAACAGGGATACACTTGTGGGTGTAATTGTGGAATATTTTAATATTTTAATTAAGGGAGTAGGAGGCAATCCTAACAATTGTGAGTCGGCCGTGCGGTGGCATTCCACAGCGCTCCTCCACCTACCTCACCGCCGCCGTCGTCGTCGGTCTTGTCTACAACGTCGTGCGATCGTTGTCGAGCACGTTGCTTTCATTTGTTCCTCTTCCTTTGAACTGGACGCTTCCCTCACCTCACTCTGCGAATTCGCTCTCCTCTCTCTCCCTGGCTCCCTCTGATTCTCAAGATTTCTTCTTTTCGGGTATTTGGTATCCCACTTGTTCCCGGCCATTTTGCCTATTTTCCCCCTATTACCGACAGTCACAAGAATCGGCCGGTAATTATACCCGCCGAATTAATTATCCGGTTATTGTGTATCGCGAATTTCTTAAAAGTATGTACATTACCTTTAATAATTATTTTATTTTGATCATTTCTGTTTTTTTCTAAAATAGATTTTGCCGATTTTCGGTCATCGTATTTGTCCCGTTCTTTTTTGAAGTAGTTTCGAAAGGTCCGTGGTCTATTTTCTACTCTTCATAATCTATTAGGTATGTTTTCCGTTTGCCTACTAAACTTTATTTTTAATCGCTAATTTTATTTTTATTTATTTATCTAGGTATTGTGTATCGTATATCACCAGCAGCAGTCGCAAACAAAATGGGTGATTATCCTAAAAGAAATTTTTCTCGAGGCCGTTCTGATTATTATCGGGACGGTGGAAGTTCCTCTCGGAGCCACTATTCTGGCCCCTCGCCCAATGAACATAACCCGAGAAATGGTGGCCGTTCCGCTCAAAGCCACTATTCTGACCCCTCGCCTAATGAACATAACCCGAGAAATGGTGGCCGTTCCTCTCAGAGCCACTATTCTGACCCCTCGCCTAATGAACATAACCCGAGAAATGGTCGCGACCACTCTATGTATGCACGCGGTGGTGGTGAATCTTCTGGAGGTTTATATGGTGGTCGGGATGGCCGAGACATATCTCGCGGAAACCATTTCGGTTCCTATCGTGGGGAAAATCTTAACCCCCGTAATTTGTCTCGTGGTGGTGGTGGTGGTCGCGATTTCCTTCCACGGGAATCCAATGGGACCCACCAGAATCGTGGACATTATGAAAACTACCGTGGCAGAGGAGGACGCCCACCGCGTACCCGAAGTCCCCAAGAAATGCCCGAAACTATTAAGGTTGAGCCACTTGTCCCTCAAAAGGCCCTTCTTCCCGGTTCCTCTGGTACGCCCGGTCTTGAGCTTTTGGGCAATTATTTCAAACTCAAAACCGAGGGCTTTACCATGTACCACTATGATGTCAAGATACAAGTGAACAAGGGAAGACTGGTCGATGCATATTCTACAAATTACGTGAAGGTTCTAAAGTCCTACATGAAAAAGGAGAAGCCAAAACTCGCGTTCGTTTATGATGGACTGGCGAATCTGTACGGTATTGAACAATTTCCACATGTTCGCCAGTTCCCTTTTTTGATGGATGATGATGGTACGGAGTATTTGGTTTCACTTGAAGAGGTCGCGAATGTGGAGCTTGATGAGGTTAGTACACATTTCTGTTTGTATTACATTCCTGATTATGATTTTTTTATTTTTTAGGTTAATCGCTACTATGCTTCCAGTAATCTGAAGGATCCCAAAGTGAAGGTTTCTGAGACTGTGTTCACAGTTTACAACTTGATATTTCGAAATCTATTTGATGAAAAGTACACTCAAAATGCGGCAAAATACTATGATTTGTCTCAAAAACGTATTACCAACCCAAAGGTGAAGCTATTTGAGTTTGCTCCCGGCTTTGTGGCCTCCGTACGAATGGCCCTATTTGGATTGGCTTTGAATTTGCATTACAAATTAGGCGTGGTTATTGCAGAAAGGTTTACCTGCCTCTGTAAAACTGGGGAAAGATGTAACCAAACTTTGGATCGATTTGTTCGGGCTATCGTTGGCCGTGGTCCTGGCGATAACAATGATGTTCGGCTAGAAGAGTTGACCGAAGAACAGGTGAAGGTGGCTTCTAGAATGGTGAGTTTGGTTGATGGTTTAAATGGTAGTGACATTTTTTTAAATCTTATTATTCACACAGGCTAAAGGCTTCAGGTTTAAAACCCGCCATGGCACTAAACCTAGGGACTACATTATCAAGCGGATCGTTATCAATAAGCCCGATGATCGTAGCCGCAATTTGTGTTTTGATTACACTAACAGAAGAACCGGAAAAATTATCCCGAATTGTACAGTTGAAGATTATTTTTTGTACGAATTAGGAATTCGTACAGAACGCTATCCTTTGGTTGTAGTCCAACTAAAAGGACGTAAAGGTTTGTTTTATATTTTAAAATGACATTCTTTTTCTAATGTTTGTCGCTCAACAGAAGGTCACATTCCTATGGAACTTTGTCATCTACTCCCGGACCAATTTGTCCAGAATTACAAGTACGACAAGTCCGTTAAGGCTGTTCTTCCTCAAGAAGCAAGCAACGAACCTCGAAAATACTTTAAAAATGTTACTGAACGAGTTGAAGAAATCGCCGCTATTAATCCTGCCTTTTTACGCCAATTTCGAGTCGACCTTATCGCCAAGCCTGTTCAGTTTCCGGCTCGTGTCCTAAAGCTGCCACAAGTGCTGCCGCGGTCTGATTTAATTGCTCAAGTCAAAGTTCAACGGTGGTGTTTGGTCAATTTCGATTCGACCTGTACGGAGTTGCATCTGAAGAAATTTGCGAATCTTTTCTTGAGTCATGCCCGTGAAAAGAAACTTCATTTTGGTGAGCTTCCACCAAGTCACGTGATTACGATTAGGAACTGCATTGCCGAGGAAGTAAAGCAAGAGTTTGACGATTTTGTCAATAGGACTCGTCCTCATTTTGTTTTCGTTGTTATCCCTCAAAGTAAGTGACGGACTATTTAATCACGAAGTTACAATTTTGTTTATATTTTAGGTCAACAACGTTCGGACCTTTTGCTTCCCGACCAGTTGTACAATCTCAGCAAGTATCTTACCGATGTTCGCCATAACATTGTTTGTCAGGATTTGAATGGTGACAATGTGAAATGGCCACCAAAAGGCTACTTTAAGAAGCTACTTTTGAGTGTCAATGGCAAATTGGGTGGAAAGAATGACATTGTCGATTGTGGCCAGTATATCCCGACTCTTCCCTTTAAAATGGCCAACACTATGGTGGTCGGAATTGATGTGAATCATCCCGGAGCTATGGAGAAGATTAGTGCTTCGATTGCAGTGGCTGTTGGCTCTACTGATCGGTTTATGTACAACTTTTCTAGCTGCGTTCGTGTGCAGCCTAAGAAGTGTCTCGAACTGGTGATTAATCTTGAGGAAATGATGGTGGAACTGTTGGAGCAGTACATGAAGATTAATGGTGTCTACCCCAAAAGTTTGATTATCTTTCGTGATGGAGTTTCGGATGGACAGATGAAGGTCGTCTTGAGGGAGGAAGAGCCCAAAATCCGGAATGCAATTCGAGGTACATGTAAAGATATCAAATTGAGTTTGATTGTTGTCCAGAAGCGGCATACAACTCGATTTGCCCTGAAGAATGAAGGTTCCAAGCCTGCTCCATCAAGTCAAAGGACATTTAATGTTCCACCTGGAACGGTGGTGGACACCACCATTGTGGAACCCACAAGCAGTGGTATGGTGTTTCTCAATAGCCATTTTAGTTATCTGGTAAGTCTTGTGTGTTGATTTATCATCCATTTTCTTAATATATTTTGTATTATTTTCTTCTATTAGGGCACTTCCAGTCCTACTAAGTATGTTCGCCTTACCGATGACCATCACCTCTCGACGGATCAACTCGAGATGTTCTGCTATTTTGCTTGTCGCAACTATATTGCAACCAATGATACGCTTTCCATTCCGACCCCTGTCAAGTATGCCGACAAGTGTGCTTATCAAGCGAAGAAACACATTGAAGCGTTTCGCTTGATTCCTGTACTGCCTGACGGAGCTGATAAGTCGAATCTTTTTAGGGACGATGATGATGAGTCAGTTATTAGCGATTTTGGTAACAGAGGACAACGTCCGATTTCGAAGGATCTGCTCAATGTTCTTAAAGAAGTGGTTTCTGTTGGAGAAGAAATGAAGAATCGAATGTACTATGTTTAGAATCTTATTGTGTATTCAGTATTGACAGCTTTTAAGTGATCTTATCTAATATTCTTAGTTTATTATTATAATTATTGCATTTTTTTTCATTAAAAACATTTTTATTGTTCATTTTGTGTTGTTTTTTGTTCGGAAATTTGAATAGCGCGCGCCAAAACACTGCATTTATGAATGCGTCCTTCCTCGAGACGCGCTGGTCGTTTGTTGTGTTCGGTTGTTGCCGCTTTCGTCAACCTGACCAACCTCGTTCTCCGTACCAAATTGGCAATTTGAAATTAGTTCTATTCCCCACGATCTATCCTCTCGAATCACTCGAAAATATATTTAGAGTGTCAACAAATGTCGAATTCTTTGGTTTTGTCGAATTTGCCAGCCGATTCATAATATGGTATTTTATATTTTATTCACCAAAATAATTTTGTTTTTATTTATTTTTAAGGCGTTTGCATTATCTTCACTCCGCCGGAGATATCGGTAATTGGTTTCATCATTCGAACCGGCTTATTTAAGGTATATTTATTTTCTCTATAACACATTTTAAATTGCCTTTTATGTTTCTATTTTTTAGGAGCTCCGTTTTTTTGTACGGGTTGCTTTTACAGCTAAGGATAGGGGCATTCCATCATTTGGAATGTCTATTTAAAAAGGTGTGTTTTTTTCTTATATTATTATAATCTATTTTTGGTTGCTAATTCGTTTTTGTATTCTTTAGGAAGACTTCTATGCCTTCAGAGCCTGGGCTTTAGTAGAAACGGGTCTATTAAGGTATGGATATTTCCCCTTCCACCTGTTGAATAGCATCGTGATAACTCAACATTATCTAATTTTGGTTTCTAATATATACCTTCTATTCTTTAGGCGAATTTCTGTGCTCATTTCCTTCACGACCGGTGATAGATAGCGGAATCGGCTCAATCATTCGTGTTACTCTCTCCTAAGGTACGCATTTTCTGTTCTATCTAATTTTGATTTGCTTTACTAGTTTGTTTTTATATTATTTAGGCAATTTCTGTATTTATTTCCTTCGCCGCCGGTTATAACTGAATG
Source organism: Rhizoglyphus robini (assembly GCA_023373905.1). Taxonomy (NCBI): domain Eukaryota; kingdom Metazoa; phylum Arthropoda; class Arachnida; order Sarcoptiformes; family Acaridae; genus Rhizoglyphus; species Rhizoglyphus robini. The sequence goes on along the minus strand of JAKIJQ010000051.1, from coordinate 1,087,544 downwards.
GGCTCAAATATATTCGAGGTATGTATTTTCTCTTTTACATTTGGTTTGAATTTCTAATTCTTTCCTTGTTTTTAGGATATTTTTTCTTTGCGCACTGCTTCACTGTCGGATATGGCGATGATGGCTCGGGTTACTTTAATGGTATGTATTTTATTTATATTTTCTAATTTTGATTTGCATCACTAATTTGGTTTTTGTATTATTTAGGGCAATTTCTGTATGCATTTCCTTCACCGCCAGAGTTAGAGGAATGAACTCACTTATTAAGTAAGTGGATACGGTTGGTGCGTGTAACTTCTATTATACCTTTTCTAGTTTTGATTTTGATTACTAATTCTTTTTTGTATTCTTTAGGAGAATTTCTTTGCGCATTGCCTTTACAGCCAAGTTAGTGGCAATGGATATTCGGACTGGCTTTTTTGGAAAGGTATTTTCCATCTATTTGAACTAATTTTGGTTCGGGCTATTTATTCTTTTTTTGAATTATTTAGTTTATTTTTGCTATTTGATCATCATTAGCATTCGATGTATTCTCCACGTGACTCTTCCCCACTGCTGTTCGCCTTGTCCCTTAGCCTCAGCATATAGGCTAGACAAGGCTTCTAATATAACAGAATTTGAACAGAATCGGATGTTTCCTGTGTATTTATAAACTTTTTAGTATTATTATATTAAAAGCCCTCTATGGTTTATTTGTTCTTTGTCTTACGTACAGAGATTACCGAATTTCCTGACCTTCAAAAGAATCGATACCGATCCTGGCATCGATGTTTGTTCCACCCCCGCTTTGTGTGCGCTCATTCATAGATGTCGTAACGGAGATGTAGTCCTGATGGACTTGTTTCTGGATCATTTGTCTTTTTTTTGTGGGAACGACTAGTTGTACTAGTATAACTAAATTGTTTTCATTCAAACTGGAAATCTGGAGACTATAATTGAGAATTAGGTCCACTGGCGGTGGAGTTGGGTCGGTACACTCCATCCCCTCCATTTCCACGCCTCCACTGCCTCTTCTAGAGTGTAATATCACGTGACTGTGTCACCAATTTGAGCCAATCTGCGAATGCGCACCTCCTCCGCACTTCCGAGAGTCTCTTTGTGTGACTTCATTTTGGCTCAGAACGCACTTTGAGCTCATTTCAACTTTCCTCTTCCTTCGGGCAACACCTCTCCTTCCTCACTTTCACCTTTTTCGTGCTCGAACTTTGACTTTGTCGCCACGAGAATCAAGACCGAACTGTACTCCTGAATCCTTTGCGACTAAATCCCCCGTGTAGGGTCTCCAGTCGTTTATATTCTTTTGTAAGTATTAATGCATTAAAATTTCCTTTATCTAACCGAATCTCATTTTATCCCATCTTTTACTATAGAAAATCCCGTAAATCCAGTCCCGACCGGTGAGTAATCGAAACCTCCCTTCGTTGTTCGTTACTTCGCTACTCGAAAGCATGGGCGACAAAAGTAAGATTCTTTTTTAACCTTTTTTAGTTACTTTATGAGAAAATCCCATTTATTTAGTAGGATTCTTTATCCAAAATTAAAATTAGATTACCTAAATCTGATTTTTAAACAATTCCCACTCTCCTAAAGTGTACGGAATTTCCCCTGTGCTATCGAAACGAGATGTGCGTAGACATTTATTCCCCTATCTAGATTGCTTATAGATTGTGCCACTCCTATTGTACCAGAATATTTCAGATTATTAGATTAGATTTATCGATGTATTCCCATTCCAGTAATTTAGTACCAGATAATTCCACCTTTTCAGTTCCTCATAGATAGTCGGATTTTTATGGTTATGGGGTAATCTGATATCTACATATTCAAGGATCTTATTTTAATTCCATAAAATATCTCTTTTTATATATTTTCGCTAATTGATTTGTTTTATTTGTTTTCTTAGATTATCAGTTGACGAATATGCCTTCCACAAGTCGTGGTGGTGGTGGTTCTGGTCGAGGAGGTCGCGGTGGTGGAGGTGGTGGATTTATTCCGGGTGCATTCTTTCTTGGACCTGGTGGTAGCTATTTCCGTTGTGATGCTGAAAATTATGGTCGAAGAGGACTAGGAGGTTATAATAATAATCGTGGATCTCATAGTTTGGGTGAAGGCCGAAGTGGTGGAGGAAGTGGAGATGGAGCTCAAAACCGAAATCTTTATGAAGTCAATACTCCACCGCGATTCGAAACAATTCAACCCAAACTTTTACTATCCGAAGATGTTCTTAAACCTGGCACCCGTGGAACTGCCGTTAAACTGCTCGGTAACTACTTTCCGCTCGCCACCAGTCCTTTCACCATTCACCAGTATGAGGTGCAAATCAAACTGGTGTCCAACGATGGCAGAACTGAAGAACTGGGGAATGCATTTGCTCGCGTCTACCCCCAAATTGTCGATCAATATATGCAAAGGCATTCCCACTCGTCCTACGTGCAGTATCATCATGAAGGTCTGACGCAACTGTATGTTGCGGGCGTTCCAATTTGGAAGTTCAAATTCGGTCACCAAATTGAGGGTCGCAAGTATCGTGTCAATATTAAAAAGGTTGATAAAATCGATATTCGAGAGGTGAGTTGTGTGTGTGTAATTCTTGGTGTATATTCTTTTGTGCTAATCTTTTTCTTATATATCTCCTTAGATCGAGGAATATTACCGGGAAATGTTGGAGAATATTCGTAATAACGATTTCGAGAAGATGCTCACCATTTACAATCACATAATCCACTACCTTTTGAAGCAAATGTACGCACAGTTCAACGGAAAATTGTTTGATTTGGACGATCGAACCGAGAATGCGAATGTGGCACTGTTTGACTTTGTGAAGGGATTCGTTGCTTCGGTGCGGCTGACCGAATTTGGCTTGGCACTCAATCTACATCTCAAGACGGGTGTGCTGATTAAGGGCGCGTTCACGTGTGGTTGTGATGATGATTCGGACAAGGAGAATATTCCGAATCTCGATTCGCTGTGCAATCATACTTTGGATCGATTCGTTTTGGCTATTATTAGGAATAATGCACGGCCTGATGATGATGATGATAATCCACGTATTCTTGAAACATTGAATGAGTCACAGGTCAAGATGGTCTCCAAGATTGTAAGTTATATATTCTTATTCGTATTTATCTAATCGCCTAAACCTAACGTCTTAAGCCTAACCTAAATTCTTTTCTCTATCTCTATCTCTACATCTAGTTGAAGGGCTTCATGATCAAGACTCGTTACGGCAACCGTACCCGACGTTACATAATCAAACGGCTGATCATGGCCAAACCCACGGACGAGGAAACGAAAAAAATCAAATACCTCGATCCTGAATCAGGCCAAACTCTTGACGGTCTATCAGTAGAAGGTTATTTTATTATGCGTTACGAAATCGTCAATCTGAAACCGTATCCCTTGATTGAGGCTAGAAGTGGTAGAAATGGTTCGTTTTTTGGATTCTCCTTTTTTGTTCTTTATTTTCTAATCTATATTTTTGTTGAATTTAGATGTGTTGCTTCCACTCGAACGCTGCTATCTATTGCCCGATCAATTTGTGGCCGATGACAAGCTTGACCAGTCCGTACTGGATGAAATGGCCAATGAGGCTTCCCGCGTGTCAACTCAAGATTACTTCAGTAAAGTGGTTTCGCGAATTGCCGAGTTTAATCTCGAGAAATCGGATTTCTTACGTAGCTTTCATATGGAACTAATCACCCGACCCGTGCAGTTCAAGGGTCGTGTACTGCCTCTACCTCAAGTGGTAGGTCGTCCAACAAGCAAACAAATGGTCAGTGGTCAGAGGTGGTGCCTGTTGAGCCTTGATGAGACCTGTACCAGGGCGGAATTGTTTCGTTTTGAGCAGATCTTTAGAAATGAAGCCGAAAAGATGAATCTATATTTTGAGAAACTGCCTAAAGATCATTTGATTTCACTCAAGAATTGTACTGCTGAAAGGGTGGAGAATGCGTTCAGCAATATCAAACGATACATTGATCCGCATTTTATGCTTATTGTTATTCCTAATGGTAAGTGAATATATTCTAAAATAATCGATTCGTTCATCACTCGTGTCCAGAATCTAGTGATGAACGAGTTAATCGATTTATAATTCTCGATTTTTGATTATTTTGTATCTTTTCTAGGCCAACAACCACCACCAAGTGAAAGCCTGCCGCCCGACGATCTGTACAATCTGAGCAAATACTTTACCGACGTTCGTTATCAGATTGTGTGTCAGGACTTGAAGGGCGATTCGTTGAAGCAAATTGCCAATGAAAATTTGAATTTGATGCTCAATTATGTGGGCCACCCCGAGGGCGGTTACTTACACACTCTGCTGTTGAGTGTCAATGGGAAGCTTGGTGGCAAAAATGAGGCTGTAAATGTAGAGGAGTACATTGCGGATTTGCCTTTCAAGATGGCCGAAACTATGATTGTGGGCGTGGACGTGATTCTGCCGAGCATTGGTGAGAGGGTTCAGTCATCGATTGCGGTCGCGGTTGGCTCTACTGATTCACTCATGTACAACTTCTCCTGTGCTATTCATGCTCAGGCCAAGAAACGGGAAATTATTCATGATTTGGAGCCGATGATCCTAGAGCTACTTGAACAGTACCGTAAGGTCAAGAACGCCTACCCGAAGAGTGTCATCCTCTTTCGGGACAGTGTTTCCGATGGCCAATTTGTCAATGTCATTGGTATTGAGCTGCCCCGAATTCGCCGAGCTCTCGATTCTGTTGGACAAGACACAATCAAGTTGACTTTGATTGTGGTTCAGAAGGGGCACAGTGCTCGATTTGCTCTGATTAAGGATAATGAGGATTACTCAGAAAGGAATGCTATCACTGATGTTCCAAATGGAACGGTGGTTGATTCTATCGTTTGTGAGCCTTCTGGTGAAATGATGATTCTCAACAGTCATTTTAGTCATCATGTAAGTGATCTTTATTATTCTTATGTTCTTAATTCTTATTATAACATTCTCTAGGGCACATCCCATCCGACAAAGTACGTTCTCCTATTCGATGACAATCACCTCTCCACAGATCAACTCGAAATGTTTTGTTATTTTGTTTGTCGCAACTATATTGCCACCAACGAGGTGCTGTCCATTCCGACCCCTCTCAAGTATGCCAATTTGTGTGCTAATCAGGCGAAGAAACATATTCGCGCATATCTTTTACTTACTGAGGGTCCTGATTGGGGCATTGATCGTATCGATGAGGAAGATCTAATCTACTATGGAGATGGAGAGGAACGCGAGGAGGATTACAATGAAATCGTGCGGCTTGGAGAGCTGTCTAAGAAGAGAATGTTTTATGTTTAGACGATTCATGCTCGGTTTTGCTCTTATTTTTTATTACTAGAATTATTGCACCTTAATATATGCTACTATTATTATCAGTCAGGTTTTATTTTTATTTTTGGATATTTTGGAAATTTTTTGAATATTTTTGGAAATTTTTATTACATTAAAAAGTGCTATTATTTTGTGTTTCTGGATCAGTTTTGGATTTGTTGTGTTTATCAAAAGATGTGATTCGAAAGACGAGCGCGCGCTGCTATCGGCACACCGTGTGTAACACTCGTCTGTGCCACTACCTCTACCACCACCACAATATTACGCATGCGCAGTAGAGTTTGTGCGGTGGTGGTTGCTTTGTTTTGATTCACGCCGACAAGTGTTGAGTCATTTTGTGGAACTTGTTGAACACGTTCACCACGTGTGGTTTCGTCCTCATTTGGTGGTTCATTCGATTTTGGGTCACCTCCACCTTTACCTCCACCTCTACCTCTACTCCTCCACCTTTCACCTCCCTTATCAAATCATAATTTTCGTCATCGGTCGCCTCCACCTACTTTGATTACGTCATCCCTCCCCGAATTGTTCTTTTTTTCTACTTCTCTCACCTCCTCGCCTTTCGCCGTTCGCCCGTTCTGTCTCATTCTGTTACTATGACCGACTGTGACTAAATCACAATCACAAATCCGTCATTTCGATTTTGTTTTTTTACGCGACCAACTTTTGTCAACTATCGTATTTCGAATCCACAACCGATTCCACAACAGATTCTACAACCTATCGACATTCCTGGAACGACGAACACACGAGCCCAGGACGATAACGCCCGACGCTATTCCCGTCGACCGGTGCAGGGAATTAACGCGGACCGACTATGAGCGGTGAACGAGGTTCGTTTATATTTTCTATTTTGTTTTTGAATTCCTATTATCCTTTTTAATTGTTTTTTTTTCTCGATATTCTCTATTATCTAATATTTTTCCTCATACCTAAGACTAGGTATATTGTCTCATAGAGGATACGTCATCCTAATTTCTATTTTATTTTATTTCTTCTGGCACGGATTGTTGTTTCCTTAACCTTTGACTTTATTTTCTCCAAATCTAATACATATTTTTGTATCCACATATTCAGGTCAGTACCCGCGAGGAGGAGGAGGTTATAGTGGTGGTGGATCCTCCTACGGTGGTGGCGATGGCAGCCGTAGTGGAGGAGGCTATGGTGGCGGCTACAACCGTGGCGCTGCCGGAGGTTCTGGTGGTTCTTATGGTGGAGGAGGAGGTTATGGTGGCCAAGCTGGTTCCAGCAGCGCTAGTGGTGGCGCTCGTGCCTATCCCCGAAGTCCTGCTGACGTCGGTGGATTTACAGGAACCCGTGACACTGGCGCCCGTTATGGTGGTGCTGCTTTTCCTCGTACTATGCCCGAAACGGTGCAAATGAGTCGACTGGTCACCCAGTCTGGCTTCCCTGGAGTTGGGGGCCGTTCCGTCGAACTGTTGGGCAATTTTTTTCCAATCAAAACTGAGGGTTTCGAAGTTTACCACTACGACATGGCTGTTACCAAAGTCTATCCTAATTATGGTCAACAGCAACAGCAGAATCCTCCAATTCCGCAGCGTCCAGTTCCTCCTCCTCAAGCCCAACGACAACCAGGACAGCGAGGACCCCAACCAGGGGCACGAAATCCTACTCAAGCTCTGGAGAATTTTATCGCCAAATTCTCTCCGAAGATAATTCAAACTCTAATTGACGCTAATCCGGGTGGGGAATTTAGCCGCAAACCAGTTGTACATGACGGCGCCAAAAATCTGTACACTGTGGGACCGTTGACCTTTCAGAAGTGTGCCTTCGAACAGGACGTCGATATCGATGGCCGTGTGTCCCGATTCCGCATTGAAATGGCCGAGGTCGGAACTGTGGATCTATCTCAGGTATCCCGCTACTACACCCGCAACATAAACCAAATCTCCGAACGGGCCATCTCAATCTACAATTTGGTCTTTCGCTTTTTGCTCGAGAAGCACTACACTGCCTATCAGGCCAACTATTACATTCTGGAACAGAGAAAATTTAGTCCAAAGATGAAGCTGTTTGATCTGGTGCCAGGCTTTGTGAGCACCGTTCGGTCCACCGAATTTGGCCTCGCCCTCAATGTCCACCTGCGTACTGCATGCATGGTGGCCAGCAAGTTTGAAAAACTCGACCAATATATCCGCGAGATTGTGGGCAATCGTGGTACTATTGAGACTATGTACAACTGGCAAATTAGGGATGCTACTAAGTTGGTAAGTTAGGTGATGTGATCTTTTGACCTTTCTATAAACCTTTAACCTCTCTAGACTCGATATCTCAAGATAGAAACCCGCCATACTGGCCGTCCTCGTGTGGAGTCTATTTCACGGCTCATCTCCGACACACCCTACCAGAAGACTTTTGAACTCAACGATCGTCTCACGGGTGAAGTGAGGACTGTTCATATTGCGAAATATTTTCTGGAACAGTACAACATTGAGGTGAAACCCTATCCGCTGGTGAAGACCACCAAAGGCAATCACATCCCAATGGAACTGTGCTACCTCGTGCCAAACCAGTTCGTGTCCGACACCAAGTTTGACGCCACCGCTCGGGAGGAGATTATGAACGAAGCGAAGAACGATCCCGAGGTGTACTTTCAAAAGGTGGTCAAAATAGTCCAACAAATTGAGCTGCACAATCCACAGTTTCTTCGTTCGTTTGGCATTTCGATGACGGCCAAGCCGGTGCGATTCACTGGTCGAGTACTGGCACGACCACGAGTCATGGGTAATCGCTATCAGTACCATAAGGCAGCCAATGTTAGCGAAATCCGCTGGTCTGTGATCAACTTCGATGACACCTGCACCGATGATCAACTGAAGAACTTTGTGGAAAAGTTTATGGAGGAAGCTCGTCGAATGCAGCTACACTTTGATTCACCAACTCCGGTTACTACGGTGAAGGACCTCTCGGCCATCAAGCTCAACAATGTGTTCCTGAATCTCAAGATCAAAGTGGACCCACAGTTTGTTCTGGTGGTCATTCCTAAGGGTAAGTGTTGGTGTGATCTATATTGTCTTGAATAACCTTGACCTATTTTGTATTTAGACTCCAAATTTGACCCCGACTCCATCTACAATCTATCGAAACTGTTCACTGACCAGATGCACCAAATGATGTGCCAATGCATTGGCAGTGAGGAGCTGAAGCAACCACCACGTGGATACTTTGAAACCTTCCTTCTCAGTGTGAATGGAAAGTTGGGCGGCATGAACACCACCGTTGACCTGGAGGAATACATTCCTAATCTGCCTTTCAACCTGTCCCACACTATGGTGGTGGGCGTGGACGTGAATCATCCCGGAGGTTTCGATCGGGTCACTGCCTCGGTTGCCGCTGCTGTTGGGTCCACTGATAAACTAATGTACCGATTCGCCTCATGTGTTCGGGTCCAACTGAAGGATCGGGACGAAATGGTTATCCAGTTGGACTCGATGTTACTCGAACTGTTGGAACAGTATCACAAGGCCAACTCGAACTACCCCACAAGTTTGGTCATCTTCCGGGATGGTGTCTCCGAGGGACAATTTGGCAAGGTAATCGAAGTGGAGCTGCCCCAGGTGTTGGCTGCCCTCCGCCGGCGTGGACTGGAAAACATTCGTTTGAGTCTGATTGTGACCCAAAAGCGACACCACACTCGATTTGCCCTCACTACTCAGGATACTACACGTCGGAAGCCAACCTACAATGTGCCCAATGGAACTGTGGTCGACACGATGATTGTCGAACCGAGCATTGAGGGTTACTTGCTCAACAGTCACTTCTCTAATATTGTGAGTATCGGGTTTGGTTTTGTTTAGATTTTAGATGGCTATTAGATGATATTAGGCAATCGATATTAGGCACTGATAATAAGCATTATCATCTAATCTTTTCACTTTCCCCTCTAGGGCACATCCCGTCCCACCAAGTACGTTGTCCTCCGTGATGACCACCGCCTGACTTCTGACCAGATGGAGATGCTGTGCTACTTTTCGTGCCACAACTACATTGCCACCAACGATATCCTCTCCATTCCCACCCCAGTCAAGTATTCGGACCTGTGTGCCTATCGAGCCAAGCAGCACATTGAAGCCCAGCGATTGTATACCGAGGCTCGTGCTGAACATGATCCGAACGCATCGATCATGTCACCGGACAATCTGCCAATCCCGGATGCTGCAACCATTCGACAGCTCAACGACTGGGTCCAGAATGGAGAGATAACCAAGAATTCGCTTTATTACTGTTAGATTAGATTTGAAGGTTAGATTAGTACAACACCAACTAGGCTATTATTATTATTATATAACGCTTATCTAATGAATTATATCTAACATATTAGACACAGTTACTATTTTTTTAAATGTAGAAATCATTACATTATCATAGATAGGACCTAGGTGTCCCTTTCACATAGTACATTACATATTTCATATTTAGATTTATATATTTAGATATATTCAGATATAATACAAGTTAGATATAATTCGATATTTTCATATAATATTACAAGACACACTTATGTATTCACATTAACATTCATTCGTTTATAATATTAAAACGATTTTATAATAATTATCATTGTTTTGCTTTGTTTTCTTCTAGTGGAGTTCCGTTTAAATACGAGGGAACGATCGTTGTACAGTGCGCGTCCGTTACAGTTGGTATAATACCGCCCATATTTGATATATATCACAGTCACCAATGGTTACTGGTCATGGGAAAACATAGATAACACTTCACTTGTAGTGCACTGTTTAAATAAATGCACCAGTTGTACCAAATTCTTACTTTTTTAGTAAACATATTTCAACGTATATTGCAAAAGCAAACCGACAGTTTACGAAATTAATAATCAAAATCATGAGTGCTGAAAACGAAACTCGCATCACTTCTTACGCAGACAAGAAACAAGTTCAATTCGACGATCTGGTCGATGAATTCGCCAGAGGCAAATACAACTTCTCCCACATCACAGTCAAATGGTGTCTCGACACAGTGTACCGCAAATATGTTCAATCCATTGTGAGACAACAGTCGAGAGAATCGCAAGTTGACAATATTCTTCGTGTCGCCCAGTCGATCATCAATCTGATCACGTATGAGTACTTGTTTGAGCTTCAAGATTATGCGAATTTGTTTGGCGAATTTGTGGCCAATTGTCAATGTCTCGGTACAGATGGGGTCACCAAATTGTTGGAAAAATTTGTCGAAATGATCAAGCCATTTGTCACACCCGAGATGGATCTGTTCAATTGTGAGGCCAAAAAGCGAAACATTTGTGCTGTGCTGCTCATTCTGTTGGAACAATTTGGATGTGGTCAGATTGATCTCACTGCAGTGAGCGGTGTCGATTCACTTGTGGACTTTCTTGTGCGCACAATTGAAGAGTGTGACCCGGGAAACGATAAACAACAGGAAGCCATCCTTGTTGTGCTGCTTTGTCTTCAGTATGATGCATTGTACCGCATTCTGGAGCGTCAAGATCTTCTGCCCAAATTGAACAACGTTCTAAACAAGTTGTCAGCACAATTTGACCAAATCAAATCATTTTCCGCTGAAAATGCTGTAAAGATTCACTTTGAATCGGTGCCGAATCGTTTCATGTACCAAATTGGTCTCACCGCTCGGTGGTTTCGGGACTTTAAACTAACCGAACTAACAAATCCTGCTGTACAAAGCCACACTGTGAAAATGTCCTTGGATCGACTATCGGTTCGATGGGACAAGTCTGTCTGCACAAGTGACCCATCAAAGTGCAATTCGCCATCCTTCCGCACTGTTCGATCGGCATTTCCAATCACTTTTGGTGATCGTTTCTATTATGAAGTAATTCTGCTCACCAATGGATCGATTTGCGCTGGTTGGCTCACCAGTGAGGGAGCCCTAACCGATGCAGGAATCGGTGCCGATCAGGGCTCAATTGGTTACAATGGCCATTACAACACAGTTCGTCACAACGATAAAGATTTCTATGCTGTGACGGGTCGGGATCAGTACAACAACTGCTGGAAAGCGGGCGATGTGATTGGCTGTGCAATCGATTTAGAAGCTAACAAAGTTGCATTCTATCACAACAATCGTCTAATTGAACTTAACGATGCAATGCCACAATTCTGCCATTCCCAACAACAGCAGGCATACTATGCGGCAGTAAGCGTGGCCAATCATCAGCAGATGTACTGCAATTTTGGTCAAGTGCCCTTTACCTATGCACAGGAAGGATACAACGACTTTTACACTGTCGCACGTGAAAATGGACAACGCTTTCGATTGCTTGAACCGCACCGCACAAGTGATGGTTTCTACTGGTTCAAGCAACAGCCAATCACCAATCAGGTGGAACCGCAATTTTACTTTGATACCAAACAAACACAATTTGATCAATTTGTAATTAAACTCACTCGTGGAATTGAAAAAACACACAAAAATGGTCAAACATTCTACAATTCGGCACTGTTTCGGGCACTGAAGAAGGACATTGAAACACTGCGGGTTGTGGATCGAACAAATGTTGCACTCAGAGTTGCACAAGCATTGATCACTGTTGAGTTGAATGAACATCGACATTATCACGAAAACTTTAGTCTCATCACCGAATTTGTTATCTACTTTTTCCGTTTTATCGATCAGTCCTCACTACCACCGGTGGCAAAGTTGCTCACCATCCGTACATGCAATTGTCGCACAATATTATCACGAACAGAAATGTTTGTCTAGTCCTTCTGGTGATGATTCAATTCTATGATGAACAAGCCAAAGCTACTCTACAAGCCACTGATGAGGTGATTGACTTTTTGGAGAGGCAAATCTTTGCCCATAACAGCAACAACAATAACAAAGTAGCAACTTTGTTTGCAACTATTTGTATGGAACAGGCGAAACAGTTGAGCCCGTCAGTGAAGAAGAGTTTCGCCAAATTCGCCAATTTCTTTTCTAAATGCAATACCGAAAATTTCTACATTGACACAACGGATTATGTGGACTATCAAGTGGCGACTTGTGCTAATTGGTGCTTGAAGAACGATCCTGAAGCGATCTCTACCGAGCAATCGAACAGAGCCACACTCAACTATTTCACTCTTCCTTCTAACATCAAACTATCGCCCGATAGACTCTCCGCACGAAATGATTCACTTACCAACCTCACAGTGCGATCCATTTTCCCAATAGTGTCCGGTGTGTACTATTATGAGACTATCCTACTGACCTGTGGTGAGGTACGCATTGGTTGGGCAAAGGGCGGTGTAAAGTGTGATGCAACGAAAAGTATCGGCGACGATGACTACTACTCGATTGGATATGATCCATCACGGGCGTGCATCTACCATGGCGGTGAACAACAACACGGTGGGAAACTTGGTGGCCAACTTGGTGGCCAACTTGGTGGCCAACTTGGTGGACAACTAGGCAACAGTCAAATTTCGGCCTCAAAAGCAGGCGATGTCATTGGCTGTTTGATAGATGTGCCAAATCGTGCCTTTCGATTCTATCTCAACGGTGACCAGCTTTGTCTGACAGACGAATCCTTTTTCGTCCACTTTGCCGAAATGTACTACGCCGCGGTGACACTGTCACCCAGTCAGCAGTGTTACTTGAACTTTGGCCAAGTGCCCTTTCGCTTTGTGCCCGACAACCATTGTATTGTTAAAATATATTCCACAATTGAGGCCTACTTTAGCAAGGACAAGTGGTGTCCATTCTGTGATGCACAGTCGAATGAGGGCCAAGTGGTGAACAGGGCACAGATCAAATTGTGCGACAATTCCGAATGGCATCACTGGAAAGTGTGCAAACAGTGTCAGGTAAAGCTCAATCACAAGTGTCCTACATGTCAATGAAATATGTAAACGATTTGAATTGATATTATTTAAAATATTAAAAATATTAAAAATATTTTGTTGATTTTGAACGATGAATTTATATGTGTTTGCCAATAAAAATGATTTTACGCGTAATTTTTATTTAAATTTCCAAACAGTGGCGACATCTGGTGAGTAAAAATAAAACTAATATTACTCTAAAGTCCCATTCACAAGGACATACCAACACACACAGCCCACACACATGTTCTCCTCTCGGCGTTCACTACAACGGTTGTTTTGGCTTTTTGGTGCTGCACTTGATTGTACCTTTTATATGACATGACGCCCGGCGCCACAAACCACCAACTATCCCACTGACTACTGTGTATACTGTACTGCTTTGGTTTGCTTCACGTTTATATTAATTGAAGCGAAAATCTAATCAGCTGATCGTGCCCGTGTGCCCGCGCCGTTCTGCTGCCTTTTGCCGGCAGCCTCTCTCTGTGATTACATCATACACACACAGCATCGTGTGTTTTGATTTCTATTTTTGCTGTGTTTTCGTTTCGTTTCTAAATTACATTTCGTACTGACTAACATCGATCCAGAATGGATCTTCAGGTATGTGTGTCTGTATGATTACTATTTTGTGTGTCTAATGTTGTCCTTTGTATTTATTTATATATAGAAAATCGCTGTCAAAGGCTACAACTTTACCAACTGGTCCCGTACCTTCACCTGCAAACCAGAGGCGTATTATGTTCCGGAGACTATTGATGAAATACGTGAGGTATTCCTTTTTTTTGTCCGTTACACCCGAATTTTGTATTCTAATTCTCGTTCTTTTTGTCCCCATCACTACCAGATACTATATCTAGCCAAATCGGAACGTAAACGTATTCGCGTTGTGGGCTGTGGCGCCTCGCCCTCGGACATTTGCCTCTCCGAGGACTTTATGATCAGTCTGGCCCGATTTGACAATGTGCTCCATTTGGATCGGGACGAGGGCCTCATTACCGTACAGGCGGGCATTAGGTTGAATCAGCTCAATCGGGTGCTGGAGGAGAATGGTCTCGCGTTGCCTATGTAAGTGACTATGTTTCGGAATTTTGGTACCTTTTCGGGTTCGATTAATATTAGGATTATTTGATTTTTCTATAGATAAGGTCTTTTGCCTATTTTATTAATATAGATATTGTCCAGATCATCTCGATATATAGTCCGCATTCTTATTTTTTGTATAGTCCTATAGTTATATTTATATTGTCTAGATTTTCTCGATGCATATTGTCTAAATAGCTCTTATTCTTATATCGACTATCTATATTTAGTTCCTATTTTTATTTATTTATTTCCTTATTGTTTAAATATTTCTAACGAATATTCTCTCTCTCCCTCCCACTCTAGTCTCGGCTCCATATCTGACTCAACCCTCGCGGGCGTCATCTCCGTTGGAACACACGGCACCGGCTTCGCCACCGGTCTCATTGCCGACTATGTCACCGAACTGCGTCTAATTGTGCCTTCTGGCGATGTGGTGGTCTGCTCTCGTGACGCCCAATCGGAACTATTCCTCTCGGCCCTCTGTGGTCTGGGCGCCCTGGGCATTATACTCGAGGTCACTCTTCAGTGTGAGACGAAATTCTATTTGCATCAGCTCACCTATCCGAGTACACTCGATCACGTGTTGGACACGTTGGATGATCTGGTCGAGTCGTGTGATCATTTTCGTTTTCTGTGGTTTCCACATACGGACTATGTGTCCGTTTCGGTGACCAACAAGATCAATGGCAACTTTCTGCAGCTGACCGACATTGACTATCACAATCGAAGGCGAATGAGTGGTGTGGTGAGTGTGACACGGTGTCGCTACTTAATTTGTACTAATTTTCTCTCTATTTAGGATTCTGTGGATACTTCAGCGGACACTTCTGTACTTCCATTTCGGCTTTCGAGTGAGAAGACTTGGCTTCAGCGGGCCCTAGACTGGGTGCAGAACTATGGTGTGGGCTATCATGTGTTGCAGGCGGCCTACTGGGTCAGTACTTACATTCCCGCGGCTGTGCCGTACATCAATCGGGTCGCCTTCTGGCTGCTGTACTCGAACAATCAAGTACAGCTCGACATTAGCTACAAGATATTCAACTTTGAGTGTCTCTTTGATCAGTATGTCAATGAGTGGTGCATTCCGAGGTGAGTTGAGGGTGCTTTTTGATGTTTTTTATCATTTTCGATACTTTTACTATAATTTTGTATCTTTTTCCTATAGATCCAACACTGCTGTTGTCCTACGGGAACTACGTGATGCTATCGAACGTTCCACCGTCACCCGCTCTCCACTTTACGCTCACTTTCCGGTCGAGATTCGTTTCGCCCGTGCATCGGACATTTACCTGGCGCCCACCTATGGTCGCGACTCGACCTACATCAACATTATCTGCTATCGACCCTATCGCAAGTTTGTCGAACATCAACAGTACTGGGACACGTACGAGGATATTGTCAAACGGGCTGGCGGGCGGCCACATTGGGCTAAGGTTTGTTGTTTAGCGAATTTGAATGCATCAAATCTAATTTTGAATACTTTTACAATAGCAACACCGTGAGACCGAGTCTGATCTCGTACGAATGTATCCCTATCTTCGAGCCTGGATTCAGGTGCGCCGTCGACTCGACCCGATGCTACTCTTTTCGAACTCGTACATGGATCGTATCTTTGCGAATCCAAATTTGAATGCCACCAAGGCGAGCCTCTTTGCACGTAATACCAGTTTCAACAGTGCTGCTAGTGCTAGTCCTAGCAATGCCAATGCTACTGTGGCGAGTAATGAAGACGATGGAAGTGCATCCTCCTGGTCTTCGCTCATGTCTGCCGAAACCCTGGAGGTCAATGTCGAGGATGAGGAGTTGAATGGTAGTGCAGGTGATGGCGGTGGAGGAGGCGATGTCACAAGTGATACCATCAACCTTACGGGCTCGGACTTGGATGGCGATCACTCGACTATTCTGTTGGACACTTCCAAGGAGGATGATGAACAGGACTGATGAGTAGGCGATTTAGGTTAGATACCTTTTATACACTAATTAGTAGCTTTATATTTCAATTATTGGGTGGTAGCTTTATTATTACACCTTCGTATACTAAATGTAGCGATTCTTATTCTCTTTGCTACGTAAATGTATCGACACATTCTTATTATGTAGTATCTTATATTATTCTCACCTACAATTTACTTGTTACAAATGAGTACTTCAATTTTTGCTACATTAATGTAGCAGTTCCTTGTTATTAATTTTGTTGTTACTACACTTTGTTTTGATGTACTGATTTTCTGTTGTTGAATACGTGTATTTATTATTACGACTTCTTAGTTTCAGGACCACACCAGCGAAAGTAACCATTTTTAATGCCTTTTTTACTACCTACTAAATAATACTTATAATAATACTGATGATGTACATGTGCACAAATAAAATGATACATTGTAGCGGGTTTTAATTTGATTTTTAATTATTTTTATAATTATAATTAATTAAAAGTAATTAACGAAATTGCATCTTGTTTGGAATATTTTTGAATCAGTGGCGCTTTTGTGTGTTTTGATTGCTTTTGGGCGGTAGCGCCCATTGTGTTTAATTTGTATTCATGTATTTTTGTATAGTAACGCTGTTTGTGTATGGTGTATTTTTGTGTTGTGCTGTATGTAGGTGCGTTTTTCTGAGTACGCCAGTTATATACAATCGATAGTGAAGGGGCTGGTTACAATCGATGTTGTGTCGTGTTGTTGTTGTGGTTGATGTATATTTATTTTGGTTCGGCTGAAAGGCAAACTCGTCTCCTCTCCTCTCTCTCACTCGCTCTCACTCGCACTGTTTTGACTTCTGTTTGGGTTGTGTCCCGTTTTGGTGTTCCAGGAACTTGTCAGATCAAATTGTCATCACTTTCACAAACGACCACACGAATCTGCCCGCTACATTCTATCCAATCAAATATATCTGGGTATAACATCTGAATCACGTGACATATATTACTTTACTACGTATATCGACTCTGTATATACACCGGTGCGCGTTATTATTGTCCAGATCTTATCTACCTAATTGATTGACAAATTAATCGTTCGAACCGCGCTATCTCACCTGTCCTGGAAAATAACCGGCAGTGCTTAATCTTTTTGACCGGCTAATCCAAATCAATCAGCCAACCTGTCAACCTGTCAAAACACATGTTTCGTCTGTGCGGCTTACCTAGGTAACATCTTATTACTAATTCTCTTAAGCCATTAGTAATATCACTAATCTAATCTCGAATCTAATAACCTAAATCCCCTCCTTTTTAGGTAATTAGCACTACATTCATTGTATGTATTATATCGATTACACCAATTTGGGCTACTGTAGCAACCGCAATTACCTGTGCACTTACCTTACCTGTGAGCTAGTAAGAAGAAGAAGTCTGCCCACGCTCTTTTGGTCTCATTGTTGATTATTATTACACCTGTCGTCGTCTTCTTCTCTCTCTGTGACTGTGAGTGTATTAATTAATTAATTACACCTGAAAAGAAGAAGGGAAGCCTCTCTCTCTATTGTCTCAATTAACCCAAAACCTTTCCTGTTTTTGTTGTTGAAACCACAAATCAATCATCAACCTTCTACGACTACTCTACGGGTACATTCTCGTTGGAACTGACACGTCCGCACCGGATATTTTTAATATCGATTTAGAAGAAGATTGTAGCTGTCTAGTCAACATCAACTTTATGAAATCATCATTCGCTACAAAAGTACCTCACAGTACTACTAATCAACCAGGATATTTTAATTAAGAAAAGTACAACAACTTAATAGTAAGATTCGTAACCCACAAATGCTGTGTCTAATTGAAGATCTGTACTCTAATTAACTTTTTATCCTTTTAGATTCATCATCTTTTAGTATAGCAAAATCGATTTATTCTTGTGTATCATCATCTCGTGTACTGATTGTGGTAAGAATCGATATTCTTTGCAGACAGAATCGCTACATTCTTTGTTATTATTACATTCTTTACTACATTATAAATTACATTAGATCAGATTCATAATTGCTACTTTAGTCTCCTTATTCTTTTGTATTCACATTCTTTACTGTTTCAATAGAAATTATGTTATATATTCGTTAATTTTGCTATTACATTTATAAATCAGATTCTGTGTGATTCCTACATTAAGGTATGTTTGTATATATAGGATTGCTACTTATTTAGGTTCTAGGTTCTCTCCAGAATTGCTACTATTACTAGATTAGGTTCTATAGAATGTTGTTGCTATATTATGACATAAGAATTCACACCTATATATTGCTACATTCGTAAATTCTGCTGCACTTTAGAATATATATTCGCTACTATATTATCGCTACATTTATATACTAATTGTGCCCTTTTTATCTTGTTTATCTTTGCATCTATAGAGTTTTAATCATCATCGCCATCTCCCGTTTCTCTCTCGCTCTCTCTCTCCCTCTTCATTCCCTACTCTAATCAAATGAGCTGCTGCAGTGCTGTTGGTGGTGGTTGCATCTGTTGTGTGCATAATTAAGAGGAAGAAATATATCACGTCATATCGCCATCCTCGTTTTGTTGTTGATTCGAGATAGTAGAAGCAGCAGACGAAGAGGACTTTTCCAAAGATATTAACATTCAAACACGATGATGATGATGATGATGGTCTTGTGACACTCGAAGTGAAACGAATACGACAAACAAACAGACTGACTCGAGTGTGTGTCATTTTGTTTGGCATTTTCCTCGATTGCTGATTTATTCATTCAGGAGTCATCATCACCAATCAATCAACATCAAAACATCACCATTTTGGCTACTTTCCATAATTTGCTACTTCAAGCCAAGTCCAAAGAGAATATATATCAATTTGCATGTGTTCGTGTGCGTGTGTGGGTGATCGTATATGAGTGATAACCTCAAGTTGAAGGCCTCTTTTTTCTTCTTCAATCTTATCTTGTATATGTGAACGACCCCCGCGACGAGAGAATTTGGATACTTTCGTTCGCTACTATTTTCTTTTGTTTTTGGGCTTTTTGTTACATCTCCCCGCTCTCCTGTATCTCGCTCCATCAATGTGTTCTATTTTGGTCTTTGAACAACAACAAAACAACAGGGAAAACTTTGAGCGTAAGAAAAAGTTCAAGAAAAAAGACTGATTGAGTGTTGAGTGTTCGCTACATCTCGAGTGTTTCTGGATTTGAATCCGCTACATTTGTAGCCACTTTGGGTCTATTCAAAATGTAAGTTTGATATATTGCTGTAAGATTATACTAATTTGATATTCTTTTACATGCAGATTCGAAACTGTAGCCAATCACGGTCATCGTTTTAACCTGCATTATTATTATCACCCCCCACACACCGAGGAAGTGTTCATTTTTGAATAACATAGTAGCACAGTTTCAAATTGGTTCTTTATTTTGTCTTTCAAATTTATCGGCTATTACATTCAAATACACACAAACACGCGCGCCATCACATACACATCGATACTATTCGATGGACGAAGTCTCGAAAACTATCGATACTACTGCTGAATGCAACAACACAACTTTTGATACTCATGTAGGGAATAGTAGTAGTCATCATCATAATCGTAATCATCAACAACAACATCCGCAAAAGGATATTTTGGCAGCGAATTGTGGCGCAGATCGTAATGAAAAGGAGAAGGAGGAGAAGAAGAATGAAAAGGAAGTAAACATGGTGCAGAAAGTTGCCGTTTTGGAGGATGCGAGTGTGGATGAAGATTATTCGAATGATCCACTACTGGCGATCATCTGTTCACCTAAGAAGAAGGAATTTGATGTTGCGAAAGTATCGGAAGAATGTTCTAGCGAAGAAGAGGAGAATGTTGCCAAATGCAGTAAAGATGATCGTTATCTCGATATTGAAGAGGATCATTCGGGCGAGGATTCTGATCATCGACCAATCTTTTGTACGCCCGAACCGATTGATGAGGAACTGCTCGACGGTGGCTGTATGGGCGATGATGGATTCCTGTACGAGAAGTCCCTACTCTACTCACCTGATAATGGAACTGAATATGGTGGGGGCGGCGCTGCTGCTGTACTCAATGGAGAGGATCTGGCCGAGTCGAGATACTTTGAGCCACTGGCCTATCATCGGGTGAACAGTTCGGAGATTCTCTATCAAAAGAAGAAGAGGAAGGTCAAGTTTGTTGGACAGTATTTGTTGGGTAAGTTTGGGGTTTGAATTGTAGCAATTCAGTAGGATCCGCTACATTACTCTTACAGAATTCACTACATTCTCCTCTTTTCTCTCCCCATTCAGGTGATTTACTCGGTGAAGGATCCTACTCAAAAGTGAAGGAGGTCCTCGACACGGCAACCCTCGAACGAAGAGCAGCAAAAATTATGAAAAAGAAACGACTGCGCAAAATTCCCAACGGTGAACAGAATGTCCAACGGGAGATTCACATTCTGCGCAAACTGAATCACGAGAATCTGATCAAACTGTACGATGTGATCTATGATCCCATGAAGGAGAAGATGTACATTGTGATGGAGTATGCGGTGGCGGTGCTGCAGGAACTGTTGGACTCGGTGCCCGCTAAAAAGTTGCCCGTTCATCAGGCTCACTGGTAAGTACCGAACTGGTGTAGGGGATTCTTTTAACATTTGGATATTTGTTTACAGCTATTTCGTACAACTGATCAATGGACTCGAGTATCTGCATAGTCAAGGCATCATCCACAAGGACATTAAACCGGGTAATTTGTTGATTGCCAATGGTGGTGTGATCAAGATTACCGATTTGGGCGTGTCGGAGGTGAGGATTTTGATGCTCTTTTGGTTACATTTGTATCCTAATCGCTTTTGAATAGATGCTGGATCGATTTCAAAAGTCGGACATGATCTCAATGAGTCAGGGTTCGCCCGCTTTTCAACCACCCGAAATTGCCGACGGTCAACCAGAATTTTCGGGTTCTAAAGTGGACATCTGGGCTTCGGGTGTGACACTGTACAATATCACCACTGGAAAGTATCCATTTCAGGGCGATAACATCTATAGGTACGTGTTCGCGCCATTTGGTGGTTGAGATTTGAATTACTAATTTGGATTTACTTTATTTGTAGATTATTTGATAACATCAGTCGGTGTGAGGTGGTGATTCCCGAGGAGATTGATGATCAACTGTCCGACTTGATTGGTGGAATGTTGCGCAAGGATCCTGGTTGTAGATTCTCGATACAATCGATCAAGTATCATGAGTAAGTTTGCTATTTTGTGGCAGTTTTTGAATTCTTTTGACTAATTCGGTTCCTTTTATCTCGCTACCTCAGTTGGGTAAAGAAGAAGCATCCCAAGATTGAGCCCACTGTACGGATACCGAAAAAGGCAAACAATGAACTGCGCTCCATGTCTGTACTGCCCTATCTGTATGAGTTGCACAATGGTGGTGGTGTTGGTGGTGCGACCGATGACCCTTCACCTGGAGCAATTGACCCCACTGAGGGATTCGATGTGGACGATGATGAGTTTGAGCAATTCTCTGCACAGTTGCAAGGTGGTGTCGGTGGTGGTGGGGCTAGTGGCGCTGGTGGCTACTCCAGTTCTGGTGGATCGATCTCGAGAATGAACGAACTGACGGTGCACTCGATGGCGTCCAATGCGAGCAAAAATTCAAAGTCTTCCAGGACGTCTAATAAGTGTAAGTGTGGAGCGAATGTTTGGTTACTGTAACCAAATGCTAATTTCTTATTCTTTATTTGTAGCGACTTTATCTTTTTTCAAATTGAAAAAGTCTAAATCGGCGCGCTCTCATCTCGGCTTTGAATCACTGACCCACACGAACAAGCTACTGTCCTGTCTTGGAATATCGTCAAAGAAGTACAACTGAATGCAATGCATGTGCGTGCCTACTGTATCCAACAAATTCTGCTATATTTGGAACAATATATTGAACCGAAGAACAAGGGAATCACTATATTTCGTTACTTTCAACTGAACTGCACAAATCAACGTCTACCTGAATTACTGAATTGCGACATTGACTACGACTAACTACTATTTCGACGAACAATATCGATACTTTGTATCCATCCTCTCTCAATTCGACGAACAATTGCAACATCATTTTTATTTTTGGAACGTGTACATAATTCCTGGTCCTCATCCCTAATCTCTTCTCCTCCTCCTCCTTAACCTCTACGCCTCCCTCCTGTCCTATCCCTCTCTCTTCCTCATCCACACATCCTAATTCTCATCCTGCAACCTCTTCCCTTGCTGTATCTTGTCACAAAAGTAGCCATTCTCCAAGGTAGGTGGCTTAAGTAGAATTCTACTATCCTCTAACTGTGCATGCACTCGCGCACACACACTCATACACAACAAACCTTAGCTATCGCTACATTTGTATCTATATTATCTCTCGCTATCTCTCTGAAATGTGATTATAGATTTTATTATATACTAATTATTATTGTTAATTAATTCATTGACAAAATGTGATCCAATTGTGAAGAAAAACAACTCGAAATTCTCTCTCTTGACAATTTCGCGCCAAATTTTTCAAATTTGCAATACACAACAACAGCCCCGACTCTCTCAACAATTGTGGGTCATACACAAACACACTATTACCAGATTCTATATTAGTCATTTTTGTCTGTGTAAATATTTATATTCTCAGTCCCCCAAATAGCCAATTTGAATGATTCCTATTGTTATCTATGTGCGAATGTGATCTTGATTGTATTGTGTTGACATGAGACATAAGCTTTAAGTGATGATGACGATGAATTGATGGAATATTCTATTTTTGTACATGTATTTGACTTGATGTGATGATGTAAATATATTATATTATTGATGATGATGAGTAAAACGTTATTTGCTATGAGTCAAAAGTACAAATTATATTAATTACTAATACATGTATGAGTGAGTATGAGTATGATAGGCTTTGGGCACCTGACTCGTGTCACTCACTCACTGACTACAATGTGTAATGTTCGCACAGTAACTCATCGATCTTAATCACAAATTGTGATTCACAATTATCATTAACAGACATCATTCCTGTTAGTGTGTGACGCTGTCATATTTTCTATCTCGAGACATCTTCACTCTCTTTAAAAAAATGTCTCTTTCAAGTTCGGACGAATCTGTCAACAGCTCTCGCTCAAGTGATTCTTCTGTGGTAGTAGTCGAAATGAGTTCGTTCAATGTTGAGACTACTCGGCTTGAGACAGTTACAGTCGAGTCGATCTATGCAAGCAATGTTGTTCCACCAAAGGAAGACACCAACAAAAGCAAACACTCCATTCTACATGCCGCGAATGTGCTCCTTCAAATTGTGCTGTTGATATCCTTGCTCTACTTTATCGTCTTTCTCTTCATGACCGGTTTCAGCTGGTTGGCCAGTTGGTTGGCCAGTTGGTTAGCCCCTCAAAATGTCACTCAATTACCGAAACGATTGCCTATGAGTGATGCGTTTCTGCAGGCACTTCGAATCAACTCACAACAGAATGGCCCATTTAGTCTCAACTTTGACCAGGCCATGCATTACTGTTTGCCTCCTACAAGACTGACAAACTGTGAACTCGATTGGTCCAGGTTGAGGCTTGAGATGGACTCAACAGTTCGTTTTGAGAGCTTAAACTTCGCCAACAGTGACCACCAGTGCTACATTTCAGAGAACATGTTCACCTGTTTTGGCCCATTCGATGGAACTCACTATGAAGTTGTCATCATGCCAGAAAGAAATTGGAACCACTCTAGCGAGATCAAAATATATGCTCGAAACATTCTCGCAGTCGACCCGTATAGATACATCCTGGTCACCGGGGACAAGTTCTGTTGGATCCATTTGCATGGTCGAGGATCATGTCTAAATCGTTAGGCAATTGTTGTTTTATATTATTTTAATAAAGATTAAGTTAAACAGTGAAACAGTGCATGTTGATTGACCACCAGGTGGGGAACTATTGGCGAAGCACCAGACTTGGGTGACTTGTCCTTTCACTTTGGACTCTTTGGCTTCTTTGATTTCGCTTTTGAGTTCTTTGCCTTGACCACCGTCTTTGCTTGTTCGGTCTTGTTCCGGTTGAGCAAACTCGAGATGCCGCTCTTGATTGACTGCAGGACACTCGATGCTTTGCTTGCCATGGAACTGGAACTTGTCGTAGGATTGGAGGTCAATGTAAATGCATTCGAACTTGCATTTGAAGAGCTTGTACCACTTGAGATATTCGACGAGTTGAGATTCGACGAGTTGAGACTCGAAGAATTGAGATTCGATGAAGCAAGTGATGACAAGTTGGAAATGTTTTGTCTGTTTTTCTTCTTTAGATCTCTTCGTTTGGCCTTTTCTTTCTTCATGCCAACGTAGAAGTAGATTGCGAAGCCACAGAGCACGACAATGGTCCCAAGGCACAGTGCCACGATCCAATAAGTCCACTCAATTGCGGAAGGAGTGTCGGTAGTGGTCTGCTTGAAGTGACACACCACGAAGCTACGCAAATTCACTTCGAAGTATTGGTCACGGCTAAAGTCCCAGTTCCATTCCAAGGCATTTATCCTTCGACTCACGGTCACCATTCCATCAACGTCCAGAAAGTAGTAATAACCATCCTCCTTCTTTGGGTTCTCCTGGTGGTAGAATACAGTGACTAAGTTTGTGTTTCGAGAAAATTCCACAACAAATTTTTTAAATAATAGACATTCTCTAAAAAATAAACCAAATTTGAAATCGAGTTGAGAGTTAGGAATATACTCACGTCACTTTGAGTTCGTCTTTATGGACCACCTCGAATATATACTGCCGATAAAGTCCCTTCCCTATCAATGCCATGCTATAGGTGGTGTTCGAATCGATACCAACACTTGCCATCACATGCATTAGAATTCCCCCCCCAAGTAGCTCACGAATGTGATGGGGTTGCTCTCCACTGCACAAGCCACCGCTGAGGTCGTGCAGTTGAAAGGTGAGTTCATTGCGCTCTGTGGAGAATGACATTTGGCCAAGGAAGGCGTCTTGATTCTGGTTTGAGATGAGGAAAAAGCGATACTTTCGGGTGAATAGACCTCGAGATACATTGAACAAAGCATCCGCCCGAATGTATTCTCGGTCAATTGTGATGGAGGTGGTGTTGCTCGTTGCATTCACATGCAAATTCGCCAGTGGCACCTTGAACATGTAGCCACCTACCACGAGCATGTAAAAGTGTGCATCGTCTAGCGTTCTTCCACGGGCGCCCATTGTGAGAATGGGATGTTCGTTCGAGCGGATTTGTTCACATAGTTCCTAGAGGGGAAATGGAGTGTGAATTAGGTGTTGTACATGTTGGTGACTTACCTGACTTGTGATAGCTTCACCGTACTTGACAGTACTCGACCATAGCACAGCAACCACCATCGCGAGCACAGGATTCACCTTCATCGTGCCTAATCGAGGACTTGTGCACTTGGTGACGGATGACAAAGTAGGGAACTAGAAGTTGGCTAAGTGAAGAAACTAAATCGAACTGAGCACAAAGACTGACACATTACTTTATAGACTCAGTTTGGAATTATATTTCATTTTGGAACGTTTTGGCTATTTTAGCGTTGTTCTGGTTTTCCGTTGGTTGTTCGGTTTGTCAATGTCTTCAATGTTGAATTCTTTTCGGTCCTTCAACATCCGATCAAAATTAGTAGAATTAGCATCAGGATACATTTTGGCGAATTCCTTTGAAATATCCAAGACACCATTTGGGATAGTGAACCACAATGCTGAGATCAAAATCTATGATCGATACATTTTCGACAGTCGATCCGTATCTCGATATCTCCTGGTGACTGGGTGAGAAGAAGCCTGAACAGTTCTGCTGGATCCATTTGTGTGGTCAAGCATTTGTATAGATACCGTAAATCCAAAAGAAACTTGTTGAGACACGAAACGATGATTGATACTAATAGACACGTACAGTTGAGAGGTCAAAGGCGGTGGTGAGCAGAAAGAATGTGGAATCGTCAACTAAAAAGGTGAAAGGTAATAAAAAGAACATATTAGAATACATATCGTATCGTATATGATATAGGTATAAACATACTTACTTTCGTATACCACCAAAACTCGTCGCGAAACAACGAACCGACGATTATCGTGCTAAATGAGACGTGCACGATACTACTCGTACAGTTGTGGTCAAAAGGTGAGAGGTGAAAAGAGATATTAAATCCAGAAACCAGATCTGGTGGTGGTCCTCTCGAGATGATCTTTCTGAGACCATCGCCGCAACCCTGTAAATATACATTCCGGTTAATCTACCAAAGTCACACATCAACACGACGATCTTACCTGAAACCGTATGCCGAAGGTGATACATCGAATACCCGATATCGTGGACAAAAAACCTCGAAAGGGCGCGCCGTGATTGATAACAAAAGTACCGTGAACAAACCCACAAGACGGTATACAAGACATTCGGACCTAACTAGAAAAGGAAAAAAAGGAGAAGGCATAATCACGGGAGAGACTGTTCCATCGGTGTAAATACCTTACCATTCACATTCAGAAGTCCAAAGGTATAGCCGAGATCGTAAAGAAGGCACAGAGGGATGAGGTCAACCGGTGAGGAAACGAGACAATCGTCGGGTACGGGATGCGGACACACATCGTAGAAGTATATGGCAAAGTCCGTGGTAAACAGATTAGGATTGTATCTCTGTATAAAACGGTGTTCAGAATGTAAACATAACAAAACAGCTGATCGAACTCAATCAATAACAAAGTGACAAATAGAACAGCAAGTTTAAAGGCAAAAAGTGTTCGACCAATTGTGGGGAAGCATTACGAACTAGCGATGGCTTAGCGTGCGAGCTCACAAGGCAGCAAGTTAGGCAGCATCGAGCCAAGTCGGTACTTGAGGCGGTGCCCACCCGAAAACTACCGAAAATTACTTTAATTCAGGTCTGATCGGGAAGCCGAAAGAGGGCGCGTACTAATCACGTTCTCCCTTTCAGATCTGTCGGCCTGCCATGGCCGGGGCCTCAAGACGGACAAGCCAATCAAGACCACGGACCAACACAACTAATTAACCTTTCAACCCTCACAGATGATATAAACACAGAGCCAACATCAGAGCTCACTAACCTTTCAACAGTTTCAGATAAGAGGCCGCCAGCCCAAAACACAACTAATCTCCCAGTTTGACTTTCAGATAAAAAAAACACAGAGCCAACATCAGAGCTCCTAATACCACTTCCCCCTTACAGATAAACGAGAAGCAAGCAAGAAAGGCAAGAAGGCGAGCTAGCTCAGAAGACCGAAGACAGAAGACAAAAGGCTACGTCGGCTCAACCCGGCGTAGTCTTTTTGTGTTTTCTATGAATAATTGTTGCTATATACAATATATAACGTATGTAGTCGATTTGCTTCGTTTACTAACGAACCTTTACTTTAGGTCTGTGATCTGAAGTCAGAGACAGAGATCGTTAGAACATAACACGAAAACACCGCAAGACAAAATGGAGACTCCAAAGCCAGAATTGTATGGCAACAAAACAAAGGCATACACAAGAGAAATGTCATCAAATCTCTCTACTTTCATCAAATGCAATAGTCGATGAACTCCCACTGCAAGTTAACAACCTACTTTATCTCCTTTACAAAGGAGCCCAATAAGGACTCTACTACAACTACCGTGAAACGCGTCACATCGTTTTATGTCACGTGTTTTATCTGTACTTTCATTTGCACCTCACCCATGAGACTGATCATCACGCATCGTAATGTTTGTGCAATGCTGTTTATGTTGAACATCGTGATTACTGATCTAAATATACTGACACATTTGCACAAATTATCACCTATTTGTGCAATCTTGTAATCAAGTATTGTGAGCTATTGGTTACGGATGATGATCAAACGGATAGATGGCTTTTGCTGTTGGCAATTGTGGGATTAGGCAATTTGGACCTGTAAACAATTTGTATGGGACAAAACAAATAATTCTCGATAACGCGAAACTATGCAAAACACTAGAAGCACAAAGATATGCCACTGCTAAAATTACAAACCACAAGAAGGCATATCTAGAATCCAGTATTTACTGTTGCAATTATAATTCTGTACTCAATGGTTCTTGGGAAACGTACTCAAGAAGAATGAAGCTACTTCAACTACTGAAGATTTGGCCTCTGTTGAAAAGCCAATCAAATTTTGTTTGCCAAATTACAAAAAATCCAATTGTCAAACTTTTCCCAGATAGATTATTTACTCAAAGTGACTCCAATTGGCAAAGCGTATGTTCAAATTGTTTAACAACCCGACTTGACAATCGTTTTGTTCACCGCCATCGAAAAGCTATCGCCGATAATTATAATCGACCTACAGGCGGATATCAAGATATAACACATCAATGATAATCGATCATATATTAAGTAGAGTGGTTACATCCACGAAGCGTATTCATAATTACATGAATCCACTAAGGAACAACATTTAATGTGTTTAATGGTTCAATTTGGTTGAGTTGGTCGAACCATAACACAATAACGCATAAATGCCTTGTGTGCTGTTCTATGTCTTTCTGTCTGGTTTCTTTATGAATTGTAAATATGCATAACTCCGTTGCAACGTTCAACGTTGTGACAAACGGATCAATAAGATTGATTGGCATTAGGGATTAAGCACAATGATGTACGAGTGGCTGTATACATGTAGTCAACAAAACAAAACACATCACACTTTTGCTCACAACCAAATTCACCAACAAGTATGTGTCCCTCTCATTGCTAATGTCATTAGTATACCTGTACGGGCCCAACTCTCATCTCATGAATCATCTATCTCCATCGCCATCATAATGTCTCCTTTATCTATTCGTTTTGTTCCAATAATCGTAACCATCCAACTTTTTACCCACCATCTGTGGAGCATCGAACAGCACGGTGCAACCCGAACTTCTCAGTCCTCAAGACAGTACTGATTCAGTCGTCAAAACAACATTTTTAAAATACATTTATTGTATATTCTTTACCGTCAATTGTATCCTGACACTTTTTACATTACAAAGTAATTTCTCAATTAAGCCCTGTAGGCACAATACATTGTTTTTTAGTTTTATGTTCTCAGACGTGGACAGTTTGGATCAAAGATTCAATCTTATTCCAATGGAGTATGACCAAATTGTTTTAAATTTAAATTCATGTTCAGCTTCTTACTACAACTCCATAATGTTCAATGTTTGGAAACGCTTGGGCTTATTTGAGATATTACATTATTGAACTAACAAGCAAAACAATTTATGGACAGGTTACTATGAAAAGTCTAAATCCACAACTTTAGATGATAACGACAGGCTCAGGCTGAACCAAATGGGCTGTTGTTTCTTAGCAACTCTGTTAATCGTCATTGGGTTTTATTTCAATAAGGACAAGGTAATCAGTTCCAGGGAAGAACATAATTATTGAGTTTTTTTAATATTTTCCTCTCACACTTAGATGATTTGTTCGATTGTATCATTGGCCTTTTGGTTTACTTTTATGGCTACATCCATGCTCATGATGATATTGGGAATTCGAATCAATCTTAAACTGTCGGGCACTTATTACTTCAACACAAGACTAAATTGGTTTCACGATTTACAAAACTGTTTGCTCTGTGCATGTTTTATTCCACTCCAAATTACAGCACTTTCGCTCCTTTATGCGTTTATGAATGAATTAGATGAGAAACTTGCATTCAACCTGCATAATCTTCTGAAGTCGTTTAGCGTTAACAAAGTGTAAGAGTTAAAAACACACAATATGTTCATGGTTAACATTTGTTAATGTGTTACTGATTGCGTCTAGATGTGTGATAGTATCACCAGAATATCCTGGTTATAATTGGACATTTTTTGGTGAGTAAACAATAATATTTTTGTTTTGATTTAATGGAAACAGGAATTTTACATTAGGCACGCCGATTTTACTATTGCTCATGCATGTGTTAAACTGCATTCGCATTATTCGCATAAGCAATAAACTGGACGATCGACAAGCTTCTCTCATAGAGTCGAATTTGAGACAAGCTTCCAAGTGGGCTTGGTACCTTTGGTATTTATTGGGCTTTATTCCCCTGTTGCCCATCCCGTTTGTTTTGTTCTCGAGTAATCACAGTGTAACTACAGTGGGATACATGATTTTTTTTCCCTTTTTTGTGCTTATCAGTTGCAACCTTGCGGTATGTGGTGCAGCACCTCACTGAGTATACTCCATTGCTCATTTGATTCTATCTCCTTAAATATAGAATTCTCCAAAATTTTTTTCACATTTATCTCCCCAAACCATCACAATGGTTTGTAAACCAACTGCAGCGGCTCATAAGCTTTATTCGTGGCAAATTGAACACAAAAAGTGCCAATGACAACAATTCCATCTCGATGCGAATGTTCACTGAGGACGAGATAGGAGCTGACGAGGAGTACAGGGAGAATGATGATGATGCGGACACGTACTCCAATGCTTCGGTCAAAGCCATTTCGTACATATCAAAAGACGCACAACAAAACACTTTGCCCTCATGAGTCGGGACTGGGCACAGTTGCGTGGGGTCGCTTTTCATGATAAAATATTGCACGCTCATGTAATTTCTAAAATATTGTTCAAGTTTTCACTTCCCTTGATTTGTTTACCATTTTGACGATAATTCATTTTATGTATTATTTAATGTTCAGATTTTAAAATTATAGATTATAATTATATTGGTTTGTGGCGTACAAAGCTTATTTATTGCTTTGATTCCAGTGACAAACTAACATGCATGAAAATACGCTTCCAAAACAGTCAAGTAAAGTAAGCATAATTAAAGCCACTTATGGCGAATCAAAGCATTAATCTGTGATATGCGTAGAAACGATTGATTTGTAGTATGTTAAATAACTATTGCTAAAGTCATTGTAGACTTTAAGCCTCCGATTCATTATTGAACATTTTATTTATTTCCCCTTGTATTTCATCGTCGTCAACTTTTTCGTTTTCTTCGATCTCCTCTTCCATGATATCACTGAACATTTGTTCATTCTCAATAGAAGAGAAAACCGACTTCTTATTATTGGCACTTTTAGTTGATTGGCCAGTACCACAGGATGTTTGCTCGTTTGAGTGACTTGAATTTGCTTCCTGGTAAATCATCTGAAAGTCTCGATGAAATTGCAAATGTGCATTACCACCTGCAAATATTCCATTTACATACATAAGTCTCTTGCGAACTCTTATGTAGAAATTGTGTAATTTGATTCGCTGGACTGAGTCAAAGTTGCGTGAACTTGATCGTCTTGCGTGGTAGATGGTTTTACTAAAATTGAAACCACATTGCTGTTGGGTGGACAGTGAGGCTGCAGCAAAGTAGGGCCGTGATGAGTAGTGAATCATTTTGGGAAACTCAATTGCACGCTCGTTCAAAAAGAATGCAAATTTTCCACGGGAAATCAAGCAGCCCACAATATCACCTGCCGCCCATTGCGGAGCATTCTGCATCACTGGATATGCGACATCATTGTGCCAGACCAATCGATTGAATCCATCGTAACCGATCGAGTGTCGATCCATTCCAATTTGACTCTGATTTAAATTTGTTTGACCAGTGGCCCAACCAATTCGTATTGGTCCATTCGTGTGTAGGGTCACCTCGTAATAGATTGACTCCTTTGTGCAACAGTTTGATCGTACACTTTGCCAGTTTGAATCACTTCGAGCCGTTAATCGATCCTGAGAAAGTTTGACTTTTAGGCTGCAATTTGTAGAGCTCAATTTGGTTGGCTTTTCAACAGAAATTACATTATCTTCTGTGGAGCATGAAGTACCTTCCGTCTTCATGAGTACTTTATCCAGAAACCACTGTGTACAGAATTGTGATTGTAACAACAAATATTTGGATATGCCTTCTTGTGGTTTGTAATTAGAAACATTGTCCACATAGGTGGTATAGCTTTGAGCTTCAAGAATTTTTGCATACTTTTGCGTTATCTTTAATCATTTTCTTCGTCTCATCGGTCAATCTCAAATTTCCTAATGCAACAATTGCAAACATTAGGGTCCATTCATCGTCCGCTTGATGATTATCATTAGTGATTGCGTAGTCACAGTACTTAGCCACAAGTTTGTACAGATATGTAATAATTTGTTTGTGTAAATTAGCCCGTATATCTAAGTCGGTAATCACGCTTCCCAATATGCACAACATTGCGCAAACATTACGATGAGTGATAATCGTGTCAGAGGTCAAGTGTAACTGAAAGTACGGATACAATACTTGACACACAAAATCGGGAAAATGTGTATTGACATTGATAGCCAAGTGCCGAATCATTTGATCGGTCCAGTTGATCAGAAGATCGAGACAACTGTCCAGAAGTGTGCCAGTTCGATCAACAATCGATTGAATTATGCGTAGACATTCGTACTCTTTGCTCAAATCGATCACCAACGGCAGCTTTGAAAAGATATTTTGTTCAATTTGTTTGACCAATTCGTCAGTTTGTGTCTGCATCTCATCTTTTTCAAACAGTCGTTCTACTCGATCATACATCAAAACATCATCCTTGAATTCGTACCATTTGGGTTCGGATTTTGATTCAGTGTGATCATTGATTATGTGATCGCCATTGTAGAAACATTCAAATTTGACATCTTTTGGTGGATATTTAAAGTTGGTTTGTCCAAAATTGCAATAGCACTGCTGGTGCTCGTACAAACTGATCGATGCATGAAAAGACTGTTTACCTTCAGGGATGTACTTGTACACATCCTGAAGCTGTATCAGTTTGCCATTGAGAAAGAAATCGAATTTAAATTTACGAAAATTTATTAAGCATCCAACCACATCTCCTGGCGACCAGCGGGATTTTAGTTTTACTGGGAGTTTCTGTTCTACTGCTTCCGGATCAGAACGTTTGCTAGAGAATTTTCTCAAATTAGTTCAAGAACCACACAAACAAAAACAAACAAACATTTAATGACACTCACCGCTCTTTTTCGGTACACGCACTCGTCATGTCCATTGAGCACAATCGTGAATATTTCCTCTTTGACTTTGTCCAACACTAAACTGGTTCTCTTACTGGTGGTGTATGTCCAGCCAATTCGCATTGGTCCCCCAGTGTTCAGTACCACTTCATAGTAGTAAACGCCCGAATCGACCGCACGGGTCGATCGTACGTATTGCCATTTCCAATCACTGCGAGCCGACAGACAATCAGGAGATAGTTTAAGGTGTTTCGATTTGTCCTGTCGATTGAGTGCTGCTTGATTGCTAGAACTATTTGACACAGTTTGGCCCAATAAGATGCGCTCAAGAAACCATCGTGCACAGAAGCCCACCTGCAAGTGCATGAAATTGATCTGTACATTGTTTGGTTGATAGGCAAGTCGAGTGACACAGTCCGATCGACCATACAAATCGGCACACCACCACAGTGTCGCCAGCACTGAAGGCTCCCTATTCAATAGCTCAATCTTGTGCTGTTCACTCAGTTTCATTCGGTCAATCACAACAAAAAGGTTTATCATCCTTTGTGGGTCGTTGAAGAATGTTTTCACATTGATTAGATTGTGCATCAGGAATGTGTACACTGGTTGTGGTGAAAGTTGTTCGACAAAATCAGGGAGCTCCTGCAACATTATTATCATGAGCACACAAACATTGTGAGATTTGAGGGCATTTTCGGCATCGAGGCGCAGGTGAAGATACGAACTGAAAATTTCAACAAGCCTGGTACGATAATTTTGTTGATTGGTTTTGTATGCAATCAATATTGGTTTTATACATTCGGTGTATTGTTCAATGTTGGAGTAGCTCAATCGAATGATCAAATTTTCAATCACAAAATTAAGAAATTCAACAGAGGATATTTTGGTCAAAGAATATTTGAAATTGTCGATTTCGGAATTGTGTTTGAGCTGTTGTTCGAGTTTATTCATCAAGGGACCATATTCGGGTTGGATCTCATAAGAAACATTCGCACGTTTTTGTACAGCTTCACCATTATTCGATTCTATGAAGTCAGATTTTTGTTCCATTTTACAAAGATTTTCTTTGATTTTAAAATTGGAACAAAGTGGTTGTCAAATGTAATACAGATCGAGCCCAGCGGTGGATTGAGTCAGATAGTCATTGGGACACTAATGGTGCTCTGTTGTGCGACTAAATGTGACAGGTTCGACTATCGATTATCGGTGGCAGCAACGGTGATGGTGAGCAAAACTATTATCAAGTGGGTTGCTTGGTAATGGGACATTGGGGATTAAGTAGATCTATTGATCACCATCGATGGTGCTGCAGTAGGGCGAAGAGGTTGGTTATTTATCATAGACTACTTTGATTTCAACTTTGTACATAGGCTACTAACATTGGTTTGGTGGTTCAACAAAGTCAAGACAATTGATTGGGCGAATAATATGGTTTGAAATGTGCATTCAAGAACTCTTGTACCTTTATTGCACTGTACAAATCTTTAATAATTCGTTTTTTTTGCTCCGCTTAATTGAGAGTGGTGGTAATCGGGGTACGGTGCTAAATCGGAAATTTACGGTACATCTCATCAAGGATTATTAAATACAGTGGTAAGAGCAACATTTAATACTTCTTAAGCAATCTCAAATTGTGCCTAAGCATAAAAGCACCAATAGGATTGCCATGCCAATTGGTGATAAATACAAAATATACAAGCAACTAGTACAATTGTAAGTGACGATGTCTGCGTATCAACTAATCACAACAAAAACACACGTTTGATCACATCATATGTTTTGAGTCTCAACACAAATGTGAGACAAATTCTCAGACAATAGAATGAAATGTTGAAAACGTGCTACTCTCATTACTAATTATAATATTTCTAAGCTTGCTCAATATATTCCCCCCATCGCCATGCCTAGTGTGTTTGTTTATTTCAAATCCATCCAAAATATACCCTACATCTGTAAAACATTAAGCAGCACAGTTCAATCATACCCTGAGCAATTAACTGAATTCTTCATTCGTTTCTACTTTATGTGTTTCTTAATTTGTTGGATTGCAATTATTTCATTATATGGTAATTTCTCAAATAAGCCTAAAGCAGAATGTTGTTTACAGTTCTCATGTTCCCAGATTTGGACAGTTTTGCTTATTATTACAGAGATTTCATCTTATTCAAATAGTCGCATATTCGCATTAGAATATTGTGTATTGTCTTAATTTTTGAGTGAAAGTTCATTTTCAATCCTGTCTCCATTTTAAAAACCACTTAACGTTCTGCTTTATTTATGAGAATTTAAATTATTTAACTTGACAAAATATTTTAACAGATCTCTATTGGAAGTTTAAGTTCAGTAATTTAACACAAATTGACATCCTCAAGTTGAACGAAACTGTCTGCTGTTTCATAGCAACTGTGACTTATGGCATCTTTGGCTCCGTCTTCTTTAGAGACAAGGTAAGAAATGAGTTCATTAGTTTTCTACTATACCCTACCTCACCGTTAGATAGTTTGTTCAGTTCTATCAGTGGCACTTTGGTACATTTTTATCGCCACATGCATGCTCATGGTGATATCAGGAATTCGCATCAATCTCGCACTGTCGGACAATTATTTCTTCAATACACGCCCAAATTGGACCAAAAATTTACGAAAATGCCTCCTCGTTGCATACCTGTTTCCTGTCGGCATCATATTTTTATTGGTTAGCTGTGTGATAGCATTTCCAAAATTTTCTGGCTATGACTGGATATTTATAAGTATTTAAAGAATTTTCAGTTTTTTAAGAATAATAATAATGTACTTCTTATCATCAGGCCCAATGATTTTGCCAATGCTCATTCACACGCTAAACTACATTCGCATTATTTCCATTTACAGTAAACTCGAAGATCGTCAAGCTTCGCTTAGATTTTCAAATTTAAGACAAACTTCCAAGAGGATTTGGTACTTTTGTTTATTGATTTGTGTTTCGCATATGTGGGTTAGCCTGTTGACCTTGCTCAAAACATATCAATATATCAATTTATTTGGGTACTTCTCATTTTATTTATGCTCTCTAATTCAGGTATGTTACCATACGGTGCAGGCTTTAGTGACGTTTACTTCGCAGCTCATTTGATATATCGTTTGATATCCTCTCAAATACAGATTGCGGTTAATAAAAAAATTTTTTTCTTTAACCCATCACCATCAATTGTGGCCAATTTAAGAAGCTTTATTCGTGATAAATTGAACATAAAATGTGTTTTTGACAAGAATGACATCATTGTGCGACCGTTCACCGAAGACGAGATTGGAGCTGACGAGGAGTACGGAGAGAATGACGATGATGCGGACACGTACTCCAATGCTTCGATCAAAGCCATTTCGTACATATCAACAGGAATACAACAAAAACACAAACACAATCAAAACTGTTTATTTGCCCTCATAAGTCACATCGAGTTAATTAAACCTTGTAATTGTGAAGTGGTCAAGTTTAGCAATATCAATCCATCTCATGTATGCTTCTTTCAAATTTACAGAAATGTGGATTGATATTTGTACAAAAAATTTGCTGCAAAATAAATATACTTTACCTAATAATGATATTAACCACACGTATGTGGACATTTTTAATGATTTATTGGGTTGGCGTCGATTATGTTTGATTATCTTCCAACCACGATAGTTTCTATGACAAACAGATTTGCTAATTCAACGTTTCTCGTGTTCATTCTACTTTGACTTGGTTTTTTTGGTTAATGTATCAATTTTTTCTCAGATTAAGATTAAACAAGACAGGAAAGAACTCAAAAGTGAATCAAACATTTTTGGCGTTCCTTTTCAAATTCAAATGAACAATAACACATCATCGTATTTACAAGTGAGCTGAACATCACAAATTGGCGGAAACATTCAATAGTTAATACTGAATCGTACTTACTTTAGATTTGGATTGAAGAAGACCGATTAAAAAACACAAAAGTAGACGCAGCATTTTGAGCTCAACCACTCCATCGATACAGATGAACCATGTCACTGGATCATATTTCTGGGCGAATTCAACCTCAAACATTGGTGGAAATGTGAAATTTCAACATTCGTCTAACGATAACAATTTATAAATTAGTAGTGCCATTTGAAAATGGTTATTAAATAATTATTATTGGAAACACAAGTATCGAATAAATTAAAAAAGACTTCAATAACTAAAAACAACGCATAAAACCACAAATTTCAAATTACAAATTAATTACAAATATGATGATTGATTCAAAATTGGTGGCTACAATTATGCAATGATAAAGTTAATCTTAAGTAATTGTCAATTACTAATTTGAATAGTTTTATATTGCAAGTTTTTTACAGCCAAATGCACTCACTGTCATGTACACATGTGTGTGTTGAGTGTTTACTGTCAACTCTTATTTTATTGTTACACAGAAAAGTATTCACTCTTCCGAAAACAAATGGACCATTGATCGGATAAGTGTTCCGAAATTGTTCCCTCGTTTGTTTGTTTTTCCAATTGTTTTTACTTTTCTTCTTCATCTTTGCGGAAAATTTTAATTTTATTTGTAACAATTTTTTTACTGGGAATTTTCATTTTATCTGGTTTCAATCGATTTCCCTGTCTCAAATACACTGCCCGAAGAAAGAGTTCGCCACTTCGGCCTTTTTTGACAGGGACTTCTACTATCGATCCCCCTGAACCTAAGACCTTTGGACCAAAAACTTTTTTTATTTTTTCATTTAATACTAGGTCCTATCCTTAACAATTCGTAGCAAAAAATTGAGGGTCAAGGTATAAGTGGGCGGTACCCTTCCTCTTTCAACTCTTCTCACTCGCGTGTAAAAATCTCCTTTGTGTTACCTTACTTTAAATATTGTTTTTTTACAAAAAACAAATTTTTGGGCTTTTAGTTTGTTTTTTGGTTATATTTATTGTATATTCATCTTGTTCTTTTAAAAATTATAAATAAGAAACAAAGAAATCCATTGTTTGAGAGTAAAATGTGTTGTGAATCAGTTTTACAAAAACTCAGCGAATTGATGTTAACACGCGAGTGAGAAGAGTTGAAAGAGGAAGGGTACCGCCCACTTATACCTTGACCCTCAATTTTTTGCTACGAATTGTTAAGGATAGGACCTAGTATTAAATGAAAAAATAAAAAAAGTTTTTGGTCCAAAGGTCTTAGGTTCAGGGGGATCGATAGTAGAAGTCCCTGTCAAAAAAGGCCGAAGTGGCGAACTCTTTCTTCGGGCAGTGTAATAATAAAATCAACAGCAAAATCACTTGATTTGATTGTAATCCCAACTCATATGTTTCTATGACAATCAAATCTTATGTATTGCTTACAAGATTGCGATAAACACAAGTAAAAAAGGAGTGATACGTATAACTCAACACCAAATCAGCTAATATTACTTCTTCCATTCGTACACGTAGGATGTATGTCCTATCATGTCTCCCATATCCGACCCATGGATTATGTTCCTTCTCATTATCTCACTCTTGATCATCTCCATCATCTGTCAAGTATCCAACGCTTCAGCATTGGCAATTAATTTTGACCCATAGTAAGTCGTATGCATAATGGCAAATGTCACACTGCTTGCAAATCCAATCTCACACATAAACATTTACTATATTTACACTAGCACTGACGCTTATATCCCGCTCGTTGTGTATTGTCCATTCTATCTGGCTTTATCCGATAAATGTCAATACAGTAGTAAAGAACAAATCAATTACGCTCGTGTCTTCAAGAATATGTTACTACCCTCGCTGGTATATTTGTTGGGCAAAAATGTGAATCTCTATGTACAATTGCACGAGCCCTTCCCAGCCGGCCATATTGCTGCCATTGCATTCCACTATTGTATGCCAAATCTGCAGATTATTGTGCTCTCATATAAACTCTTGAATTACTGTAAAATGGAACAGAAGATTATTTTCAGAATTTTGCTTAATGAAACAAAACAAATGTCCATAGCGAATTTTTTCTGGCTGCGTACTAATGAAGCTCTATTCAAAGCTGGTCTCCCCTGGTGTCTGTATCTCAATCGAATGGCACATAATAGTATGCTCTTCTCGTGTTGTTTAATTGTGTGACAGCCTAGCAAAACACTACACTAGTTCTTCATAGATGTCGTTACGCTCCTCCACATTCAAATCACACACATGCGCAGTACAGACACACACAACACAACGGACAGAAACGACCAGTGTTCGTTAGTGGAGGTTTAGCACTGCTGCAGTCAACATGTCCCTTTCGGACTAGGTCAATTATTGTCACCCCAACGATTTACACAAACATTCCTCTGTATCTTCGTTATCCAAGCAATAAATTTACCTTGTACGTCACAATTGTTTTGCTATATTTGGGCATATTTTTGGAGGTATGTATGCGTTTGAATGAGACGTGCAACTGTGTTTTGTGTGTGTGTGTGTTCTAATAACAAAATTTTACACTACAGATCAGGAGTGGGGAAACTCTGGCCAAATGGCCACTTTGGCCATTCAGGATATGGCAATGGCCAGAAATGGCCATTTGACTCAATAATTATCGAAGAAAATAAATGTGTCACTGTAATGTAAAATACTGGGTCAAATAAAGCGTATATTATTGATCCGACTGTGCGATATGAGTCGAATGAAGATGTTGGTCAAGCCGTACAACATGAGAAGCAAGCCAAGTATAGAACTTGTACAAGGGATGTTATGAATCGATATCCTCAATATGGTCGACCGGACTTCGAGGTTTTTGGCTTATGGGTTGGTTCTCGTGGCACTATTCCTCGTCAGGTGGTCGATTTCTTTGGGAAGTTTAGCCTCGACAAAGTTTGGTTGGTGGATGTCGCCGAGAAAGTTCTCTCGGCGTCGATAAGGATGGTCCATCATCATATGAATGCTCAGCCGTCAAGTAAATAGTCAAGATCATTTAAAAGTACAAATCAATATTATTTATTGTTATCCATGAGGATTGATTAGTATGCTGAGTCTAATGGCACCCCTCCATAGGAGGGCAGCACCCTTTTGTTGTTATTAATAAAAGTGTTACCACCTATTGAATTTATTAATTTGTGTTCAACTGCCAACAGCCAATGCAATGATTAACCAAAAGGAAAAGCTTCAACTTTTGTTTCTTCTTTTTGTTTCAACTTTTCCCCCAATTAGATCCTAACTAATTTGATAATTTTACAGTGAAGTTGTGTTCAAGTTTTCTTTTGATTGTAGTGATTCTTCATAATAGTGCAATGGGATGTATCAATTGTACAGAAGAAGATTAATCTGAGCATCTTTGCTGATTCTTGGTATACCATGGTATATCTTGTATAAGGATACTGGCAGCAAGAAAGCTCAGTATGGGAGATTTTATTGTCAATGGCTCGAAAACGCTGAATCACAGACGGAGGGTGTTTGTCTGAGCACTATTTTATTTGACATTGAGCATTGACATTTCTAAGTACTAATTTTGATCAAATCAATCCAATTGCTACTAACTCATAGATCAATTGCTTGATGTTCCCTTATGTTTCTCATTTAACCTCTAGTTCTGCTAAAGCGTAAAATATAATTTTCTATATTGAAATTTCAAAAACGATCGTGGAATTCACTTTTCCGTGAAAGGCAGGTGTCAAGGCTTTCAAAAATTGTTCACGTATTT
Source organism: Rhizoglyphus robini (assembly GCA_023373905.1). Classification (NCBI taxonomy): domain Eukaryota; kingdom Metazoa; phylum Arthropoda; class Arachnida; order Sarcoptiformes; family Acaridae; genus Rhizoglyphus; species Rhizoglyphus robini. Next base: position 1,046,742 of record JAKIJQ010000051.1, on the reverse strand, counting down.
GCAAAAAGTACACAAACATATCACTATGTGCCGGACTCAAGCTCGATGTGATACTAAACTTGGACTTTACACCAGGACAAGATCAGTACTGGAAAACTCAAATGTTTCACAACAGGTACGAGATTGTGCTCATTTTGGCTAAGCATCCTGTCCCTCCCAATTTCCAATTACTAATGGTTACAGTTTTAAATCTGTTTTACCACAACTCCAATTAGCGAGATGAGTAGTTTCAGCGTTTGAAAATTTTTTCTTAATTAAGGATTGGAAAGGATTCTTTATTGAATTGGCGGATAATATCCCTCAATTGGAATAACCAATTAAAATTTTTAACAATACCCTTAAATATAATAAAGAATCATCTAAGCACACTAATTTTCGGATAAATTCAATGACTCAATTGGGAAACATTTCAAATTCGAAAATTAGTGGCAAGATTCAACGGGCGAATTGAGGAATCTTCAAAGTACACAAAAGACGTAAGATTCAATGATCCAGTTGGAGCATCGTTTCTTTAGATTGAAAAATTGCAAGTTGGTTTTATAAGTTAGGCTAGGAACCAATTGGGCCATTCGAAATTGCCTAAATACGCGATCTAGACGTGAATATGGACTTTAGAAATAGGTCAAATTTTGGTGGCCATTTGGATCGTTCGATGGCCACTTTTGTGGCCATCGCATCCAAAAGTTTCCCCACACCTGATATAGATATTACCAGAACAGTTATCTCATTCACAAGCGACCATTAACCAATCGAACAGTTACTTTGAGCTGATTCAAAAGAAAATTCATTATCTCGAGATTCAACTGACCATCGATCAAATCAGTTTTACTGATCTTTATGATGATGATTTTATGTTTCTTTCAGAAAAACACAGTCTACCAGACGACCCGCGATATGCATTTCAACTTTGCTTATGGTCAACTGATCAACAGGAGAGTGTTAAGGGCGAGAACAGCGTGTCCTATTTAGCCCTGGATGTGCATTTTCTTTCTGAGGCCATTGACAAAGTCACTGCTCGATACCAAATATCAGTGCTCGACACTGAGAGAAACAAGAATACTAAATGGAGTGAGTGAATTGCATATTGCACGATAATATTTGATAAAAATGATATAGTTAGCATTTTAATTAGATAAAAAACAGACAATTTTAAATGATGAAAAGTTTACAATTCCCAAACTGTTGCGTCTGTCTTATTTTCATTCGCCAGATTTTATCGAAGATTATCTACCAGATGACCGATTCACCTTGTTGTGTGAGGTTTGTATACTATTCGATCTCTTTTGATTCATATTCTTCCATCTAATATTTTAATTAAACAGATTTGGATTGAACAAGACAGAAAAGAACTTAAAACTGAATCAAACGTTTTGTGTCCTGCTACATCAGTTCAAGTGACCAATGCTACTGGATCGATTATACAGGTGCACTCTACCTCACAAATTGATGGAGACGTTCAATTGAAAAACTCTTTGAACAATCAAAATTCACCAGCACCAATTAACCATGCGGTATGTTGTCGGTAATGTTGCCAAGCTCAGCACGAATCAACTTTACGTGTTAACATTAGCGTTAATCCACTAAAATATTCTCATTTTTATAGAAAGAGCAAATGTTTAGTGAAACTACCAATAAGGCTGAATGATGTAATATAATGAAATATGATTAAATTCTTGATATCGATAAAGAATTTAGATGCTTAATCAAATCTTTCTTTATTCAATATAAAATAAATTCAACAAAAGAATAAGAATTTGCATATATTTAGATTCAATCATTGATTTTGTGTCATTAAATCGATGACTTGTAATGAACGAATCCAATCGTGATTTCGACACAAAATTTAATGCACACTTTGATAATAAAGTCTTTATATAAAGCACAGGGCACATTTCTTATGTAACCACTTTTGATTACTTATCGATGATAAGGACAGAAAGGTGATTAGTGCTTTATTGTACTGGCACAGGTACAGGCGCGCCTAATGTGTGTCATCGTTTTTTGATGCGACATACCAAAATAGCAAAACACACTTTGTCACACACTACAATGACTCGCACATTCGGCCGTTTGTTCTCGCTCATTTTCACTGTCCAACTTTTGTGCATTCCCGCCATCAGTGAGCCATTCAACAGTACAGAAATTGGCAATTTTTGTTCTCCATTTGACTTCGATAGCCATGGGCTAGAGTTTACAGTGTTGAATGTCCAACTATCGGTTATCCTCAATATGTCACTATTAACAGCCTGGCACTTAGTCACTTTCATTGTATTCGCGTAGATGCTCAATCTGATCGATCGAATCGATCAAATAGAAAATGTCTTTATTTGTCAGTGAAAGTTGCCCAAATTACATCTGAATTGCACAGATTTGGCATTTCCAGTTGGCTGCTTCGTGTTATAACATATATGCCCAAAAATACAGCGATGAAATGGCTTCTTATGAGTTTCCCGATAGACAATCACTTATTAATGGCTTCAGTTTTGGAACAAAACATTGCCAAACATGACTATGACTTTACTGGACTCCACAAATATATTGTCATTATTTTGGACCGTATGAAACAGCTAGCACCAGGACTATATTGTTATCTCATTTTTGCAAGTCTTACCTGGTTGGGCACTTTCTGGTATTCGTTTCAACTGGAGCTATGGAAATCAGTGGTTTGCTGGTTTTTAACACGATTTTTCCTTTCTCTCTCTCTCTCTCTCTCTCTCTCTCTCTCTCTCTCTGCACTTTCGCTGGTATGTTAAATGGTTGCACCCCCCCCGTGGGTTCCTTTGATTATAACAATATAATTGCTTACATCAAACAGGAATTATTTCTTAATTCTGAAGATTCAAGCCATTCTCTTCAAAAGATCATTGTTTCCAATTTGGAATGCTACTTTATCGTGAAAGAGAAGAAAGTCAACTCTTTTAACATCAAATGGTTCATCAATCAGTTCAATCATCTGGCTTTAAATCTCAGCTGGCAAGACAATTTTGAACTTGTATCTGACAAATTCAGTCCAACTGATCACTCTCAATATGGATTCAAACTGGGTCTATGGCCAAATCATAATAATAACTATCTATCACTGGATGTGCATTTTATATCAGAGGACATTGACCAAACCACTGCTCGATATCAAATATCGATACTCGATACTGCAGGAAACAGTGCCGGCCCACGAGCTCATTCAAAGGTAGGCAAAGAGTTCACTTACCGCTCTTAACCCCCAGTTTACCGCCTTTGGCATGAGTTAAATTGACCAGAAATCGTAAAAGATTTCTCCCAAGCCATTTTACCGCTTCCAGAAGCGAAAAACAAGGTCATTCTTGCCTACCTTAGCCTACTGGCTGGGCCGGCACTGGCAGGAAACAGGTGGACAAGATGGGGTAAATATACAATGGTATCATAAATTATGACAACTATAGTAACGATTTTTGTTTGTGTGTGTGCAGATAATAAAGTGACAACTTCAAATGGAGACAAGTTTACCGTTCCCAAATTGTTCCATAAATCTTATTTGCAAACACCAGCTTTAATCCATGAATATCTGTCTAATGACACAATGATCTTGTTGTGTGAGGTTTGTACTATGACCTTTGTCTATACTCTTAAGCATTTTAAAAAATGCAATATTTACAAAAATTATACAAAAATATATTTTTACAAATATCATTCCGTTATAGAATCTAACGGTTTAAAATGTAAATGTTTGAAAGAGGCATTCATAAGGCGGAATGATATCATTACTTGGTTATATCAAGAGTCCCTTAGTACAATTAGAAGGTGTAATAAACACGACTTGACTCACTCGTCAATTTAAATGGTTATTGTAGTTTGTTGTGTTCCATATGATATGTACGAAATCGGTAATACCGGAGCATTGGAGTATGTATCCGCATTATCGCCATTTGCCCTGTACTCCTCCTCGGCCGTTATCTCGTCATCGGTGAAAATTCGCATAGAGATGTCATTTTTTGGAAAATGATTAAACATTTTTAACATGATTAAATTACCCACATCTTTCATATGATTTGATATAACACGTCTCACATAATTAACGGAACATCTTATAAAATTCGATTCCTCATTTGATGGTGGTTGGGTGAAATAATTGTAAATATTTCGCAAAACTATTAGCCAATTCTATATTCGGGGGAATAGAATGATTTATCATATGAGCATTGAACACAGTGACAGCCCGCATAATACCTGTGAAATGTAAAAGGTTAAAAATATAATAAATGACATCAGTGTGCCATTTTGAGTACTCCAGTACACATTTATACTGGGGAACCACACAAAGGAAAAAGCAAACTGGATCACTATATGGTACAAATAAAACTGATAAGCTCTTAATGAACTTGACTCGGTGAGAGAAGAAGCTTGACGACTGTCAAGTTTATTGTAAAGACGAATAATGCGAATGGAGTTTAGTGAATGGATCAATAGCATCACATATGCTGAACCTTGTGTAAAGAAATGCAATTCGTTGTAAAATTAAAGTTTATTACCTAACTTTGCTTACCTAAAAGTATCGATCTATGAATCCATGCATAAACATGGTGTGTTATCCAACAGCTAAACACAACAAACAATGTAACACATTACTATCTTTGTCATGAATATATTATTATTACCCAAATCTGGTGCTAAATATCTGAAAGATATTCTGCCAGTTTGATTGATCGAATTCAATAAAGAATGCACAAATGAACGCTACAGTTATGATAGCGAACGGAATCAGATATGCACAGAGGAAGCAATGTAGTAAGTTGTGAGACCAATTTAGACGTATGTTGAAGATTGTTGATGATGTTGAAACTTTGTGCAGACGCCACTAATACAATTGACAGTGGCTCAACAGGGAGGCTATAAATTTATGAGTTATAAAATATAACACATTTGATTGCACAAATAACCCGACATGTGTGCAAGACAAGCTAATTGTATCTGCGAATGTGTACATTGCACTTTGTAGCTATTTAAAACAGTTAATGGTTGTAAAATAAAAGAGTGACAATTAAATTAGTGATAGTGAAATTGAATGACATCATTACTGACCTCTCACAAAATAAAAGTTATCATTCGTTGGGGAGAATTGTAATGATGCGATCACACCTACTTCACTACTTCGATCATATCGAATGCAAACATATCTTCAGGTGGTAAAAAAAGACACAAACACAATCGAAACAGTTTAAATATCTTAGACATTATGTCTTTATCTTGTTTATTAAATTGTGAGTAGATCAGATGGAAAAATACCATATTTAAAAATAGGTTTTCTATTTTTTTTAAATTGTCATAAATACCATGGTAGTTATCATATAAAATTGCATTGCCTAAGCCTCCGATACACCATTAATCATTATCCTCAATTTCAGCATCATCAACTTTCACATCTTCTTCACACTCCTCTTCCATAATTTCACTGAACATTTGTTCATTCACAGAAGATGACAAACTCATTTCTTCGGTACTTGCACTGCCAGTTGATTCAGTGCTACAGGATGCTTTAGTTGAATTTGCACTGCATCCATTGTAAACCATCTGAAACTTTCCATGAAATTGAAACTGTGCATTACCATCTGCAAAGATTGCATTATTCAGATTAATAGGTTTAAGCATCTTTTGGATACGCTTGTAGAAATTGGTCAGTTTGATCCTCCGAATTGAGTCAAAGTTGTTCGAACTTGGCCGTCTCCAGTGATAGAATGTTTTGGTAAAATTGAAGCTACATTGCTGCATGGTAGACAGTGAGGCTGCTGCAAAGTATGGCCGTGAAGAGTAGTGAACTTCAATCAGCTGAGGAAACTCAATTGCACACTCCTTCAGGTAAAAGACGAATTCACGGCGGGTAATCAAGCAACCCACAATATCACCTGCAACCCATTGTGGAATATTATGCGTCACTGGATATGCTACATTATTGTGCCAGACCAATCGATTGTATCCATCGTAACCGATCGAGTGTCGATCAGTTCCAATTGGATTTTGGTTCAAATAGGTTTGACCAGTGGCCCAGCCAATTCGCATTGGTCCATTCGTGTGTAGGGTCACTTCGTAATAGATTGCCTTTTTTGTGCAACAATTTGAACGTACACTTTGCCAGTTTGAGTCACTTCGGGCCACTAATCGATCCGGGGAAAGTTTGACTTTTGGGCTGCAATCTGTAGAACTCAATTTGGTTGGCTTTTCAACAGGGACCATCTGCCCTTCTGTAGTGGATGAAGTTTTCCTCCTGAGCACCTTGTTCAGGAACCATTGAGTACAGAATTGTGATTGAAATAGTAAATACTTGGATACTTTGTAATTCTCATCTACGTAGGTCGTATAATTATGGGCTTCGAGTACTTTGAACAACTTTTTGTTGTCACAAATCGCTTTCTTTGTCGCATCATCCAAATCCAAATTTCCTAATGTCACAATAACCAACAACAAAATCCATTCATCGTTCATTGGATTATCATCATTCTCTTGATCTTCATCCATGATCAATTGATCAAAATACTTGGTCAAAATACTGCACAGATAGGTGATCATTTGTTTGTGCAAATGAATCCGAATATTTAGATCCATAATTACGCTACTCAACAGACACAACATTGCACAAACATTACGATGTGTGATGATCGTGTCATGGGTGAGGTGCAAATGAAAGTACGGATACAACACCTGACATATCAAATCGGGAAAATGTGGATTGGCATTGTCGGTCAAATGTCGAATCAAATATTGATCGGTCAAATTGATCAGAATATCGAGTTTACTGCTCAGAAGTGTTCCAATTTGTTCCACAATTGATTGTATCATACGCAAACATTCGTACTCTTTGCTCAAATCAATCTCCAGTGGCTGTTTCGAGTGAATGTTTTGTTCAATTTGTTTGACCAATTCATCGATTTGCGCTTGCTTCTCATCATTTTCAAACAGACGTTCCACACGATCATAAGTCAAAATATCGTCCTTGAATTCATACCATCTGGGCTCTGATTTTGATTCAATGTGATTCAAATTGATCGCGTGATCATCATTATTGTAGAAACATTGAAATTTGACACCCTTTGGGGGATATTTAAAGTTGGTTTGTCCAAAATTGCAGTAACACTGCTGATGCTCGTACAGACTGATCGATGCATGATAGGACTGTTGACCTTCAGGTATATACTTGTACACATTATCAAGCGGTATCAAATCACCATTGAGATAGAAATCAAATTTAAATTTATCAAAATTAATCAAACATCCCACCACATCTCCTGGTTTCACCAGTGGTAACCATGGGAAATTCACAGGAACAAGAATATTCTGTTCTTGGGTGATTTTGTTGAAACGTTCCCTGGAGAATTTAAAATGAGCAAATTAATTGGTTCAACAAAATAAATGCGATTTGATCGCTACTCACCGTTTCTTTCTGTACACGCACTTGCCATGTCCATTGAATGCAATCGTAAATATTTCCTCGTTCACTTTGTCCGCCACCAAACTGGTTCTCTTGCTGGTGGTGTATGTCCAGCCAATTCGCATCGGCCCGCCAGTGATCAGGACCACTTCATAGTAGTGCACGCCCGACTTGACCGCACAGGTAGAGCGGACATATTGCCAACTCCAATCACTGCGAGCCGAGAGACAATCATGCGACAGTTTGAGATGCTTCGATTTGTCCTCTCGATTAAGTGTTGCTTGCTGTTGTCGGCCTGAAAGGTTCCTCGACAAAGTTTGACCCAACAGAATTCTCTCAAGAAACCATCGTGCACAGAAGCCCACCTGTAGGTGCATGTAAGTGATCTGTTCATTGTTCGATTGTTGGTAGACGAGTCGAGTGACACAGTCAGACTGGCCATACAAATCAGCACACCACCACAGTGTCGCCAGGAGTGATGGCTCACTCTCAAGCAGGTGCGCCTTGTGCTCTTGATTCAATCTCATTCGGTCAATCACAACAAATAGATTTATCATTCTTTGTGGATCGTTGAAGAATGTCTTCACACTGAACAGATTGTGCATCAGGAATGTGTACACTGGTTGGACTGGAAGTTGTGTCACAAAATTGGAAAATTCTTGCAACATTATTAGAAGCACACAAACATTGTGACATTTGACAGCATTGTGAGGATTGAGGCGTAGATGGAGATAGGGTCGAATCAGTTCGTGAAGTGTGACACTAGAGTTTTGTTGACTAGATTCATAAGCACTGATTATTATTGGTTTTATCCATTCGGTGTACTGGACAATGTTGGCGTGGCTCAATCGAATGGTCAACTTTTCGATTAATGAATGAAGAAACCCAACAGAGGATATTTTGGTTAAATCAAACTTGATATTGTTACACTCGGTATTTTGTTTGAGTAACGACTGTTCAAGTTGGCACACCAACTGGTCATATTGGAGTTCGTCTTCAACATGCACACTTTCCATTTTGACTTTAAATATTTGATTTTGAAAAAATGGAGCAAAGTTGATTTGTCATTTGTAATAGTGAACCAGTCCAAGGGTATTTTTCTATTGGGACATTGCTGCTGTTCAGTGTGACAGAGTGTGACAGGTGGATTGTATACAAAGTATGCAAGCGACTATGATGGCAATGGTGAGCAAAACGATTGTCAAATCGGTTGCTTGGTGATGTGGCATTGCGTATTAGGGAGATATCTCTAGATGCTACTGCTGTCGGCCGACCGGAGGAAGAGGTTTATTATTATCTTACGGATTACTTTTATTTCAACTTTGCAATTGTATACGTTTATACAGTAGTTGAAATCTGAAGTAGAGATAATTGCAAGAAACCACGTTGAAAATGGTAAACTGAAGTGAAAGAGTGTAAAACTCAACACAAATGTCTTTATTTATTAAAATGAATTCAAACAAAAAATAAAAAGATTATATCGGATCGGGCCAGTGCCCAAAGACATGGCACTAACATGTAGAGGCGCTTGTTGAGAACGGTGTCACAAGTGGCTATTTTGAAGGGTTTGAAGCCACCAAATTCGGCTAAACAGAGTGGTGCATCACATCTAAGGACATTCTCGGGAATGGGCGATTCAAATGTAAACATGACAAGGCCATTGACTTTTCCTGTGAGCCCCAGTTTAAATCCCGTAGGAGGCACTCCTGGTGAAGGGTAATGTACAGAGAAGTATTGCCCTGTGGAACGGTCAACATCTAAGTGACCAAAAACACAAACTGTATTAATTTTACTTGATAGAATCAGTAACCAAAAATCATTTAATCATGTGTTTCATGTCTTTTTCATCTCACTCACTCAACATCTTCGCGGCGTTGAGCTTTTGCTGCGATTGTTATCTATCTATGATTTTGTCTATCTCAGTCATTAAACTTATCAGTTCACTGTGACTGTTGGTTGACTCATTGCTGCTTTGTGTTGATGTGTTGATTATGCTCGCGTTCGTCCGTCATTTGCACTTGACATCTCCAAGTGATCGGTCACTTTGTTTGTTTGTCACATCGAGCAATCGATTCGATCTCACTTTCACACAGTAGTTATGAGTGACCCAGCCGCATCATCATCATCATCACCACACTGGTGATGTGTCTCCACTGGTCATTGAGCAGTGTTTTCTTTAAGTAGTTGGCCTGTCTCGGCCAAAAGTCTCACTCACTCTCCACTCTCCTCTCACTGTGCCTCACTCGTCGACGTCTCTGGTTGCTTTTTCGTTGGCCTCACTTTGAACGTGCACTTGTTTGTCAGTCTTCTTCACTTTGGGTCCCTGGTAACCTCGTCTCTCGCTACCGTCACGATGTCATCATCCTCAACTGTCCCCAGTTTGGCGAGCTTGGCTATATCCGCTTTGTGCTCAACCACTGACAGCTCGACCCGTAAACGCCGATCTTGCTCCGAAGTCAAAACTCGCATCAATCATCGTCTCACAGCACTCTCTACTACCTCAACTCTCAAACGCAAACCCCTCAAACGACTTCAACAGTCTGCCAAACGACCAGAGTCAGCTGAATCCGTGCCTTTCTGGCTCACTATACAAAGTTGGAGCCCTCCGTGTCCTTCAGTGATGGCCATCAGCCGATTTGTGCCAGTGCCCAACGCGAGCACCAGTGAGGATGCATTCGACTCCAAACTTGTGTCAGTCAACAACAAAGTGCAACAAACCAAGCCTCGCTCTACTGCTACACTGACGACCGCACTGGCCATCGAGGAGGATCGTCTCAACCGTATTTGCAAGTCACCCTAGATTTTATGATTAATGTATTTATTGATTATTTGTATATTTATTATTGATTTGATCTCACTCTCTTTATCTCTCTCAAACATTATCCCATTCGCTTTAATTTATTGACTTGTTTATTACAAAAATTAGGGACCAGTTTAGCATTTTTCTTGTATAAGACTATATAATCTAATCACGATATTATTGATGTTATTGGATTATTATTGGTGTTGATGTTGTTTTGTATTGCTCAATGTTATCAAATTGATTGTTGCTTGTTGATATTAAATTATATTGCTGTGTCACTTTGTATTTGTTGGATCATAATTTTACGATTTTGGTTTTGTGAGATGTTTTGAAGGGATTTTTCCCATGGTGAAGGGGCGACTGGGGGGCGTTGGCGCACCCTTTACATGTTCAGTACTGAATAACAAACGGTTTTGCATGTACAAAAGTTGTTGTACAAAAATGCCTTTGACTAATTTAGTGATTTAGTGAGTAATTTAGTTTATCAAGTTTTGTGTCATCAACGAACTGATAGCAAAATTACTCATTTTCATATATCAATACAAAGTAATTGATTAACTTACGAACATGACTAAACTAAGCAGAAACATCTTTGTAATATTTACATTAATATTTGTTGATTTTTGTCAACTATACAACTATACTTTTTGCAATATCAAGTTTCGTTCATTTTTGCACTTTTCAAGAAATTCTGATAAATCGGAATTTCATTAAGAGTAAATGCAAACCCACTTTATGCAATTGTTCATTCATTATCAATTGATTATATCAATAACTCGAAACTGACAAGACTGTGAGATTGATCTTTCATGGGTACAATTGTGAAGTGATATCCATAACAGTGTAAGTACTGTACAGTCTTGTGATAACGCCAATAGTGACATCGATTACTGTATGTCTGATTACTTGAGATTCAAGTTGAGATGATTGAGTATATAATCCAAAGAGTAATTACGATTATTGTTTCTATGACAAACAATTAACACGTTTCTCATAGTATTTCAGTTTAAAACAGTGTAAAAGTGGAAACAGTTTTGCTAACCAAACCCAAAATGCACTCATTGCCTCTTATTTTCTATTAGCATCCACACAGCACGCAGCATTATGCCTCGCAAATTCGACTGTTGGCTCTTCTTTATTCTCACCATTTTACTCTCGTGCATTATCATCATCTGTGTAGTAATCAATTTGAAAGACCAGTCTACAATCTATGGTTACTATGAATTAATTCCCATATACATCTGCTTCGGTGTCGGTTATGTGCTTTTGATTGGTCAAATATACCTTATTGTATCCAATGATAATAATGATGGAATACTGCAACCATGGCAAATCATCTATTACCGTCATGTAATGAACGATACATTATTTCTCGTGCTGCTTAATGTTCTGATGGGCTTTTTGAAGATGCACAAGCACTTTCCAGGTGGTCCAATAACGATGATATCGTTCATCCATACGATCCATTACATTCGATTTATTGCATTCACAGCAAACTATTATTTAACTGAACATGAGAATGTGTCACTTGTCAGTTGGTTAGCCCAAAGTATGTCAACACAATCAGCTCATATAATAACATGGAGCTTGCCCGTTGCATTGATCATCAGTATGGCTCTTCCCTGGTGTTTGCATCAGTTTCAGCTGATACCCAATGATAAGATTGGGTTCGTTTTTTGTTTTTGTATTGCTACTTCCGCTGGAATTGTGCACTTGCTTGAACAAATTGCCAGACAATTCTTTATATCACAAGAGATTGAAATTAGCAAATTGGAAACTCAATTTGTTAAAACAATCAAGAAGACGCGTTCTTCCAAAATTCAATGGATCGTTAATGGATTCAGTAGTGCAGAATTTTGTGAGATTTCTTCTGAAAAGTACAGTCTATCAGGCTGTCAAACTCAATATGCAATTCAATTTTGTCTACGGCCCAACGATCAAGAAAGTTGCATTTCGTTGGATGTGCACTTTACTTCGAATAAGATTAAAAAAATCACTGTTCGGTGCAAAATTTCAATACTCAACACTAAAGGAAACCCGTTGACTCAAGAGGGTGAGTATTACTGACATTAAATGACTGATATGTAATGAGAAATTAACTAACAAAAATTTAGACAAAATAGTGAAGATATCACAAAGTACAACATTTAGAATTTCAGAATTGTTTGACAGTTCTTGGTTTCAAGTGCCCTCACTAATGAGTAAATATGTGCCAAATGACCGGCTAACCTTGATGTGTAAGGTTTGTATACTATATAACCTTTGATATATATAACCTTTGGCCTCTTTTCATTAAACTATTTTAATGAATACTGTATTTTCTATTAGATTTGGATCGATGACGACATAATAGAGGAACGCAAAGGCAAACGCATGAGTTCAATTACTGATCGACAATCGATAAAGATGAAGAAAGTCACTGTGCAGGGTTCGAATTTGAATATGAATGCGAACTCGAAAGTTGGTAGAAATGTGAATATAAATTTTTTTTCAAAAAGTGCTTGATTTATAGATTTTATAAAATTGTGATTATTCCTTTAATAAAGTTGGAATCTTTCGTTTCTAACCAAATGAATTTCTATATACACTGTGCGCAACTTTTCAAAGCAGAAATAGCCACTTATCAGTTGTTTGTTGCTGTTCTCTTTCACATTCGGCTCGAAGTATGTTTCGCACCGCAACGCAAGTCTTATCATCTAATCTCAACCACAGGTGCGGCCAGCACTGGATGAGCGCAAGTTAGTGGTCCGACCCCATAACGCCTTCACCATAGATAAAAGCACATGCGCACACTACTTATTACAGACTCCGCTTTTGATCGCACACGAGATCACATCAGATTATAGGAGTGTCACTGTGTGAGTACGTAATGTACGTTCAAAGATGGTAGGGTAGTAGAGAATCTCACTAGAATGGTAAGGTAGTGAATTTTGAACTCTACCAACGATCTACAATCCTGACTTTGTTTTGAATCAACATTCGCAACCACAAGCCATTGAGAAAACTTCAATCAAAATCTCACTATGTTCAATCCACTCAATGTGTGCTGCAACGCAATTGCTGAACAAAACCTTTCTTTGCAAATTTTAATCTACTCAAGGGAATGCGTAGAATGACCCGGAATGTGTGCCTTTATTGTTTTGCTTGCCTAACATTTTATATAATTTTCAAAGAATTTCAAAACACGTTTCCTAACGAAATTGTTGAATATGCCAATACATTGCGCAAATGTTTAAAATTCAAAATAGTCACTTATCAGTTGTTTTTAGTTTTGTTTTACTCTTCACCTTTCGGCTCGTTGTTAATCGAATGCGTACCACGAAGCAAGTCTTATCATCTAAATCTCTACCACTGGCGTCCCTTGAACTCGATCAGCACCGGCTAGTGGCCAACACCACACCCCAACAATGCTCGCTCGCCATTGACAGACACACACACTCCACTGCACACGATATCAGATCAGATTATTGTTGTATTGGAGTGTCACTGTGAGTGCGTACTCGGACACGACACGGAACATTAGCATTCCACCACGTGCTCTCGCCGCCAGCCAACCAAACTGACCACCTTGATCCTTTGTCCTCTCTTCCTTGTTCTGCAACGGAGAGTATCCGTAAAAAGTCTATTTTGTGCTCGTTCAACTTTTAGTTCATTATCTCTCGCAATCGTTTTGATTTGGTCTATTTGGCGTATGTGGTGAGTTTGTCTATTATTATTTATCATTTTGTTTAACAAAATTCTTTCTGTTTTTAGCGTATAGAATTTTCTCTCTCTTTTCCGATTCTGTGATGATTTGAACCCTCTACAAAATGGAAATACAACACCTCGAGAAAAGTGCCTTCAGACGGCTGAAACTGGTTGACCGCTCCACACCTGAGGGCGACTGTAATGTGAACATTGTCACGGGCATTGGTGACTGGTGGGACCATCCCTATCCGCTGCGGAAGCTGTTCAACCAGTTTATGAATCTCCTTAATACGAACCCTCGTTTGATGGCAGCTTTGGGTGGTGGTGGTGGTGAAGGAGGAGAAGGTGACCAACTGCTTGAACAGCCATCGATTGTATCGTTGATTGATAAGTTTATCGCGTCTTATGGTGATGATAAGGAATCGGTGAAGAAGCAGAAGAAGGACGCAGCCGCGTCTGTTGATTATCGTACTCGTGGCAATCGTGATTATGGACAGGGGCAACTGTCTCAAGCTGCCTATTACTATACAATGGCTATTGTTTACGCTCCGAATGTTAGTCTCGAGAAGGTTGGCAATGGTAACGTTGATGATAATGTTGATGATAATGTTGGTGATAAGAAGGTTCCAGAAGAACTGTCCCTGGCTTATGGTAACCGCTCTGCTGTATTCTACGAACTTGGCAAATATGAAGCCTGTCTGGCGGACATTGGCCACGCACTGGCCACTGGTTATCCACGTGCAAAGTATCCCAAAGTACTCACCCGTAAAGTTGAATGTCTTATTGCGTTGGCGCGACTTGAAGAAGCGAAACTCGTTTGGGAACAGCAACTGTCCAACATTCCAGAAGTCGAGACATCAAAGATGAAGACAGATAAACGATTGCTCAAGATTCGACGCCGACTTTATGGCACTGACATTGACGATGACTCAAAAGTTTGTTCCAACGATTTGTCTCAGAAGAAGAAATGGCACGTTTGGATTGCAAAACAATTGGACATTTGTAATTTCTTTAAAGCTATTTGCAGTGGTTTAATTGAGCCGGTCAAGCGCTATGTATCATCATCTCCTTCATCTCCATCACCATCTCCATCAACCCCGCCCCCTTCTCCGTCCCCTTCTCCGTCCCCTTCTCCACTCCCATCTCCATCATCATCGACCACCAATCAAATGCTTCCCATTATCGATTACTTGGCCCGTACTGGACGCTATGAACCATCCACCAAATTCCCTCCTTTTTCCGCAAAACTCGAACCTCTCACTACTGCAAAGAGCAATCGTCTGGTGGCTAATCAGGACATTGCTCCCGGCGAACTTCTCGTGGTCGAGTCACCCTTCATGTCTGTACTGAACCGAAAGTTTGAATTTCACTTTTGTCATCACTGCTGCAGACGATTGGAAGAGAAGGTTGAAGGAAACGGCAGTGGAAAGGAACTTTGTCTCATTGGTTCGTCTGTTCCGTGCACTCACTGCACCCGTGTCTTGTACTGTTCCACTGACTGTCGTACCGAATCCTGGCGCAAGTATCACCAGTTCGAGTGTTCCATTCTGCCCGTACTCTACGAAATGACCATGTTTGGCCATCTTGCTCTGCGTATGCTTCTCGTCACTGGAATGATGAAATCCTCGTTTGTGATTGGATCTTATCTTGGTCAAGAAAAACGCGTCCGTATGCCCGATTTCGCTGAACCGAAAGATGTTAGAGCCAATTACGAGGCTGTCATCCGACTGGGACAACTCGACCGTGAGTGTACACAACACGAATTGGCTCTATTTCAGCTGGTACCCGCTGTTCTGGCACAGCTACTGATGAAATGCGGATTTGTGCACATGGATGTGGAGACAAAGTTGGCCTCAATGAATTTGCACATTCACTTTGGTCAGATGTATTCAAAGTCGCACAGGATTTCGAGTCGCATTTCAACTGCTATAAATGAGGGTGGAAATGCAATGGTCATTGGTCTGGGCATCTATCCGTACTTGGCCAGTGCTTGGAGACACTCGTGCGATCCGAACAGTAGGCAAACTCGGGTGAATGGCTCAATGTTGATCTATCGTGCTACGAAGAACATTCCCAAAGGAACCGAAATGACTCTGAGCTTGGGCACTAGCTTTGTTGGTGACCATCGAATGGTGCGACAGAAGTTCCTTTGGAATCGGTACTGTTTCTGGTGCGATTGCGAGAAATGTGTCGTGGAAGGCAGGGATGGACTTGACGGAAAGTATTTTCCTATTGGCTGCAAGGACTGTGGGTAAGTCATGTGATGCTTTTTTCTTGAATTTTTTAATTTTGAAATTCTTACTTTTAACATTCTTATTTTTGAAATTCTTACTTTTGACCTACATACTTTGACTTTCGCACCTAAACGATCCTTGTAATTTTTTTTAACATAATCCATTTTGTATTTCATATCTCCCTTCTCCCTCTAGTTCCACCCTAACCCGCTCATCTCCAACCTCAACCTCCTTCAACTGTTCCAACACTTCCTGCTCCACTGTCATGTCACTACCCACTGTGACCCAACTCTATTCCCAAGTTGAAGCACACCTGGCCTTTTTGAATGGTGTGTGCCACAATCGCATCATCCCCTTGAATCAGGTGGCCGAGGCGCATCGCCACCTAGCGCAACTGTCGAGTATAAAGGGAATGCGCAATTACTGCAAGTTGAGCCTAATCTACAGCATTTTATCTGATCTACTTGTGGCAACTGGCTCTCGGAATGTTGCCAAAGAACGACAGTACATTGAGCGCTATCACGAGATCTATGAGAGTTATGCTGGAATTACCGATGCACTGGCCATGTTTCTTGTCCAACAGGTGGAGTACTACCGGAAGGAGGCGATCACTGCTGCTATTGGTCGTGTTTATCGTGGTCGCCCTTGCTATTCGGAAGCTTATCCACGAACACTGAAACGAGCCATTGAATTGGTGCGTCTGTTTACACTTGTAGATGCTGAACACGAGTCCAGTGCGCCGGATCTGCTGGTGGAGGAGTCACGTCATCTGTGGAAGACTGAGCAGAAGTTGGTGGAATGGCTCAAGGACTTTGAGCAGTAATCGATTGATTCGATGATGTAATGATGAGATATACAATTTATAATGTTATGTAATATGAAACGATTTGTTCATTAAAACTTTACTAAAACCTGACAATTTTTTGTTTTTGTTATTTGTGATCGAGGATCATATTGACCTTATTACTTTTGTCATTCAAAGTTTGTATATTTTTTCATTTTCTAGAATTTCTGAATTCAGGAAATCTCTTGAACTTCACTTGGAACCGTTTTGGATCCTCCTCGGAACCTTCTTATTAAATTTGCAATTACATCTATCTATCTCTATCTCTATCTCTATCTCTACCTATCTATTAATTAATCTTTAATTTAATTCATAATTTAAAGAATTTTAAAATACGTTTCCTAACCAAAATTTTTGAATTTTCCTAAAATTGCGCAAATGTTCAAAAGTCGAAATAGTCACTTATCAGTTGTTTGTTGTTATTTTTTTCCTCTTCACCATTCGCCACGTTGTATGTCGGCCATATGTTGCGCATGCGCACCGAAAGTCTTATCATCTAATCTCTAACCACAGGTGTGCCGCCAGTACTCAATCAGCACCGGCTAATGGCCACAACACACCCCACATCGCACCCGCTCCATAGGCACCAGATACACACACACACTCCACTGCACACGATATCAGATCAGATTATTCTTGTATTAGAGTGTCACTGTGAGTGCGTGACACTGTGACACAAAGCATTTGCATTCGACTACGTGTTCTCGCTGCCAGCCAGGCAACTGACCACCTTTATCCTGTCTCTTCTTTATTCAGCAACGGAGAATATCCGTAAAAGGCCTATTTTGTTCTCGTTCACCTTTTTGTTCATCATCATCTCTCGTTATCGTTTTGATTTGATCTATTTGGCGTACTTGGTAAGTTTGTATATTATTATTTATCATTTTGTTTAACAAAATTCTATTTGTATTTTAGCGTTTGGTTATTTCTCTCTTTTCTCATTCTGTGATGATTTAAACCCACAACAGAATGGAAATGCTCGCACAAAACCTCGAGAAAAGTGCCTTCCGTCGGCTGAAACTGGTTGACCGTTCCACGCCTGAGGGTGACTGTAACCTCGACATTGTCACGGGCACTGGTGGCTGGTGGGACCATCCCTATCCTCTGAAGACACTTTTCAATCAGTTTATGTATCTCCTTAATACGAGCCCGGGTTTGATGGCAGCCATTGGTGGTGTAAAAGGACGAGAAGGTAGCCCACTGCTCACACAGCCATCGATTGTATCGTTGATTGATAAGTTTATCGCGTCTTATGGAGATGATAAGGAATCGGTGAAGAAGCAGAAGAAGGACTCAAGCGCGTCTGTCGATTATCGTATTCGTGGCAATCGTGATTATGGAAACGGTCAACTGTCTCAGGCCGCTTATTACTATACAATGGCTATCGTCTACGCTCCGAATGTTGATCTCGATAATGATAACGTTGATGTTAACGCTGATAAGGAGATTCCCGAGGAACTGTCCTTGGCCTACGGAAACCGCTCTGCTGTATTCTACGAACTTGGCAAGTATGAAGCCTGTCTTTCGGACATTAACCACGCACTCGCAACTGGTTATCCTCGTGGAAAGTATCCCAAACTGCTCACCCGTAAAGTTGAATGTCTCATTTCGTTGGCCAAACTTGAAGAAGCGAAACGCACTTGGGAGGAGCTATCCAACATTCCAGAAGTCGAGGCATCAAAGAAGACAGATGAACGATTGCTCAAGATTCGACGCCGACTTTATGGCACTGACATTAACGAGTCGAAAGTTTGTTCCAACGATTTGAAGAAGAAATGGCACGTTTGGATTGCAAAGCACTTGGACATTTGTAATTACTTTAAAGCTATTTGCAGTGGTCTAATTGAGCCTGTCAAGCGTTATGTATCTCCATCATCATCTCCATCAACCCCGTCCCCATCTCCATCTCCATCTCAATCTCCGTCCTCATCTCCATCTCAACCATCATCTTCAACCACCAATCAAATGCTACCCATCATCGATTACTTGTCCCGTACTGGACGCTATGAACCATCAACCAAATTCCCAACACTTTCCGCAAAACTCGAACCTCTCACTACTGCAAAGGGCAATCGTCTGGTGGCTAATCAGGACATTGCATCCGGCGAACTTCTCGTGGTTGAGTCGCCCTTCATGTCTGTACTGAACCGGAAGTTTGAATTTCACTTTTGTCATCACTGTGCCCGACGATTGGAAGAGAAGATTGAAAGTGGACTTGGCCTCATTGGTTCGTCTGTTCCGTGCACTCACTGCACCCGTGTCCTGTACTGTTCCACCGCCTGTCGTACCGAATCCTGGAGCAAGTATCACCAGTTTGAGTGTTCCATTCTGCCCGTACTTTATGAAATGACCATGTTTGGCCATCTTGCCCTGCGTATGCTACTTGCCACTGGAATGATGACATCCTCGACGGTGATTTTTTTAAATCTTGGTCAAGAAAAACGCGTCCGTATGCCCGATTTCGCTGAACCCAAAAATGTTAGAGCCAATTACGAGGCTGTCATCCGACTGGGAGAGCTCGACCGTGTCTATACACGACATGAATGGGCCCTATTTAAGCTGATACCCACTGTACTGGCACAGCTACTGAAGAAATGCGAATTTGTGCACACAGATGCGGAGACAAAGTTGGCCGGAATGAATTTGCAGCTTCACTTTGTTCAGATGTATGCAAAGTCGCACAGGATTTCGAGTCGTATTTCTACTGCTGAAAATGAGGGTGGAGATGAGATGGTGATCGGTTTGGGCATCTATCCGTACTTGGCCAGTGCTTGGAGACACTCGTGCGATCCAAACAGTAAGCAGACTCGAGTGAATGGATCAATGCTGCTTTATCGTGCTGCGAAGTGCATTCCAAAGGGAACGGAAATGACCTTGAGTTTGGGAATTAGCTTTGTTGAGGAGCAGAGAACTGTGCGACAGAAGTTCCTTTGGAATCGGTACTCTTTCCGGTGTGATTGTGAGAAATGTGTCGTGGAAGAGAGGGATGGACTTTTTGGGAAGTATTTTCCTATTGGCTGCAAAGATTGTGGGTAAGTCAAGTGGTGATGCTGGTTGCTTGAACTTCTTAAATATCGCTCTCCTCCCTCTAGTTCCACCCTAACCCGCTCATCTCCAACCTCAACCTCCTTCAACTGTTCCAGCACTTCCTGCTCCACCGTCATGTCACTGTCCACTGTGACCCAGCTCTATGCTCAAGTTGAGTCGCACTTGACCTTTTTGAATCGTGTATGCCACAGTAACATGATCCCCTTGTATCAAGTAACCGAAGCTGAGCGCCACTTAGCGCAACTGTCGAGCATGAAGGGCATGCGCAATTACCGTATTTTTTCCGAATATAGCCCGCATCCATGTATTGCCCGCAGCCATGTATAACCCGCAGAAAAAATTGATTTTGAAAATAGTTCCGTATATAACCCGCACCCGTATATAACCCGCACCCGTGTATAACCCGCATTTTATGCACCTGTGAAAAAATCACTTTTTTGAACTTTTTTGACTCACAATCACGCACGCAATGTTACTATAATTATTATATCATTATCTATCATTTTAACTGAATGTATGTTTTGAAAATTGCATTTTTTGTCGTTAAAGTTGTTACTTTGAAAGTATATTCCTGTACTGTCCTCTGTGTATGTTTGCATATGACCCCTCACCTCTGTACATACCCCCCTCTCTCAATAGAAAGCAATGCTGCTCCACGAATGACCCTTTCTTGTTAGCATGCATGTGTATGTATGCTGTGTGTTAGCTCAACGTGGTTGTTGGCGTGCCTTTGTTAGTATTTACTTTTTGTGCCTTGCTTTCATAAGCCAAATATACCTATTTGAAGTTCAAATTTTGGATCTACTTTTTTGTATTGAATCTTTTTACATTCAACTATTCCAATGTCTTCAAAAAAACGCAAATCTTACACGGCAGAATTCAAATTAAATGCAATTGAATTTGCTCAAAAGTCAACAAATCGTGCTGCTGCTACTGAATTTTGTGTTGATGAAAAGTGTATTCGTACATGGCGCTCACAAGAATCTCAACTAATGGAAAGTAACCCTCGTAAACGTGCTAATCGTGGTCGAAAGCCCTTTTATCCCCAACTAGAAGATAATCTTAAGAGTTGGGTTTTAGCTCAACGACAAAACAAAAGAGCTGTTTCAACAGTTACTATTCGATCCGAAGCAAGAAAGATGATGAATCAAATGAAGATTGAGGGATTTAAAATCAGTGGCAAATGGATTTCTAATTTTATGGAACGAAAGGGTCTCGTAGTTCGGGCAAGAACAACTACGGGACAAAAAGCTGCCTGTGGACTGGGAAACTCAAGTGTCTTCATTTCATCTATTTGTTTCTGATCAAATTCGAATGAATAACTTTGCTCCTGATAACATCATCAATATGGATGAAGTTCCGATGACTTTCGACATCCCTGCCACTCGTACAGTTGATGAAAAAGGCGTATCATCAGTTGAAATCTCAACAACTGGCCACGAACGTATGGGCTTTTCAATTGTTTTGGGCTGTACTGCTTCTGGGGCCAAACTTAAGCCAATGATCATCTTCAAACGTAAAACAATACCAAAAGAAAACTTTCCAAATGGTATTGTAGTACATGCTAATGAAAGAGGTTGGATGAATGTTAACGTAATGAAAATTTGGAGAGAAAAGTGTTACCAGACGAGACCAAATGGATTTTTCAATCGGAGTTCACTTTTGGTAATGGATTCAATGACTGCACATATTGAACAAAGTGTTCTTCGTCAATTCAAATCAGCGGGAATCAGTTCTGCTATCATTCCTGGAGGTTTGACAAGCAAATTACAACCTTTGGACTTGTCAGTTAATCATCCTTTTAAAGCAAGTATGCGTGTGGAATGGGAAAATTGGATGTCAAATGGAAATCACTCGTACACGAAATCCGGACACCAAAAAAGAGCTACCTATTCGGAAATTTGTAACTGGGTTTTGCGTTCTTGGAATGCAATTACTACCCCAACAATGCTGAGTGGCTTTCGAAAGGCAGGAATATGGCCAATTAATAACGAATTATTGAATTCTGATGATGAAGACGACATTGACATTGACTATCCACTTGCTAATGACAGTGATGAATTTGACTCAGATTTTGATGGATTTTAGTAATTTGTTTGTAATTCATTATATAATATCAAATACGTTAAGATAAAATAAAATTTGATTAAACTGATACAAGTGCATGTATTTAAGACAAGCATTTTATCTTTTGGCCTATGACACGGACACACACAAAATGTTTTGTTTACTTTTCCTCTCATTTCTTCCTGTATTTCTCTTTTATGAAGCAGTATTCTACATAAAACGCACAATTTACCACTACCACTGAGGCCGGTATACTACCACTTCTACTTCTACTTGGTACTTCTTCCCACACAGAGTTTTACGTCTGACCTCACGCAGTAACTTTTAACTTGTCTCCGTGTATAACCCGCACCCGAATATAACCCGCAGAACACCCTGAAAAAAATTTTTTTTGTGTATAACCCGCGGGGTATATTCGGAAAAATACGGTACTGCAAGTTGGCCCAACTCTACAACACTTTATGCGATATACTTTGGGCAACTCGTTCTCAAAATGTTGCCAAAAATCGAATGTACATTGAGCGCTATTACGAGATCTATGAGAGCTACGATGGAGTCACGGA
Source organism: Rhizoglyphus robini (assembly GCA_023373905.1). Lineage (NCBI taxonomy): Eukaryota > Metazoa > Arthropoda > Arachnida > Sarcoptiformes > Acaridae > Rhizoglyphus > Rhizoglyphus robini. The sequence goes on along the minus strand of JAKIJQ010000051.1, from coordinate 1,024,100 downwards.
TGTTTTGTCCATGCTGATTGTCTGGAAGGTCGATTACTACCAGAAGGAGGCAATCAATGCTGCTGTTGGTCGTGTGGATCGTGGTCGCCCTTGCTATTCGGAAGCTTATCCACGAACACTTAAACGAGCCATTGAGTTGGTGCGTCTTTTCACGCTTGCCGATGCTGAACACGAATCCAGTGCGCCGGATCTGCTGGTGGAGGAGTCACGTCATCTGTGGAAGACTGTGAAGAAGTTGGTGAAATGGCTCAAGGATTTTGAACAGTAATCGATCGATTTGATGATGTAATTATGAGATATACAATTTATAATGTTATGTAATATGATACGATTTGTTCATTAAAAGGAGTATGGCCAAATTAACAAATTTCTTACAATGGGATTTGACCTATACCAGAGTGTAGTACTCATCTAAGGATACAAAAAGTCATTGGGACCTAGGGTCCGGGAGACGTCGTTTTGGAACAAAATGGCGGACAAGTTCTTTAAAACCACGTATACGTCAGAAATATGACTGAAATTATACAGTTTTGAATACTATAGCTTTAAACAAATAAAATTTCACTTGTATAATGTCCTAATAGTCTCCAAATTGTTCAATAAAATTAAATAAGGCCGCAGGGTCCACCAGGTGGCGCTTTAGACAAAAATTAAAAAAAAATAAATAAAAATGTTATCCTAAAGCTTCACCTGGTGGACCCTGCGGCCTAATTTAATTTATTTTGTCTCTGGGGGAATTTTGGAATCGTATAAAAGAGAAATCCAATTTATCTAAAGCTTTTATAGGAAATAATGAAAAATTTATTCATATTTTTGACGTATAGCTGTACGTGAGTTTTGGAACTTTGTCCGCCATTTTGTACCGAAACGACGTCTCCCGTACCCTAGGTCCCAATGACTTTTTTGTATCTTTAAATGAGTACTACACTCTGGTATAGGTCAAATCCCATAGTAAGAAATTTGTTAATTTGGCCATACTCCTTTACTAAAACCTGTTATTTTTTTTGTTATTTGAGATCGAGAATTATTTTGGATCTCACTTGGAACCGTTCTGGATCATATTTGGAATTTTCTTACTCAATTTTTTTATCACATCTGATAAGTTTTTAATCTTTCAGTTACATCTTTCCATTAAAATCCCTTCTTTATACATTTTTGTACAAAGAAAACGAAAAGTTGCTTTGTAAAAACCGATCTTAAGATTGTTATTTCCGCATCAACTTTTTTGTTTTCGAAACTTTACTCAAACCTTTTGAACTTTTCCTATTATTTCAAAATTGTTCCTTAGATAATTTATTATTAGATTGTTCTCTTGAGATTATTATCTCTTCTTTTGTTTTTGAATTAATAATTTGATTCGAATTTGATTCGAATTTCAGAGTGAATTTGAAGTTTTCATGTATGCGCAAAAGTCGAATTTGAATCTTCTGGTCTTAAAAGGAACAGTTTTGGACGATTGATTGAGTCATTTAGTGTTTAGCTTTTCTCTTTACAACCTCTCACCACTTTGTGATTTGGCTTTCTCCTCTCCGCCTACTCTTCTGGTCAAAGTATTTTGTTCGTCTGCAACCCACCCCCCTCTCTCCTGCAATGGCTTTCAAGCGTCTTACTCAAGTCGGAAGCAACAACCGTCAACCTCAACTCTTCGGTCAAGGCTTTCCGACCCTCTGTGACTTCTTCACCGTCTCCACCACTCTGCTTATGATGATGGCGCTTCTGCTCTCGGTCACCAAAGTTCAATGTTCCGAGGATCCCGGGATTGCTTGGAAAGATGTGCCCGCTGAATGTTATAATGCTCTAAAAGACCAATTCGACAAGTCAAACGCCGAACTCAAGGCTGCCCAGGCTCGCATCGAAAAAAAGGACCTTGCAACTCAAAGCGGACAGATTTCCGTCATTGCCCGTTACATCAAGGTGACTGTGGCAGCTCAGAAGGAACTTGCAGACCTGTACTACGACACGGATAAAAAGGAACTTTACAAGGCAGAAGGACAAGGACAACCCAAGTGTCGGGAACCAGAGAAGGATGATCTGGCTTTTGCTATAGCCAAACTGGAGGAAACCTACAAGAATCTGGATTACAAAAAGCAAGGCATTCCCTTGAAGGTTATCAATCATGTTCGTGGCTCGCCAGGATGGTACATAGCTGGTTCAAGCGCCGCCATTGGCTTCTTTGCTGGCAGCTTCTTTTGGGGCGGTGGAGACCCGGCCAAGCCTACTGAGAGACCTCTTGACTCAGGAAATGTGAGCCCCAGCATCAGTACCACCGTTGGCAAGTCATCCCTCACCACCATTCTACTCGTTTCGTTGGTGATTCTTCTGGGTGGCGGTGCCTTTGTGTACTTTGTACTGCTGGAACGAGTTAGTACCAGTTCGAGTGATGATAGCGAGTCTCAAGGTGCCGAAACCGGAAAGACTGCTGGCAAGACGCTCAGTCTGCAGAAACCTGGTGGCGCAACCGGCACTACTCCGAGTAGTACTCCCACTACCAAGACATTCATGAATTCGACCGCAAAGAAGTCGCCAACTCCAAGCAACAAGTCCAACAAAGATCTTGGCAAGGCCACTCGAAAGTGAATCCTTCCATTATTGGTCACTTGGATGTTTGTGTCCGGGGACCTTGGATTTATATTCATAATCCTAACAATCAAACATTCCTGACATTCTCATTAAAATTCTTATATTCAAATTAAATTCGAGTGCTTTACGTAGAGACAACAAGACTGTGCGTGAAAATTGAACTACAAATGCAATGCAGTGAAGCTAACATTCAGTAAATGAGCATTTCTTCTGAATGTTGTGTCTTCTTTGAGTTGTCATCCCGAGTTCTAAGTCGAATATCTAAAGTAGTACTTAGTGTTCACTTTCTTTCTCGAATTTGATCATTTTAGGCTTTCTGGTTCAGACCTTCTATTTTTCATCGCTTTACTTTGTGCAAGTCACTCCTTTTCAAACGTCACCAAATCGCCTTCAAGTCTCTCAACCTTTGCACCTCATCATGCCTCTGTCAAGTAGCCACTGGTTCCGCGTTACTGGTTCTGGGACTTTCCTACTTCTGATGGTTATGGCTCTGTTTTCCGTACAGTCATCGATGGCTGACCGGTCGGCACTAACCCTCTTAGGGTCATCCCTCGCCACAAACTCAAGCCAACTCAACGTAACTCCTCTTCTCAAGTGGACTTCACCGCGTAACGACTCTCTTCTTGGTCTACCTCCGTGCATGTGTCTTGAATTGCTGCACGATTCGATTTGCATTAAAGACTCGTGCTACTGTCCCGTGGGTTACACTTCGGGAATGGACCAAAAATGTACACCAGTACCCTGTCGCAAAGCACAAGATTGTGAGCCATGGCCTTCTACTCAATGCAGTGACAACGGCACATGTGTCTGTCTGGATGGCTACGAACCACATCCGGAGAAGTCAAGCTGTTACAAGGCTCATTGTGACATCAAGGAGTGCTCCAACTGTACCGAACACTCGGTCTGTGCCCCTTTTGGTTCCAACTGCACCTGTCAGTGCATGGTGGGCTATGTGGTGGCATTCAGTAACGATTCTGGATTCAATTGCATCCAGCACAACTGTAAACCTGATGATGGCAGTGGATGGAACGACTGCATGATGTGGGACAATTCATACTGCAATGCTGATCATCTGTGTGAGTGCGAGCCTGGCTACGAACCGAGTCCCGGCATTTTCGGGTCTGAGCTTGAGTGTCAACCAATTCCTGGCTGGACTACTACGAGCACTACTTCGAGTACCACTTCGAGTACTACTTCAAGTACCACTTCAAGTACCCCAGATACCACAAGTTCCACCACACCCGCATGCTATTACAACTATTGCGTCCCCAACTGTGGCCCACACTCGGTCTGTGTCAATCGGGATAACGTGACTTGTGATTGTGAGTGTGAGGTGGGATACAAGCCATCGGGAAACGATTCCATTTGCGTTCAGTTCAACTGTACTGTCACTGATGGTCAGCGGGACAACTGCTTTTGGAACAATTCGTACTGCAATGCAAGTGAACAGTTGTGTGTGTGCAAGCCTGGCTTTGAGCCTCACTGGAACGGTCACCTGATTTTGTGTGAACCGATACCTGGTTGGACTACAAGTGCCACTTTGAGTACTACATCGAGTACCACTCAAGCCACCGTTTCAACTAACTCAAGTCCATCAAGCACCTCAACTTATGAGCTTTCCAGCACTTCGACTGCATCTTCAAAGCTCGTCGTCATGATCACCGGCATTCTGATTGCCTGTCTGCTTCCGGTGGCTCTCATCGGTGTCGTTTATTGCTACTGTCAAGAGAAACGAAAGGCTAATGGTGGTGGCGCCACTCGTGGCAATTCATCTGCGACTCTTCAAGGTGGTGAAGCACTCCCGGGCGCATACTATCGTCGACAGCCAGCTCCAAGCCCTCCGGGTGCTTCCACTTTCAAGAGCACTGCATCCAAATCTTCTGGAAAGGCCATGAGCAAGCAGAATGATGCACAGGCAGTGCCTTCCAAAAGTGCAATTCAAGCAAAAGTATCCACTCTCTAAAGAGCCGATTTAAAGCTCACCTATATGCAGCGTTTTGCGCATTATGAAATGCATACAATTTATTATTTCATTGATTTATTCGTATAATTAAAAGTTGCTTGTAAAAACCGGTTGTTCTATGTCGAATGTGGAAAGTATTACTTAATATTGCCTTTCTTTTGGTTTAAGTCAATTTAGACTCATTTCAAAACTTCTTCTTTCCTAGCTCTACTTTGTGTTCCAATTTTTTTTATTTCTAACTTTACCGAGTCGTCTTCAAAAGTCTTTCAACCCTTGCACCTCATGTCTCTGTCAAGTAGTCACTGGTTCCGTGTCACTGGTTCTGGTACTTTCCTACTGATGATGGTTGTGGCTCTGTTTGCCGTACTGTCATCGATGGCCCTGCCTTCCAGCACCTCTTCTTTCCGACCGTCAATCCACGAGTATCAAGAGAAGCAGGCTAACCGGTCGGCTTTAACCCTTTCACTCGCAAACCCAAGTGCCCCAAGTACCACTACACCTGGGTGCAAGTACAACCTGTGTGACAACTGTAGCCAACACTCGGTCTGTGTCAATCAGGATGGCGTGACTTGTACTTGTATTTGTGAGCTGGGCTACCACATTACGGATCTCAATTCCCCCTGCACTCTGTTTGGCTGTATTGTTTATGACAACGCAAATGAACAAAGGGACAGCTGCATTTGGAACAATTCGTACTGCATTGCCAGTGAACAGTTGTGTGTGTGCAAGCCGGGCTTTGAGCCACGTCCGAGCGAAGTCAAGTTTGAGTGTCAACCGATTCCTGGTTGGACTACTACGAGTACCACTACTTCAAGCACCGTTTCAACTAGCTCAAGCCCACCAAGTAGTACCACAACAATCAACACCAAGCATCCCACTAAGAATTCATCATCATCTTCGAGCACCCGGAACATCCTGATTTGTTGCCTGGCTTGCATGTTTATTGTCGTGTTTTCTGGTTTGTTCCTTTATAAGATGTACATGGATATTATCGCTGAAACCACTACTCCGGTTGCTATTACTTTCGAAACTTCTGGTGCCAACTATCGTCGACAGGCGAATCAGCCAAGTCCGGCCAATTCTAAGGTCACTTCCAAGATAAATTCTGCAAAAGTCACGAGCAAGAATGCACAGGCAGGACCTTCCAAACGTTCCGTTCAACCAAAAGTTTCTACTCTCAAGAAGAGTTGAGTCAAAACTCACCTACATGCATAGTCAAGTTTATTATGCATTGTAAAATGCAATACAATTTATTATTAGCATTGATTTATTCGTTCAATTAAAATGAACTAAATTCGAATGTCGAAAGTGTGCTACTTAGTCTTTTATTTTATTCGGTTTTGGTCATTTGTTGCCTATTTTTGGTTAAGGTCTGTTCTCCTTTTCCACGCTCCTTTACTTTAGTGCAAGTCACTTCTTTTCGAACGCCATTAAATCGCCTTCGAGTAACTCTTGAACCTCGTCATGCTTCTGTCAAGTAGTCACTGGTTCCTCGTCACTGGTTCTGGAACTTTCCAACTGCTGCTGATGATGGTTGTGGCTCTGTTTGCCGTACAGTCATCGATGGCTCATCCGTCCAGCACCTCTACTTTCCGACCCTCAATCCACGAGTATCAAGAGAAGCAGGCTAACCGGTCGGCTTTAACCCTCTCAGGATCACTCGCAAACTCAAGCCAACTCAATGTAGCTCCTTTTCTCAAGTTGGCTCTCTCAAGTGGTGACGACTCGAATCTGGACGGAGATGATTCGTGCGGTTATCGATGTCTTTATGATTTTGTTTGTGTGAATGGCACGTGCTACTGTCCAGTTGGTTACAACTCTCTACCAGGATTGGTGGGCAACTTTTGCAGTTCAGCAATCTGTCACCAGGACAAGAGTTGCAATCGCTGGAACAACACCGAGTGCAAGTACAGCAAATGTGTCTGCTTGGAAGGCTATGAACCACATCCGGAGTTGTCGGGTTGTGTTGTGGCACCGCCTACTACCATACCGTCCACCTTACCCACCACTCCAAGTTCCACTACACCTGCATGCAACGATAACAAATGTGGCCAACACTCTGTGCCCGATCCTAAGTGGGATTGCGCCTGTCGGTGTGAGGTGGGCTACTCACTAAATACCAGTTTTTCGTTTAACTACTTTTGCACCCAGTACTACTGCACTGTCAAGGACGGTCAGCGGGACAACTGCTTTTGGCACAATTCGTACTGCAATGCAAGTGACCAGTTGTGTGTGTGCAAGTCGGGCTTTGAGCAACGTATGAGCGACACAAGCGACGTTGAGTGTCTGCCGATTCCTGGTTGGACTACTACGAGCACTACTTCAAGTGCCACTTCAAGTACCGCTCCAACTAGCTCAAGTCCACCTAGCACCACCTCAACCACCGAGTTTTCCAGCACCAAGACCAAGACTTCATACGGGAGTTCCAAGCGCACCGTGATGATTGTGGGCATTGTTGTGATGGTCAGCATGCTGGCAATAACTCTTCTCTACATCTTTGGTTGCCACTTTTGTCGTACGGAGCCAAAGATTGGCGACACTTCTGGTGCCAACTATCGTCGACAGGCCTATCAGCCAAGTCCAGCCAATTCGAAGGCCACAACCAAGGCGAATTCAAAGGTCTCTTCTAATGCTAACTCCAAGGCTACTTCGAAAGCTACCTCCAAGGCGACTTCTAAGGCTACTTCTAAGGTCACTTCTAAGATCACTTCCAAGATCAATTCTGCAAAGACCACTAGCAAGCATTAAGCTACGCAAACAGTTCCTAAAGTTTCGCTCAACCAAAAGTTTCTACTCTCAATCAAGGTTGAGTCAAAACTCACCTACATGCATAGTCAAGTTTATTATGCATTGTAAAATGCAATACAATTTATTATTATTGATTTATTCGTTCAATTAAAATGCACTAAATTCGAATGTCGAAAGTATACTATTTAGTCTTTACTTTGATTGAACTTTGGTCATTTGTTGCCTTATTTCTGGTTCAGACCTGTTCTCTTTTGCCTCGCTCTACTTTAGTGCAAGTCACTCCATTTCGAACGCCACTAAATCGCCTTCGAGTCTCTCAACTCTGCACTTCGTCATGCTTCTGTCAAGCAACCACTGGTTCCGTGTCACCGGTTCTGGAACTTTCCTGCCTCTGATTATGATGGTTGTGGCTCTGTTTGCCGTACAGTCATCGATGGCTCACCCGTCCAGCACTTCTACTTTCCGACCGTCAATCCACGAGTATCAAGAGAAGCAGGCTAACCGGTCGGCTTTAACCCTCTCTGGATCACTCGCAAACTCAAGTACCCCAAGTACCAACACACCTGCATGCAAGCACAACTATTGCGGCAACTGTGGCCCACACTCGGTCTGTGTCAATAAGGATAACGTGACTTGTGACTGTGAGTGTGAAGTGGGCTACGTACAAACTGGATTCCCTTCAAATTGCACTCTGTTCTGCTGTGTTGTTTATGACAACGTAAATGAACCAATGGACAGCTGCATTTGGAACAATTCGTACTGCATTGCAAGTGAACAGTTGTGTGTGTGCAAGCCGGGCTTTGAGCCACGTCCAAGCGGAGTCGATTTTGAGTGTCAACCGATTCCTGGTTGGACTACTACGAGTACCACTACTTCAAGCACCGTTTCAACTAGCCCAAGCACTACCACAAGCACCGAACTTCCCAGCACCACGACCACGACTTCATCCTGGTTTTCCAAGAACACCATGCTGATTGTGGGCATTCTTGTGGTTGTCCTCATGGTGGCCTTGACTCTTCTCTACATCTTTGGTTGCCACTGTTGTCGTACGGAGGCAAAGATTGGCGACACTTCTGGTGCCAACTATCGTCGACAGGCCTATCAGCCAAGTCCAGCCAATTCGAAGGACATTTCTAATGTGTCTTCCAAGGCTAGTTCCAAGGCGGCTTCTAATGCTACTTCTAAGGCCACTTCGAAGATCAATTCTGCAAAGGCCACAAGCAAGCATTAAGATACACGCATTCACAAGCAATGCCTTCCAAGAGTGCCACTCACAACCAAAAGTTTCTACTCTCAATCAAGGTTGAGTCAAAACCCCCCTACATGCATAGTCAAGTTTATTATGCATTGTAAAATGCAATACAATTTATTATTAGTATTGATTTATTCATTCAATTAAAATGCACTAAATTCGAATGTCAAAAGTATACTATTTAGTCTTTACTTTCATTCGATTTTGGTCATTTGTTGCCTTATTTCTGGTTAAGACCTCTTCTCTTTTGCCTCGCTCTACTTTGTGCAAGTCACTCCTTTTCGAACGCCACCAAATCGCCTTCAAGTCTCTCAACTCTTGAACCTCGTCATGCCTCTGTCAAGTAGTCACTGGTTCCGCGTCACTGGTTCTCGGACTTTCCAACTGCTGATGCTGATGATGGTTGTGGCTCTGTTTGCCATACAGTCATCGATGGCCCACCCTTCCGGCAACTCTTCTTTCCGACCGTCAATCCACGAGTATCAAGAGAAGCAGGCTAACCGGTCGGCTTTAACCCTCTCTGGATCACTCGCAAACTCAAGCCAACCCTACGGAGCTCCTCTTCTCAAGTCGGCTTTCTCAAGTGGTAACTACTCGAATCGAGATGATTCGTGTATCGGAGAAGCCTGTTCCGGTCTGTTAGGTTGTATTAATTGTGATAATACTATGTGCCAGGATGGATGTGTCTGTATTTTTGGCTACGAACCAAACTCAGATAGGTCAGGGTGTGTTGAGGTGACTGATCCTCCCACTCCAAGTACCTCAAGTACTCCAAGCACCTCAAGTACCTCAAGTACTCCAAGCACCTCAAGTACCGCAAGTACTCCTAGTACCCCAAGTTCTCCTGGTACCGAAACTACCCCAAGTACCTCAAACACTCCAAGCACCTCAAGTATTCCAACGACTACTTCAAGCACCACTTCAACTAGCCCAAGCACTACCACAAGCACCGAACTTCCCACCACGAGCACGACTTCATCCTGGTTTTCCAAGAACACCGTTCTGATTGTGGGCATTCTCATGTTTGTCCTCGTGGTGGCATTGACTCTTCTCTACATCTTTGGTTGCCACTGTTGTCGTACGGAGGCAAAGATTGGCGACACTTCTGGTGCCAACTATCGTCGACAGGCCTATCAGCCAAGTCCAGCCAATTCGAAGGTCACTTCTAATGTGTCCTCCAAGGCGAATTCCAAGGCTACTTCTAAGACGGCTTCTAATGCTACTTCGAAGGCCACTTCGAAGATTAATTCTGCAAAGGCCACGAGCAAGCATTAAGCTACACGCATGCGCAGGCCTTTCAAAAAGCGCCGCTCAACCAAAAGATTCTACAGAAGAGTTGAGTCGAAACTCACTTACAAGCATAGTCAAGTTTATTACTATGCATTGTAAAATGCAATACAAATTTTTGATTTATTCATTCAATTAAAATGCTCTAAACCTGAAATGTCTTTTAATTTTTTTGCGCATGCGTACTTTCCCTCTTATATTTATCAAATTTAAAAAATGTACTTTTTATAAGGAAAATCAATATACAATGTATTGCATGCTTGACTGATTGCACGCTAATTTGTTAGAAAACAAATTAAAATCAACTAAACATACAATTTAGCATATACATTTACTTCCTTCATTGAACGCATAAGGAAAATCGAAAATTCGCATTTTGTTCATTCGACATTCAAGAGACAACCTACAAAAAGGTAGATTTTATTTTCAAGTTTGAAAATTTAAACCTAAAACATGAAATTCAATCACAATTTTTCGTTATTCATTGTGTTTATCATTGCATCATCATCACTTCACTCAAGTGACGTCAATTGTGACTCTGATAGTATTCAATGGTAATTCAATTTGAAGTTTATCTGATTAAATAATTTAATCCTCATTTCCCAGGTACCTACACTACGTAAAGCCCCAAATTGCCCAAAATCTTCACTCCTCCAACCACATCGACTATCTCACCTACTGCAACGAACGCCAAACTCCAATCAGCGATCGTGAATATAAAATTGAAGCAGTCATGAGTTTGATTGACACTGGATGCTCGCTCAATTCAGAACTTGATGAGTGTAAAACTAAAGTAGCGACACCTATCGAAAAATATTTTCTGGTTGCTAGGGCGAGGATTGGTGCACCCGAGAGTGTCCAACTGGAGAGTTTGGTTAAGGTTGAGGGTATTTGTTGATTATTAAAGTTTTGTTGCGTTTAAATAAGTTTACAATTACAATTCCAACTTTAAACCTCAATTTTTAATATAGAAATATTTTACAAATAAAATGGAAAATGGCAAACTATCGTGATTATCATATCTTTTCACGCTTGAATAAAATTTTAATCATTTTTTTGAGTAAACAAATAATGATTAAATGCAAATGATGATGACATTTTTGTACAGATAACGGGTTTAATGTCACTTTTCAGTTTATATAAACGCGTGTGCGTGGATTGAAGACTCAAAAATTACTATTTTCCCCTTCTAGAAAGTCATGAACATGAAGCAAATCACGTTTTTAGTCGGAACAATCTTCTTTCTGATTCTCAGCGTTGGATTCACCAATTGCGATGATAATGATGATAACGATGACATTTCTGCTGATGATTTTGTAGACGGTTTCGACTTTGGTGCAGCCAATCCGAACAATGGTCCAAATGACGATGACGATGATGGACCCACGGAAGAGCAAATGGTAATCCTCGAACAAGCTCTACCCCAAATCATCTCACTTCTCAATGTGAGCGCCGATTCAATTGTCTATGATTCCGTTTCGAATGTCACAACCCTACAAACGAGTATGGGTGGCAAACATTTCTCCTGTTACGCAACTTTTAAGGAGAATTCCACTTCGGACATCGTTCCTTTAGCCAATTTTGGCCCACTGGATAAGTATTACGGAGTGGAGGTTGAGCAGTTCTTCAAGCCTGACTATCATGTGGTTCTGAGAAAATTTGAATGTCTTGGCCTTAAGCCTGATGCTACAACTGCTAATCCTATAATCGATTTGAATTAGTCTGATTTGGGATTTAAATGTACAATATATTCCAATATTGGAACGAATGTTAATGTTATTCAATAAACTTTATTGATTGAAAGATTGAGGTAAATTCAAGGACTGAAAGATTGAATGCAATGTAACATGATACATTTTTCATTTGGAATTCCAATTATTCTAAGTATTCCAACTCTTCCAGCACAATCGGTTCGTCATTCACCTTATTGACCTGAACTTCATAAACTCCAATATATTCAAAAGTGCAAGTGCCCGGCGACACCGGAAGACAGCCCAAATTCCTGTTCAAAACTGTTTGCACATTGATTCGATGATTAGTGTCCGATTTGTGGTCTTCGATTCTGTAGAATTCACTGTATGCGATGGCTTTGAGCGAATTGAGACGCGACTGAATTTGGGGTAGAGCTTCCTTCAGAAGGCGAAGCTGTTCGTTTGTTGGCTGCAGATCATCATCAACGGCTTTACTAGATCCAATTGAAGAGAATCCAATCAAAATCAGTATCACGGATGCAAGTTTGAAGAGTTTCATTTTGGTAGATAATTTTCGTTGCTTTTGATAAAATGAATTCAATATTCAGAAATTAAATGTTTAAATGCAGTAAATATAGCGAAAATGTCATTCAGTTTTCGTGTTAATTAATTAAAGCGTAAAATAGTTGTGATTTATTGATTTTTTAAAATGAAAAATACAAATTGCCCTTAATGATAATTTTTATTTCAAATGTCAATTGTGTGACATTTTTATAATATTTGTCCTTTGCAAAACTTTGGTTCAATTTTCCATTCGCCATATTAACACTCAAAATGATCTTGGTAATTTTGAAAAAAATTCAAACGTCAAACATTTTAATTAATCTTATTTTTTAAATATAAAATGTTTCAATAATTTTTTACTAAATAAACTTTATTGATTGAAGGCTTGAAGAATGAATTGAAATTGTAGTACAAACTGAAAGATTGAAGAATGTTCTGAGATTTGAGGATTGAGAAATGTCATACTTGATACATTTCTCATTTTACAATTCCAATTATTCCAAAACAGTCAACTCTTCCAGCACAATCGGTTCACCGCTCACCTTATTGACCTGAACCTCATAAAGACCAATCTGCTCATAGGTACAAGTGCCCGGTGGCACAGGAAGACAGCCCAAATTCTGTGCCAAAATTGCTTCCACAAGAATACGATGATTGCTCTCGGATTTGTCTTTGTCTTCAATGCTGTAGAATTCCTGATAGGCAATTGCTTTGGGAGAATTGAGACGTGCCTGAATTTGGGGTAGAGCTTCCTTCAGGAGGCGAAGTTGTTCGTTGGTTGGCACCGGGGCATCGGCTTTGATCGATCCAATTGAGCAGAATCCAATCAGCATCAGAATCATCACGACTGCAAGTGTCGAGAGTTTCATTTTGAATTTACTTTGGTGGATAATTTCGTTAAAATGAATGATTTAATAATAATATTGATTAAATATTCAGAAATTGAATGTTTAAATGCAGTAAAGAAAATGTCATTCAGTTTTCGTGTTAATTAATTTAAGCGTAAAATAGATATTTAATGCAATTTATTCAAATGAAAAAATAAATAAATTGCCTTTAACATTCAAATTGTCATTTGTCAAATGTCAGTTGTGACGTTTTTACTTTACTATCGTGCGATTGTGAGACAGTTCAAAAAAAATATATAGCTAAATTCGCATTTAATTATCTTATTTAATTAATTAATAAGTAACTTTTGAATTCATGTTCATAAAATTCTTGTATTCAGGCTTTTCAATTTCTGAATAATTTTTGAAATGATTTCATTATTTCTGTAACTTAATGTTAATTTATTAATTATGTATATTTTAAAATGTTTAAATTTTGACATTTCGACCTCATAAATTTACAATTTTAAAAATGGTTAGTTTAGTTTTAAAATATATAATTAATAAATTAATTAAGTGAGTTACATAGAAATAAAATCATTTCTAAGTAACCAAAAACCAAAAACCAAAAACCAAAAACCAAAAACCAAAAACCAAAAACCAAAAACCAAAAACCAAAAACCAAAAACCAAAAACCAAAAACCAAAAACCAAAAACCAAAAACCAAAAACCAAAAACCAAAACCAAAAATTAAACATTTTTTATGGTCAACTATATTTTTACTTATACGAAGGAAAATCGAAAGTCAATAAAATCTCAATAGACAATAATTTATTTAATTTCGATAAACAAGTTTAAAGGGAAATCACAATTTTAATATAGAAAATTCATAATAAAATGTTTGTTAAACATTGAAACATTTTGGATTGACTATTGACAATTCGTTAAGCCACTCGTCTCCAAATGCGAATTGCGGTATTACGGGGCAGTACCTCATTGGGCTGATGTTCGAAAGCAATGAAAAAGGGCTGCACCTTGGTCTGGAAGGACGATCCAGTGAAGAAGGCCTCACTCCAGCCAGTCATTTCAATGGACACATTTCGTCGCGCACCAAAGTACTCCCTGGGCATGTCCTCCTCGAGTCCACTGATGAATCGTATCATTCGAGGTGAGTTCTCCTCTTGAATTTTGCCAAACTCCGCAGCACTGCCTCCTTCCACTCGAAAGAACAGTCCCTCATACTCTTGAGTCACATCTTCCCACTTGATTGCAAGTGGAAATATTTCGTCTGGTGCCCTATCTTTGGGATACTGGGTATAGATGAAGCCAATTGGAATATCAAATCCGCTCGAATTGTTTGTTGAATTGCTGCGTTCAAGTCTTTCAATCCTCTCGAAGGCTATGTTGAGCTGACGATTGACCTCAATAAGATTCTGCTGTATCACCGTAATTTGCTGCTCCAAAAGATTGATTCGATTGTCTTCCTCGTTGATGATGATGGTCAGATTTGTGCTTGTCTGGTTAATTAGAATAACCAATTCTTGGATTGTGGGAGTGTGAATGTGCGCATGCGGCCGCTCGCACACCACAAAGTACTCCTCATTACAGTTCTCATCCACCCATCTGCCTTTCCGCTCTTGAGCAAAAATCATGTCACCATTGACGGTGGGATTGAAGCCCGACTGAATTACAGCACAGAACTTCTGCCCAGGCGCACCACTGTCCCAGTCGGCAAACTCAATCGGCGCTCCATCGTCCCAGCGCCATTCACTATCGCCTGTGGCGTTCAACTTTCGCTTCATGCCAAGCCAAACATTGATCTCGAAGCCATTTGATTCAAACAGATACGTGGTGAGATAGTCCTCCTCGAAGGGCGAATTGATGGTGAGCAACTGGGGAGGTGGCGAATTCGGCGGTAGATTCGGTGCCGACTCGTACTGACAGTACTGCAAGGCACCATCACGGGTGTATTTCTCCTTGATCAAACGAATGCATCGATCGTCGGGTCCAAAGAGGAACCATCCAGTGCCACTGCAATTGGCATTTTGTCTAGCCACTTCCTGGAGGCCACCCAAGTTATCATTTGCGCTCACAGCCACAGATCCTTTAGGAGTAAAAAGAAAAATTGTTAAAAGATTTGTCAAAAGAATTTATCAAAGATTCATCAAAAATCTTCTCTCCAAACAAAAATCTTACCAAATAAGAATATCAAGAAAAATGTTAAAATCATTGTAATTTTCAAATAGTCTTTGAAACTTTGCAAAAGGTTCCGAGACCAATTGAATCGACCACTTTTACCAAAGCTTTATATAAGTGATCTATTGATTGATTAATTAAAAAAACTCGTTTCGACAAGTCGAAATTTTGTTATCTTATCTTATCATCTCACGGTAGTCGATTAACTATTATGTTAGTGCAATTTATTTTAGATGACTTTTTTCCCTACATTAGAAATCAATTTCAATCTGTAATTGAGTGTAAAATGTTAAAATGTTAAATTGATGGTAATTTAGATTGTCGAAAAATCAATTAAAAAAGGGATTTATTTTTCGATCTCTAATCAATTCAAGTCAGTTCATAGTTCATGTGAACAACTTTGTGTGTTACTTTGAGTAATTCAATAATGACTAAATAATTTCTGGTTTTCGGAAAAATTGCTTCTTTTTTGGCACAGTAAAACCCCCAACTATTTTGACATCTTAATTGAAAATTTTGAAAAAATTCTACTCTCTTACCAAAACTAAATCATTCAATACTAACTTGATCTAATTATATTTGCTATTTAAATCGCTTGTCAATGTGAATTGTGAATTTTTTAAACTGACAAAAAGTTGGACTAAACTATTAGAGCGGCCAGAAATGAGTTTGGTTTGGTGGGTCTGGTGATGAATCAATTTTGTGTGTGTGTCTGTAAAATGTGAAAAGTCAATTGATCTCAATTTAGATTGTCGAAAAATTAATTAGAAAGTGAATTTATTTTTCAATGTCTAATCAATCGGGTACGATTGGATTAGAGATTATCGAATGCACTTTGATATTTATGTGAAAATCTATTTTGGTTGCTATTGTCGAATAGTTTTGGCGCATTGAAATTGGGTAGATTGGTTAAGGTTGAGGGAATTTGTTGATTGGATTTTCGGGTGGATTCCAATTTAGATTACAATTTCGATTACGCTTTTTGATTCGTATACGAATGTGATGACATTTCCACAGTTTAATTGGATCTTTTTGCCTTATAAAAACGAGTGGGGCTTAAGCTTAGATTCAAACACAAGTTCTCAAGTCTAAAGTTTAATTTTAAAGTTCACTTCTAAAGCCCACTTCTCTTCCTCTTGAAAAAAGATGAAGCAGCTCACGTTTGTGGCTGTGATCTTCTTGGTTATCCTCATTAGTTTTACCAATGGGGACAGAATTTCCCCTGATGACTTCTACCAAGGTAATGACGATCTTATATTGGTAGCCGACAATGGACAAAGCGATAACAATTACAATGCCGATGGTGACAGCCGCGATAAAGTTTTCTTTGACGACATTTTGAATGATGACGGTTACAATCCCAATATTGTTATTGCAAGATATGTTTATGAGCAAATGCAGCCCTCGATCAAGAAAAAGGTCAACTCAAGCCAGACCATTCGGTATCAAGACAATCGTTTATGGAATCTCACATTTATCAACAAGGATAATTCAACTTTTTATTATAACCTGACCGATCCTGATTCTGTGTTATTGTGTTTCACTGGGTTTGTCAATTTGGAACGAAAAGTTGTTTCCCAGAAAGGCATTGATCCTCCTCTTGTGCATTATGAACCACTTCCAGGTCAATATCAAATCGAAGCATTGCTGATAATCGCTGAAAATGGTACTCGTTACCCGGGAATCCACAGAGTAACTCCAGTTGTCGATTCGGCCCATCCTGATGGTGTGCAGATGAGCATTTTAAATGAGGTGCTTTCGCAAATATCAAAAGGTCTTCATCTGGATCAGCCAGTTCGGTATGGACGCTTTTACTCGGTTAAAACGCTCGAACTGCCAGGAATTGGCCGGCGTCTTCAAGTGTCTACTATTCTGGAGAAAAAGAGCACTTTTTGCAGGGAGACATATCCTGCGGAATGTCCTTATGTTCCCATTCATGGAAGGCCAATAGACTCTTTTTGTATTACATCATTGTGGAACAGCCTATTGAGCCTGACAATGGACCGGTGGTGTTGGTCAATTTGTACCATCCACTGAATTGGCCACTTTAATCTATTCAGTTCAAAGTTAAATTTGTAACTTTGTGTGTATTTGAGTAATTCAATAAAAGTTGATTAATCTTTGATCTTACTTATTAATGTTTCTTCTTAATTAGTAGCCAATGTTGGTGACAGGTGATGCTGTAGTCAATGTTAATAGCTTTTACAATTGAAAATAAAATAGTAAAAGCGTCACAATTGACATTTGAAATGACAATTTTGACATAATGCAATTTGTATTTCTCAATTTAAAATTACAATGGAATTCATTCCAAATCAACCAATGTCAATTTTTATTTGCTTAGTAGACAGTCTTCATTGTTTTCTAACTAATCATAGAGTTTACAATTGAATCAATAAACATCATAATTTGAAGGGTCATCATCTGCAGCAAATAGAATAGACTCCTCAGGTGCTGCGGTCGGTGGAGGAACGAAACCATTCTTCTCTACAGGTACAACATCTTGAGGTGCAGCAGAGGGTGCATTTACCAAATTTGATTCGTCTTGAACCACTTCAGCTGAGGTGGTCTGAAGCGAAAACAGGAAACACACAAACAGGAGACAATTGAGTGTAGACATTGTGTCGAGTGGCGGTTGTACTAAAAATTGAAATAAAAAATATGACAACTGGGAAAAGTGAAAAAAACAATTGAACATTCAAAGCTTACCAGAAAAAATCTTAAATTATATTAAAATAAACTAAAAAAGTTCATTCGCTTTTATACATTTTCAATTAAAATGTGAAGCTTTTATTCAACTTTCAACTTTATAATAATTTATTTGAAAAAAATATATAATTTTCACTTTATCTCCATCGATAATTTTTATCTAACAAATTGAGCGTTAAAACAAAATTATGGTTTAAACTTTGATGTAATAATTTTGGACTTATTCCAAAGTTGCTATTTGGAACTCATTTGAATTGGACAATTGAAGCTGTTTATTTCCAAACACGAATTGCCATAGGAATTGGAATTTTGTCTCAAATTAAACTTTCCAATTATAAAGTTAGAACACTTCCCTCTTAATCATTTAGTCTGAATTAACTGAAATAATTAAATTTTAAAATCATAAATCATGAAGCAGTGAATTTCAAGTTTCGATTCTGTCGATTCATCCAACAACCATTTCAACCATGTTACTGACTGATTAATTAATAAAGTTTGCCGATGGGCTACCATGATTCCAGAAAAATTTCAAATTTAAAAGGTTTCAATGTAAAATTTTATTCAACGTTAAATAATTTCATCTAAATTTTCTATAATTTTCAACTTTATAACGACCAACAAATTTTATCTAACAAATTGAGCGCTAAAAGATTATGATTTTGACTTTGATGTAATAATTTTGGACTTATTCCACGAATTTTCAAGCAAAAAGAAATGAAATTCTATTCAGATTTACGTAATAATTTTTTTTGTCACAAATTCAATTTCAAGTTTCGGTTCTGTGGATTCTTCCAACAACCATCCCAGCCAAGTCAGTTTTGACAACTTTAAAAATCTGATGAACTTGTTGTTGTGGTCAATGTCAGTGCTTTAGTTGAATCTGAAACCGGCTATCCGAACGCTAACATTCGGTAATCGTTCTTTTTATAATTATAGGTGGAGCAGCTATCGATCTAATAAAAACGTCACAACTAACATTTTGATAAGTTTGATAAGATCAATTTATATATTCTACAATTTAAATCAAAAGGTAAAATTTATTTTACCCTTAAATTAGCATACATTAGAAATTTTGTACTGCACAGTTTCGGCACTTTTTTTTCTTTCAATTTTAAAATCGTAAAATAGATTTGTTAAAATCGTCTATTCAGCCATGACATTTAGCATTGGGAAATCTATTATCAGTGATTTATTGAGTGCACTGGAATTGGAGAACTCTTCGGTTAGTTATGGATGAGGAAATTTGTTGATTAGGATTTTTGAGAGGGATTTTCACTGAGTGGACTACTTTTTTAAATTACTTTTTATTGTATACGATCGAAATGATTGCTTTCTACAGATTGATTAGATTTTTTGGTTTATATATGAGCTTTTAAAATTGGAATTAAGCCTAAATCCAAACTCACTTCTCAAGCTCACTTCTCAAGCTCACTTCTCTCCATCTTTTCAAAATGAAGCAACTCGCACTTGTTTCTGGAATCTTCTTGCTTTTCACCATTGGACTCACCAATTGCAAGAACATTTCCGCTGGTAACATTTCAATCGATGGTACATCATTGCGTGTAGTAAATCCGATCAATGGCCCAATTGAGTACAAATCCAACCATGCCTACGCCAACAAAGATGATGCCAAAATATACTTTGACGACCTTCCCAGTGGTGTGTCGAATCTCGATGTAGAATGGGCTAAATATCTCTTCAAGTGGGTTATCCCTATTTTTGAGAAAATACATGAATTGGACTTTGAAATTCGTTACCAGGACAATCGCCTTTGGGGTCTGACGGTGCTCAACAACACTGATCCCGATACAGTGGTGCACTGCTCTGCGTTTGCCAACGTGGAAGTCATTCCTGCTCCCTCAAATGATCTTCCTCCCGGCTTTTATCTTCCATTAAAGAAACACTATTACATCGAGGCGAGGCTGTATGAAGGATCTGCAGCATTGTTGGTTGATATATACAATGTTACTGCTGTTGTTGGCATGAAACGTCCAGACGGAGAGCAGATGGACATGCTGAAGAAGGTGCTTCCTGAAATCCAGGGAATATTTGGTTTGAACCAGCCTGTTCGGTATGGACAAATTATCGCATTTAAGGTTCTTGTATCCAAGCCAGGAGTTGGTGAGTTTTATCAATTTACTGCAATTTTGGAGAAGCAGAGCTGTCACCAGGACAATGCCAAATCCTGTCCTTTTGTTCCAATTGAGGATAATATTATTAAGTCGGCCTATATTGTTCTGGTTACCACTGACACTGTCAATGAATCAGCAAAGTTGGACCATTTGATTCAATTGACAGGTGGATAAATTCAAGTCAGTTCATAGTTCAAGTTGAATTGAACAACTTTGTGTGTAACTTTGAGTCATTCAATAAAGACTGAACAATTTCTAATTAGTTATGTTGTTTCTTTTTTAATTTTCTTGCTTCGAGTGTAAATGTGTAGTCAATGACAATAAAAAACACAACAATTTTGACATCTAAATTTTGAAACGATCTCTTTTACCAAAACTAATTCATTCATTAATAACTTTATTTAATGTTATGTTCCCAATTTAATTGCGATTATCAATGTGAATTTTAAAATTTTAAAAATGACAAAAAGTTTGAATAGACTATTAGAACGATCAGAAATGAATTTGGTATTGGGTCTGAAAATAAATCAATTTTTTGTGCATGTTAATTGACTGTAAAATGTGAAATGTCAATTGATGACAATTTAGATTGTCGAAAAATAATTAAACAAAAAGAGGATATATTTTTCAATCCAATCGTACACGATCAGATTAGAGATTATAGAATACACTTTGACATTTATTTGGAAAATCTATTTTAATTGCTCAATTGTCAAAACAGTATTGAGTGCATTTGAAAAGTGATTGGATTTTCGGGTGGATTTTCACGCTTTATTAAAATTTCAATTACAATTTAGATAGCGCTTTTGTTTCGTTGTTACTCGCAAAAGTCATGACATTTCAGTGGATTAATTAGAATTTTTAGACAAGCCCACGGGAATTAAGCCTAAATCCAAACCCAAGTTTTCAAGTATCAAGCTCACTTTCAAGTTCTCTCAAGCTAATCTCTCTCCCTCTTGAAACGTAATGAAGCTGCTCACGTTTGCAATCTTCTTGCTTCTCGTTATTGGATTCACCAATGGGAACAGAATTCCCGCCGATAACTTTGAAATCGATGGTAGATCATTAGCTGCGCTCAATTCTGACAAAGGCTCAAACGATACCGAATTTAACGATGGCGACAGAGATGATAAAGTTTACTTTGACGATATTCTTGATGATGGCTACAATCCCGAGATAGTTTTGGCTAAATATCTTTTTAACCGAGTCCGCCGCGTTATCCCGAAAATATTCCACCTTAACGAAACCATTCGCTATCAGGACAATCGTTTTTGGAATCTAACGTTCCTGAACAAGACCAATCCTGATTTCAACAAATCTGTTTCCGATGGTGTACTAGTTCATTGCGCTGCGTTTGTCAATTTGGAACGCAAAATTGTCTCACGAGACAGCAGAGATCAATATGAACCACTTCCGGGTCAGTATCGTATCGAGGGATGGGTGTTTCTTTTTGGTGAACCTGAACATTCAATGAATGTAAAATTAGAGAGTGTTACTCTAGTTACCGACTCGAAACATCCCGATGGTGTGCAGATGGACATTTTGAAGGAGGTGCTGAAAGATGTACCGAATTTCATACCCGGATTGGATCAGACACCTCGATATGGACGTTTTTTGTCAATTCAAATCGAGGATTTGGGAGGCGGGAATAAGATCCTTCGTGTTGCTACAGTTTTAGAGAAAAGAAGCAACTTCTGTCACGAAATATATCCTCAACCCTGTCCATACGTCCCAATTGAAGGTAGACCAATTGAATCCTTTTATTACTTGACTATAGAAAAGCGTGTCAATGAAGTGGCAGTTTTGCAAGTTGTGGAATCATTTGATTATCTATCGCAACTTTAATTTAAAAAACGAAAGTTTAATTTGTAACTTTAAACTTTGAACAATTTAATAAATTGAATTTTAAAAAAATTTAGTTATCAAGTCAAGACACTTAACTGATGGCAATTTTTATTCTCTTACTGAATAAGTCCCATTCCTATAATGATACACAGCACGATTTCTATCAGTAATAATTAAATCATCATCCAATTCTCCACTTTTCTCATCCTTCTGCTGCAGAATAGGAAAATTTGTTGTCAGGCGTGGATTGTCAAGATCCGACTCATTAACCAAAACCAACTCATTCAGCGCAAATTTGATGTGATTATCATTGTAATTCAATTGCTTGTCGATATGAACTGTGAAATTGCCAGTAGACAGTGAATTTGCAGGAGTGACCAGAAATGAGATTCGGTAGTGGGCTGCATGTGAGACTAGTTGCTGGAAGGCTGCGAATGGTGGTTGGATAGTTCCCGAAGCGTACTCTGGGTAGTGCTCGTACAAATACACGATAATTAAAGGTTTGATTGCTTGGAAGGCAACAAGAATGTTCTCGCTGGTAGGCGATACAGAGGAGTAGCCGCCTGGTACTTGAGGTCCATCCCCCAAATTGGATTCGTTTTGAACCACTCGAGCTGAGATGGTCTGAGCCGAAAACAGGAAACCCACAAACAGGACACAATTGAACGGAGACATTGTTCGGATGAACTAAAAAGAGAGAAATTTACATATCAACAATTGGATAATGAATAAATCAAAGCTTACCAAACGAAATCTAAAATTACAAATTAAAATAAATTTAAAATCCCATTCTCTTTTATATTCACAATTAAAATGTGAAGCTTTGATTATTCAACTTTAACCTTTATAATATAATTTCTTTGAAAATCCCTATAATTTTCATTTTATCTCGATCGATAATTTTTTAATCTAACAAATTAAGCGTTAAAATTTCTAAATTATGATTTCAACGTTGATGTAATAATTTTGGATGTATTCCACGAATTTTCAAGTTAAAAAGAAATTAAATTTTGCTTAGATTTGATAGGAACTTTTATTTTTCTCAAGTCTAACTTTCAAATTAACATTAGATCACTTCACTCTCAATCACTTACCGTAACAAGAATGAAGTAATATTTTTTCAATTATTCAAATGATTGCCAAATCAATTCAGACGACGACGACGATTATGATCAAACTTGATGTGAATTTTGAATTTTAAAAAATTGGCAAAAGGTTGGAATATAGAACGACTAGAACGACCAGAAATGAGTTTGGTAAGTCTGATCTGATCGACAATGAAACAATTTGTTTGTGTGTGCCAATTGACTGTAAAAGGTAATGAGTCAACTGATGACAATTTAGATTGTCGAAAATTAATTAAGAAAAAGGATTTAATTTTTTCAATCCAATTGTGTACGGATTAGATTAGAGATTATCGAATGCACTTTTTATGACATTTTTGAAATGTCTATGCACCCAATACTATCAAATGAGTGCATAAGAATTGGAGAGTTCGGTTTAGGTCGAAGCAATTTGTTGATTAGATTTTCGAATCGATTTTATTGCTTCAATGAAATTACAATTACGCTTTTGCATTTGTATACAGATGCACATGTGTTGACATTTATGTAGTTTAATTTTTTTTACTTATATATAAACTCACAGGGATTAAGTTCCAAACACACAAGTTCTCAAGTCTTAAATTCACTTTTGAAACTCACTTCTCAAGCTCATCTCTCTCTCTCCTTCTTGAAACGTAATGAAGCAGCTCACGTTTGCAATCTTCTTGGCTCTCGTAATTGGATTCACCAATGGAGACAGAAAAATTTCTGCTGATGACTTTGCAATCGATTCATTCATCGGGTTCAATGCAGAAAATGGCCCATTTTCAGACACCATTTCAGCTGTACTCAATGTCGATGCCACTGACGATTACTCATTTCCAATTCACTTTGAAGATATTTCCGACGACGGCACCAGTGCCAACGTAGAACTGGCCAAGCAAATGTTGAGATGTATGATCAGTCGAGTTCAGGCCAAAGTGAATAAAACTATTCGCTACCAGGATAATCGCTTTTGGAACCTCACATCTCTACCTGTTCTTGGAGCAAATGAGCCACTGCTAAACAGTGGACCATGTCTCTATGTTGGTCAATTTGGAAATCAAAAATTCTTCCAAGACGAAAATTGAATTCTCTCAAGAGCATTATGAACCACTTCCGGGTCAATATTGCATCGAGATAAACCTGAGGCTTCATGGGAATCCATTTGAAAAAATTCGAATAAAAACGAGTTTGCTCAATGTGACTAAAGTTGTCGACTTGAAACATCCAGATGGTGTGCAGATGAACATCCTGAATGAGGTGCTGCCCAAAATTCAGGAACGTTTTGGCTCTGACCAGCCTGTTCGATATGGACAGTTTCTTTTATTTAATAGCTTTTCAACCGAGAATTCAACAGAGTTTAGTCAGCTTCTTCAAGTGGTTACTTTTTTTGAGAAACGGAGCCCTTTTTGCCGCGAAACATATCCTTTACTTTGTCCGTATGTTGCAATTAATTTTCTAAATTTTGGATTATCTACCTACATCTTGGTAAAACAGTACGCAGGCAATGGAACGGTGGTGTTGGAACATTTTAGAAAACAATGATTGACAAATTGCAATGCAACAGTTCAGTTCTTGGTTGAACTTAAAGTTGAAAGTTTGTTTTATTTTGTTTATTTTGATTAAAAAATCATTTCAAATCAATCGATGTCAATTTTTATTTGCTTAGTAGACAAAGTTCATTGCATTTAATAACTAATCATACAGAGTTTACAATTGACTCATCAATAAACACTATAATGTGAAGGGTCATCACCTACAGCAACTTGAAGAGACTGCTCTGGTGCTGCGTTCGGTGGAAGAATGAAACCATTCTTCTCGGCATTAGGTACAACATCTTGAGGTGCAGCTGGGCCATTTACCAAATTGGATTCGTCTCGAACCACTCCAGCTGAGATAGTCTGTAGCGAAAACAGGAAACACACAAACAGGAGACAGTAGAACGGAGACATTTTGGTGAGTGGTGGTTTGATCTAAAAAGACAAGACAATTGAAAAAAAGTTAAAAATATAATTGAACAATCAAAGCTTACCAGAAAAAATACCTGAAATCATATTAAAATAAATTTAAAATCCAATTTTCTTTTATACATTCGCAATTAAAATGTGTAGCTTTGATTATTCAACTTTCAACTTTATAATAATAATTTCTCCGAAATTTTCTATAATGATCACTTTATCTCGATCGATAAAAAATTTTATCTAACAAATTGAGCGTTATATATTAAAATTAATTAAAAATCTCATTTTCTCTTATACATTCTGTAAGTAAAAGGTGAAGCTTTGATTATTCAAATTTCTTGGAAATTTTTTGTAAATTTTACTCTACCTGGATCGATATTTTTTATCTAACAAATTGAGCGTTAAAACGAAATTATGAATTTATTTAATAATTTTGGACTTATTCCACGAATTTTCAGGTAAAACACGAAATTAACTTTTGTTCAGATATAACAAGAATTTTGGTCAGAAATTGAACTTTCAAAATCAGATTAGATCACTTCATACTCTCAATCACTTAAGGCAAGTCGCGGCTCAATTTTTTGTTAAAAATTCCAAATTATTTTAAGATCTTAAGTTATCGGTTATCTCATTATCTATCGTCCTACAAAAAATTAGAACAATATTCCGACGAGAAGTCTCGAAAATTCAACATTTCCAGGATGCACTTTTTCGCATTTGCTCCCTACCGGCCAATGCATACCTTTTAGTTTTTCCTTTCTCCTGCAAATCAAGACCTATGCATTTTGTTTTTGCTTCTTCTCTTACAAAACTGATCCGATTTTTGTTGGACCAGGGCTTTTTATTAAAGGTAATAAGATTCTCTTTTTGGCGGATAGAAAACATTTTAAACATTTTATCTTATCTGATCGTGAGTTCATCTCAAAGTGTTCAAAATATGCTACTTTTACATTTTTTGATCTATATTCTCAAGAAAAAATATTTACATAAATGTTTTCTGATGCCGTTAAAGCCAATCAATTTATCTTTAATTTGAGCTATAGTATGTCAAAATCGGCCAAGTATTAAAGGAAGAGTAACCTTTCAAATACCATCTAGTCAAATCTATAGATTTGAGCTAAGGGGAGCAATTCATACAGGACGTTACCCGCTTCTGTCCTTAAACTGAATTAACTGAAATCCATGAATATTAAATTATTAAATTTCAAATTTTGATTATGCACAAATCTAGATCTAAATAATTTTTATTCGGACATTGTGAGCTAATGTTATTGATTGTTGTCGTACTAAATGAATCAAATAAAGTTATAATAAAAATTATCTCAAAACTTTACTAAGACATTACAATACAATTCAATAATGTATCTGTTTAACATAGAAGACAGAGGTTCATTTATCTTGATAGAAAGGAACACTAAAATCATCATCATCATAATCAAATTGCTGTAAACTCGTTAATTTGGTCTTGGTTGCAGTGTAACCATCAAAGGTGGGAGTGTGCGCTCCTCCTCAACCTGAGCATCTGGTGAACTAGTTGATGGATGAGGCTTGTTGTTGACAACGTCAACATTGATAAGATCGAACTCGTTACCCAAAACCAACTCATTCAGCGCAAACTTGATGTAATCTTGTTCGTAGTCCAATTGCTTGTCAATGCGAACTGTGAAATTGCCAGTGGAGAGCGAGTTTGAATCTGCAGAAGTGGCAAGAAATGAGATTCGGTAGTGGGTTGCATGGGAGACTAGTTGCTGTGAGGCTGCGAATGGTGGTTCGATAGTTCCCGAGCCGTACTTGTGGTAGTGCTCCAACAATTTCACGATGATTAGAGGTTTGAGTGCTTTGAAAGCGTCAACAACGTTCTCGTCGGTTGCTGATACAGAGGAGTAGCCGCCTGGTGCTTGGAGTCCGATATTGGATCCATCCTGAACCACTCCAGCTGAGATGGTCTGAAGCGAAAACAGGAAAGCCACAAACTGGAGACAATTGAAATGAGACATTGTGAGCTATAAAAAAGAAAGAAAGGTCAATAGAAAAACTACATCTACAAACACTACAAGAACAAAAAATCAAAACAAACCAGAAAAATTGAAATTATATTCAAATCAATTAAAACCCCATTTTCTTTTATACTAAAGGAATTATATTAAAGATCACAATTAAATTCACAATTAAAATGTCAACCTTTGATTCAACTTTCAACTTTATTACAATTTCACCAGAAATTCTCAGTAATTTTATCTCTTTCAATAATTTTTTATCTAACAAATTGAGCGTTAAAATGAAATTATGATTTCAAAGCTTTAATGCAATAATTTTTGGATTATTCCAGGAATTATGCGCTAAATTATGGGTTGGATTTCGAAATCTTTCGAAAACTTATGCTTTAATTTGTAAAAAAAATTGATTATACACTCAAATTAAAATTGATTGAATTTTATTGAATTACTCAAAAATACACACAACTTCAGCTTTAAAGCTTAAAATTAAACCTAGAAACAGACACAATTGAAATTGTCAATCCCATTCCTATTTGCGCAGTTCGAGTGAGCGAATGTTTGTGCCCATAGGAATGTATTCGTTATCACCACGAAGCGTAGTGTTCTGTTGTACCTCGAGAATGTACTCACTGTTGGGCATTGGTTCGTAGATGCAGTTGGGCACTCGATCGAGTTTGCACGTGGCTGGTCTCTCAAAGTTGGCCACAACCGAAAAGTGTCGTCCAGTTTGTCTGTCTTCTGGCAGCTGTTTAAAGTGGGAAATGTTGCGATAGCGAACACTTCGGTTCCATTTGAGACGGTGCTGGATGCAGTGCAACACTTCGGCCAGCATTGACAGCTCTTCCGGGTTGGGATGAACGTTGGGGGCATTGGTGGGATGAACGTTGGGATTGATAGTGGGATGGTCGTTGAAAGAATTATCATTGGACCGAATGAACTTGTTCAAAGCAACACCGCCATCGATGCACAGTTGCACTTCGATTTCGTGTTGACTGTAATTAATTGGTTCATACCTAACATTAATGCCCGTTTGCATATGATCAAAATATTGTCCAGTTATTTTTCGCTCAAAGTCTGCATTAAACGAAAAGCGATAACCCCCATCCACTGCTTCAGGTAGCTCGGTAAAATTCGAAATATTTCTATACACAACACTCTCTTCGTTTAGACGTCTCGATATTTCGGGTAGCATTTGATTCACGATTTCGTACTCTCTGGCAGTGGGAAAAGTGTCTTTGAGGTTTGGGAAAACAGGAGTGAGTCCAACTAAAACGCCACTGCCATCGAAGAGCTGTTTCACTTCGACTTTGTAATGACTGTTGGCAATTGGTTCAGTCGGGCATCCTTGGTCATCGGTGCATTGGTTGGGCTTTCGGACAAAATTGGCGAAAACTGAAAAGTGCAGCGGACTGTATTCACTTGTGTCTCGTGACAATTGAGTGAAGTGCGAGATGTCGCGATACTCGAGACTGCGAGGAGATTCTTGGAACCTTTTCTCAATTTCGTGCATGGCATGTCCCAGAATATTATTTTCACGGTAAGTGAGATTGTGCTCAGATTCCTGGTCGTCGAAAATTCCTCCATCTACATCTACATCTGCACAGTCCGACAGTCCAATCACAAGTCCAATAAGAACGATTGCGGTTGTTTCGAGTGATTTCATTTTGATGAGAACAACTTTTTGAAACTCTCAAAACTTTGTGTTTCAATTATTTCACTCAATCCGTTTATATAACGTTATATAACCTTAATTTATAAAAGTTCAATTCGATGCAAAGTTTAACGCTTGTCAAAATTAATTAAAAAAGGTTATATTTTTTTGAGAGTTTGGTTAAGGTTGAAAGAATTTGTTGATTGGATTTTTGGGTGGATTTTCACGCTTTAATTAAAATTAAAATTTATCGTTTACGAACGTGATGACATTTCTACTGAATAAATGGGGATTTTGGTGTATGAGGTTCGAGTCTAGATCCAAGCTTACTTCTCTCCCCCGCTTGACACAATGAAGCAACATTGCAACAAGCTCATTGCCGCAATCTTCTTGGTTTTCACCATTAGAATCACCAATTGCAAAAACATTTCCGTTGTGTACATTTCAATCGATGTTACATGCGTATAATAAATCCGATCAATGGCCCATTTTTCCCATTGCCCTCATTTACTCTTAAACTTTATACATTCAGAATTAAAATGTCGACCTATGATTCAATTTTCAACTTTATTACAATTTCAACTTAGACAATAACAATTTATATTAACTTATGATAATTTAGGATTATTCCACCAATTATAAAAGAAAATAAATAAATTTTAATTTTGGAATTTGAATTTGAATTTATAACATTTAAAAAACTGTTCCGCAAAAATTTCTTGAAATTACTTTTTATTTAAATACAAAAATTATTTTTAAAAACTTTTAGTTGTTACTAATTCTACCAGGACATGTGACCGTTACGCAGTTCGTTTCCAGACACGAATCGCCTTATTTCGTGGACGTACTTCGCCTCCTGAGTGTTTGAAGTTGATGAAAGCTGGCTGTATCTCTTGGACGTCTGAAAAGTAGCCAGTCAAGAATGATTCACTCCATCCATCACTCGCAATTGACACATTTCGTCTCGCCCCCGCATAGTCAGTTGGCATGTCCTGCTCAAGTCCACTAATGAATTTTATTATTCGCGGTGAATTTTTCTCTTGAATTTTGCCAAATTGCTCCGAACCATTTCCTATGACTCGAAAGAACAGTCCCGCATAGTCGGCACTCACGTCAGTCCAGATCATTCTCTGGTCAAATAGCTCGTATGGCGTCTTCTCATTTTGCAGTTGTGTATAGATGAAGCCAATAAGCCAATTTATTAATTGTTTTATAAATAAAACAAGTCTGGCTGCAAATTCGTAAAAAGCAACGCCAGCTAAAGTTTGTTTTACCTCATAGCTAATTTTATCATTTTTGCATTTATGAATTTTTGCTTCATCTATTTCCTTTATCTAACTGAGTAATCTTTGTATTTTTAAAATAAAATTGTTTTAAACTATTAAATTTGACATTAACTATTCAAAAATATCCCAATTTGTCTAAAATAATAGAAATGTACTAAATCAAGTGATGAAACCCACAAAAAAAACGCTTAACTTGTCACAGATAATCAGCTCTGATAAGACTTTCTTTAGCTAAAAAATTCATTCACTATTGCATATAATTAATCTAAACAAAATGACGATTAAAATGATACTAAATTTCGCATAGATATATAGATAGACAAATGTACAGTTTGATTTTAAGTATTCGGGGTCAGATCTGACCCTTTGGTAATGGGCCAATACCAAAACACTTTGGTCATGCGACTGTTAACTTTGTTGCAATAATTATGATTTATTCCACAAATTATGAGATAAAACATTGAAATCTTTAATGGCAATTACGATGTTGTTTTCCGTAAGCAACAAATTCCAAGCCATAACTATAAAGGTGGTGAACAAAATAACTGTTGAACCATCATTCTCTAGGTTCTAGGACATTAGAACCACTGGACATTATGTCCACTTTTGTACACTGCGTTTTCTTTTAATAAATAAATGGGACATCATGTCCAACAGTTACGACCATCAAAGGTACTAAATTAAAATTTCAAATTTTCCACTTTAGTCAAAATCAATTGTGTGTTTATCATACGCATTTTGATATTGTAGATTGAGTCTATGCACTTGTCATGTATTGGCACATAGATGGGACAGGGTATTGTGGATGTTTTGGAACAGAAATTACTCTTCTTCTCCAGAATGACAGCAAATTGAATTTGCATTCTATTTTGGTCAATATATTTGAATGTCAGAAAACGTCTATACCGAACAGTATAGTTCAAACCAAGTTTATCCTGAATTTGTGTCAGGGCCTCCTTCAGCATATTCACTTCCGAAGCATCAAGATGGTTCTTGTCGACATCTCGTTTCACAGTGACTAGTTTCGTGGAAAGCATTTCATACAATTCCAAACTCATATGCACCTCAATGTAATAATGATCAGAAAGTGGTTCATACTGATTAGAAGTGGCTTGCAAAATTTCTAAATTGACCACTGCCGAAAAATGCATAAATACATCTGAACTCGACTTGTGATGAAATGTCAGATTCCAAAAGCGATTGTCCTGATATCGAATAGTCCCTTTCAATTTGATCTTATCCGGTATTTTGTCAAGGACAGCGTTCAAGCCATATTTTACCATACCCAAAGACTCAGGTTTTGCCTTGTCCTCGGAAAAATCTTCAAAAATAAAATAGTTATTGTCGTGGTCGTCTGCGGAATCTGGTTTTCCATCATTTTCTCTGGGACCATCGATGGGATTGACAGCAACCAAGCCGAGATCGTCAGTGCTACAGCGGAGTCCAACTGCAAGAACAAGCACGAATGCTGAAGCAAATTTGAGGTTATTCATTATTTCAAATGAGAGAGAAAGAAGCGAAGTGTGTGCTTTGAAGTTAGTTTTAGAGTTAATTTTTATAGCCTGAACAGAGCAAAATCTTGCCATTCAAATAGGTTCGCGGCAATAGAAACTAAAAATAAAAATGATAATTCAAAACAAAATTATAAAAATTTTGTGCTAATTTGCTTCAATGCTATTTTACATACAAAGTTTCAAGAAAAAAGTGAAAGATTTAATGTTAAATTGCGCTATCCAAATTTTTCTTTCAAATTATTATTATTTTAATTTACATGTTAATCATAAAATAGATATTTTTTCGCTTGAAAATACGCCACTCACCGGTGGTGATGAAAATCTTGGAAATATTTTATCCAGTTACCAGTAATAACCTGTTTGAGTGGTTTATTAATTGTTTTATAAATAATTCAAGTCGGGCTGCAAACTCGTAAAAAGCGACACCAGCTAAAGTTTGTTTTATCTCATAGCTAATTTTATCACTAATTTTATTCATCAAAACTTTATATATTTAAAATTAAAAGATAATAAATTTTCCATTTAATTAGCAGACCTGATTTTGAAAGAATCGTGCAGACTTGGTAAATTTACATTTTTAATCGAAATGATTTTAAAGACTTTTTTCATTTTAATTGGTAAGTGTTTCATAATTTTGTTTGTAACAACAACTTGAATAATGTTCTTGTTTGTTTGTTTGTTAAAGGTTTAACTTTGATTGTGAATGTCACTGGCCAAACCGCCAATTGCACTGGACCAGGATGGACCGTGTACGGAGATGCACTCAAGTGTATCAAACTGATTGAGAAAAGAGTGATTCGAAAGGAAGCCCTCGCCATCTGTAAACAAGAATCGAACATTGCACAGTCGTATTCAGCAACATCATCACCAAAACTGCTGACAATCACATCACAGTCCCAGCAGAACTTTCTCAATGAATATCTTTTCGCAAAACATAAATTAAAGTCAAATGTTTGGATTGGCGCCAAGCGGTTTACACCGAGCATGGGTGCTGACTACTTTGTATGGGAAGATGGAACAAAAGTTGAATTCGGAGGTTGGGCCAAAGATCATCCCACTACTGTGCGTGAAAGACCTTGTGTGGCGATGGTGCATGACTGGGCAGGCCAATGGAAAGATCTCATTTGTCAATATGAATACTATGTTGTTTGCGAAAGGGAGATGCACAATAATGAGAAACCATGGTCACTGGAAAAATTGACAAAGGAGTTTTTGGATACTCGTAAAAAGCTCACCGATACACTGGACAAGGCAGATATAAAAATCAACAATTTGAAAAAAGATGTTGATGATGAAAAAGCAAATTCAGAGAAACAAATCAACAATTTGAAAAAGAAAGTTGACGATGATAAAGCAAATACAGAAAACCGGTTCAAAAAATTGGAAAAGAAAGTTGACGATGAAAAAGCAAATTCAGAGAAACAAATCAACAATTTGAAAAAGAAAGTTGACGATGATAAAGCAAATACAGAAAACCGATTCAAAAAATTAGAAAAGAAAGTTGACGATGAAAAAGCAAATTCAGAGAAGCAGTTTAACAATTTGAAAAAGGATGTTGAGAATGTTAAAGTGAATTCAGAGAAGCAATTCATCAATTTGAAAAGGGAAGTTGTGAATACACGGACAAATCTCACAAACGATGTGAATGACGCTAAAATTGAAATCATCAATTTGAAAAGGGAAGTTGTGAATACACGGACAAATCTCACAAACGATGTGAATGACGCTAAAATTGAAATCATCAATTTGAAAAGGGAAGTTGTGAATACACGGACAAATCTCACAAACGAGCTGAAGATCGCAAACAAAAATATTACCAATTTGGAAAAGAATGTTGAGGATACACGAAAGAATCTGACAAACGAGCTGAAGATCGCAAACAAAAATATTACCAATTTGGAAAAGAATGTTGAGGATACACGAAAGAATCTGACAAACGAGTTGAAGATCGCAAACAAAAATATTACCAATTTGGAAAAGAATGTTGAGGATACACGAAAGAATCTGACAAACGAGCTGAAGATCGCAAACAAAAATATTACCAATTTAGAAAAGAATGTTGAGGATACACGAAAGAATCTGACAAACGAGCTGAAGATCGCAAACAAAAATATTACCAATTTAGAAAAGAATGTTGAGGATACACGAAAGAATCTGACAAACGAGCTGAAGATCGCAAACAAAAATATTACCAATTTGGAAAAGAATGTTGAGGATACACGAAAGAATCTGACAAACGAGTTGAAGATCGCAAACAAAAATATTACCAATTTGGAAAAAGATACACGGACAAATCTCACAAAACTGAACGATGAACTCAAGATTGCAAATGAAAAGATTGACCAACTTGTAGCGAATTCTACTGGAATTCCTATTGGCTTCATCTATACACAACTGCAAAATGAGAAGACGCCATACGAGCTATTTGGCCCGAGAATGAACTGGACTGACGTGAGTGCAGACTATGCGGGACTGTTTTTTCGAGTCATAGGAAATGGTTCTGAGGAATTTGGCAAAATTCAAGAGGAAAATTCCCCGCGAATGGTAAAATTCATCAGTGGTCTTGAGCAGGACATGCCAACTGACTATGCGGGGGCGAGACGAAATGTGTCAATTGCGAGTGATGGATGGAGTGAATCATTCTTGACTGGCTACTTTTCAGACGTCCAAGAGATACAGCCAGCTTTCATCAACTTCAAATATTCAGGAGGCGAAGTACGTCCACGAAATAAGGCGATTCGTGTCTGGAAGCGAACTGCGTAACGGTCACATGTCCTGGTAAATTCAAATTCCAAAATTAAAATTTACTTATTTTCTCTTATAATTCGTAAAATAATCCAATATTATTATTTGTTGGAGCAGGTTTTAGGAATGCAAGGATCGGGTTAAGTTCCAGTGGGAAAATACATGGGAAGACCGTACAGATTTGAAAATGAATTTTATCGGTCGTTTCGTTACCGTTTTTGATGCTCTAATTTGTAATTTGGCATTTTCTCTCCAGAACCGAAGAATATCCACTCAGATGATCGAGTGGTTCGTGGAATGGACGGGATGGATCTTTGTTGGTGTAGGCATTGGATTTGTACTCAATTGGGCCATTGATCGGATTTACTACACGCGATGATGTAACATCGATTGAAATGTTACCAGCGGAAATATTTTTGCAATTGGTGAGTCCAAAGGTGAAAACCAAGAAGAGTGTCTAGAGAGGGAGAGAAGTAAGTTTGTATTTAGATTTGAACCTCATAAACAAAAAAACCCTATTTATTCTGTAGAAATGTCATCACGTTCGCAAAGGATAAATTTTAATTTTAATTGAATATTCATTAAAGCGTGAAAATCCACCCAAAAATCCAATTAACAAATTCTTTCAACCTTAACCAAACTCTCAAATTCCTAAGCACTCAATGCCAATAGCAATCAAAATAGACTTTTCAAATAAATGTCAATGTGCAATCTACAAACTCAAATCCATTGTATATACGATTGATTAATAAAAATAAAACCTTTTTTTAAATTAATTTTGACAAACATTGAACTTTGCTTTGAATTGAACTTTTATAAATTAAGGTTAGATAACGTTATATAAACGGATTGAGTGAAATAATTGAAACACAAAGTTTTGAATTTTTTAGAGTTTCAAAAAGTTGCTCTCATCAAAATGAAACCACTCGAAACAACCGCAATCGTTCTTATTGGACTTGTGATTGGACTGTCGGACTGTGGAGATGTTGCCTCTGATACTTCCAATGGTCAGGAACATAAACACAACCTCACTTACAATGAAAAGGAAATGCTGGAACACGCATTGCATGAAATTGAGAAACGTCTCAAAGAATCTCCTGAAAGTCTCGAGTATCGCAACATTTCGCACTTCACCCAATTGTCACCAGACCCAAGTTATAGAGGTAGGCAAATGCATTTTTGTGTTTGGGCCAGTTTTTCCCGGAAACTCTACTATGGTAAGCATTGCTTCGAAGACGAAGGCGATGAATGTCCGACTGAACCAATTGCCAACAGTAGACACGAAATCGAAGTACAAATGGCGAGTGATTGCAGTGGCACTTTGGTTAGATTCATTCCTATTGATGATGATGGTGATTTGCTCAACAAGCCAAGCACCGATGAGTCTCATCCCAATGACCGAGAGTACTCAATCCTGAATCAAGTGCTGCCCGAAATATCGACTCGTTTTGGCGAAGAGAGTGTTGTGTATCGAAATATTTCGCATTTTAGTCAGATAACTCCAAACAGAAATGTGAAAGAGGGTGGGCAACGCTTTTTGATTTCTGCAGATTTTGAGCGAAAAATAAGTATATTATATACTGCCGGCATTTACGAAAATAAGAAATTGGGCACTGAAGTTAATTATGAACCAATCGACAACAGTCAACACGAAATCGAAGTGCAGCAGTACAGCAATGGCAGTGTGGCTCTGCTCAAGTTCATTCGGTCCAATGATGATTCTTTCTACGACCATTCCACGATCGATTCCAACTACCATCCCACGGACGATCACACCAACCATCCCAACAAGGAAGAGCTGAGCGAACTGCTGAAGCACCTGATAGATATCATCACTAAAATCGTGGTTTTATTTCGCAACTAGTGCAAAATGATAAAACGTTTATTCTTGTCTAAATGATAATAAAGTATATAAAAGATAATAAAATACTTGATTGTTTCTTTCAACAATTATCAGTAGGACTTTCTCAATGAATATCTTTTCGCAAAACATAAATTAAAGTCAAATGTTTGGATTGGAGCTAAGCGGTTTACACCGAAGTTAGGCCCTGACTACTTTGTATGGGAAGATGGAACAAAAGTTGAATTCGGGGGACACCAAAGCTTCATGCCCGGAGTGTAAATAGTCGATAAATTTGTGTAAATAGCCGCCGCGGGTTGATGCCTCTCTTACCCACTGCCATAGAACACAGTAGAACAGCACCGCACAGCAATGCAAGGCGCCGAACAAACTGTCTTCAATGGCAGTAGATCGAGGTTCATCAGGACACCGGGAGGATAACGACCACAATGTCAAGTCACTAGATCTGGAACTTGGATCTTGGATTCCTTCTTGGATCAAGAAGGAAGGTACAGTCGAGAGGACGATATGCGTTGGCAAACCAAATAGAAATAGAAATGAGATGAACATGTCATCTCGTTGCCTTCTATTAGGCCAGTGTTCGAAATTCGAACTTTTCGAACTGTAGCGGTAGTGGTCGTCGAAAGTGCAAGTCAACGCAAAGCAAAATTCGAATTCGAATTGAGTTTGGCTCAGTCCAAAATTGCAAGTCATTGACTTTATTA
Source organism: Rhizoglyphus robini (assembly GCA_023373905.1). NCBI lineage: Eukaryota > Metazoa > Arthropoda > Arachnida > Sarcoptiformes > Acaridae > Rhizoglyphus > Rhizoglyphus robini. The sequence goes on along the minus strand of JAKIJQ010000051.1, from coordinate 987,502 downwards.
CTGTGCAAGCTACCTTGGATTGCTCGCAAACCATAACCTAATCTTTCGGACCCGCAGCAGGCTGCGGGCCCGAAACATAAGGTTAGGTTTGCTCGTCCCACCGCCCCCCACCCCTAACCTAAACTAACCTAACCTAACTAACCCCAGACCCAATGGAATCCCAGCGTTAGCTATCTAGTCAAATCCAGGTGTATCTCGCACGTTAAAATTGCAAGTCATTGAACGCAAATCAAGATTCGAAATCGAAGCAAGTAAGGCCACGTCATCAAAACCACCAATTCCAAACTGTCAATTAATCGAATTCGAATCTTTATTAGTGCTCCTCCACCGGGTCTACCCAAACTGAACGGGTTCGAAAGCACCCGCACCAATTTTAGAATAGCGCCATCTGGTGGTAGTGAAATAGAACAGTGTTGGTCGCCTGCCTTTGCTGTACTGTACCGAATTCGGAGATTGGGCCAAGGATCATCCCACTACTGTGCGTGAAAGACCTTGTGTGGCGATGGTGCATGGAAAGACCTCATTTGTTAAATGGAATTTTATGTTGTTTGCGAAAGGGAGATGCACGATAATGAGAAACCATGGTCACTGGAAAAGTTGACAAAGGAGTTTTTGGATACTCGTAAAAAGCTCACCGATACACTGGACAAGGCAGACATACAAATCAGATCAAATTCTTCACAAGATTCTCAACATGTTAACATGTTTCATGTTAAAAAGTTTGCAAAATCAAAGACGTTCAAATCATTCTTAAAATGACTTCATATCAAGAATAGCAATCCATTTCGTCGATTCACATTCATTAAATCAGCATTGACATCATTTCGGCCCGGAAAAGCAATTTAGAATGCCCAACAAATTTAACGAATCATCGGGAATCATCATCATACGAGTACTTACGAATTGAAGCATTGATTTTTGAAATTTGAAATGCCCATAATCAAGTATCCACAGCTCATTCCATCACATAGATTTTCACCCCTACTCGTGACAAAAGTAATTTCCCCAATTGGTGAATTGGACTTTAGTTCCATTAAAATTAAAATGTCAATTAAAATGTGACGTTTCAATTTTTCAACTTTCAACTTTAAATAATTTTTTGTCGAAATTTTCTACAATTTTCAACTTATCCTATTTTGTTCAATAATTTTTTTATCTAACAAATTGAGCGTAGAAAAGAAATTAATAGTTCACCTTTTAAAACGAAATTGGCAAATTATTTCACAAATTTTGAGGCAAAATGAAATGAAATCTCGTTAAGATTTAGTAAGATTTTTGTTTCAAATTGAACTTTCAAATTTTAAGGCTAGATCACTTTATTGGGTTATTATATAAACGGATTGACAGAAATAATTAGAGGAGCGAACTGACGAACGAACACCCGAGCGTAGCGAGGGTGTGAGAGAGATAGTGAGTGACGAGTCTACCCCAAAAATTTGGGAGAATTGGATTTCTTGTCCGGATAACTCCTCCGAAACCACTGCATGGATCGGTCTGAAAATTTAACACAGTGTTCTGATGGTAGTGAAGATGTGCAGAGCGAAAATAGGTCACTGTAGGTCAAAGGGCAACGGAGTTATGATTTATTGAAAATTCCAAATTTTGCATAGAAATGTGTAGGGCCCGAGTATCAACAGTGGGTGTGAGACAGACAAGCACACACGCGGAACAGCCCGCCCGCTGTGCGCAAAGAGGATGCGCAGTGACAAACACACCCACACAATAGTGCTGTGATTCACATACGAGTAGTAGGTGTTATTGTGCTTACATTGGACCGAATTGCTTTATGTTGACTGTAACTGTTTATGTTGATATCAAAACATTGAAAAAGAACATATTTTGCTGGTTGTGATAATGTATATGTTTTCGCAATACCTTTGATTCAATGACCTTTGTGATGTATAATGTTATATTTAGCATTTTATAAAGATATTTTTGATAAGTCGATTGTATCCGATTGTGATTATAAGCTGCAGCTAATGAGAGGGAAGACTAAAGTAGACGATTTTTGTTTCATGTTAATGGCAATGTTCAGAATGCTCTATTTTTGCTGTCTTTATAAGAACGATTTTGTACTTCACGACTAAACGAACAAAAATTCACTTTCACTACTAGAACTTCAGAGAGTAAAGACAGTTCTTCAATTCAAATTTTGAACTTCAAAAGAAGCTTTTAAATTATTTTAAATGCTAAAGCATTTTCCATGTTTTAATTCCGTTAGCTCCGAAATAATGCCAACATGATCACTTATCTTTTTTTAATCAAACAAATTCATTACCCCAGTTGTTGGTTGTGATGGCATAATATGTCATACTAATGTATTTGACCTTTACATATTTGGACCTTGATGCTACCCAAACTGAATACGAGATGTGATCTGTTTTCTGAAGATCTTTTGATTGTACTTGATTGTGAGAATATGAGCGGAAATAGTTTTTCCAAAGTAGGAGAAGATGTCTTTGTTTTATATGAATAGTCATGAATAATTTTCAAAAAGCTCAATACATAAATTTTAGAGGATTTTTCAGATGAATTTTTGCAAAATAATCTGTACCTCAAATACTTGAAGTTACTATTACTTGAAGCGAGTGATATCTAATGAAAAATTTTCTATAGACTAGACCGTTCGCTCCGACTTTACGCCAACGGCGTTATTTATCTTTAAAATTAAGAAAGCAAGAGGGCTTCATAACGCCTGGTGTTTCTAAAACTAGTATTTATTTAATTCCAAAGTTTCAACAAGTTTACTAAAAAAAGAACCAATTCTGTTGAGAAACAGGGCCGTAACCTCAAAATTTTTGTTCACCGGCACTTCAAAATTTTCCTTCCCAAAATCAAGTGAGGAGCAAAAAAAAAGGTCCCAGCCTAAACTTACCGGCAAAGGCCGGTGGTGCCAAGTAGGAGGTTACGGCCCTGCAACTGTAAACCAAGAACCAGACAATTGCTATTCCTATTTGCGCAATTCGAGTGAGCGAATGTTTGTGCCCATAGGAATGTATTCGTTATCTCCACTAAGTGTAGTGTTCTGTTGTACCTCGACATAGTACTCACTGTTGGGCATTGGTTCGTAGACGCAGTTGGGCACTCGATCGAGTTTGCACGTGGCTGGTCTCTCAAAGTTGGCCACAACCGAAAAGTGTCGTCCAGTTTGTCTGTCTTCTGGCAGCTGTTTAAAGTTGGAAATGTTGCGATAGCGAACACTTCGGTTCCATTTGAGACGGTGCTGGATGCAGTGCAACACTTCGGCCAGCATTGACAGCTCTTCCGGGGTGGGATGGTCGAGCAAAGAATCATCATTGTACCGAATTGGGATAAACTTGAGCAGAGAAACACTGCCATTGCTGTACTGTTGCACTTCGATTTCGTGTTGACTGTTATCAATTTGTTCATATATGACTCCGATGTATATGAGACCGCCATCTTTGGAATGAAAAGACACACTTTCCTTTCGCTCAAAGTCTGCCCAAATCAAAAAGCGTTGCCCATCCTCTTCCACATTTCTGTTTTGAGTTATCTGACTAAAATGTGAAATATTTAGATACACAACATTGTCTTGGTCTAGACGTGTAGCTATTTCGGGTAACACTTGATTCAGGATTGAGTACTCTCGGTCATTGGGATGAGACTCTTCGGGGTGTGGGTTGTTTCGCGATTCAGCATCGTCATAAAGAGGAATGAATCTAACCAGAATGCCACTGCCATCGCTCGCCTGTTGTACTTCGATTTCGTGTCTACTGTTGGCAATTGGCTCAGTATCGCATCCTTCGTTATCGGTGCATCCGTAAAGCCTGCGGGCAAAACTGGCCCAAACATAAAAATGAATCTTACTACCTGCATTGCTTGGGTCTGGTGACAATTGGGTAAAGTGAGAAATGTTGCGATACTCGAGACTTTGAGGAGATTCTTTGAGACGTTTCTCAATTTCGAACAATGCTTGTCCCAGCTTTTCCGTTTCATTGTAAGTGAGATTGTGTTTATGTTCCTGACCATTTGAAGTATCAGAAGCAACATCTCCACAGTCCGACAGTCCAATCACAAGTCCAATAAGAACGATTGTGGTTGTTTCGAGTGGTTTCATTTTGATGAGAGCAACTTCTTGAAACTTTTGCAATTCAAAACTTTGTGTTTCAATTATTTCACTCAATCCGTTTATATAACGTTATCTAACCTTAATTTATAAAAGTTCAATTCGAAGCAAAGTTTAATGTTTGTCAAAATTAATTTAAAAAAGGTTTTATTTTTAAATACATTTTATAACATTTGGAAAATCTATTTTGATTGCTATTGGCATATGAGTGCACAGGGATTTGAGAGTTTGGTTAAGGTTGAAAGAATTTGTTGATTGGATTTTTTGGGTGGGATATTCGCGCTTTGAATGAAATTTCAATTTCAATTACAATTTATCGTATACGAACGTGATGACATTTCTACTGATTTATTGTTTTTGTTTAGAACGGAGACATATTTTCGGATGATTTGAGCTAAAAAAGAAAAAGAAAGATAATTGACAACCAAAAATTTGATAAAACAAAGCTTACCAATAAATATCTGAAATAATATTAAAATAAATAAAAAAAACCTATTTTGTGTTATACATTTACAATTAAAATGCGAAACTTTGATTATTCAACATTCAACTTTATTTACAATATCATTGATATTTTCATTATTCTCCACTTTATCATATCTCGATAAATAATTTTCATATAACGAATTGAGCGTAGAAACTAAATTATGCTTTCAAAACCTTAATGCAATATTTTTTTGATTATTCCAGGAATTATGAAGTAAATTAAGTTGAAGATTTTTTTAACATTTCAAAACTTCTTATCTTCTTGAATCGTACCAAATTTCGCAGAACGTCTACCCTCGACTTTTTAAGTGCTTATATTTAAGTATTCACTGAAATAATATTGAATTTCAAAGTTTTAACAAGTTGACCCAACAAGGATCCAATTGTATCGAAAAAGCTTGAAAATTATAAAATCGAAAGTCAATTTGCAATAATAACTTTATTTGAAAACTAAAATTATTTTTTAAAACAAAACATTTATTTGAAACTCAATCAAACAAACAAACATTGGCCAATTACGCAGTTCGCTTCCAGACACGAATCGCCGTATTTCGTGGACGTACTTCGCCTCCTGAGTGTTTGAAGTTGATGAAAGTAGGCTGAACCACCTTTTGGGAATCTGAAAAGTAGCCAGTTAAGAATGATTCACTCCATCCATCACTCGCAATTGACACATTTCGTCTTGCCCCCACATACACAGTTGGCATGTCCTGCTCAAGACCACTGATGAATTTTACAATTCGCGGTGAATTCTCTTCTTGAATTATGCCAAATTCCTCCGAACCATTTCCTATGACTCTAAAGAACAGACCAGCATAGTCGGCACTCACGTCAGTCCAGTTCATTCCCGGACCAAATAGCTCAAATGGTGATTTTTCATTTTGCAGTTGGGCATAGATGAAGCCAATTGGAAGTCTACTCGAATTAGCTCTAAGTTGGTCTATATTTTCGTTTGCAATCTTAAGTTCATTGTCAAGATTTGTGATATTTTTCCGGGTATTTCCAACTTCCTTTTCCAAAGTTTGAATATGATCGTTTGCGAGCTTCACTTCGTTTGTGAGATTTGTCCGGGTATTTCCAACTTCCTTTTCCAAAGTTTGAATATGATCGTTTGCGAGCTTCACTTCGTTTGTGAGATTTGTCCGGGTATTTCCAACTTCCTTTCCCAAAGTTTGAATATGATCGTTTGCGAGCTTCACTTCGTTTGTGAGATTTGTCCGGGTATTTCCAACTTCCTTTCCCAAAGTTTGAATATGATCGTTTGCGAGCTTCACTTCGTTTGTGAGATTTGTCCGGGTATTTCCAACTTCCTTTCCCAAAGTTTGAATATGATCGTTTGCGAGCTTCACTTCGTTTGTGAGATTAGTTCGTGTATTTCCAACTTCCTTTTCCAAAGTTTGAATATGATCGTTTGCGAGCTTCACTTCGTTTGTGAGATTAGTTCGTGTATTTCCAACTTCCTTTCCCAAAGTTTGAATATGATCGTTTGCGAGCTTCACTTCGTTTGTGAGATTAGTTCGTGTATTTCCAACTTCCGTTTTCAGTTTTTTGATTGTCTCGTCCGATTTCTCAACATCCGTTTTCAGTTCTTTGATCGTCTTGTCCGATTTCTCAACATCCGTTTTCAGTTCTTTGATCGTCTTGTCCGATTTCTCAACATCCGTTTTCAGTTCTTTGATCGTCTTGTCCGATTTCTCAACATCCGTTTTCAGTTCTTTGATTGTTTTGTCCGATTTCTCAACATCCGTTTTCAGTTCTTTGATCGTCTTGTCCGATTTCTCAACATCCGTTTTCAGTTCTTTGATTGTCTTGTCCGATTTCTCAACATCCGTTTTCAGTTCTTTGATCGTCTTGTCCGATTTCTCAACATCCGTTTTCAGTTCTTTGATCGTCTTGTCCGATTTCTCAACATCCGTTTTCAGTTCTTTGATCGTCTTGTCCGATTTCTCAACATCCGTTTTCAGTTCTTTGATTGTTTTGTCCGATTCCTGGACATCCGTTTTCAGTTCTTTGATCGTCTTGTCCGATTTCTGAACATCCGTTTTCAGTTCTTTGATTGTTTTGTCCGATTTCTCAACATCCGTTTTCAGTTCTTTGATCGTCTTGTCCGATTTCTCAACATCCGTTTTCAGTTCTTTGATTGTTTTGTCCGATTCCTGAGCATCCTTTTCCAACATTTTGATTTTATTGTCTGCCTTATCCAGTGCATCAGTTAGCTTTTTCCTAGTTTCCAGAAATTCCTCTGTCAACTTTTCCAGTGACCATGGTTTCTCATTATCATGCATGTCCCTCTGACAAACCACAAAGTACTCCATGTCACAAATGAAATCCTTCCAATTGCCTCCTGCATCAATCGCCATCGCAACACAAGGTCGTTCACTCACTGAAGTTGGATAACCTTGGGCCCAACTGGAAAATTGACTTTTGATCCATTTTCCCAAATGAAATAATCAGCACCCATGTTCGGCGTAAACCGCTTGGCACCAATCCAAACATTTGACTTCAATTTATTTTTAGTGAAAAGATATTCATTGAGAAAGTCCTGCTGGGTCTGTGAATCGATTGTGAGCAGTTGTGGTGGATGGGATGATGTTGCTGAATACGACTGTGCAATGTTTGATTCTTCTTGTTTACAGATGGCGAGGGCTTCCTTTCGAATCACTCTTTTCTCAATCAATTTGATGCATTTTTGTGTATCTTTGTACACGGTCCATCCTGGCCCAGTGCATTTGGCGGTTTGGGCTGCAACGTTCACAATCAAAGTCACACCTTTAAGAATATTAAAAAAACATTGTTCAAATTGTTACAAACAAAATTAATAAACACTTACTAAATAAAACCAAGAAAATGTTAATCGAAATCATTTTGATTAAAAATGTAAAGCTTTCTTTCAAAGATACCAAGTCTTCAATGTCTCTTCAAAAATCAGGTCTACTATTTAAATGGAAAACAAATTGAACTTTGAATTTAAAATTTATAAAGTATATGATGATTCAAATTAGTGCTAAACCGAAATCGAACTATCTTTTAGTAATAATTGGGTAAATTTACTTGAAATCATTAGTTGGCTTGCTTCTGCTGAAATTGATTTATCCAGAAAAATAAGCATTTATTTTTAATTTAACATTAATTAAATTAATAAACCACTCAAACTGGTTATGAACTGGATGAAATGGTTCCAAGATTTACAACACCACCAGTGAGTGGTGTGTTTTTCAACTGAAAAATAATTCATTTTATGATTAAATTAATAAATTAATAATTTGAAAGAAAAATTCGAATGGCATAATTTAGCATTAAATCTTTAGTTTTTTCTTGAAATTTTGTATGCTAAAAATCATTGACGCAAATTATCGTGAAATTATTATAATATTATTGTGAATTATCATTTTGCTTATTGACTTCTATTGTCGAGAACCTATTTGAGTGACAAGATTTTACTTTTTCAGGCTATAAAAATAATTTGAAACTGACTTCAGAGCACAGTTCATTTCACTACTTCCTTCTCTCTTTCTCTCTTTCTCTCTCTCTCACTTGAAATTATGAATAACCACAAATTCATTTCAGTTTCATTCATGGTTTTCACTCTCGGGCTTCTCGTTGGTACTGATGGCTCTAAAGCTGATGACTTTTCCGACGGCCACGAATTCAAGGAAATCAATCCAATTGATGTTGTCCAGAATTATTACAAAGCTGATACCGCCGACGATAGCGAAAATGAATATTATTTTGAAGATCTACCAGAAAACAGGTCTCAACCTGATGCGTTTGAAATGCTAAAATACCTTTTGAAGAATGTCCTTCACGAAATACCCAGTTGGCTGAATTTAAACGGGACTATTCGGTATCAGGACAATCGTTTCTGGCATTTCACATTTTTAGACAAGTCATATTCAAATGTACTTGTGCATTGTTCGGTGATGGTCAATTTGGAAAACCATATTTCCCCAAACTCCTCTGATCCTAGATGGATCCGAACACTTCCGGGTCAATATCGCATTGAGGCGCAGTTGTCTTTGGATTATAAAAATGACATCAATTTATCTCCGAAGCTAATCAATGTGACACGAGTTGTCGATCCGAGTCATCCCGATGGTGTGCAGATGAACATCCTGAAGGCGGTTCTCGGCTTTGTTCAGAATGCCTTTAACTTGGACATGCCCATTCGGTATGGACAATTTATCGCACTTTTGTACGGACAGCCTCCACCGGTGACTGGTCAAGAAATTCATGTTGGTGTCATTTTGGAGAAAAAAAGTAATTTTTGTTTGAAAACCCAGCTGATACTATGCCAAACATATGTCCCACTTTTTGAAAACACCAAAGATTCCACTTATTTTTTAAAGATAAATGAAATTGATGGTGAGCCAACGTTAATTGTTTTGAAAAGAATTGATTTTCCAGTTTAGTGCCTTATGAATCATAAGGCGGGCTACCCGGGCTTCGCACCGGATTTGCTCAATTCAATACAAACTTGTAAACAAAATTTAAAAAATAAATAATTGTTACAAATAAAGTCTCAATTTGTAAAAAGCATATTCCGCAGTCTTTTGATAAGTAAAATAAATAGTGCTCAGTTTATATATATTATCAGATGAGTTAAATACATTCCTCTCGACACCATCATTCGTTCACTCGATCTACACAAATTGGAATGGAATTATGAATTATGAATGAAAAAATGTCAAGTTTTGATTGAACTTTCAACTTTATTATTTATTTTATATGTTAATTTTATCTTATCATATATAGATCGTTAATTTTTTTTATCTGACAAATGTAGCGTTGACAAAATTGCGAAATTGAAAAAAAGCGAAATTGTCATTTCAAAACATTGATGTATAATAATTTTGGGCTATTTCATGAATTTAAATGGTTAGTTTGAACGAGTTAAAAATTGAAGTAATTTTGTGAAAAAATAAAGCCAAATTAAAACATTATTCCACAATTGTGACATTTCATTTGGATCACATCCAATTTTTAATGGAGCAACACATCAACAATTTGACATAAGCAAAGTGCTCTTTCCGAACGGACAAGATTTCGAATCCGAGCAAAAGTTATCTAATGGAAACTGATAGCATTAGAATGTGTTCTTTTAAACCCTAAAATGTTGCTTAATTTGATTAAAATTTAATAGATGCACTGCTGCCATCTAGATTGTGTCAGTGTTACAACTTTTTTTTTACAACCTACTCCTTTTTTTCTCCTCTTCATTGAACCATTTCATAACCTTTAGGAACATCTGCGGTGATAACATCACGGTGGAAGTGATTCTCAATGGCAACTCATTATTGATAAGATTTAAAAAATAAGATTTTCACTTTAGTACTTTATGATCCATATGCAGTGTCCCATGGCATCCCACCTTTAAAAAAATTCCTAGAATTGTAGTCATATCTATCATCAAATTGATGACGTTTATTAAATTGAGAGATAAAAATTGTAAATCTTATCTATCAAATTGAGCGTTAAAATTTGCTTCAAATCGAACCTTTCAAATTAAGGTTATATCACTACATATATAAACGAATTGACTAAAAAAAACTTGAAACCAAAAGTTGTTGATTTTCAAAGTTTCAAAACAAGTTGTCCCAGACAAACATGAAACCACTCGAATCAGCCACAATTCTTCTGATTGGACTCGTCATTGGACTGTTTGACTGTGCAGATGTTGTTGCCCAATCGTCGTATATCGTGGGTGATGGTGCTGAAGGATCTTACTACGGCCTGGAACCTGATCACCAATTCAGTCGCACTCAAAATCAAATGCTGAAACACGTATTGTACGAAATTGAGAAACGGCTCAAAGAAACTCCTGACAGTCTCGAGTATCGCAACATTTCGCACTTTACCCAATTATCACGAAATGAAGAGAGAATTGCGCACTTTTCGGTTTGGGCCAATTTTACACGGAAGCATTGCATTCAAATTTTATTCAATGAAAATAGATGCAAGAAATACGAATGCACATATGAACCAATTGCCAATAGTAAACACGAAATCGAAATACTACAGGCCAACGATTTCAGTGGCACTCTGGTTAAATTCATTCCTCTTTATGATGATGCTGATTCTCACAACAACCCACGCACCGAAGAGTCTCATCCCAATGACCCAGAGTACACAATCCTGAATAAATTGTTACCCGAAATATCGACACGTTTAGGCGAAGAGAATGTTGTGTATCGAAATATTTCACATTTTAGCCAGCTGTCTCAGAATACAAATGTGGAAGAGGGTGGGCAGCGCTTTTTGATATGGGCAGACTTTGAGCGAAAAACAATATTGGGTTATGGTAACGGTTACGATGTATTATGCAAAACTAAGGCAAATACAGGAATGGCAATCATGTATGAACCAATCGATAACAGTCAACACGAAATCGAAGTGCAGCTGTACAGCAATGGCAGTGTGGCTCTGCTCAAGTTCATTCGGTCTAATGATGATTCTTTCAACGACCATACCACCAACAATCCCACCCATGATCCCAGCGACCATTCCACGATCGATCCAAACATCCATCCCACCAACGATCCCCTGGACCATCCCACCCCGGAAGAGCTGTCAATGCTGGCCGAAGTGTTGCACTGCATCCAGCACCGTCTCAAATGGAACCGAAGTGTTCGCTATCACAACATTTCCAACTTTAAACAGCTGCCAGAAGACAGACAAACTGGACGACACTTTTCGGTTGTGGCCAACTTTGAGAGACCAGCCAAGTGCAAACTCGATCGGGTGCCCAACTGCATCTACGAACCAATGCCCAACAGTGAGTACTATGTCGAGGTACAACAGAACACTACGCTTAGTGGAGATAACGAATACATTCCTATGGGCACAAACATTCGCTCACTCGAACTGCGCAAATAGGGATGGGATTGACAATTGCCTGAATATAGATTTAAAGTTAAAGTTGTAAACTTGCTTGTATTTAAGTAATCCAATAAATTTTCAATCAATGTTAATTTGAGTTTGCAAATCTTTGACTTTAAGGGGTAATCAAAGTATATTTGTGTAACAAATACATTGCATTACAACTGCATTTTTATTATTAATTGTGCAAATTTTCATGAAATTAGTAATTGACTTGTTTTTGTTAAAACTGGTATTTAGAAAAAAATCATTTAATTAAACTTTACAAATGGTTAATTAATAAACCATTCATATGGCCAACTGAGTGAAATCGTTCCATGATTTACAACATCACCTGTGGGTGACGTATTTTCAATTGAACAAAGTCCATTTTACGCTCAAATTAATAATACGAAAGAAAAACTTGGATGTCATGATTTAGCCGTTTGCTTTTTTAGAAATTTTGCATGTAAAATATTATGGACACAAATTATCACGAAATAATTAAAATTTTATTATGAATTATCATTTTGATCATGGATTTCGATTTCCAAGAAACTATTTGAGCGTATTTTTCTCTGTTCAGACAATGAAAACTTTTAAAAGCAAAATTCAAAACGTACTTCACAAGCACTTCTCCCTCTCACATGAAGCAACTCACATTTGTTGCCGAATTCTTCTTGATTCTCGCAGTTGGGCTCTTCAATGGTGACGAAGCTGAACTGCTGATGAATTTCCCGACTATTATGAAATCAATTCCATCGATGATGATGACTACCAAATGACGACCTAAATGACGACAAACCCGATGCCGCTTACGATCTCCACAATGATAAATTTTTCTTTAAAGAATTCTCCGAAAACAAGTCCAAACCTGAGACTTTAGACATGGTGAAATGTCTCACAAGGAAAAGCCTTTGAAAAAGCAGTTTCTGTGGCAAAACATAGCCAATACCCTCACCCATGAATGTCCCAATTTATGACAAGTCCGTTGACTTCATTTAAAACATCAAAGCGCAACAACTTCTTAATGGATAGCTATTATGTAATGACTCTCCATTGAGATTTTCTTGCACCATTTTGTAATAAATGAAATGGAACAAATGGACTAGCCATATAAATTAGAACATATGTTTGACAGGGTATTAGTTCTGTTTTTAGGCAAAAATTGCTCTTTCAAAGGATTTTCTTCAAGAGATATTTCACCATACCTAATGTCTCAGGTTTGGACTTTTCTTCGGAAAAATCTGTGAATTTATTATAATGCTTAAATTTTGACTAAAAATCAAAGAAATCAATAAATTCTAAATCAATGATAATATGAGTTTTCAATCAAAGCAAACAAAAAAATGTAAATAATTAAAGTACATTTTAAATTATAAATACAGTAATTTTGAATTCATTCCAATAAATTTGATGTAAAAAATATCAAACAAAATTAATTGGAAAATGTTTTTAGGGGAAATAATAGATCATAATAAAATGATTTAAAACAAACTGGAAACGTACTTAAGGATTTAAATTAATTAAACATTTTGAATTGATTTGACATCTCGAATTTGATTTTTTGATTGACTTGAACTTTTTTCTCAATTGAACTCCAATTTATCGATTTTCTTCTTCAATTGGTTCAAGTTCTGCATACACACGAACATTAAATAACGCGTGTTCAATTCTGCGTTCAATTTGACCATTTCTGATAAGCCAAACAAAGTTGCCTTGTAGTAGGTTGGGCGGAGGTTGTTGAATCGCCTGAAATTGGTTGATTGGAGGTTGTTGCTGATTGTTTCGACGTTGGTCACCGTCAACTTGGTCAACTTGGTCATTTCCTTGAGCATTAATAGTTGAGGTTATTTCTGGAGTTTGTGGTGGAATGCACATTTTGTTTGGTTGGTTTTGGATTAAACACTTTTCAATTAACAGTAACAAAGTTGACGGCTAAAAAGCGTCGGCCGTGAAGTAGCTAATAAGTGAATATTGTTCAAATTGGACCGATTCTGCAGACAACCTTCACTCTGGCCTAGTGTTCCACATAATGAGCCAACTCGATTCTGTGTTGTTTAACAGTGACCCCTTCATACCCACACACTTACTTTCATTTTATTTACGTAAGAACGCGGACATAATGCGCATGGTATCGTATTATTATAGCCAAATTATTAGTATAAAGGCCAATTAGTGGATACGCTTGTTGGCGTCCAATAGTTTCCGTTGCGTAATGAACCAGATTCTTAAAATTTTGAAACGTGAACTCGATTAAAATCAAGTTCATGGTTAATAAAACTATGCATCTAGACTGCATAGTATTTCATAATTAATCGCCGGTTTGGTTTGTTAAAGTTTAAAGGCAAATAATTAAAATTTAAAAATATATAGGAAAATTTTATTCAAACAATATTTAAGAAAAAATTGTATTGGAAATGTTGGAAGTGATCAATGTGAAATAAAACAAAATTAATATCAAAGAATTTTATTGAAAAATTGAAAAAATATAAATTCTAAAGACGCATAGTTTGGTCGGCGTTTCATTGACCAAAATCATGAATAAACGACTAGAAACTGGAAATAATTCAAGAAAAATTATGAATGAACTCTTGTTTGAGTTCTTGAATTGCCACTTGAGCCAAGCTATCGACCTTCTCCTTTTTGGGGTCGATTTGTGCCAATTCTGTGATCGATTTGGCGATTTCTGATGACCCAGCCAAAGTTGCCTTGTGGTGGGCCGAGGTTGAATCGGCTGAAGTTGGTTGGTCTGGAACAGATTCGCTTGGAATTGGTTGGCCGGTGGTTGATCATCGTCTCCTTGATTACCTCCTTGACCATTTATACTAGAAGTGATTTCTGGTGGTTGTTGTGGAGCGCACATTTTGCTCAACAAGAATCGAGTAACAATTGTAGAGGGTGAACGTAATCGTAATCGCAAGGATACAGAACTTTGAAGCAAAGCTTTCATATGCATAATTCTAAAAGTCTTAATACCCCAAAATGATAAGCCTTTAATATTACTTTTGTTAGTATTGTTGGCCAAAACAATAATGATAATGTTAAGCGATTCATTGAATTCAATTATTGAATCAATAAATTATTCTTGAACAATTAACACTCAATTATCATCAAATAAGATTTTACTTGCTCAAAAGATTCCTACAGTGAAGTAGCTAACAAGTGAATATTGTTCAAATTGAACCAAATCCGACTTGACTGATTGGAAATTGACTGACCCAAACTTTATTTGACGGTTTACTAAGTAATTTTTTTTAGATTTTATTGGTATTAATAGGATCAAATTTCTGTAACAAAACTTTACCGAAAGTGGTTCGATCAAAGTTAAGGGCAAAGACTTTTATTGAGAAAACTTAAAAAGTGCAAAAATTGCCAAACTATAGAAACTTAAAGAAACTTATCTTATTTTATCTTAAACCGCTGAAATTCGACATTTTCTTGCCGTCTGTCATTAATTTGGCTACTTGAAAAAGTTAGCGACCTTGATTTTGACCATTTCGTTGTCTGTTAAGCGAAAAGGCAAGATTACGCCATATTGAACGCCATCTGGCTTGAATCCGTGCATGCCGTTGCTGCTGTTCTGCGATTTGTTCATATTGACCGGGGCGTTCCTGTTGGTTGGGGCCGGCTGAAATCACGTACACTTTCACATCGTAGCGTTCCTGTTGAGCAAATGCTAGACGGCACCAAGCAGATTGGGGGCTAGATTTCACTCTTTGAGCTGGTGCACTGGTTTGTCTCACTTCTTTCGGGGTTGGTTGTTCAGGCATGGTGTGAAATGTTTTTCACCGATAAACTTTGTCAAGTTCGAAAGAAGTTCGGTAGTGAAGTAGCTAACAAGTGATTCACAAGTGAATATTGTACCAAAGTTCTGTAGACAGATTATTGTCTGGCTCTAAATGGCCTAGTGATCCATTTACAGAGAATATTCTGGTTTTTTTCACAGTGACATAGTGGCACACACACTAACTTTGGTATATACTTATGTAAGACCGCGGAGGCGTGGTATCGTATCGATTTATTGCAAAATTATTATAATTGGCCAATTAGTATAAGAATCCTTAACGAAGCTCGATATGTAGCATTGTCATACTTTCAGTTGAGTAATCGTTTTTCAAATTTGGAAATTTGAACTCTAATCAAATTGAATCCCACCGACCTTAACCTTAACGTCATCTTGTGCAAGGCTAGACTGCGTAGTTGTTTGCATATTAAAGTCTGCATAGTTATTAAAGTAAACAATTAAAATCTAAGAAATCATAAAGAAAATTTATTTAATAAAACAAAAAAGCCATTAAAGTGGCGTTAATAATAAAAATTGAAATCAAGGCAAAATGGTTGCGATTTGGAAATTTGAACTTTAAATGTTCTTTTTTGAGTTTTTGTTCAATCTTGTTTGTGTCTTTCAAGTCTTAGGACAAGTTGATGACTTCTGATGACCCATCCAAAGATGGCGGTTGTTAGTGGCTGATTTGTTTTACTTTTGTTGATTCGCTTGATTTTTGATTTGATGTTGAATCCTTAAGAACTTGATTGGCATGAGGTTTGAAGCTCTTGAGGTAATTTGCCTTCAGGTTGGACATCATTGTCATTTGAACTCACTGGAGCTCGTCTATGATTTAATAAAATACAAATTTTGTCAATTTTGATTCGTAAAAATATTGTAATGGTAAACTGAAAAAAACGTAAAAAATGACGAGTACACAACTCTCAATACGCAAATCAATGAGTCTAAATATTGATTTTGGAAGTATTGTTGAACAAAACATGATGATATTAAAAATCATTGTTATTAGTCCAATAATCAAATGCTTTTAATCTCATTCAAATCTCAAAATTCAATAAAAGTTATGCTCGAGTGTTTCTTTGAATTTATTAAATCCGCACTATTTTCACACAATCGATTTGTTTAACGAGATCTCTATATATTCTCTAGATATTTATATATTTTTGTACCTATTTTAATTAATTTGTAAAAGAAATCACATTAAAAATCGACTTAATGGTGGTTAAATTCGAAATACTAATAAATTCGATTTAAAAGGCTAATTCGGTCTATTGCCGCTAGATGGCACCACAGGTTCTATCGGATATTTTGTTGTGTTTATATTTTCCTCTCACTTTTGATTTGATTTGAACATATCGCAACTAACTAAGACTGAGTTTATTTCTGTCTGTTTATTGTTTGTATTTGGCCAAATGTGACTTTTCGTGTTTCCTGTGTTTGTTGGTACACCACAAACATGTTTATTCATCAATCTTCAAATGTTTACGATTTAGTCGATTTACTTTTGAGTGACATAATCGCAGCATATTCGGGACATTCCTAATTGAGCCTAAACAGTAGGGAAAATGCTGTTATTGTGGACAAACGAGCAAAAACGATTCCATTTGTGTCCATTATGAATTAGTTTGTATTGAGTGGATCACAGTTTGTCCTTTGTACTACAGTAAACTCTCGTTAATTTGACAACTTGGGGAGTCAAATTTGAAGAAAATTGTCAAATTATAAAATAACGAAATTTTTTTAAAATGATCAAATTATCATTTATTGATGGAAATTATTACTTAAAAACAGTTGTTTAATCATTTTTAGCATAAATTAACAATTTTAGTAACATTTTAATGTGAAATTGTTGAAAAATTATTTTGGTTGTTTCGAAAAATAATCAAAAATTGACTTTTGTTTTGGTAACTTTGACATATCTTTTGAAATGACATCAGAAAGTTTTCTAAAAGCAATTCTATCATTGCTGTCAAATGATTCACTTTGAAGAAAATAACTTGATAACAAATTTGCAGCTTTCAGAGCATCGATTGTTTTAATTTTCGGAGTTTGAACTTCTACTATTTCTGAATCGCTTGCTTCAGAGTCAGTTTCAATCTCATCATCACTACCTACAATTATAGTCTTGTCATCGTCTTCGGTTTCATCAACAACTGGTCGAAACCCACTTTCAAATGTCAATACGTCAGAATCTGCGTTAGCAAACTCATCAAATGAAAAGTTCATGTTGGAGGGGAAAAAATGAGCAATTGCTTCTTCGTTTGTCTCAACATGAACTTCAGGACTAACCGAATTTTCGTCACTTTCAGCATGAATATTTTGCAATGCGTGTCGAAAACAATTTTCAATTGTGGTAGGTTTTACATCTTGCCAAGCTGCGACAACTATTTCAATACCCTGAAGAATGTTCACTTCTGTAAAGGTTTTGGTGCTTTGAATTTGCAACCAATAATGATTAATAAGCTTTGATTTGTAGATTCCTTTCAGATTCTTAATTATGCCTTGATCTAATGGCTGCGAAACTGAGGTAGTTCTTGGAGGCAAAAACAAAAACTTGACAAACTTCAATTTTAAATTTGAAACGAAATGACCCGTGACTGGACATTACTTCCACTAGACATTACTTCCACTGGACATTACTTCCACAACAAAATTTTGTGATTTTTTGTGATTTTTTTTGTGATTTTTGTGATTTTTTGTGATTTATTGTGATTTTTTGAATTTGTAACTTTTCTATAGTGAGTTCTTTGTTGACAATAGAAAGATTCCTTTTAGATCCAATTGAGACAAAATTTGTGTCCTATGAAAAGTCCCATTTGAGTTAGTGAATCATATTCAGCAATTGACTGACTAAAAAGTATTGTAGTGTGTGCAATCTGAGATTCAATTGGAAGTGTGATTGAATCAATTGGGAATAGCTTTATTGAATCATCAAGTGAGAATGATACATCATCGAGGTGTTGTGCTCTCGACTGCTCTAGTCCGACTGGCTGGCTGGTGGCAAGCGCAACTGGCCATTAATGTCTGTGTTGATAATTAGGGAGCTCGGAAAACATGATGTCCTCGGATACAATCGGAAGTCACCGGTTTAGTCCTGACAGTCAGGCCACTCGATTCAATCGATGGTAAGCTGTCGGGTAAATTGTTGTTTGTTAAAACGTTGTGGAATGTTCGGCCAAGTATGTTTACGTCCGGTTGGGACAGGCACCGCAGTATCTTATTTGAGTTAGTGGATTTAGCTAATTGGAAACCAATTATCCAATTTAAGTAAGGAGAAAATAAAGGAGAGAGTAGAGTGAGTTTTGGTGTAATTGAACTGTTATTCTTGATTTGAACGAATGTCATGACATTTTTCTTGAAACGAACCTGAATTCCTTTTGAATTGTGAATATATTATTTTATTATTCTTCCTACATCTATCATCTTCATTGCTTGGTAAAGTCATCGAAACTGATATTGGTTAAATTTTAAAATGGCTTGAATAGGATCGACTAATTTAT
Source organism: Rhizoglyphus robini (assembly GCA_023373905.1). Taxonomy (NCBI): domain Eukaryota; kingdom Metazoa; phylum Arthropoda; class Arachnida; order Sarcoptiformes; family Acaridae; genus Rhizoglyphus; species Rhizoglyphus robini. The sequence continues at coordinate 968,784 of JAKIJQ010000051.1, read as the reverse complement.
TTTGAGATTTGATTGTGAGATAAGGTCTAATAACCCAATGAGAGATTTGATTCTCGTCGATGACATCGAGATGAACATTACCGCATTGACGAGACTTGACAGTGGTCAATGAGATGACCATCGCGTGTTAGTGAAGATGACTATGGCGCTGTTACTGATGGACTTGTGTAGTAATAACCTTGATACGGCCACGAGAGTTGAGCCGGCCGCTTGCCACTGAATCTATGGTCATTACGACTGAAAACAAGTCAAATTTTTGGCACTCCAATCATTTAAAATTAGTTTTAAAAAGAATATACTCTAACCGATGTTTCGTACTCAATCTGGTCAAATGGATTCATTTTTAAGTTTTGTAAGTTATCACAAGATCAATAGATTGCAGCTGCATCTCTGTGTGGAAGTAATGTCTCTCAAAAGATCAAAACAAAAATATAAAATAACAGAATTTTATTTTGTCGGCAAGATCAAAGGAATAAAAAACGCATTTTTTGTTTTTTGTGTATTTTTGTGTTTTTTTTGTCGGTGAGATCAAAGGAAAAACAGAAAATTTTGTGGAACTAACGTCGAGTGGAAGTAATGTCCAGTGGAAGTAATGTCCAGTGGAAGTAATGTCATGGCACCAAATGACCACCAAAATTGTCTAACAATACCAAAACTTTTCGCTTTTGTTTCGCCATAGATTTTTCAAGCATACAAGCCCATTCAATAAAAATCGGAGATTCCATCCAAGCATTATGTTGCTGGCGATAGATAAACAAATCGTTTGTTTTGTTTAGGTTTTTCGGGAAACAACGAGGGTTTTTGGATCGTCCAATTATCAATGGAGGAAATTTTTCAGTTCCATCCATGTTCGTGCATAACATAACAGTAAATCTTTCTTTGCTATGTTCGCCACCAAAGCATTTTTCACCTATAAAGTTGATTGTTTTATCTGGTAACATTTTGTACCACATAGCAGATTCGTCGAGATTCAAAACATTCCGTTTTGGATAACTTTCAATCAATTCCTTGTTCAAATCTCGCCAATCATCCACCTCATCAAGATTGACTTTGGAAGATTCTCCACTAACTTTCTGAGTTGATAAATTGTTTCTTGTTTTTAATTTTGTAAACCACCCACTAGAAGCTTTGAATTCGTCGGTTGAAATATTCATTTCTTTGGCCACCTCTTTCGCTCTCTCACGGAAAAACTCACCAGAAACGTTCAGTTTCCCATCACGTGCTTGCCGAAACTGGCTCATGACTTTTGACTCCAGTTCTGGAAACTTCGGTTGTCTAATACGACAACGCTTAGAGTAACCTTTGATGAGTGCTTGGTTTTGGATTGCATCCTTTTGTTTAAGATAATATAGTACAGATGAACGAGGAATGTTGTGCTTGGTGGCTAATTCCTGAGAGGAAAGATGATTTTCCTCAAAATCCTTGATAACTTCTAATTTCTTTTTAAAAGAACGACTTTGATAACCTTTCTTGATCTTATTTTTTGCCGCATCCGCCATCTCTAAAAACAATTTAAATTAAAGTTTAAAATATGTAAGGTTGGTCGACTTTGGCGAACAGACACAACTAGCTAACACTCGATAAAGTATAAAGGTTTATTGACAACAACAAAGGTGGATTGATGTGACAGAAGACTTCCTGTGATGATAGGTCTTGCTGTCAGTCATGGTTGGTCCACCGATGGGTCGAGACAGAGAGAGGAGTTCCCTTGGCTTGGTTGCGAACTTGAGATAGGCACAATGGCTCCTGGTTTACGACTGACTGTGGCTCCTCTCGAGCACCTTCTTTAATAGCGAATCGAATTCGAAACACGAGTCATCGGCATGACTTGTCAAATTGGCCTCCTTACAAATATATCTTTTATATAGAATATAATCATACCTGATAAATACAATCGAAACCGGTTTGCAAAAAAGACAAAATCGGACAAATTTACACAGGAATTCAAATCAAAATAACACACCTGCACTGGAAGACAGGCACAACACGCTTTGCATAAACCACATGGTGACCACATGCGGTCAAGCATGTTAGTATTGACAAAATTATACCCCCATCGTGTGGCAAGTGTTAGGACTAGTCAAAATAACCAAATAAATAGAAAATTTAAGTTTGAAATTTTGAAATTTTGTCAAATTATACAGAAAAAAAATTGTCAAATTATCAAATAACAAATTAACGAAAGAATTTTATATAGAAATGTGTTACAGTATGTGTCAATTTAGCTAAAATTGTAAGTCAAAATATCAAATAAAGAAAAATGTCAAATAAAAGCGAGTCAAATTAACGAGAGTTTACTGTAATTGGCTTTATACTTTTTATTGTAGAATTGCCTCTCACTTTACCGACCAGGACTACGATCTGTTTTACTGTTCATATTTGGAATCTATACTTATTTGTTGTATCGACAATTTTCTCTGGTCTGGCAAATCTATTATCAAAACATGTTTCATGTCAACTAGTTACTAGTAATCACGTGTTTCACTTGTCACTTGATCTCCACGAACGATGAAAGTTATATCAACAGATTTTTATTCGAAAACTTCTCATCGTATTTCCACGTAACCTCCACTTTACTTTGTTTATAAATGAAACAACAAATTGAAAATAAAGTTACAGTTTTATTTTTAATGTTTCATCTTTTTGTGTGACAATGATGTTTGGATAATTGCGTTGATGTTCAACATACTATTAAGTGTTTGTGAACGCTTGGTAATGGTTGCCATCATGCTGACCACACACTTATTCTTAAAATTATCTTCAAAATCTTTCCATTCTTGGTGCAAATGTTCTCCATGCTGGTCACTAGTTTCGTCAGCATCCAATGGAATAAGGTCGAGATGGCATCGAAGATAATGCATCTTGGGTGAGAAGCCGCATCCCATTTCGTAGTAAGCCACAAAGAATTCCTCGACTATTTGTTCACGTGTTCGGTTTTTGGGTAAAGGTTGGCTGGTCAATACAATTTCGACTACATCCTTGAAAGCATCAAACGCCTTCTTCTCCTCATCAGACAACAGCGAATAAAACTGTTGATCCTTCTTGATCTTTCGGATTTCTGGACCAGTAAAGATCCCCTTTTTGATCATTTCCTTTGACTTTACATACTTCTGCCCGTATGTATCAATCAAGTGCTTCAATGGAGTATTTTCAGCTTCACTGTTATCTAATGCCAACACAAATTGAGTAAAAATTCCTAAACCAATGTGGAGAGGAGGAATAATGATTTTCAATGGATCCGAAATGATAGAATCTTGTTTGACATTTAGATTCTTCTTAATTATCGCAAGTCGCTTCTTATCGGGCATACCATCATAAATTCCTTCTGGCTTTTTGTATTCTGATCTCGGTTCGAAGTGAGTGAGAGTGTACTTCTGGTCTCGAGAGAGTTTGATTCGATTGTACTTGCAAAATATACACGGATGAGTAGGATTGCCATGTTGTAGACCCACAAGAATGTTTGCAACTTTCAAGTCACTGCAAATGGGCCACTTATGATCCTCATAGTTGATGTAGTTATCAAATATTAGCTTTAGATGTTCATAATTTTCTTGTAGAGTCAAAGTAGAATACAACAGAGGAATTGGATTAATCTCATTTCCAATGTGGAGTAGTGCCACCTTGAGACTACCACCACCAGAGTCCAGATACAGTCTCCAATGCTGGGGATAGTAAGGAATGTCTAATGCCTCCATCAGTCCAGGAATGTCAACACAGTAGGCAGTGTTCTTGAATGGTCTCGCCTCTTCAAAGTAGTCCAAGAAGATGTGTTGTGGTTGGTTGAAACTGCTGATGGTGACTCCAGGTGCAAGCATATTATGATTGTACATCAAGGTGAGAAAACTACGACGTTGTCGGTATGTGGCACCAATAAGATAACGTTCGCATTCTTCACGCGTCAGCAGTATTGGAGTTGGAATCGGTCTACTGTTTGGTTGTTGCCTCGATTTGTAGTCAAAGTCTTTGGGATCCTCAATGGTGGCGAATGTTGCTGTTGTTGCTTCGCTCGCCAATGCCAAATTGTCACATTGAGAAGACATTTGCGCTGATCGACACTCGCTTGCATCCATCAATGGTTCATTGGTTGATGGTGGATCCATTGGTGGGTTCATTGGGTAAAGAGATGCGTCAGCTTGGCTGCTACAAGCAAATTGAGAGTCATGTTGTGAGCTTTTTGCTTCTCTAATCTCTTTAATTCCACGCAGCACTGGATCATCATCATCCGAACCAGAGGCAGAGTCAGGGTCATTGTAGATAGGATTCTTCCACACAGGTTTGGTCACCGATTTCACCTTGGGATACATGATGCAAGTGTGTCGATTGGACAGTCTGTTCTTGTTGCCAATCTGAGGGTAAGCCAAGCAGATGTAACAGTCGTCCGGGTGGTTGTCAGGTGTTCGCCACAACATTGGAGTAGTATAAGACAAACGATCTAATCCATAGTTCATGTTCCTGTAGCAAGTACTGCAACACACTTTCGGTGCACAATCAATCAGGGGAACGTAAAGATCAAACAGTTGGTTGTATTTGTCACGAAGTTTTGGTGTAAGAGAAACGGCTGACTTTGGTACAGTCCACAAACCACAAAGGTTACAGAATTTGTTGCACTTTTCTGGGTCTTCACAATGTCGAATAAAGTTGGTCGATTCCGACGACTGCTCAATGTGACAACCACTATCAGAAGAAGCCATGATGCCAAGAATAAACAAATCGAAAACAACCACAAACCACAATAGACGTAAACGGGATGAACAGAACCTGCAGGACTATGAGCTTGAAGGCTTTAGATACACAAATGAACAACTCAACCAAATTAAAAATGTGGAAAGAACGCGAAAAAGTTTTAATGAGACAGGTCCAAAGAATTTGATGAAACGAACAAATCTTGTTTCATTGAGACTCAAAACTCAGGCTCGTACGTGTTGTGATGGAGTAAACCAGCAGTAAAAAAAAAGTGCAAAAGAAAATATTTAATAAAACCAGTAGCGTCATCTAGCGGCATTAAATTAAACTTGACATTTTTTATAATTTTTTTGTATTTCGTATTCTAACATCATTAAGTCGATTTTTAGTGTGATTTCTTTTACAGATCAACTAAAATAGGTACAAAATATATAAATATAATCAAAACTACCGTTCAAATACACCAAAAGGCAGTAAAACACCCACTTCGAGACAATGGTCAAAAAGTCAGACCTTGCCTTGTTCCGGGGGCCATTACTCGGTCAAAAAAACGAATTTTTGCTCGAGTGGGGGCGTTTTGGAGAGCTTAGAGTATGCTTTAAAAGAACCACAAGATGAAACCCTAAGGGCAACTATTTTGTGCAAGGCCTGTGCACCGTGGAGATGCAGAGTCCAACATAAGATCCAACATTCGAGTAAATCGATTTGAATAAGCTTAATTTGTAAAACTTTATTATTAAAAATATTAATATAAAACAAATAGAAAGATACATTGATTGCTTTCATTTGTTTTCATATTTGGTAAATGAATAAAAAATTGGTTTTATTGATTTTTCTAAATTTGATTAATAAAGATCAACATTTGATCAAATACAGTTTAACGTTGTTAATCAAGTCAATGAGGCTGCCACAACACTATCTTGCGAGATAAATGTTGATGAACAACAAAGATGAATTAGTTTGTAGGAACTTTAGAAGGGAACATGATAATAGGTTTGCATAGAGCATGATGTGGATAATTACAAGGAATTGGGTTTCCTTCAACATCCATACAAATCATTACTTCAGTCAAGATTGGAATTGGCTTAGGCTTAGCAGTAGTAGTAGTACCAGGAATTCGCCTAGGCTTTGATGGGTTGACACATTTTGACAAACGAATAACAGGATTAGAAATTTGAAAATCAACGGGACTGTTTAAACTAAGCTTGATAACCTTCTGAAGTAAATTGATTACAGTGTACAGTTTGGACCGTTGTACGGAAATTTTTTTTTGAAAAGTTCAATACTTCTCTTAAAATACTTTACTTGACCATTTACTTTGAGGTTGTATTGTTGAGCGTAGCATTTTCCATGGAAATCCCATTCGTGAGACCATAAGCGCTGATTAGAACTGCGAATTATCATGTTAGGCCAATAATTGTTTAAGTTATCCTCGAGAGTCTTGTCGCCAACTTTGATTTTCAAATTTGCTTCGTTCCAATTATCCCCAGGACAAATTGTTCCTCTCGGATCATTCGTCCACAGTCCATGTATTCCCCAGCGTTGAGGTAGACCTCCAAATACTGGACCATGATATCTACGATTACCTGGTCCAATTGGCCACTGTACGACCAATTTCAATCGGACAGTTTGCGGTTTCTTTCGAGTTGCGGTTTGTAGTTTGGCCGAATAAACATATTGATTTAAAGTCAACAATGCTATAAAAACAAAGGGAAAGAAATGTCATTAGACTTGAACGGCATCTTCTTGTGCATTTGCGATATATCTGCGTTGAATTTGGCCGTTTCGGAAAATCCAGCCATAGATGCCCCATGGTAGGCTGCGTTTTCGTGGTTCGAGGCTCCAGAACGAACTGAAGATGTAGAAGCACCAGTCCACGATGATGATGCTCCGTTAAAGGTTGCCGTGCTCATCGATGAAGTGTCCAATCTGATTGACCAGTACCGACTATCGGCTCACACGCTACCTCGGTTTAGTCCAGACGCTAATCTTCTCGCTGCTAGCTAGGGCTGCAGCCCGTTTAGGACGAGTTGATGGTTCTGGAGACGGTTCTGGTGGTGGAACAACAATCTTTCGGGGAAGTCCTCGACAACGAGGCTGAATGGCTTGGAGTTGGTTTGATTGACCGGAAATTGTTCTCCTTGATCACCGGCTTCATCTTGATTCCCTTGATTAGCATTGGAATTTATTTCGGGCCTTTGTGGTAGATGGCACATTTTTCTACGATGTTCATAACGAACTTGTCGCTTTGACGAACAAGTAAGGGTTCGAGTGCTTCTCACATTGAGCTGCTGGGGTTTGGTCTATGACTGGCAGAAGTTAGAACTTGCGCAGTTGCTTGTTCTTTGCATGGTGGTGTGTCAATGTGAATGTGAGGGTGTGAGATGACGAAACGGACAAAGCGAGTCAAGCAAGAAAGATGCTTTCAAAAAGATGCAAACGCGAACTCAACCCCCAACACCTAAATCGTTGAATCTAAGTATTGCTTTTGGAAGTATTGTTGACCAAAAACTTTGTCTTTTTTAATTAAGATTTTTTGAATCTAATTTAACTAATGTTATGATACAAGAATACAAAATCTTTAATCGGTTGACAGTGATTTTCCGCTTTTTGAATTAAATACAAGTTGCCACAACACTTCTGTAACAACGAACAGACGTAAAGTGATTTCTCATGATCATTATCACGAGATTTATCGAATGTTCCGTCAGCTTGGGATGATCCATAAACATCAAAATAACAACCAACTTCTACTGACCCTCTTCCATCTCCATTCGATAAGTGTCTATTAACACAAATGTTCTGCGGCTTGGCTTGCATCCATATAATTGCAATAATCTCAACTGTTCGATAGCTATCCCACATACTGGACATAGGAATGATTGAACAATAATCTGATGAGGTTTCCTTTATCAAAAGTATTAACACTCTATTATACAAATGCAAATCCTCAAATGGAACATCAAACCCCTCTTTATGGACAATCTGTTCCGCACAACCCAGGACAGATCTGTCAAAACACTTTATTATAAAATGCAAATCCTCAAATGGAACAACAAACCCCTCTTTATGGACAATCTGTTCCGCACAACCCAGGACAGATTTGTCAAAACACTTTATTATAAAATGCAAATCCTCAAATGGAACAACAAACCCCTCTTTATGGACAATCTGTTCGCACAACCCAGGACAGATCTCTAAAAACACTTTATTATAAAATGCAAATCCTCAAATGGAACATCAAACTCCCCTTTGTGGACAATCTGTTCTGCACAACCCAGGACAGATTTGTCAAAACACTTTATTATAAAATGCAAATCCTCAAATGGAACATCAAACTCCCCTTTGTGGACAATCTGTTCGCACAACCCAGGACAGATCTGTCAAAACACTTTATTATAAAATGCAAATCCTCAAATGGAACATCAAACTCCCCTTTGTGGACAATCTGTTCCGCACAACCCAGGACAGATCTATCTAAACACTATATTATAAAATGCAAATCCTCAAATGGAACATCAAACCCCTCTTTATGGACAAATTGAACAGCACAACCCAGGACAGATCTATCAAAAACACTTTATTATAAAATGCAAATCCTCAAATGGAACATCAAACTCCCCTTTGTGGACAATCTGTTCGCACAACCCAGGACAGATCTGTCAAAACACTTTATTATAAAAATGCAAATCCTCAAATGGAACATCAAACCCCTCTTTATGGACAAACTGAACAGCAATCCCAGAACAGATCTGTCTAAACACTTTATTATAAAATGCAAATCCTCAAATGGAACATCAAACTCCTCTTAATGGACAAATTGAACAGCAATCCCAGAACAGATCTGTTTAAACACTTTATTATAAAATGCAAATCCTCAAATGGAACATCAAACCCCTCTTTATGGACAAATTGAACAGCAATCCCAGAACAGATCTGTCAAAACACTTTATTATAAAATGCAAATCCTCAAATGGAACATCAAACCCCTCTTTATGGACAAACTGAACAGCAATCCCAGAACAGATCTGTCAAAACACTTTATTATAAAATGCAAATCCTCAAATGGAACATCAAACTCCCCTTTGTGGACAAACTGAACTGCACATCCCAGAACAGATCTGTCAAAACACTTTATTATAAAATGCAAATCCTCAAATGGAACATCAAACCCCTCTTTATGGACAAATTGAACAGCACACCCAGAACAGATCTGTCAAAACACTTTATTATAAAATGCAAATCCTCAAATGGAACATCAAACCCCTCTTTATGGACAAACTGAACAGCAATCCCAGAACAGATCTGTCAAAACACTTTATTATAAAATGCAAATCCTCAAATGGAACATCAAACCCCTCTTCATGGACAAACTGAACTGCACATCCCAGAACAGATCTGTCAAAACACTTTATTATAAAATGCAAATCCTCAAATGGAACATCAAACTCCCCTTTGTGGACAAACTGAACTGCACATCCCAGAACAGATCTGTCAAAACACTTTATTATAAAATGCAAATCCTCAAATGGAACATCAAACCCCTCTTCATGGACAAACTGAACTGCACATCCCAGAACAGATCTGTTTAAACACTTTATTATAAAATGCAAATCCTCAAATGGAACATCAAACCCCTCTTTATGGACAAATTGAACAGCAATCCCAGAACAGATCTGTCAAAACACTTTATTATAAAATGCAAATCCTCAAATGGAACATCAAACCCCTCTTTATGGACAAACTGAACAGCAATCCCAGAACAGATCTGTGAAAACACTTTATTATAAAATGCAAATCCTCAAATGGAACATCAAACCCCCTCTTCATGGACAAACTGAACTGCACATCCCAGAACAGATCTGTCAAAACACTTTATTATAAAATGCAAATCCTCAAATGGAACATCAAACCCCCTCTTTATGGACAAACTGAACTGCACATCCCAGAACAGATCTGTCAAAACACTTTATTATAAAATGCAAATCCTCAAATGGAACATCAAACCCCTCTTCATGGACAAACTGAACTGCACATCCCAGAACAGATCTGTCAAAACACTTTATTATAAAATGCAAATCCTCAAATGGAACATCAAACTCCCCTTTGTGGACAAACTGAACAGCACATCCCAGAACAGATCTGTCAAAACACTTTATTATAAAATGCAAATCCTCAAATGGAACATCAAACCCCTCTTTATGGACAAACTGAACAGCAATCCCAGAACAGATCTGTCAAAACACTTTATTATAAAATGCAAATCCTCAAATGGAACATCAAACCCCTCTTTATGGACAAATTGAACAGCACACCCAGAACAGATCTGTCAAAACACTTTATTATAAAATGCAAATCCTCAAATGGAACATCAAACTCCCCTTTGTGGACAAACTGAACTGCACATCCCAGAACAGATCTGTCAAAACACTTTATTATAAAATGCAAATCCTCAAATGGAACATCAAACCCCTCTTCATGGACAAACTGAACTGCACATCCCAGAACAGATCTGTCAAAACACTTTATTATAAAATGCAAATCCTCAAATGGAACATCAAACTCCCCCTTTGTGGACAAACTGAACTGCACAACCCAGGACAGATCTGTCAAAACACTTTATTATAAAATGCAAATCCTCAAATGGAACATCAAACCCCTCTTTATGGACAAACTGAACAGCAATCCCAGAACAGATCTGTCAAAACACTTTATTATAAAATGCAAATCCTCAAATGGAACATCAAACCCCTCTTTATGGACAAACTGAACAGCAATCCCAGAACAGATCTGTCAAAACACTTTATTATAAAATGCAAATCCTCAAATGGAACATCAAACCCCTCTTTATGGACAAACTGAACAGCAATCCCAGAACAGATCTATCAAAACACTTTATTATAAAATGCAAATCCTCAAATGGAACATCAAACCCCTCTTTATGGACAAACTGAACAGCACATCCCAGAACAGATCTATCAAAACACTTTATTATAAAATGCAAATCCTCAAATGGAACATCAAACCCCTCTTCATGGACAAACTGAACTGCACATCCCAGAACAGATCTGTCAAAACACTTTATTATAAAATGCAAATCCTCAAATGGAACATCAAACCCCTCTTTATGGACAAACTGAACAGCACATCCCAGAACAGATCTGTCAAAACACTTTATTATAAAATGCAAATCCTCAAATGGAACATCAAACCCCTCTTTATGGACAAACTGAACAGCAATCCCAGAACAGATCTGTCAAAACACTTTATTATAAAATGCAAATCCTCAAATGGAACATCAAACCCCTCTTTATGGACAAACTGAACAGCAATCCCAGAACAGATCTATCTAAACACTTTATTATAAAATGCAAATCCTCAAATGGAACATCAAACCCCTCTTTATGGACAAACTGAATTCACTTCCCAGAACAGATCTATCTAAACACTTTATTATAAAATGCAAATCCTCAAATGGAACATCAAACCCCTCTTTATGGACAATCTGTTCGCACAACCCACAACAGATCTGTCAAAACACTTTATTATAAAGTGAAAATCCTCAAATGGAACATCAAACCCCTCTTTGTGGACAATCTGTTCGCACAACCCAGAACAGATCTATCTAAACACTTTATTATAAAATGCAAATCCTCAAATGGAACATCAAACCCCTCTTTATGGACAAACTTTCCGCACAACCCAGGACAGATCTGTCAAAACACTTTATTATAAAATGCAAATCCTCAAATGGAACATCAAACCCCTCTTTATGGACAAACTGAACAGCAATCCCAGAACAGATCTGTCAAAACACTTTATTATAAAATGCAAATCCTCAAATGGAACATCAAACCCCTCTTTATGGACAAACTGAACAGCAATCTCAGAACAGATCTATCTAAACACTTTATTATAAAATGCAAATCCTCAAATGGAACATCAAACCCCTCTTTATGGACAAACTGAATTCACTTCCCAGAACAGATCTATCTAAACACTTTATTATAAAATGCAAATCCTCAAATGGAACATCAAACCCCTCTTTATGGACAATCTGTTCGCACAACCCACAACAGATCTGTCAAAACACTTTATTATAAAGTGAAAATCCTCAAATGGAACATCAAACCCCTCTTTATGGACAATCTGTTCGCACAACCCACAACAGATCTGTCAAAACACTTTATTATAAAATGCAAATCCTCAAATGGAACATCAAACCCCTCTTTATGGACAAACTGAACAGCAATCCCAGAACAGATCTGTCAAAACACTTTATTATAAAATGCAAATCCTCAAATGGAACATCAAACCCCTCTTTATGGACAAACTGAACAGCAATCCCAGAACAGATCTATCAAAACACTTTATTATAAAATGCAAATCCTCAAATGTTTATAAACTTTTCTATATGTTGTTTCATTTGAGATGAGATGGAGAAGGATTTCGCTCGGCCGTGTGCAGTTGTCGATGAATTGACAAGTTGAATTGAGTGGTCAACATTCGTCCGCACTGTGCCCAATCGCACCCAAACTGCTGCTTATCGATGCCATCGTCCGAATGGGTGAGATAGTGCGCCGGATAACGACCCTTTGAATAGAACACCTTCTCACAGTCACCAAATCCACAGATGATCACATCTGGGTCGGTGTGATCGCGTTTGTGTAGTTTGAGCATGTCAATGTGCTTGAATCGTTTCACACAACCAGGTAGATCACATTGAAATGCATTGGCATGGACCCTCTTGTGTACAGTGCAAGTAGTATGACTAGTGAATCGCCGCAGACAGTCAACAAAGTCACAAATGAAAGGTTTGGTGTGCACTTTGAGATGTGCAAGCTCATCCGGTCCAAGTAGTTTGCCACATTCAGGATAATCACAAAATGTAAATTGACCACCATTGCCAATTGACTTGATGAACACAGTACGAAGCATTTGGAGTTCGTGCTCACGGTCCGAAAGGTTTTGATCATTTAGCGCTTCAATGTCCACCTGTTGATGTTGAACATTCGTAATCACGTTAGCATCTTCTTGAATCACAATCACCTTTTGCAAATGTCCACCAGTTTTTTGTCTCTTCACAGGTCGATCATTGTAGATTACTTTCAAGTTCAATTCACGTTTCATCATACATTCCTCACACGCACAATCTGGATCGTAGGAATGTTCAGATTTACCTTCCACCTTGACACAATCCCCAATGTTGGCCGGCTGTTTCGATGATGATGATTCAAACTCGGACGGATTCATAATCGCAGGGAGTTGGACTGACAGAAGACAAACAGACAGTAAAAAGTTCATTAGTGAGTAACGAAAAGAAAAGAATTTCAAAGTATTATTGAATACCTATTATCTCGGGTAATGCTTGTGATGGTGAAGATTATGATGTTCCAAATGGGACTGGACGAGAACATTCGTGAGTAGACTGACGACAAACGTCTCGAAAGGTGGAGATGAGGCAGAGACAAAGACAATTGCGGAAAGCAAAGGAAAAGGAAAAGTACGCACCAAACACTGAGTCGCATATGGTATCATATGGTAAGTATGTGGGACTGTTCACAGATGACATAACACAAAATACAGTCACACACTTGTGCGAACAGAAAGATTTTGCCTGTTTATCTGTGCCAGTGTGATTGTGCTGTTCTGTTTTGATTTCTATTTCTATTTCTATTTTATCGTACGAAATCACAAAGTCTGTTGTCTGTCAACATTAACTTTCTCTTTTTGTTGATTGTATCCCACAAGAATGGCCTCACTCGATCCTGAACCAAATCCCGTGCTGGACGAAACTGCCATCCTCACCTGGACTATTACTGAATTCGCAATTCAAGTCGATCATGTGTCCCCACTATTTTCTGCACCAAATAGCCGCCATAAATTTCAATTCGAATTGACTGGCAACAACTCAAAAATCCTCCCTTCCTTGGCCTACATTGGACCTGCAGAAGAAGCGACCATTTATTATCGTTATTCAATAATCGATGCAAATAGAGTGAAACGTTATACTCGAGGTATTATCAAATTGGATATTTACTAATACTAATTTTAATAAACATTTAGAATATTTTTGGAAGTACCACTCTTCTTATGAGTTAGATCATACAATCTACAAATCACCTGGCAAATTTGCAAAATTCTTGGTAAATGGAAGTTTAAAGTTTTACTGTGAGGTATGTTTAAGATTTTTTGAATTTGTTTATTGACAATTTTGTTTATATTAGGTGTACATTTTCGATGTAAAATCCGCAACCTCATCAAAATCACAAATCGATTCGTTTGGCCAATTATCAGCAAATTATGAAGCATTTCTTGAAAGTGGAAAGTTGGTGGATTTTATCGTTCTGGTTGGTGACAAGCAATTTGGTGTGCACAAAGCCATCTTGGCTGCTCAATCGCCAGTCTTTGGCGCAATGTTTGAACATGGCGAAACTCGTGAAATGAAGGAAGGTCAAATGGTGATCGAAGATGTGCAGGTGGAGGTGTTTGAGTTGCTCATTCGGTACATTTACACGGGCAAGGTGAGCCAATTGGGCGAATATGCAACTGAACTGTTGGTTGCTGCCGACAAGGTAGGTTTCAACATTTCTTTATCTTATCATACGAATCCATCTTATTTCCCTACAGTACCAATTGGACCACTTGAAATCCGTCTGCGAGCAATCACTCATTTCATCCCTCACAGCCGAATCAGTTTGCAATGTCCTACTTCTCTCCGACATGCACAATGCCGACCAACTCAAGTCAAAATGCATCGAGTTCGTGGTGGAACATGCACAAGAAGTGATGCTAACCGCAGGATGGAAAGAGTTGGCTAAATCGAAGCGAAACGATTTGATTGCTCAACTGTTTGAAAAGTTGGCCGCCTCTATCAATCAAAAACACCAAACTGTTTGAGATTCTTAATTAATTTTGTTCACACGTTCCATGACATTCATTTACACACATTTTCCTTTCATTCACTTAAATTTATTTATTAATTTATCTACATTACAACACAATACTTACGATGCCAACACTTTAACTTTATACGAATATTACTTTTGTATTAAAGTGCGTCACGTCCTATATGAATGGCTTATTGAAATCTCGTCACACAGTTGCTCGAGTAAGTGTTTTGTTTGTTATGATTTTGAGTTTTCTGATTTTAGTGGCGAAAAATCCATTTTTATCTGTTTTCACTCTCTCAAATTGAATCAAAATGTCCTGTTCTGGTCTGAATCAACTCACAGGCGGATCGATTGTTCTTCTTCCTTCTGAGCTGGTGGACTCGATTTTGTCACGTTTGCCTGTACAGGAGTTGATTCACCTTCGAGAGGTGTGCAAACTATGGCAAAATGTGATCGAGCAGATTAAGTTCTTCAAGCGCAAATCACTAATTTTGATGGATTATCCTCAAACAGTCACTTTTGGTGATGGTTTGACTCGACGTTTCTTTGGAGAAATTGATTTGAACACTTTTGTCTCTTTGAAGCTCAAACGTGTACGCAATCCTGAGTATGTTGACAACTTTCGAGCTCTTCTTCTGAGACTTTTTCCTGTCCTCGAACAACTGGTGCTCGCCTTTTGGACTGTGCCTGATCCTGCATTTGTGTTCAATATTTGGCCATCGGATCAACTCACTACTTTGTCTCTCAACCTGAATGGAGCACTTGTGACTCACTGGCAAATGGACCAACTGCTTCCACGCGTGATTGCGTCGTGCACTCACCTGAAACGACTCGATCTCGACACGCTCTATGACAAGTTGCCCGCTTTGGCTCCAAATTTAACCAGATTGGAGCATTTGTCCTGTTCTCACCGACGTGTTACTGCTGAATGGCACTGGGACGAATTTATGTCTCGTTTTATAAACGAGGACAATTGCACTCGATTTTGCAATCAAGTTCGGGAGGCCGATTATGCTGAGGTGTTTCGATGGAATCGAGTCGCGGATGGTCACTGGCTGAACAGACTCACTCATTTGGCACTGTTTGTCAATGTGAGTGTTGAACCAGTGGTCAACTATTTGAGTGTTGAGGCGTCAAGTTTGCGTGTGCTACATCTTAAGCATACGGTTACCAGCCATAATGTAAGTGTTGATTTGATTTTGTAAATTTTACGTTGTAAAATTATGATGATTTGCATTTAGATGTTCACCTTGGATTCGAGCACTATTCGAAATCTTGCCCGATTGGCTCATTTGGAAGAACTGGAGCTCGACTGGATGGCTGTGAACTTGTCCTCACTGGAAGCTGCTGCTCAACGCCATCAATTGGCCACTCTTGAGCACATTCGTGTTTGCCGTCTCACAATCTACCGAATCATCGATCGTGATGGTGGTCCAACAACAACTCGCGATCGATTAAATCGCATACTTTCGATCATACTGCCCAATGTTGAGCAACTGAAGATTGCGTACCACTGAGCCCACCAGTTGCACCAAAATTGAACTTTTGAATTTTTGCAAGAGCGAATCACTAACTGAAGTCCATTTGAGTTCGTTAACAAAATTGTGAATTATATTAACCTAAAATTTTCTTGCTTTCTCCAATCTTTTGACATGCACTATTTGAGTTTGTTTTTGCTTAGAACATTTAACATTTCAATACATCACCAACCTGTAATTTACTATCGTTTAATAACATTGATCCAAACGCTTTATTTATAAATAAACTTGATTCATATCCCATTTAAAAAAAATTAAAATCTGATTTTATTAATTCAATTTTAAGTTTTTCTTTTACAAAATCGATTTCAAATCACAATTGTGGATGTGCAATTAGTCATTGAGCAATCCCAAACTGATTTCTGTCAAGCATTTATAAATGGAATATTTGAACAGGAACAAACCTTCAAATACTCTTCACCAAATTTATCAATGTAATAGAATTTTCTTTTAGCGTTTTCCAATCATGTATCCATTTCTAGAGAATGCTTTTTAATGTACATTCTATTAAAATTATTATTTTCATATTTTTGTGCTTATTTTTTTGTATTTAGTTGCACAATTCTCTGACAGCAAATCACAGTCGAACTAATCGCCTACCACCCAATTCGAACACTCGAACACAGTTCAATATAATGTCACACAGTGCACTAGTCCCATCATTTGTGTTCGAACTGGTGACTCGTTGCAAGTGCCACTGTGACTGTCCTTTCTATTTGTGTCGCACCACTTTATCTGCACTTTACCACAGCACGTCATCTGCTTGGCCATGTTTGGACCGTCTTCTCCTTGGGCCCCCGTGCTCGTGTGCACCATCAAGTGTCACTCAATGGCTTCTCTATCGCACAGTGCTGATCACTGTCCTCTTTGCTGTGGCCTCCTCAAAGGTGAGTTCGGTTAACGTCTTTTCTATATTGTTACAGATGTTCTTTTCTACTCAGGACTGGCGCAAAGACTTGCAAAACGATTTCACAGGCCACGTGCAAACTATTGGACCGCTCGATGGTCGACTCTGGGCTATCACTACCGAGTGGACAGTGCACGAGATTACTACTTGTGACAAAGGCAACGAGACCCTCAGCCTCTGTATGGAGATTGGCTTTCCTGTTCGCGTGGACACCAAGTGGCCCGAACTTGCCAAATCGGTCAAAGAAAATGCAAATGTGACCGATTTCAATTTTGCTGTCGACAATTCTGTTATGATGAGCAGTGGAGACAATGTTCATGTTTTAGTTTTACACGGAAACTCGTTTAAACCAGAAGAATACTTTGGATTTAATTTTAACACAAACACGTCTATTCAAATAGTTTTCGGCGAACAAGCTATATAGAAAGATTTATGGATTTCGTCTGATGAAAATGGCAAAACGTACAAGCTTTATGAATCTGGCAAGAAATTTAGGCAAATTATATTTCAAAAGCAGAGTATCAATTCGTATATAGTCGAAAATGATTTTAATTTTCCTACTGAGTATTACATTTGCAAAGTCAACCATGAAGGCGATCTTTCATTGCGCATCACCGCGGATAAATGCGACCATGGTGAAATGGACTGGACCGTATTGAAGGCAGTTCGCTACGGAGGACAATTCTACTTCTTCGCCAAGGACAAAGTCTACATTTTTGCCGCTGTCGAAAATGTTGACACAAAAGTGTACACTCTGTCCTACGACAAGTTCATCCATTGTAAGGAACCGACCACTACGAAACCTCCATCCACACATCCTATGGTCACAACTTCCAAAGGTACTTTTAATTAGCTCTACTATTATTACGAAAGTCTAATATTCACATTTTATAGGATCCAACATGACAGTGATCATCGTTGTGGTGGTTGGGCTTGTTCTCCTCGTGATAATCCTGATCATTTTGGCATTTGTCTGCTGCAAAAAGCCAAGCAAAAGCAATCAAAAGAGCTCAGCTTCACCTGGCAAGAAAACTAAAGCAAACAACAAAGTGTCCTCACAGAAAGCTGGACCAAGCACGAAGCCAGAATCTCAGGCCGGTTCTAGCAAGAACTTTGCAATCGATTCTAAAGCAAGCAAAAAGCCTCAAGTCAGTGCTGCTAAAGGCTCATCGGCTGCTTCGGCGCAAGGCAAACACTCGAAATCTCGAGCCAAGTAGAGCAAGTTCTAGTCTGAACATTGTGCTCAGTATTCGAATTCTCAATCCATTTGAACAATTGTTGCTTATTTTTAGCTTTTTAATGTACATTTTATTAAAATTATTATTTTCATATATTTTTATGTTTAGTCGTATTTAGTTGCACAATTCTCTGACAGCAAATCACAGTCGAACTAATCGCCTACTACCCAATTCGAACAACACACGAACACAGTTCAATATAATGTCACACAGTGCACTAGTCCCATCATTTGTGTTCGAACTGGTGACTCGTTGCTAGTGCCACTGTGACTGTCCTTTCTATTTGTGTCGCACCACTTTATCTGCACTTTACCGCAGCACGTCATCTGCTTGGCCATGTTTGGACCGTCTTCTCCTTGGCCCCCGTGTTCGTGTGCACCATCAAGTGTCACTCAATGGCTTCTCTATCGCACAGTGCTGATCACTGTCCTCTTTGCTGTGGCCTCCTCCAAGGTAAGTTCGTTTTACGTCTTTTCTATATTGTTACAGATGTTCTTTCTCTACTCAGGACTGGCGCAAAGACTTGCAAAGCGACTTCACAGGCCACGTGCAAACTATTGGACCGCTCGATGGTCGACTCTGGGCTATCACTACCGAGTGGACAGTGCACGAGATGACTCCTTGTGACAAAGGCAACGAAACCCTCAGCCTATGCATGGAGATTGGCTTTCCTGTTCGCGTGGACACCAAGTGGCCCGAACTTGCCAAATCGGTCAAAGGAAATGGAGCGGATTTTAACTTTACAGTTCAGAATTCTGTCTTCATGAACAGTACAGAGAATCAGCAGCTTTTGGTTATGCACAATGTTTCGTTCCAACCCAAGGAATTCTTTGGCTTTAATTTTAGCTCAAACACGTCAATTGATTATGTGTTTGGTGAAGATGGAATATTCAACTATTTGTGGATTTCGTCTGATGAAGAAAACAAAACATCAGCACTCGATTCTGGCAAGAAGCTCAATCAAATTCTATTTTATCCTATTGCCGGACGTTGGGAAATTATTTCCCTTTCAATTAAGAACATCTGCAGAGTCAACGATGAAAGCGATCCTTCATTGCGCATCACCACAGGTAAATGCAACCACGAAATGTTCTGGACCGTGAAGAAAGCAATTCGCTATGATGGTCAATTCTATTTCTTTGCACCGGACAAAGTTTACATTTTTGCAGACATCGAAAATGCCGACTCAAAAGTGTACACTCTGTCCTACGACAAGTTCATTCATTGTAAGGAACCGACCACTACGAAACCCCCATCCACACTTCCTATGGTCACAACTTCCAAAGGTACTTTTAATTAACTCTACTATTATCATTGAAGTCTAATATTAACATTTTATAGGATCCAACATGACAGTGATCATCGTTGTGGTGGTTGGGCTTGTTCTCCTCGTGATAATCCTGATCATTTTGGCATTTGTCTGCTGTAAAAAGCCAAGCAAAAGCAGTCAAAAGAGCTCAGCTTCACCTGGCAAGAAAACTAAAGCAAACAACAAAGTGTCCTCACAGAAAGCTGGACCAAGCACGAAGCAAGAATCTCAGGCCGGTTCTAGCAAGAACTTTGCAATCGATTCTAAAGCAAGCAAGAAGCCTCAAGTCAGTGCTGCTAAAGGTTCATCGGCTGCTTCCGCTCAAGGCAAACACTCGAAATCTCGAGCCAAGTAGAGCAAGTTCTAGACTGAACATTGCGCTCAGTATTATAATTCTCAATCCATTTGCACAATTGTTGCTCATTTTCAGCTTTTTAATGTACATTTTATTAAAATTATTATTTTCATATTTTTTGTGCTTAGTCGTATTTATTTTCACAATTCTCTGACAGCAAATCACAGTCGAACTTGTCACCTACCACCCAATTCGAACAACACATCAACACAGCACAATATAATGTCACACAGTGCACTAGTCCCATCATTTGTGTTCGAACTGGTGACTCGTTGCTAGTGCCACTGTGACTGTCCTTTCTATTAGTTGTGCACCACTTTATCTTCACGTCATCTGCTTGGCCATGTTTGGACCGTCTTCTCCTTGGCCCCCGTGCTCGTGTGCACCATCAAGTGTCACTCAATGGCTTCTCTATCGCACAGTGCTGATCACTGTCCTCTTTGGGGTGGCCTCCTCCGCGGTAAGCACGGTTGACGACTTTTCTATATTGTTACAGATGTTCTTTTTCTACTCAGGACTGGCGCAAAGACTTGCAAAGCGACTTCACAGGCCACGTGCAAACTATTGGACCGCTCGATGGTCGACTCTGGGCCATCACTACCGAGTGGACAGTGCACGAGATGACTCCCTGCGAGAAAGGCAACGAAACCCTCAGTCTCTGCATGGAGATCGGCTTTCCTGTACAAGTGGACACCAAGTGGCCCGAACTTGCCAAATCGGTCAAAGAAAATGCAAATGTGGCCGATTTCAACTTTGCTGTTGACAATTCTGTTTTTATGGACAGTTCAGACAATTCTCATTTTCTGATTATGCATGGCAAGGATTTTCAACCAAAAGAATACTTTGGATTTAATTTTAACGAAAACAAGTCTATTCAAACAGTCACCGGCGAACAAGATATTTTCAAAGATTTGTGGATTTCGTCCGATGAGAACAACAAAGCCACGGCACTCGATTCTGGCAAGAGTCTGAAGCAAATTGTGCTTAACCATATGAGCGACCATTGGATAATTTTGGTTGATTCCAAAAAGAACATTTGCAAAGGCAACCATGGAGACGATCTTTCATTGCGTATCACCGAGGATAAATGCGACCATGGTGAAATGGACTGGACCGTAATGAAAGCCGTTCGCTACGGAGGACAATTCTACTTCTTCGCCAAGGACAAAGTCTACATTTTTGCCGCTGTTGAAAATGCAGACACAAAAGTGTACACTCTGTCCTACGACAAGTTCATTCATTGTAAAGAACCGACCACTACGAAGTCTCCATCCACACATCCTAGGATCACCACTTCAAAAGGTACTTTTAATTAACTCTACTATTATTACGAAAGTCTAATATTCACATTTTATAGGATTCAACAAGACTGTGATCATCGTTGTGGCGATTGTTGGACTTGCTCTCCTCGTGATCATCCTGATCATTTTGGCATTTGTCTGCTGCAAAAATGCCAGGCAAAGTTAACTCAAAGTCCTCAGCTCAGCCTTACAGTAGCTCGAAAGCTGGCAACAAAGAGTCCTTGGAGAAAGCTGGATCAAGCAAGAAGATTGAAACTCAATCTCGACCGAGTAAGATGGCTAAATCGCAAGCTGAACCTAAAAAGAAAGCACAATCTAATGCTAGCCCAAGAGATATGGTCAAATCACAAGCTGGACCAAGCAAGGTGGCTGAGTCAAAAGCTGGACCAAGCAAGGTGGCTGAGTCAAAAGCTGGACCGAGCAAGGTGGCTGAGTCGAAAGCTGGACCGAGCAAGGTGGCTGAGTCGAAAGCTGGACCGAGCAAAGTGGCTGAGTCGAAAGCTGGACCGAGCAAGGTGGCTGAGTCAAAAGCTGGACCAAAAAAGAAAGCCGATCCTAAAGCTACTCCAAAAAAGAAGGCCGATCCTAAAGCTACTCCAAAGAAGAAGGCCGAGCCTAAAGCTACTCCAAAGAAGAAGGCCGAGGCTAAATCTACTCCAAAGAAGAAGGCCGAACCTAAAGCTAAACCAAGCAAAAAGGACGAATCTAAAGCTAAACCAAGCAAAAAGGACGAATCTAAAGCTAAACCAAGCAAAAAGGACGAATCTAAAGCCGGACTCCGCAAGGACTCCTCAAGCGATACGTTTGCATTTGAAATGTAAACCTTCAATGTCTTCAATGACATTTTATTTGTAAACCTTCTTACTTTAGTTTAAATTATTAAAATTATTCTTATCTTTAACCGCAATTCTATCGCTTTAACTATTATTATTAGTCGTTATTTTATGATTTGATAATGGCTGTCGGCTTTGAGACAACTAAAATGTCCTAAACTAGATGGCGAAAGGGGGTTTTGTCTTTATCAGTTGATAATCAAACAAAGTTAGTCTTAAAATCACTGTTTAATAGACGAAAAACTCAATCGCCATCTAGTTTAGGACATTTTAGTTGTCTCAAAGCCGACCTCCATTATCAAATCATAAAATAACGACTAATATATGTGTAACTCTTGCTTAAATTCACAATTTTGGAAGTTCTCTTTCAGATAGTGACTTAAAATTTGGATTTTATTGTTAATCGAAATTAATGCTTTCTGGTTATACTTTAAATTGTATATTTGCCTTCACACTATGCAATTATTTGACATAAACTTAATCTTAATTCCGAATATTATTACTAATCTCGTCTAGAATTTATTTTTTTACAAGACACATCAAAGTTTAAATTACCTAACATTATTGAGTCAATGCAAAGTATAAAATATTAATTAAATAGAAGATTGGGTTTACGATGTGGGGTAAATCTGGGGGTCACTGTGTCACTATGAAACAACCCACCGAAAAGACGAGTTCTCTCATAAAGTGGAACACTAGACCTTGTCACGTCTGTCTTTCAGAATCGGTTTAATTGCAACAATATTGGCTTTTTCTCATTCATTTCCAATACTTTTGATAAGGAAAATCTCATCAAATGATTGTTCAACCAATCTTGATCGAAACTGATTAATTAAATTCTTCATGGATCCCACAAAATGTCCAACAATACCACTAAAAGCAATATTTTTGGCTCAGCGATCTGGGATCTGATTTGTATTCACGTTTGCTTCATTAAAGCTTTGCTTGACATATCCGAATCCGCTCTAAATTTTGCCCTTGTTTTCACTTCATTTTACTTGTCCCAAACCATTCCAAGTAAAATGTGCCATCCACCTCAAAGGCCCGAAATTAGTTCCAGTGATGGTCAAGGGAACCATGGGGACGACGGTGATCAAGGAGAACAACTACCGGCCAATCAAGCACAGGATGATGACAAGAGGAGAAGTCTGCGAAATGATTTGCTATCTCGCTCAGACATTGTTTTCTCAACTTTAAATTCTGTCAATAACAAACACATGAGAATTATTGATGATCTCCAATTCGAACTTTTAATATTAGAAGAAGCAAGCCAAGTTTCTGAACCAGAAATAGCACCAGCTTTAACAAAAAAAGCGAATAAACTCGTAATGATTGGAGATGTGAATCAAATGGCACCAACCGTTTACAACCATCATCTGTTGAATATTTACTCTCGAAGTCCATTTGAACGAATCATTAACATTCTTCATTCACGTGGAAGTCAATGTCATTCGTTAAATATTCAGTATCGCATGAATGAAACTATTTGTGATTTTATATCGCACCGATTCTACGATTTTTATCAAAATTTTTTGAGAATGCGTCAACTTTTTCCGGCTAACGACGACGTTGGGAGACACTTTGCCTTGAATATTTTAAAGCGATTTGTATTCTTTAATGTTATTAATGGAATCGAAGAATCGGATCCTATTACCAAAAGCAAAAAAATATCAAAGAAGCAGTATTAATCATATATCTAATTCGTGCAATAATTATCTTAAGAGGTTAGTTTTTATTTTTATTTTGATCTCTAAAATAACTATTATTTAATATTTAGAAATTATTCTCGCAAATGCTAAGGATAACAGTCTTAGACTCCCAATCATCAAACTTGGAATTGTTTCTTTCTACCAGAATCAAACTGGACTGATTAAAGAGAGGCTGGCACATCTCAAATCTCGCATACCATCAATTGACGAACTCTTTCAAATTCGTATTGATAATGTGGATAGTTTTCAGGGTGGCGAGTGTGACATCGTAATTGTAAACACGACTCGAGCATTTCAAACTTAGTTCAAACTTGGAGGCCGAACAAAGAAATTTGGGGTTTTTACATCATCCTAAAATGGTAAATGTTTCCCTTTCAAGAGCTAAGAGCTGTTTGTACATTGTTGGTCATGGTCCAACAATCGTAGCTTCACCCCCATTTTGAAGCAGCTTACAAATACTGCAATGATCCCCAAATTCCCCATACTGACGCGAATAATACAAATGTAATGCAAACTGTCATTATTAGAGGTGAAAAGAGATCATCAACAAAAGATAAAGACCATTCAAACGAAGATTTTATTAATCAATATAATTTACATTCCCGACAAATTTTAGATGACCTGCTTTATCCAAATACTTGTGTGTTTTGAGACTCCAACAACATTGGCATGATTTGCACTCTGCCTGAGTTATTTAATCTGTAATTTTGATATGATAATAAATTTATTAATTCGTTTTGCATTTATAGACAGCAGACTTCTCACGAGAAATAGAAATCAAAACAAAATAGAAAATAGCACATGCAAGCACAGACAGACAGGCAAAATCTATCTGTTCGCATTCAAGTGTGTGACTGTAAGACTGTTCACAGACAACAAATGACGAAATTAACAAAGCATTATGAAAAGTCATAACAAGTTGATTGTATTCTTTTCAAGCAAATAAAATTTTTTAATTGATTTAAAATATAAAATTACTGTTTAATTTTGAATTGGTTATTTTTATTATTTTTATTAATGAATAGATGCAAGAATTAACCAAAATATTCTTCCTTCTCAAAGGTTGTGACTATATCGAATGCGACAATTGAAATAAAGTTGAATTCATCCGATTGGGCTAGTGAATTTCCAAATACAAATGGATATACAAAACTACGGACAAATTTTCATTGTGATTGGGAATTTATTACGTTGTTTGTGAAATTTAAATATAAATTCATTGAAAAGAAGATGGATACTTATCATGAACAACAATTGTCACGAGAAACATTCGGTAAATATAATCGATTTCGTGTACGCAAAAATATGATTGAACATTTAATTTAGGCATTCAGAGATATGATCAAGAAAGTAAATGCGAGAAATATGCACAGTTGAGTCAACAGTGTTGATTCTCACTATTGGACTTCTCAATGGCGACGATAGAAGCATCGCAGATGAATTGGTCAAAAACGTTGACAAATTCATCATGCGGAACTGTCATCGTCTCCATTAAGGAGTTCAATAGAGAGAACCAAGAATGTGACAACAAATGTAAACGATTGATCGCGTGAGTGAGAGAAGGAGAAGTGATTGTGAAGTCCGTTTTGAATTTAGCTTTTAAACATTTTTTTATAACTTGAACAGAGCAAAATTTTTCCGCTCAAATAATTTCTTAGTAATTTACAAGAAAACTCAATTCCCCTCGTGACAGGTCACGATGGGAATTGTCGCTGCGCGAACGTTTTCTTGTAAAAAACCACTTTTGTACAGAGATTTGAATAAAAGTGTCATTTCAAATAACAGACAAATTTAGGATTTAAAAATACAGATATTGGGATTCAAATTTTGAAAAATTGATTTCGGAAACAAACCAATCTTATTGGCCAAATTGGGAAGGTGAAAAGAGGTGAATACTGTTCAATGAACAGGTTTTACATATCCTTGAAATATCGCTTAGTTTCATGTGATGAAATGAAGGTTTAAGATACTCAAAATCCATCATCAAAGCAGTTATTGATCTACGTTGTCATTACAGTAAGAAGAACTGGAGGTGATTTTGAAACTTAAATTGAACATTAGGTCGAGATGAACAATTCTTATCCGACAAATTACACTTTCAGAAGGTTAGGCTTGACAATTTAAATCTAGAATGTAAATATTTTCTTCGTGGACGGTCCGTAAAGTGATTATGTTGCTGAAGAATGATTCATATGTGATGTTATGGTGCATTAATGATGAGGGAATAGGTGAAGGGTGAAAAGATGATGACATGATTGAAAAAATGGATTGCGCAAGAAACATCTAATTCGATGTGTTCGGTTAAGCACATTCTACATTGGTAGTTACTTGTGAAACAGGAAAAGTTGAATTCATCGAGGTAACATCACGAGGGTAATCTAAGTTAAAGATGAAGACCCGAGCATCGAAAGAATCGGTCTTCATCCGATAAACTGTCTAATCATTTAATATTTTCTGAATCTAAAATGACCATATGAACATTCCGAATTAAGATTCGCTTCAAAACTCACAATGCGATCAGGTTGTAAAGAGATTTTCAACAGGATTTAGAGCCATCAAAAGATCCAGCGCACTCACAATATCAGAATGCTCTACGGACATCGGCATTGACCCTCAGTTTCAAAATCCATGTCTGATTCATTCTAGTAAATAAATTGTAATCTGGGTAGGAATTAATCCAACAAATTAATTTCCGAAAACTACATACAGAATTAGATGTTTTCGTTATATGCAAGCCTGTCCTTATACTTGACGTTAACTTTCGTGACATTATGACATATATGACGACATAAGAGAGTTAATGTTGAGGTGATAACGATGAAGATAAAAGATTAACACAAAACACTTGGAGAATGAAAACAGTAGAACCAACGTGATGTAGTGTTGTGAGAGCGATAGCAATACACAATACAGCTGATCGTGTGCGTGTTCGTCCAGCTGTGCAATGTTTGGCTTGAGCTCTGCCTTTCACTGTACTAAATGACACACTCTTCAACACGACAGCACAAACTCGTTCTGTGCTTGCCTGTTGGCTGAAACCTTCAAATGATTTTTTCGGTATCAAGGACACATTTTCGTAACGAGTACATGATATATCAATGTTCCTAGATTTTCACGATGAATCCAACGGTATTTTTTTCTTATCAAGAATCCTAAAACCCAAAAATCCAGAATCCATTTTGAGACTGGATCGAGCCGATTCTATTTATCCCAGATCCGCTATGGTCCAAATAGTCTACTAAAAAATTTTCATGACTTTACATTCAGTAGTTTTTGCTCACGAAGTTTTTGTTTCGTAAGTTTTCTAATTTTAATATAAGAGATTGAAAATACCAATAATCAAAATTGCAAATTCACAAAAAAATTATAATAATTTCGTGATAATTTGCGTCAATTGCTTTTAAACATACAAAATTTCAAGAAAAGGAAAAAGGTTTCAGGTTATGCCAAAGTGTTCATTCGAATTATTGGTTAAATAGTAAAATGGAGTATTTTTCAATTGAAAAACACACCACTCACCTGCGGTGTTGAAAATCTTGGAACCATTTCATCCAGTTAATAACCAGTTTGAGCGGTTTATTAATTAATGTTTAATAGGAATTGAATAATTTTTTAAAAAATAGAATCTATATTTTAATAACAAAAGTCAATTAATAATTCCATGAAAATTAAAACAATTATTACTAGTATAGAACCAGCGGCTGGCATTATGAAACATTTTAGCTATCGTAAATCCAAAATAAGTAATGCCATTGGCATAAAAGTCGGAGCGAGAGTATGTAAACCATTTGTTTCTCGTTTGATCAGTTGTGTTCCAAATCAGTTCATGTACAACAAAGTTGGGCAACTATTTTCTGCTTCTAGCCACAAAATAACCATTGCGTTTTTAAAATAGACACCCAAATCTTTACCCATCCCAACAATTTCATAATCTTCAATTACCAATTGACATGGGATTTTAAAAATTTCGGTTAAAAGGAAATAAAAGCCAAGATATTTTTGCGATAATTGTAGGATTGTGAAATTATGCCAAAAACATGTTCAATATAAAATCAATTTTGTTACTGCATCATTAGGAAATATTTGAATAGCCAATTGGCATTTGAGTTTTGGAAATGGGTTCATTTATCCATTGGTAGCCTACCTCTGATACATTAAAAAAATAATTTTCATTATTAAATATTATTAAACAACATCCAAGATTCGATCAACAACTAATTATCTCTGAATTCTCTATGTACAATGTACTCTAAATTGTGTTTGATTGGGGTTGGGTTATATTGGGAATTTTGGGAATAAATTCACGCTCTTAATTTCAATCTAATATGTCATATTTTTAAAATTTTAAAATTATTAAATATTATAATTTATAAACTGTGCATTTTTCGAATCATTTTCTTAGCTCAAATGAATCATATCACATGACGCAAATTGTAAAATGAACTAAATTCAAACTCAAATAAATTGTAAATATTTGTTCGGATCACAAATACAAATCCACCATTCAACAATCTTCGAGATAGCACTTCAAGATCTGATTGATCGGACAAACCTCTGTATTCAAATTTTCCTTATTGTCATCTCACAAATCCATAGTGCAGGATCCACTAAATTTGTAAATATGGATAGAATAATATTGTTTTTACGGAAAAAATAGAAATAATTTGAAATAATTAAACAAATGTATGTTTTCATGATTGCTTTCTGATTAATTCACATCTTACCATAAGCAAAAAATTTTAATTATTACAAAACATTGCACTTAATTTCGGTGTTCTGTGTCGTATTGTTAATATCCTTATATATGTCAGTTTTCGAAGCACAGTTTAATAAAATAATATAAGATACAAAAATAACAAATCAGTTCAGAGGTCAGTTCAGGTGAGGAGATACAAGAGATCGGCCTTGTACTCAGATCAGTTCAGGTGGTCATGACCAGGTCAGGGAAGGAGGAACCAGAGATCGGTCTAGTCCCCAGATCAGGAGAAAGTTCACTTGAGTCACAAGAAATCGACCTTGTACTCGTAAATCACGTCTGTCCCTTGTTCTGTTCGTGTGTGTTCAATATATCGTGTTGTGTTAGTCAGCAAATCGAATTTACTGTTGTTTAGTGTTTGTGTAAGCGGCGGCATCGAATTCGGAGGTGACCTGACAGATATCCCTAACGGTAAGTGATTATTGGTCAGCACCGAATATGTTTGAAAACGTAAACAAACATTCGGACAAACCTGCATTCTATTCAAATTGTCCGCATCCAACTCACTAATTCACATTTGGGTGTGTTTGCTACTGCGCATCTCCAATGCGCACAGCGAGCGCGCACGGGAGAATGTGTGCTTCGCTGTGCCACACAGAGACACACACACTATCTTGACACTCAATCTCAACACATTTCAATACAAAATTTTGAATTTTTTGAAAAAATTATTACATCTTTGACCTTTGACCTTTATGGCCTCAAAACTATACAGCACATCTAGACTACCAGCAGAACACTGAGTTAAATTTTCAGACCGATCCATGCAGTAGTTTTTGATGAGTAGCGCACACAAGAATTGCCCCAATTCCCTTTTTTTCTGGCAGGAAATCGTCACTCCCGAAATCACTCACACCTCGCTCGCTTCGCTCGCTCAGCGTGAGTGATTTCGGTCGCTCCTCCAACTAAATGATATTTCTTTTTCGGCTTTGCCTCACTTGGTTGTCGTTTGAGAAAGTGTTACAGAAAGCGTCATAGTAGTTCCTCAAATCTTTAAAGTCAATTTTTTGTACATTTGTAATTAAGATTGTGAAGATTGAATCAACTTTCAACTTATTAATAATTTAAAGTTATTTAAATTTTGTGCTGTTCAATAAAGTCGATTAATTCTAAGACAGTGTTTCTTATAAAAAACATTTTTACGCTTAAATAAATAATAGGAAAGAACACATTGACATAATTTAACAGTATACATTTTGTTTTTTGAAAATTCCCATGTAAAATATAATTGACGCAAATTATTCTAATATTATTATGAATTAGCATTTTTGATTATTGATTTCTGTTACCAAGAAACTATTTTTGACAAGATTTTGTCATATTCAGGCTATAAAAATATTCAAAAACTAAAACTCAAAACGCACTTTTATTCCTTTCATGAAATCTTGAAACAGCTCACATTTGTTTTAGCATTCATTTTGGTTAAAATTCTCTAGAAGAAATCTTCAAATGAACTATGAACGGCTGTGTTTATCCTTTTGGTGTCTGTATAGAGCAGCCCTGTGTTTGTACTTTTTTGTGCAACCTTCCACCTGACAGACAAATTGGTGTTCACTTGTGTGAACTAGACGATGCAGTTTCAAGGCAGATAAAGTGTTAAAGGCACGACCACAATTGGGACGATCACATTTGTAGGGCCGCTCATCGGTATGGATAAGAAAGTGGACTCTCAAATCTGAAGATAGTGAAAATGCCTTGCCGCACTGCTTCCAGGTACATTTGTACGGCTTATCGCCGGTATGAGTTCGAATGTGAACATTGAGACTGTACGCCGATTGGCAGCCTTTACCGCACTGTGCACAGATGTGCGGCTTAGTGACCTGTCCAGTGTGGATTTTGAGATGCTGCTGCATGTTGCCAATAATTGAAAATGCCTTTGTGCACCTTTCCCAGGGACATTTGTGCGGCTTCTCGCCAGTGTGGCTTCTATGCACTGTGTAGTATACTCTGCCATCAAGAATGGCTACTATCTCCGAATTGATCAGTCAGTTCAGAAAGAATTTCGATTCTGGATCAGCCAAGTGTTGGATCCGATTGTTGCACTTCAATCTGCGATTGGCTCATCGCCGTCATCGAATGAGGACGACGCAGCGCAATCGTACCGGATTGCTTTCCTCAAGAATGTTCCAATTGACTCAAATGCTATGTCTGAAATCACCACCACCCTGATGGTGAGCAAGAAGAAACTGTTGGCTATGAGCAGAGCAGAACTAATGGCTCAAGTCGACAAGCGACAGTTGGAGGTTGCTCGTGAGCGTAAGGCACAGTTTGGTGATGTGCTCGACAATTTGCATCAGGAGTTGATGTGGTCGAATAAACTCGATTTTGAAGATGACGAAGAAGAAGAATTGGAAGATGATGATTCTGATGGATACAAAGGAGACGGAGACACTTCCAACGATGGTATCGATAGTGAAGATGATAAGATGGTGAGTCGTCCAGCGCCATCATCACAAGTCGTTTTCGATTATCAAGACGGTGGTAACTGTTGAGATTCTGTGCGAAGTTGAAGTTGTTGAGGCTGGTGGTGATCAAGATCAGAATCAAGATGAAGTGTGATTCGTCCATCACCACAATTTTTCCTCGATTATCAAGATAATTTTGAAGTTGATTTTGAAGGTGATGATCAAGATTAGACAGATTCATTTATCACAAATCATCGATTATCAAAACGACGACGACGATGATGATGATGATGCAATCAATGTTTATGGTGATGCTCAAAATCAAAAATAATAATCTAAAAAATGTTTAAAATTTTAATTTATTTGTACACACATTTATACACTTTTGTTGCCATTTTGTCATTATTGAAATTAATTGAATTAATGCAGAGGAAATTCAAAACGAAAAATTCCTCAAACTAATCAAATCATGTTAAGCATATCACAAGACCAAAACATTCATTATTCGTATTATCGCGATTTAGGTTCAAAAGGTTCAAATGTTATATTTTTTAATATTGTAAGAATTTGTAATATTATGACAGAAATTCAAAGTTGAATCAAAATATTCTTTTGACTAATCATAGTCAGCATCACTTTACATTACTCCACATTTTATTTTCATAGCGACCCATCGCATCATAGTACACACTTAACAAGTCACGATTCATGAACACATGCACACTCTGAGGAGTCTCCAATGGATAGTACGAATATGGTCCTGGCAGCTCAATCGAATCTGCAATGCACAGCTTGCCAGAATCCTTTTTCCAACGTAATCTCTGTGAGTTGTTGAACACGATTGCAAATCCGTCCGAATTGCGCAAAACGCTAATCTCTGTGTCATCCTCAGTGCGGATAGACCACAACAAAGAAGAATAGTGTTGAAATAGAAATTCTTTCCTTTCTCCATCGTATATGGAATCGAAATTCCAGCACAGCTCATCACGACTCTCCGGACGAAGCAACCAGTACAGTTTGAAGGATGGATTTTGTGTGCCATTCAAATTCATCAAGTAGATGTCTTCATTGGGCAAGAATTGGTTTGGTTCAACACACGATTCGTGATTACAATTTGCAATTCGAATTGAATTATTCTGCTGTTCAATGGTAGAATGTAGAGAAAAATGCAACAGTTTGCTGTTGTATGCATTTTCTACGAAAAAATCGCGTCCACTTGTGATTGAAGTTAAAATTCGAGTTTTGGCAAAATGAAAAATATTTTGGCGTTTAAAGTATGCCAATTCATCGAGTGGAACTTGAATGTTGAACCAGCCAGATCCGTTGTAGGCTTTGTCGTGTTGATCGATCCATGTTCCTTTGGGCAAGTACACGGAACGTG
The DNA here is from genome assembly GCA_023373905.1 of Rhizoglyphus robini. Classification (NCBI taxonomy): domain Eukaryota; kingdom Metazoa; phylum Arthropoda; class Arachnida; order Sarcoptiformes; family Acaridae; genus Rhizoglyphus; species Rhizoglyphus robini. Next base: position 936,476 of record JAKIJQ010000051.1, on the reverse strand, counting down.
ACCGTTGACCTTCACGTAATATGGGTGCAACCAGAGTCGCGTTACCGATCATGAATTGATCCGTGATGTTGACGGCTTGGAGGTCATTGGGGAAATTGTACCAGAGGGGTCGGATGATTGGTGTTTGTGATGAATTTTTGGATAAATCAGCAATAACTTGTGAATACTTTTGGTGAAGTTTAGTGAATTTGTGCACAATTTGGTTGACAGTTTGATTGTGATACGTCCATGGTGGTGTTGAGAGCTTCATGATTGGCATCAAACTCACTGCTTCGATCCATCGAATGTACAACTCGGGGGATGGCTTTTGATGGTCAAACACGAGATTGGGCACAATGTTCTGAATTCCAGACAGAGAAAGTGACAAAACTGTTGGAATCAACGTTTGGAGAGTGGACTCAAAGTTGGAATCTACTCGTTGATTGATTTGATAGAACAATTTTTCTGGAAAAACGTTTTCACTAACAGAAAAAGTAAAATTTGTTTTCCATTTTGCATCTAAATCTAACAAAGTTTGATTGGGCGTGATAATGTCTTTGAGGTTCGCAAAATATCTGGTCAAATTAGTTGACAAATTAAACTCATAAATCCATGACGATTTCTCAAAAACATTGCTTGTCAGAGTTTTACTTGGAATATTTGAGAATACGTCTAGATAGACACTTAATATGTCTCGATTGATGAAAACTTGAACGAATTGAGGTTTTGATGAAGAATAGTTTGCGGAAAAACACAGATTTCCAGAATGTGACTTTCTCCAGCGTAGAGAATAGTCGAAAACGAGTGCGAAACCGTTTGAGCTGAGAAGTACATTGTGAATGTCGTTAGAACTACTAAAATGTTTGAACGCAAATGTATTTGAATTTGAATCGAAATTCCAACACAATTGATAGAGACTCGAAATCTTCCAGTAGACTCTGAATGAATCTGCGCTTTTGCCGTCAACTTTCATCAAATTGACTTCATCATTGAACCACTCGTTCGGTTCAAAACACGAATTGTTACTGCAATTGGAGATTGAAATCTTTTTTCTGTTTGCACCTCCTTTCTGGTCGTTCACAGTAAAATGTAACAATTTGCGGGTGTACTGATTTTCTAGTAAAAAATCCCGTTCACTTGATAAAATTTGAGTTTTTCCAAATTGAACAACTTTCTGGAGTTTAAAGTATGCCAGTTCGTTAAGAGGAACATGAATGGTGAACCAGCCAGGTCCGTTGTATGCCTTGTCGTGTTGATCGATCCATACGCCACTGGGCAGGTACACAGAACGTGAACGTTGACTTTCTCGCAACACTGGTGCAACCAGAGTCGAGTTTCCGAGCATGAATTGGTCCTTGATGTGAGGAGTATAAGGATCGTTGGGGAAAATGTACCAGAGAGGTCGGATAATTTGGTTTTCATTTTGCTTTTCAACATTTTGTCTATGTAAATCGACGAATTTGCACACAATTTGATTGACAGTTTGATTGTGATATATCCATGGAGGTAGTGAGAGCTTCATGATTGGCATCAAACTCACTGCTTCGATCCATCGAATGTACAACTCGACAGATGGGCTTTGATAGTCGTGGTCAAACACGAGATTTGGTACAATGTTCTGAACTCCAGAAAGAGAAAGTGACAAAACTGTTGGAATCAACGATTGGAGTGTTGACTCAAAGTCAGTTGTTGAATTTACAAATTGATCGATTTGATAGAACATTTCCCAACTATCCAAATTTCCACAATTGCCCAGTTGATAAACATTGATTTGGGTAGTTGAAAAAGTAGCAAAATAAAAAAATTAGAATTTGAAGTTACATTCAAATGGATATCGCTGAGCAAATTAAAGTTGACCAACTCAAAGCCAACCGACTCAACTGTACCAGAACTTTGACATGCACTCTTCAATGTCAAATTGAGTTTATCAACCTTCCAGTTGGAGACTATTTGAGCAGCTTCAACATCTCCATAGGAATAATCATCATTCGGCCAATTGGTCGTTTGATTGTCTGACGAAAAAATCACTGAAAATTTTGTCGTTTGATTGTAAAATTGTTCATTGATTGGAAAAGTAAAGTTTTCTTGATCCTTTAATTTTGCATTTAATTGTATGGTAGTTTTGTTGGGCGAGATGAATTCTGTAATGTTTGACAGGAAATTGGGCAAATCTGTTGCCAAATTCAACTCTTTCGGATAGTTCCAAATTGGATTCTTGAAAATTGAATTGCCCTTCAGCATATCTGTCTTTCCATAATTTCGTTTTACATCCTCGTACACACTCACAATGTCTCGATTCGTAAACACATGAACGCTCAAAATGTTCTTTGAAAGTAAATGTGCCCTCCACCATGAAACACCAACACACAATCTGTCCGAATTCAGCCTTCTCCAACGAAATAGATTTCTCTCATCACTGAACACGAGCGCAAAACCATCCGAACTGAGAAACACATTGTGTCTTTCTGTGGAGTTATTCTCTAAAGAATCATAAAGTTTGAATGCAAATGTTGAATTCAAATCGAAATGCCAACACAATTCTACGACACTCGATGCATCATAGTAGAGTTTGAATGAGCTTGCACTGGAGCTTTTGTATTCTTCTGCCTTCATCAAGTAGACATTCCCATCATCTGGTTCAGTGCACGATCGACACGATTCATGCGAACATTTTGAAATTGAAATCTTCAAGTTTATATTTTCATACATGTAGTACACATATGATGGTACAACTATAGTAAAACGCAACAATTTTCTGTTGTAATCATTTTGCACAGAAAGAGCGTCACCATTTGACAGTAATCGAGTTTTGTTGTCAAGTTGAAGAACTTTTTGGAGTTTAAAGTACAGCAGCTCATCGAGTGGAACTTGAATTGTGAACCAGCCAGGTCCTTCATATGTTCGGTTTTTATGTTGATCTAACCAAGTTCCCTTGGGCAGGTACACAGAACGTGAACGTTGACCTTCACGTAAAACGGGTGCAACCAGAGTCGAGTTGTTGAGCATGAATTGATCCTTGATAGGAAAGGTTTGAGAATCGTTGAGAAAAACGTACCAGAGGGGTCGGATGATTGGATTGATTTGCGTTGAGTTGACGTTGACATTTTTAGCTAATTCAAATATAACTTGTGAATGCTCTTTGTGAAGTTCAGTGAATTTGCGCACAATTTGTACAGTTTGATTGTCATACATCCAAGGAGGAATTGAGAGCTTCATGATTGGCATCAAACTCACTGCTTCGATCCAACGAATGTACAACTCGCGAGATGGTTTTTGGTCAAAATCAAACACGAGATTTGGCACAATAAATTGTCCACCAGACAGACTCAAGGACAAAACTGTTGGAATCAACGATTGGAGAGTGGACTCAAAGTTGGAATCGACTCGTTGATCCACCTGAAAGAACAGTGGAGTTCCGAATCCAGCACATTTTACGTCAAAATATGAACTGATTTGAGTGGTTAAAGAATTTTGCAAAATCAAATCCGTGTCAAACGAACCAAATTTTCCCGTTTCATAACGAAGCGACTCAAAAGGCTCTTTCCAGCAAATTTTCTCTGTGTAAGAGTTAAACCTGTCTGCATTTGCTTGGATCATTTCAAGTGTCTTCATATCCACCGTCATCTGACCGTGCTCATCTGTAGTCAAATACTTGAGAGATAAATTTGTGGTTGAATTTATCGAATTTGAAATTGCATTCAATGAAACCGGAAAAGTCATATGAAGCGATTGGTTTGCTTCCTCATAGCCTGAATCTAAACCCTTTGTTTGCAAGGATTTCCAAAGCAAGAATTCATTTGAATCCTCCGAAAAGACATTTCCGTTCAATGTTACATTTCGCGAACTAAAGTCGATCTTAATAATTTTCCGATTAAAATTGTCTGTAATATTCGAGAGAAAGTATCTCAAATTTTCCACTGACAAACTCAACTCGCGCGGATAGTTCCAAAATGGTTCGGCAAAATCATCAATTCTAGATTCGACATTATTGTCGGGATCGTCGGGTAGATTCATATCGTAGGGCTGAATGTAGAGATATGGATTGAACTCGAGATGGAGTGGAAAGAATGCGGAATAAGTCGATTGTACTACATCGTAAACTGTTTTGATGTTTCGACCCGTGATTATGTGAACAGACTGTGACTCTACTGGCGATTGTGTTGATGAAGATGCACACTGCATTGAGTTTTGATAATTTTTCCATTGAATTTGAGTAAAATTGTCGAAAACCAGTGCGAACCCATTTGAGTTGAGAAAGACAATCAATCTACTCGTTTCTAGTACATTTGTTCCGTAAAAGTTGAACCAAGATGATGATGAATTTGGATTTGAATTTTCTCCTGAATTCAAATGCCAACACAACTCCACCCTACGTGACCCATTCCAGTGGATTTTGAAGGATGAAAAGGAGTCTCCCAACTTTTGATTTTCATTTTGAAAGTAAAAGTCTCCTTTTGTTTCATTTGGAAGGCTTGAATGATGGCTCGATTGGTTATTGAAAATCATCGACAATTTCCGACTGGGCGAATCATAATCCCCGACTGTAAAATTCAAAAATTTTGCGTTGAATTCATTTTGCACTTGAAAATCATTTCCATTCAATAGAATTCGCGCTTTTCCAAGTTCACTTTCTGCACAACTGTTGGCTAATTCATGTCCCGTCAAGCTCAACACCACAAGTAAAATAGCAAAATTCATGAAATTCATCATAATTTTTCAATGATCGTTCACACTCATGATTTGTAAATGCGAAATGAAACAATTTCAATGTGAAGGTGAAAGCAACCTTAAAAGAATTTACGTGTCTATTCGTAACCTGTTTGGAGTGTTTTTTCACAGTGTGACTGGGGCACACACAAAGGTCAGCAAAAGTGAAAGTTCATGAAAAGAGAAATTGAGGTGAAATCCAGTTTTGCAGTTGCCTTATGAACAAAGGTCACACTGAACTCTCAATTTTAGATTTAAGTCAATCAGGTTAAAGGTCAATCATGTTTATAATTTGATTTATATAACAATAAAATGTATGTTTCTTATAAAAGGGCAAGAATTTTGCTTTAAAATGGTCAGACTGTAAATCTGTCTTTGTAATTCTGTCTTTGTAAATCTGACTTTAATTTACAATATACTATTTCTAAAATATGACGACAAAAGATAAAATTAACAAATGTGAAAGTCATAACATGTTGGTTGTATTGCATTTAAAATAAATAAATTTTTAAAATTGATTTAAAATATAAAATTACTGTTTGATTTTGAATTGTTTACTGAATCATTTAGTGCATGACTGGGGGAAGAGCGAAATTTAGTGGACATTGTTTTGGTTGACTTGTTTCTGTTAATCGAGTAAATCGAGTTCACTTTTTTCAATAAAGATGTATTTTCTATCTTCATGTTCATCTCGAATTTCTCAATCTGTTGGTCCAATTGTTGAATCTGTGCCTTGTCCTTCGCCTTCTTCAACACCAATGGAAGAGGATCATAAGAAGTTAATAGATCATCTCAAATTGACGGAAATTGTGAATTGATTAATGGCCATTATTACGTCATCTGGCTTACACAACTTATTCGATGATTCTTTTCTTCATCAATTTATACGAAATGATGCAAAATTTTTCATATAAAAGTAGAAACTTTAAATGAAATGTTTAGAAAAATTTAAAAATTTTTAAATAAATAAATACGTACCTTTGCGAATGTATTCAATGAGACCAGTCCAAAATCTCCGTACGTAAAACCGTACCGATTTTGGGTGTTCAATGCCTCAATTAAATGTGCAATATGAAACTTAGTCCGAATTGCTAACTTTTGAACTGAAACCTTACCAACAATAATGCCAAATAGCAATTTGGTTGGTTTGTGAATTTGTTTGGTGCACTGTGCAAAGATGAAGTGAAACACAAAGAGAAGATTGCAAATGTAGACAATCCAAAAGTAGACAATCAGGCTGGAGATCAACTGAAGTCTGCCTTGAATGATCCACATTGTGTAGATGAGATTTGAAGGAACAAAATTGACCAAAAATGCGCAAAATAACTTTCCGTGAAATCGATTCACAGCAAAAAAGTAGCGCAAACAATGCACAAATGTTCGCCTAAATTTAATATAACGCACAAGTGGAAATGTTCTTTCTTTCTCGACAACCGATGAAATTCTTGCCAGAATCGAGAAAACTTGCCGAATTTTAAGATAAAACATCATCAAGAGAGAAACAGTGCAGGCAAAGTTGTTCGCAACAGTGTGACTAAAGTTGAGCAGGAATAATGCAAATATTACTCCATTGAGATGGCTAACTGTAATCCAAATTGCTGCCAAATAAAATGAAATTGTATTTTGAATGAAAATGGAAGCAAAAGTCCAATTGAAAGATATGTACGAAATTGTCCAAATGATTACTAAATAATAAAGAAATTACAAATTATTATATTTTTAAAATCGATAATAATTATTACCAAAGGTTGTAACAATACTGTTGAAAAGGTTGAACACAAGTAAATAACATTTTCTTGTCCGACTGCAAACATCATGCCCGTTACATTTGGCTCGAATAAAGAATGAACGCCAATCATTGTAGCAAATCACTGGACGGAGCATGCGCACAAGTGGATAGTTGGTGGTGACATAGAGTTTGTGATTAAAGTACAGCAACATGAGCGAGCCAATGAAACCAGTGAAATTCATTTGCTTCTTGCCAATCATCAGTGCAAATGCATCAAAGTGGATGGCACGCTCGAGTGCACTGCTAGCTGGCGACCATAATGCGAGATAAAACAAGTGCACACTTACTAGGGCCATAAGGAGGTTGAATAGTTTGATTGCGGTGACAAGCTTCCAATTGTGGAACAAATAGATTTGTTCAATCCAACGATAGTAGTGAACGAAATAGTCAATGCCGTGTATTGGTTTGAGAATAAACCAAACCAACATTTTGCGATTCATCTTGTCTTGTTGGTGTATTGGCGTAGACTGAAACTAACTAATTAATAATAATGATTATAATAAAATAATTTTCTAATTAAAATAAAATTCAGACAATTATAGGATTGCAATAATTAATTTTTTAACATTCAAAATCGATAATTTAATTAAATTTAATTAAAATATTGTTTTACTAATTATAATAAAATTTGAAATTAAAAATCGTGTGACATTCATCAATTTCGAAATGAATTTAATGATTAAATTTAATTAAAATAGGTCTTAATTAAAAAGAAAGTTTCTGCTGACGATCATGACGATAATGAATTTTTCTGTGAAGATTTCACCGAAGACAAGTCCAAACCTGAGACTTTTGACATGGTGAAATAGCTCTTGAAGAAAATCTTTTGAAAAAGCAACTTCTGTAGCAAAACACAACTGTCAAATGTATGTCCTAATTTATTACTAGTCCATAAACTCCATTTATTACATAAAGGTGTAAAGAACATCTCAATGGAGAGTCATAATAATAGCAATCCATCGGAAAGTTGTAGCACTTTGATGTTATAAATAAAGTCAGCGGACTTGTCATAAATTGGGACATTCATATCATTGGGTATGTTTTGCCACAGAAATTGCTTTTCAAAGGCTTTTCCTAGTGAGACATTTCACCATGTCTAAAGTCCCAGATTTGGACTTGTTTTCGGAGAATTCTTCAAAGAAAAATTTATTATTGTCGTGATCATCATCGATGATTGCAAGTCGAGACCGTCGCCAAATTTATCAGCGATGCAGCTTCGTCACCATTGAGGAGCACAACTGCGAGTATAAAAAATAATTCGGCAACAAATGTGAGTTGTTTCATGATTTTATATGAGAGTGCTTGTGAAGTGCGGTTTGTGTTTTGCTTTTAACTGTTTTATTGTCTGAACAGAGCAAAATCGCTTGTCGCTCAAATAGTTTTTTGGAAATAGAAATTCACGATCAAAATGGTAATTCATAATAAAATTTTAATTATTTCGTGATAATTTGTGTCTATGAAATTTTACATACAAAATTTTCAGAAAAAGCAAACGGTTTAATGCTAAATCCACTAAATGCTAAATGCACAGCATTCAAGTTATACTTTCCCAGTATTAATTTGAGCGTAAAATGGACTTTTTTTCAATTGAAAATACGTCACTCACAGGTGGTGTTGTAAATATTGGAATCAATTCACTCAGTTGGCCAATTGAGTTGTTTATTAACCAATTCATCAGTGGTTGGTCATTGGTCTAAAAGAGTCTGATTTTATTATGTTCAGATAACATACATGAACATGATTTGTGAAATTCTCTGTGAGAAATGTTCAAATGAACTATGAACGGCTGTGTTTATCCTTTTGGTGTCTGTATAGAGCAGCCCTGTGTTTGTACTTTTTTGTGCAACCTTCCACCTGACAGACAAATTGGTGTTCACTTGTGTGAACTAGACGATGCAGTTTCAAGGCAGATAAAGTGTTAAAAGCACGACCACAATTTGGACGATCACATTTGAAGGACCGCTCATCGGTGTGTATAAGAAAGTGGACTCTCAAATCTGAAGATAGTGAAAATGCCTTGCCGCACTGCTTCCAGGTACATTTGTACGGCTTATCGCCGGTATGAGTTCGAATGTGAACATTGAGACTGTACGCCGATTGGCAGCCTTTACCGCACTGTTCACAGATGTGCGGCTTAGTGACCTGTCCAGTGTGGATTTTGAGATGCTGCTGCATGTTGCCAATAATGGAGAATGCCTTTGTGCACCTTTCCCAGGGACATTTGTGTAGCTTCTCGCCAGTGTGGCTTCGAGTGTGAATTGTTAAATCGCTTTTAGAATTGAATCTTTTACCGCACTGTTCACAGACATGTCGGAATTCTCTGGTGTGGGTATTGATGTGCGCATCCAAATTGCTCTTTTGAGTAAATTCTTTTTTGCATCCCTTCCAGGTGCATTTAAATGGCTTTTCACTGGTGTGCTTCCGGCTGTGAACAGTCAAAGTATGAGAGGATTTGAATGTCTTATCACACTGCTTACAGGCATGAATGCCTACTCGAGACTTTTCATTTCGAGGCGATTGGTTATTATCTGGTTCACTGTAAGAATGCTCGTCCACTTCTGTCTCCTCATCATCGCTCGACTCTTCATCATTAGACTCCTTAGACAATATAGAAATATAGACAATCTTAGATTTTCTGATCATCATCATCGTCCTCTTGCTTGATCACGTGATTCAATCGATCCATTTGAAAACAGTTGACTGAGATGCGTGAGATTACCAATTTCAAGATAAGATACACAAAATGCACATATCGTCAACTGAGCACGAAACCTGATCAACTGTTAACTTACTTTGTTGTGAGTAGCAACTTGTGGCAACAGCACAGGTACACTAGTGCACAATACAGTGTATAAGTGTACATGTATACAGGTGAACAGGCGGTAAAGTGACTGCACTTCTCTTCTGTTGCTTCAGTCGCTCAAGAGCTATTTCACCTTGAATTGTTCATTACATTTGGCCATGCAGGATATTAGGAAAATATTAAAAATACTTTCCATACTGCTGTATTTGTGGTAGTGGTTCACTCTTTGGTAGAATTGATGCGTCGCAACACATACCTGTCCTATAGACATCACAATAAACTCAACTAGTCAATATAGATGGCGCAAGGCTGAGTACCTTTTGATGGAGTCACTGTCGAGTTACGTCATTTGTGAACGACAAGATTCAGAAGTCGCTCAAATATTCTCATGTTTTCAATTCAATGCACGATTCATTGAATCATGCGGGGCCGTTTATTTTAATTTAATGTGTTTGAACAAGGTGTTTAAAAATGAGAGAGTAAGCACTAGACGACCAACTAAACATTGTGCATGTGTTTCACTTACAGAAATAACTTGTCAATCACACAGAAATAATTTGTTAATTTGTCACTTGACATTTAGAATCTTAATTTTAGAGTTCTAAAGTTAGAATTCGTAAGGTGACTAAACCCGAGAAAAGCGCACATCATTTTAGTTATACTTTCCATTTTGTGCTTTGTGTGGCCACCAAAAAAAAGTCTTACCAAATGGCTGCCTTCCGTGGATTCGTGAGTTTTACCGTGGTTCTGTTCTGTACGGACCTATTCTGTGCTGCCGAGGTATGTTCTGGGTTTCTTTCTCGTGTTAATCTACTACTTTTTGTATCCCAACCAACAGGAAGAATCACAAGAACAGATCTCTGTACCCGAGAGCGATCATTTCTGCACCAAAGTGATGAGTGGCCGTTTTGAGCACATCCAACTGGTGAACATCAACAAATTTGAGATATACGAGCCAGACAATCGAATGTTGACATGTCAACGAGTGCCCACGGAGACCAATGAGGACGGCTCTGAGCCCGAGCACTCCTTCCGAGTTATCGCTGACGAGTACTCAATGACACTGAATGACGCTTATGAAGAGTGGTTTAACGAAGCGGCTTTAATTCCCCGCTGGTTTCAAGCCCACAAGCAAGAGGATGGTCACATTAGACGATTCCATCACTTTATATTCGAATTTGAAGCATTCCTTGAGGCACTGGTCAGGAATGAATCACTCATTGCGATTATCGATGCGGCCGCTGAATCGAGGGACATCTTCTTGGTCTACACAGACAGGGCACTGTACACTTGGGACTTGAAATTCCAAGGCGCATTCTTAATTCTCAATGAACTTGTCGAGCCTCTGGCGAAAGTGGCACTCAGAAAAGACACGCCCGAGATTGCTTTACTGTTCAAGAACGAGAATGATATCGCTACGGGCTATGTCATTCAGAAAGGTAAGTGGTTTGGTGGATGTGTGCAATTTATGTGATTAAATCGGTTAACCGTTTAATTTTTTGCAACTAGATTTCCAAACTGGCAACTTCATCATCTACGATTTCGCGTACGATGGCAAGCCAGCACCGAAAGGTTTTTGGAGTAGAACCTACACTCAGATAAAGAACATTTTTCGTTCATACACGGATAGTAAACTGGTCAAGCCTGAAGACCTGAAGCTGGACAGTAAAGTGTATTACTTTATGGAAAAGACGGAGAATCCACACGAGATTCGACTGGTTCACCGTGACCATGCAGGTGCCAATGGATCCAGTGCTGATCGTCAGTTGTTGGGTGGAGCTCTGCCCAACGGATTTGAGTATGACGGCTCGATGTATCTGTTTGATGGCTCACTGGGCTGTGTCTATGTGATACAGCACTTTGAGTTCAACTTGGCTCAACAGTTCGTAGCAGGAAAAGTTGACATTCGCCTTGCACGACTCAACATTCCATACGAGCAGTACTTCAAGTGTCCCGACAAGTACAAACTGGCGGACGATTTTGCACAGCGGTACAGAGCAGATCGATGCGATTCGGTCATTGGCGATGGTGGTTCGATCGATCGCGGGGCACACATCGACCAAAACATGTCCACTGGCCTCTTCTGGACCCTCATTGGTCTCGCTTGTCTTCTCTTTATGGCAATGCTAGTCGTAGGCATGGTAATCTTCTGGCAAAAGATCAAACCGCGCAAGATTGGCAACAAGAAACGACCAATTGGGCCAAACGATTTGGAAAGCGCCAACAAGTGTAACAAGACTTTGACTACTTCAGGCACTACTGAGGCAAGTGGCACCACCACCACTGCAGTCTCTTCAAGTGCAGATGCAACTGTCCAGTCGGGCACTGCCAAGTAGAGTGACATACACTCACTTTTGTATATTCAATTATATTTGTCAAACATTAAATGATTTAGTCATTCCTAAATCTCTGTTCACCGCGCGGCCGTCCTCTTGCGCTTTGCATTTATCAAGTCAATCGCTTACTTTACTATCCTCAATCTTTTTTTTACCAAAACCAGCCGTTTCATCATAGACCACAGTAGCAACAGAAGCGATAAACTCAAGGAAAATGAACTAGAGCATATTTCAATTATTTGCATGAATCATTGAATCACAAATTGCAAATCAATGACATTGCATAGTGATTCACATTTTTTGTTCAATATAATATATTGATATTATCAACATTGACTAATCTTCATTCTTGAAGAATAATTCCTTTTCTAGTTTTGTCTCAAAAATTTAAATTTGAATTTATCAATTGATCAATGTTAAAGTGAAATTAAACTCTGATTTGAAAATGTCAATTCTCGTTTATTTGTACTGCATTAATAGTATTATTAACATTGCTCAATTGTTTTCGCTGGTTCAGACTGGATGCTGCCCTTGTTTTCATTTCGCTTCATCTTACGCAGATCAACCATGATGCACAGAGCCAAAAGCGAGACAGCACCAAAGAACATACTAATGGGCCATTCGTCCGAAATGATTCCATTCAAGAATAGAAACACAGTGAAGGCGGTAAAGATGCACATTAGGGGCAAATTGTGATACCATGCACCGAGTACTCCACAGCTAGTGACCAGAGTGAAGAACGATAGTACGATGTAAAAGGATTGAATCATACTTTTCTGGAACATTTTTGGAGAATATGTGAATTATGTTGGAAATAGTCATAAGAAAGGCGACAATCACAAAAGCAAACTTACCTTTTCATTTATGAAAGCACATTCTCCGTATTCTTGACGCATATACTCAAGATAATCCTCAAGCAAAAACAAACCATTGAACAATAGAAACGCAATGAAAAGGACGCAAATCACAATCAAAACTGTTCGTTTCAACGCAAAGTATGGAGGTGCTGGTGTTGCCATGTTTTTGCGTGTGATGTCGAGTGATTGCAACTTGCAAATAATTCTTTCTGTCACACTCGATCATACTCAACTCAATCAGTGATGATCAATAAGAATGATTCATTACACACGATGATGTAATGCAATCTTTACATACCAACATGTGTTCACTTTTGTGTGTTGTCAACATTAAAGAATGCCATTAATGTTTACAAAAAATTGCCAACGTAGAATAAATATCATTATAATGATACACTGATCTACAGGAATTGTCAATTTTTAGGTACTCAGAATTTTATAAGTAATTCTTACAGCATTTTTGATTCAATGGTGTGGTCAAAATTGCCCGTTTGACTTTGGTTTTTGAGATATTCAAGTTTTGTAGCACATTTTTGTCTAAATCTCAAATTTCTAGGCTCGAAACTACAATTTAAAGCTAATTTTTAAATTCTTCTTGTTTTTTTTTAAATTTTGGACACAAGAACATCTAAATCGCTAGATTTGCTACTTAAAATCGTTTTTTAAGATGGTACTTTTCATTACCTTCATAAACTTCATGGCCTGATAAAAATGATTCAATTTTAATCATCTTTAAAAATCAAATTTAAACAGTAAATCTTATGCGATTTTGACGTTCTTGTGCTCAAGATTTTAATCAAAACGAGGAGAATTTAAAAATTAGCTTTAAATGTTAGTTTCGAGCCTAGAAATTTGAGATTTGGACAAAAATGTGTTACAAAACTTGAATATCTCAAAAACCAAAGTCAAACGGGCAATTTTGACCACACCATTGAATTCTACGTCAAAAATGCTGTAAGAATTACTCATAAAATTCCGAGTACCTAAAAATTGACAATTCCTGTAGATCATTGTTATACATTTACAAATGAAGAAAGAAACACAAAAAGGCAAAAAGAAATTTATTTGTTTGTCAATTTAAAATAAAATCAAGCAAATTAAAGTTACATGATGTAGACATTTGACAGTAAATATTCAATCTAAAAACGAGGACATTTTGACACAAAGTATGATTTTGCATTTGCTTGAGCAATCAGGACAGTACACTCATTCGTTGTTAGAGTTGTTAGTGTTGTTTGAATTGGTAGTACGAGTAGTATTCTCATTCTCAGCCATTTTCATTTCCATTTCAGCTGCAGTAATATTACATATGTACAACGCAAGTATGAGAACGAACAGTATCAGACACACGCTCAACGCCGTTGCCAGATTAGGGTAGCCGTTGTCACGTAAATAAGTGATACATTCAAGGCTCAAATTAGCAATTAATTTAACCATTTCGTGCAGTGAAGAAGAATTTCCTGAAGTGTAGTTGCCTTGCTTCACAACCTCTCCTGGGTGAGTTTTAGTACCATTGCACCGGCGATGAGGGGGACAATAACTGCTCTTGTTGCACTTCATTGTTGGCCATGGCCATGGTTGAATACTAAAAAAAACAATTTTTAAAAAATTATGACAAAAAAACATATAAGTTGGTTACATTGACGATGGCATTTTTTGGTAAACTTCTAGTCGACTTGATCAATGATCAGAACACACGGTACGCACGCCACAACTTGCAAACAACAAATGTAAACAAAATGACAAATATCAATTGTGTCTACTGTGATACTGTGCGCATTGGAATGTTTGATAATTCCAATTCAATGACTTGTGATTAATGTGCAATGCAAATTGTTTGAATAACTTGGGCCACTTTATCTTACAATCGCTCAGTGGATGCCACAGCACCACAGGGGCGCACAATGCCCGAAAATTTTATCATTATTCGCCGCTTAAATTTCGTTTTGTGCCGCTGATTCAGTATGATCTGAAGTTTCAAAATCACATTGCTCTGTACATGTTCTTTTGATCGAGAACTTTTTTTTACAAACGAGGAAATTGAGTTTGTGGGGCTGAAGAATTGGGTTACTGACTATTTGGAGGACGGGGAATTTACTGGTGATATTCATTTTGTGATTAGGGCGTCAGGGCGCCACCAGGGGGGCGCTCCAAAATTGGGTCTATTGGGACAAAAAGTTGTGTGACTGACTAACATTAGTTTTGCGTGACTTGATTTGGTTAAATTAAATTCACAGAGTCCAAATTGAAATAGTCATAGTGTTGCTTAAACAATACGTTCAAAAGTATTATTTAGGTTCAATGCTTTGGTCTTTGAGATTCAGTTCACGTTTGCTTCAACTTGAAAGCTTTGCTCAATCCGTTGCGTTTATATATTTACACATTACACAATGCCGGAGCAAAGTACCACAAACGATTTTCGACAGTCCCCAGACGCTAATGCACCAGTGCCACATTCGAAACCCAAGCCGGCTTGGTGCTTGGTAACCGCGAAAGTTCCGGACCGTGATGACTTAAAGGATTACATCATTCCGGCAGGTCCTCATCAGCAAGAAGATGCTCGCTTATATGAAGTTTTCCGAAATTTGGGCCTTTTGCGCAACATTCGATAAGATGGTCACTAGCCGGGACTTTCCGGCAAATCTTCGGGCCTCTAGGTAAACAAAAATTAACCAAACACTTTTCTTTGAAATGATAGTCAAACATTTTTACGTGTAAAAAGTTTTAATTATGAACAGAATAATGATGTTAATAATATAAAGTCTGTATTTGTATTGAGTTGTAAAAATTTGTACAAAAATTACATCCAAATTGTTATAGCCTTGGTATCGTGAGAATTGTGTTGTACTGTAGGTACGAGATAGATAAATAGATAGATAAAAGGAAATTATAAATCTGTGTAAATGAATGTCATGGAATGTGTGAAAAAAATTAAAGTATCTCAAACAGTTGCTCGGTTTCTAGAATCAATTGATAGAGGTGGCCAACTTTTCAAACAGTTGAGCAATCAAATCGTTTCGCTTCGATTTAGCCAACTCTTTTCATCTTTGGGTTAGTATCACTTCTTGTGCATGTTCCACCACAAATTCGATGCATTTCGACTTGAGTTGCTCAGCATTGTGAATGTCGGAGAGAAGTAGAACACCACAAACTGATTCAGTAGTGAGGGATGAAATGAGTGATTTCTCGCAAACCGATTTCAAGGGATCCAATTGGTACTGTAGGGAAATATGATGATGGAGTTTTGATATGATAAAAGAATGCATAAACAGTTACCTTGTCTGCAGCAACAAACAATTCAGTTGCATATTCGTCCAATTGGCTCACTTTGCCCGTGTAAATGTACCGAATGAGCAACTCAAACACCTCCACCTGCACAATCAATCAGCACTCGACTTTCTTTCATTTCACGAGTTTGATCATGTTAAAACATTGCGCCAAAGACTGGCGATTGAGCAGCCAAAATGGCTTTGTGCACACCAAATTTCTTGTCACCAACCAGCACAACAAAATCCACCAACTTTCCACTCCCAAGAAGTGCTTCATAATTTGCTGATAATTGGCCAAACGAATCGATTTGTGTTGTTGATGAGATTGCACATTTTGCATCAAAAATGTAAACCTAATGTATCAACAAAAAAAATTGTCAATAAACAAATTCAAAAAAATCTTAAACTTACCTCACAGTAAAACTTCAAACTTCCATTCACCAAATATTTTGCGAATTTGCCAGGTGACTTGTAGATTGTATGATGTAACTCATAAAGAGAATTGTACTTCCAAAAATACTCTAAATGTTCATTATTATTGACATTAGTAATAAGTAAATATATCTAATTTGATAATTATAATAAAGTACCTAGAGTATAATGTTTCCCATCATTTGAATCGATTATTGAATATCGATAATAAATGGTCGCTTCTTCTGTAGGTCCAAAGTAAGCCAAGGAAGGGAGAATTTTAGAGTTATTGCTAGTCAGTTTGAATTGAAATTGATGGTGGCTATTTGGTGCAGAAAATAGTGGGGACACGTGATCGACTTGAATTGCGAATTCAGTAATAGTCCAGGTGAGTGTGTCCAGCACGGGATTTGAGTTAGGCTCGGGTGAGGCCATCCTTGCGAGTGACACAATCAACAAGGACAAGTAGAGAAAGTTAATGTTGACAGACAGCAGACTTTGTAATTTCGCACGAGTAATAGAAATCAACACAAAACAGAAAACAGCACAAGCAAGCACAGACAGACAGGCAAAATCTATCTGTTCGCATTCAAGTGTGTGACTGTAAGACTGTTCACAGACGACAAAAGACGAAATTAACAAAGCATTGTGAAAAGTCATAACATGTTGATTGTATTTATTTCAAGCAAATAAATTTTTTTATAATAGTCAACTCTGACCGAGGAATTTCGAACCAAAGTCAATTGATTTGTACAGTAAATAAAAAATAAAATTGTATAGAGGTGAAAATGTAGCTTTAAAAAATTGTCAATTCTTTGTTAAAAACATGTCTTCATTTGTTGAAGATTTGTGCAAAGATAAAAATATCAAAATGACTAAATAAAAAAGGCAAAATTTTAATCAAGTTGAAAATTGTAATTTAATTTAATATAAACATTTTGAATTGATATCTGCATCATTCTACATTTCTTGAAAGTTGGCTTATGTCAAGCTGCGACAGCCCAAAAACTGTTTCGGATCCAGATCGCATTGAATGTTTCTTTGTGTAGTCTCCTTTTGAGTGCCTGGAATGTTGAGATGTTTCACTCGAATATGATGAATAACGTTCCCACGCTGATTAGCAGAATAGCCACAGTCTTGCCAAGTGCACTGAAATGGTCTCAACTGAGTGTGCGTGAGCTGGTGGACTTTCAAGTCCCACTTTGTTCTGCCCACAAATTGACAAGACTTGACAACTTGACACGAGAAACGCCCGTGAGCTTTGTTTTGAGGAAATTTGTGCATCTTCTTGTGATGCACAAAAACCTCAAACCTGTGCGAATATGTCACCAAACATGCAGCACACTGGAAGAGGCCCTTCTCGTGATACTGATACACATGATCCCTCAAACTTTTGAGAGTTGATCTTTCAAAGTGACAATTTTCCGTAGAACAAACCAATTTTGTACCATTCGCACCATGTTGCGTGTAGTGTTGGCTTAAAAGTAATCTATATGTGTACAGAATGAATATGAAATGATTGAATCGTACAACGAGAAACTTACTTATTCACGAATTGACCATTGCACCCACGAATCATACATTTGAAAGGTTTGCCATGATCCTTACTCAAATGTTGCTCCAACTTTGACCGAGTGTCAATCAAATCGGAACACTCACTACAGGTCAAGCCAAGTGTGATTAGTGCACCATCAGTTCCGTTGGCATTGCCTTCTTTTTGATTGATTTTGTGTTTGTCCAGTGTCAAATTGTTCGATTTATCATTCACTTCACCTTCATCATCATCATCATAATCTTCATTATCAATAATAATCCCTTGATTCAAGTGGTTACTGGTCGTATGATGATGATTGTCCACACGTAAAAAGATTGTTTGCGATACTTGGCGATGTTGAGGATGATGATGATGATGAGTAGTGGTTGATGAAATTGTGACCGAATTGAGACCAACATCTTCTCGTCTCTCATTCGATTGAATACAAAATAATTCGTTCATAATGGTGAATTTTTTAGTTATACGAAATATGATGATTGAAAGAAATTCAAGAGCTCAAACGCAAATGCCATTTATTATTCATTCACAGTGAACACAGTCACATTTAGTTGTTTATGCAATTAGTGAGTTATGCTTTGCAGTCAGCAGCAGCACAACTCAATGGATGGACTATGGAAAGATAGCTTTCATATATGAAATAGATGATCTCGTTTCTCCCCCTTTCAACAAACATTGCAACAACGCTTCTCATCGATACCGATTTACAGTTGAACTTGAATTGCATTTCAATGGAATCAAAAGCATTTGTCAATTTCACCAGTGCAGAGTACATTTTAGTATGTACAAAATATCACCATCATGCAACACACGATTCTCAGTAATACAGCGATGATTGAAAATGGAAACATACAATTGAAAATAGCAATTAAGATATTTTGTATTGAAATATTAAGGCAGGACGCAGCGCATTTTCAGTAAAAATAGCTGCTAGTCAAAACAGTGAGAAAAAGTGGTAATCTTTGGGTGCACTTTTCTCCTACATTTCTGGATCGATTTTGGCGTATTATAGCTTTTATTAAAGGTAAATGTATAGACTTTATAGTATTTATCTAAAAAAATCAAAAGTTTTAAATGTCTATCCGTCTTGAGATGAGTTCAAAGTAAAAAATAATAAAATTTATTCAAATTTTTGGCATATTTTGTAAAAAATATCATCAAATAGTTGGAATTTTTCTAGATAAATTTAAGATCTGTACATTTACCTTTGATAAAAGCTATAATACATCAAAATCGGTCCAGAAATATAAGAGAAAAGTGCACCCAAAGATTACCACTTTTTCCCACTGTTTTGACAGGCAGCTATTTTTACTGAAAATGCGCCGCGTCCTGCCTTAAATTGCCATTTATGTATCTGTTCTTGATGTTGTTATTACAAAACTATGACTAATACAATTAAGATTTTTTGAATTCAATTTTACCAATGCCATGGTGCAAGAATGCAAAAATATTGAATTTAAAATTTCATTTATTGTTGCAGAATATAGTATGAAACTTAGAATATTCTGCAACAATACTCTCGAATGAACTTTTTAAAAAATCATGAATCCTACAAGCTGAGAACATTTCACATCGCATTGTTATATTTGCGATTACTCGTTACTTATTCCTGCTGAACGATTCAAAGATGGATATCCAAAATGCCCCAAATATCAACGATATCTTGAAACGAAGATGGTTTCGTGCTGATTCTGAAAAATACTTCTCAATATTGACACAAATCGTCGTGTACATTCCTCATAGTAGAAAGTCTGCTTCACCATTTGCACCAGTTCGATCGTATTCAAATTCCAAGTCCCGCATGAAGCGAACTCAATTATTTTCCAAAAGTAAAACGGATCTTTTATGAAACAACACCTTCTCCTAAGAGTTCAATACTCCAAATAATTCTCCCATTCTACCAGTTCGTGATGGTACAGCGCAATAATACTACTCACCTCTACAGAATTCGCCAGTTTACTCATTCACATTTGGAAATAATTCTAATCAAGCTTAATCATCACCAGATATATCACTGGAAGTTCAATACAAAAAAATCACTACACTCAGCCACAGCAAACCACAATTTACAATCTTTGGAGCACAACTCTGGTCTGGTTTTTCCTCTCAGCAAAAATGAACAGATTGTGTGATAAAGAATTTTCCATATAAAGAGTATAGAAACTTTAAATTAAATGTTTATTAATTATTAAAAAATTATAAATAAATAAATCCACCTATGAATTAATTAATATATGCATGAGAATATAAATGGACGCCTAAATGTATAAAAATAATATATAGTGTACATAAATGGACGTGTGAATGTATATAAACAATAAATAGTATATAAATGTGCGCCTAAATGTATATAAATTATAGATAGAGTGTATAAATGCGTACATTAAAAATAGAATACATAAATTGAAACGAGCTAACAAACTAATAGTTTTTGTGTCCCATTTTTCGGTGAAGATCTTCACATTCGGGGCACGTGTTGCTGATGGATTTAGTGGACCGAAGCAACTCCAGCTCGGACTTCACTTGTTCAAGTTCACTTTCCAGTTGAGCCTTCTCAGCCTTCAATTTGGCCACGTTCGACTCGAGATCGGATTTATCGTCCTTTTGACGTTGGCGGAAAGCTTGGGTTCTAAGGCGGCCCTTCTCTCTCCTGTTTGGGATGGATGAATCATATAGGGAAGGGTTAGTCAAACAATAAATGTAAAATATGTTCACTCGTTCAAATATGTCATCTTCACATATGTCGTAATAGACAATTTCTAACTGCTTCATGACGTGTTTCTGTCACTGTCATATTTCTAAATGCATTCGAGGGTTAGGAATGACTTACTTTCGAGTTTCCTTTTCAAGGTATTTCAGATTAATCAAATACTCATCATCGGTTGTACTTTCTGTGGTACGTCTACCACTGACAGTATTAAAAGTACTGGAACTGTCAAAAGAATGGGAAGAGGAGAGGGAGGAACAGGCCGACATTGTACTCGGATTTGTGGGCGAGTTGTACTTCTGAGTTGTAGGATCCATAAAAGAGGACCTAGAACTACCGAGAGAACCCATGATGGGATTTATTCCCACAGTATTGTGAAACGGTGGAAATGACGGATAGATTGTAGTAACAGAATTAGTTGTACTACTCGGGGTACGAGAGGAACCAGCCGAACCAGACGAGAAGAAGATGGGTTTCGAGGAGACAGCCAACCTGGGACCTTTGGCAATTGGCTTCTTCTGATTGTCGGCCAAATCGAAATCTTCAGACTTGTTGGAGGTTCCGACGTCTTTGGAAGAATGAGAACTCCTAGAGTCCATTATCACCGAAGTGAACGTGTTAATGAACACCAAAATAAAATGACGATCGGTTTGGATGGGTTGGTGTCGAGGTTGATATGTAAAAATATTACGTTAAGACACGCTGGTGGGAAATAGAAAGTGATTCGTATAATGGTCGTAATAGGTAGTGGAGCCAATTTCGAAATGAGCGAGACAGTCACCGTACGATGAGTTGACATTGTCAATATCTTTCTTGTTTGATTATTTGAGTTACGTCGTTTGTGAACGGGAAGATTTAAAAGTAGCAATTCAAATATTCTCGCTTTTTATCAGTTAAATGTTAGTTTATAAGCAAATTGAGTGAGTAATTATGTGCAATAGATAGTGAATTAGTTGTTAGTAAATGAAATTGTAAAAAAATAATTAATGTACGAGTATATGTGAAAAATAGATAGTTTATATATTCGAATGTCAGTATGTATAAACTATAGATTACATAAATTGGGAAGAGCCAAACTAGTGGTCGTCGTGTCCCATTTGTCGGGAAAAGCCGTCAAAGTCGAGGTACGTGGTACTGATGGATCGAGTTGACTGAGCTCGGCCTTCACCTGTTGAAGTTCGTGTCGCAGAGTGGCCAGTTGGGCGTGCAGTTGACCATTCTCTGAGCGCAATTTGACCACGGTCAACTTGAGTTTTGAATCCTCGGCATTCTTACGGTCACGGGAGGATTGAGCTGAAAGACGGTTCTGCTCTTTCCTATTGGGAGTTTGAATCATAAAGGAAAGAATTAGTCAAACAATATGGAGTCGTTCAAATATCTGTACACAAATGTCGTAATACACACACACACGCAATTTCTAACTGCAGCATGACGTGTTTCATGACTGTCACATAATGGTAAAAGTTACTATTTCTAAATGAATATCATAAGGAAATTAGTTTGGAATAGTCTTACTTTCGGTTTATCTTTTCGTCGAGCGTAAGATGTTTCAAACACTCACGCTTACGCTTGGGACGACTGGCACTAGTAGAAGCACTGCCAGTAGAAGAAGAATGGGCAGAAGAGGGCGAGGAACAGGACGACATTGTAGAGATACTCGGAGTAGTGGGCGATGTGTAGTTATCCTTAGTGGTAGAATGCACCGAAGAGCACTCAGAACTTCCCAGAGATCCCATGGCACTCATTCCCACAGAATTGTTAAGCAGAGACGGACAGTAGGAAAGGGATGTAGTACCAGAACTGGTTGCACTATTCGCAGTACCAGAAGAACCAACAGAACCAAACGAGAAGAAGGGATTCGAGTAGAAAGCCACTCGGGCACCTGTGGCATTTGGCTGCTTCTGATTGTCGCACACCAGTGGGTCGTCGAAATCTTCAAAGTTGAAATTGTCCAAATCGGAATTGGTGGACGTTCCAACGTCGTCCAAAGAACGAGGACTCCTTATAAGGTCCATTGTACCAGAAGTTAATGAAGACCAAAAGAAGAAAATATGACGATCGGTTTGGATCGGTTGGTGCGCGAGGTTAACACGTAAAAATATTATGTTACAAGACTCGTTGGTAGGAGAAAAGGTAATACGTATAATGAGCCTCAAAGGCAGTGAAAACAATTTCGAAATGAGCAGGTCGGGCACAGAAGTGACTGACAGAATTGACATTCGAATAGAAACTGAGTCAAATCAGAAAATACGCACGGCTGCGTTCATTTTCTCATTGAGTCACTGTATGATAGGGCGTTAACAGGCGGTCATTACTTTCATATTTGATTTGAGTTCCGTCGTTTGTGAACGGGACAGACTCACAAGTTGCAATTCAAATATTCTCATATTTTATTGATAAATTTTAAATATTTGCGCGTGTGAATGTATATAAATAATTATAATATAGATAAAGATAGTGTGTATATGCGCGTGTGATTATGTGTGAATAATGATAGATAGTGAATATGTGCGCGTGTGGATATATAAAAATAATAGATAGTGAATATATATAAAATATGCGCGTATATACGAAAATAGTGAACAATCACTTAAGTTTGGGACGAGCCAAACAAGTTGTCAGCCATTTTGGAAGAGCCCGCATTGTTGTGTCCCTGTACTTGGTGCAGGTAGTCACAGTTGGGGCAGGTGGCGTTGAGGGATGATTTGCTGGACAGGACCAGCTCTAACTCGGACTTCACTTGTTGATGTTCACGTCGCAGTGTGGCCTGTTGGGCTTGCAGTTGAGCATTTTTGGAGCGCAATCGGGCCACGGTCAACTTGAGATCGAATTGTTGGGCCTTCCTACGATCACGGGAGGATTTGGCTGAAAGACGGTTCCGCTCTTTCCTATTGGGGAGTTTGAATTGTAAAGGGAGGGATTAGTCAAACAAAGTAAATGTCAACACTTATAATAATGACAAAATATAGATAAGTTAAAAGAATATTCGTCCAAATATTCACATCTCGTACACATATGTCGTAACGCACGCACACAATTTCGAAAATGACGTGTTCTCACTGTCACACAAAGGTATTTCTATTTTTCTAAATGAATATTCAAAGATTAAGAAAATGTTCTTACCTTCGCCAAAGCTTTTGTTCGATCGTAAGATCAATCAAACGCTCATATTTGCGCTTTACGATTGTACTTCTTTTGGGTTGCCTACCACTGTCCGAAGAAGAAGAAGATGAAGCGGATGATGGGGATGGGGAACAGGCCGAGATAGTAGAGGTACTCGGAGTAGTGGGCGGAATGAAGTTCTGAGCTGTAGAACCCATCGAAGAAGAGCACCCAGAACTACCCATGACATTAGCCAGAGAATTGTTAAGCAGTGGAAATGTCGGATACCAGTAGGAAATGGATGTTGTAGTACCAGAATTGGTTGTACTACTCGGAGTACCAAAAGAAATAGAACCAGACGAGCAAAAGGGATTCGAGTAGGCAGCCATTCTGATACCAGGTTGCTTTTGGTTGTTGCGCATCTGTGGGTCGACCAAATAGAAATCTGAAGGCTTGATGCTGTCCAAACCGGAATTGGTGCCGACGGGTTCGAAAGAATGTGGACCCTTAAAGTCCATCATTCAGGAACGTGCGTTAATGAATACGAAAAGAAGAAGATCGGTGACGATCGGTTTGGAAGTTAGTGCCACTAGGCTGACACGTAAAGATATTTGTCTAGACACGTTGGTGGAAGAGAAGTACCTTCTTGTACGATTTGTATGATAGTGTGGAGACAATTTCGAAATGAGCATGTCGTGGTCATACATTCACAGGAGTAACTGGCTGAATTTACTTTCGAATCGAAACTGATAGAAATAGAAAGCCTCGATCACACACTCAGCGACTACCTCACTACAGAAAGTGCACGGCTGCGTTCGTTTTCTCATTGAGTCACCGTATTCGGTGTTGACAGGCGGCCATTCATATTTGATTTGAGTTCCGTCGTTTGTGAACGGGACAGATTCACAAGTCGCAATTCAAATATTCTCATATTTTTCATCAGTTAAAGTTTTTAATTTATTTATAACTTTATTATTTGATGATGACTTTAAACTATTCAACTGGAGCATATTTTACTTTACTTAAATTGAGTATGGAAATTAAGGTTCAATTTGATCTTGGAACAAACAGTTGATTTGGCAGTTACCTTGTGTGCTGTTTTGTTCATATGATTTCGGGTTGAGATTAAAAAACCCAAATACAATTATGAAAGCATAAACAACAGAAATTTAAATTTTAAAATTTAATGTTTTCCAACCAACCGGTTTACCAATTCCATTCTACCACCGTTCACATTTTCACTAGATAATCGATCGATTTGGTTTGATTAATGTTTGATTTATTAATTGTTTAGGAAAAGTTGGATTACTTTAATGAGTAAAATAAATAAATGACTCCAGTCTAGAATTTGAACAAACAAATAGAAAATTGAAACAAAATTCAACAGTCAGAGAATTTTATTAAAAGAGTTTAGAAAACTTAAAAAAAACTTAAAGAAATAAATCTTGAATAACTGAACTTATACGACAACTATGATTTGCCGTCGGTCGTGAATTGTGCCACTCGAACAAGTTAGCGACCTTGATCTTGACCATTTCGTTGACTGTTACGGATTTACTTTGATTTCTTCTTTCCTTTGTTTCTTTGACGACTTGAAAGCCAGTCCTTTCGAGGTTCTTCATCTCTTTCTCTTTCATTTGATCGACCATGCATTTGCATGCAGATTTGAAGCTCACTCTTAACAACAACTTTTTTGTCAACCACCTGAATCTGGACGTTCAGTTTTGGTTGTGGAGTGAAAGTGGATTGAAAGGATCGTTACGGCACGGGTAACGCTTAGTGACAGGCTTTCGGTTGGTGATGGTAAAAGCACGTAAAATAAAATCGACAGGACGTATGCCTAAAATCTATAGAAGAAAACGTGTGAACTGAACCTTAATGTCCAAATAGTTGAACCAAAATAATACTTTTGCAAGTATTGTTGACTCAAAAATTATGCCTAACTAGTGTGATTCTTGAATTTAATCAATTTAATAATGGACAAGAAGGCAAAATCTTGAACCGCATAAGAATTTGTATTCCTTACCACAATAATCAAAATTTACCTTTTCAATTCTCACAATCTTTAACAAATAATTTGATTATAAATTATAGTGAGACGATCAAATACTGTGGCTGTGAAGGAAAAAATAGATGGTTTAAAGTGAAATTTATTGCCGTTAATTGTGCAACTGTCATTCTCAAAATTTAATCCAGCGAAATAATTATTGAGTTTTTCAGAACATCAATTCAATTCAATTGACGCTTCTTTCCGTGTTTCCGTTCCTGGAGAAGATTTAGTTTACAATGTAGTCTAAACCAGAAGATGATCTAGAATTTATTGACGTGTTGCGATGTTGTCAATGATGCGAATGAAGCAAAAGTTTTCTCTTTTAGTGAAAAGCTCAACATTAAGCTCCACTTAAAAGCAAACAGTAATTTTTGATTTGAAGATAAACATTTTTAAATGTTAAAGTAAAGCTGATTAGATTTACAAATTTATATCACAAACGTTGACATTTTATATAATCAATAGTAATATGCAAAAATTCATCAATGTTTTCTGGTAAGAGTAACCTGAACGTAAATCTTCTCGAAAGGGTTCAATTTGAGTTGAATAGTCCGACCATTGTCTCCTTGATGGATCAGTTCAGTGATCAGAAAGTCATTTCCACCAACAAAACGCTTACGGCTCGGATACGTATTGTTCCAAACATCGAAAGCAACTCGACTGGTGCAGCGGGCCACAGAAGCATCTCGTGTCCTTCGGATGAAAGAGGCATTTTCGGATCATTTCACACATAAATGTGATATTTGGACAAAAAATTAAACAAATCAACTTTGCTCTTTTGTTTAAATGATAAAAACAATAAAATATGCATAGATAATTAGTTTTTCCTAAAAATGCTTGACATGTGATTTAGTTGATATTTAAACATCAGATAAAATCATTTTTCTATAAAGAGCGATTTTATTTGAGTGAAATCAAAAATAAAATTTCGAATTCAACCGTTGAAATTTCAATAAGCTGCTCATTTTGTATCTGGTTTTGTTAATTTGTAGTCATCAAGTTTTGACTCTTCAAACTTCCACAAATGTACGGTCGAAATCGTTGAAATCGTCGAATCCTGTTTTATTATCGGGAGATGTTAACGCAGGCGCATCAGAAATATGTCGAAAAGCTTTTCCTGATGGCAAACTTAATCCCGCATCGTCTTATTACCTCAACGATGGCTGTACTGTGGCCTGTTTGATCGGCATCGACGAGTGGCACAAATTGCTCAACCAAATTGGCAATCCATGTCCCTTCAATATGCGTGGAGTAAGTGTGTGTTTGAATATATTTTTGTTGTTGTTGACCTTTGACTTATTAGATCTGTGACACCTATGGTCGTTGCCACAATGAAGGACCAGTTCAACTCGGCGAGCTGTCAATTCTAGTTGATCAGGCAAATTTGGAGAACCTCAAGCAAGATGACCAGAACTACTTTTTAGTGGCTCACATTCGAAACTCCTCAGAGCCAGTGCCTGTTAGTTTGTCAATGGCCTAACATAAATTTTGTTAATCTCATGGTCTAATTTGCCCTTCAGTTTGAATCAATGGATCATGGCGACTCTGTAGCCCAGTGCATCACACCAACAATGCCAGGTCCAGTGGCAGTGTGGCGGTATACATGTGACAACTTGAGTTCGTACCTGTTCAAGGACACAGCTCGAATATTCATATATGTGTACGCTCATCGAGCACAGGATCCGTACAATAATGTGCTGGTTGGAAGCACTTCTGCGACCATATTCGAAATTCTACAAAGTAGTAAAGATGCAGAATTCCAACTGGGAGACTTGCCAAACAGAGTAGTGCTGTGGCTAATAATTGATTTTACTCCTAAGAAATTTGTTCAAAGCCAATAAACAAAACAAACAACAAATAGGTTAAGTTTCCTGGGCTATTGAAATGTATCTTTAATGAAATTCTGTCTGTTCATCAGATTTAAAAAAATTAAAAATTAATTGAAAGTTGATATTAATACCGTTAATAAATACAGTAATTTTACATTAGCACATTGATCAAGGCGATAACACTGGCAAGATAGCAAAGGTGGAGAGAAGTGGCTCCTGAGGGATAAGTAAATGAAATATTGATATAAATCTCATTGCTATTGAACAATACAACCGGGACGTATGCTCGACCATTTGTGCCATTTGGAAACTGATCACTGATCAAAAAGTCACCTCCTCCAACGAACCGCTTTGGTGCGGAACTGTTGTTCAAAACATCAAATGCAACTCGACTGTATCTGGTGAATAGAAATGCGCATCAGTATTGTTTGCACAGGCTTGTTTCCACACTGGGTTGCGATCATAAATGGCTTTGCTTTCACAATGTGCGGCACAGTTTGGAATGCTAACTGGATGCTAAATTAAAAAAACAAAGATAAAAGGTGTAATTTGATTTTTTCTAACAATTTATTAATTACTTTAATACTCTCTGATGAATTTCGAATATAGGCAACAACATAGTACGAAGCAGGTAGGCGAAATTCGCCATGATCAAACCAAATGTCAATGTGCCAAGTTGTGGAGCACTACAATTGCCCTTGTGACATCTTCTCTTTGGATTTAAATGACATTTGTTTCCATTTTTCTCGAAGGTTTCTCGCCATTTACCATGGATTAAACAATTGACTCGACAGCTCTCACTGAGATAATGAGATTGTGACTCTGCATACATGTGAAAATGCTCACGACATTTGTCTTGAGCATTTGGTATTGCGCTGGTGTGCAAAACATGGTTGAATAGCACAAAAAGTGCTGTGATGCAAAATAATAAGTAAAACATGACTTGTTTGAAAGTAGTTGAGAGGACAAGAAGCACTGATCTGATTTGATTTGTTCTAATGCTTGATCAATTATGATTTCAATTGTGACTTGAAGCTTGAAATAAAACTTTTATTAGCAATAAAAAAAAAGTTATAAGCTTTCAATGTCGAGTTGAAATTGAACTGCACAACTGAACAACAGCATACTTTAAGATACTTTTTAAAGGTTACCTAGAAAATCACGAGGTCTTTTGGTTTGCAATTTCAAATCACTGAGAAAACAACTTTAATTATAAATTAAAGGGTGCTGCCCACCTGTAGGTGGGAGGCCATCAAGCCCAGCATTAACATTAATCTTTGAGACAATAATTAGGCTCGAAGAGACGGGATTTAGGTATAGAGTGATATGTGGGAAGCAGATGTGTGTAGTTTGAATTCTGGTTGTACTGAGAAAGAATCTAGTGTCAGTTAAGCGTGTGGAATTACACGGTGTAGTAGATGTGATGCTGTATCATCTTGATAGAGTCCATGAGTACTTGTTCAGCAATCGCCGGAAGATGAGACTTGTCCAATGAGAAGCGATCCCAAAAGGCGACCACTTGGCTGCTCACTGTACCACGAGCCCCGAACCATAGGCCGATTGTCTCGAATTGTCGGTCCCCAAAGTGCTTGTATTTCACTGCCAGGTCCGCGTAGCACTTCGAGTAGATCGCTTCCTTGTCATCTTGTACCTCTTTGTCTCGGTCCGCGTTGGTTTAGTAGCGTACAGTTAGTAATTAGTGCATAAGTAACAGTTTGTATCAAAATTGCAAATTAACAAAATTGGATAATACATAGTATATAATGCAAATGTAATATAACTATAATTCAAATATAATGCGATAATAAAAATGATAATTCACAGATATAATATAAATTAAATTAAATAAACTTACCTTGACTCACCTGTAATCACAAACAACGGAAAATTCTAGTTTTCTTTGTTCTACAAGTCGTAAGTTTAATCAAAAATTCTGATATAAAAAGCTAAATCCAGTTTGAACTTTAGCAAATTAAAAATAAAAATTCAAAACAAAATTAAAGTCAAAGAATTTTATTGAAAAAATTTAAAGAACAAAAATTATTAAACAAAAAGAGTAAATCTTGAAACGGCACATTTGTTTGCCGTCGTGAATTCGGATCCAGTTAGCGGAATCCTAGACCCTCACCACCTTGTCGGTTTCGGAATATGTCACCAAAGTCGTTGGAACTTGGTGCAAGTTGCCGTTGTTGAGGCTGCTGTTGGCGAATTTGCTGACGCTCAGTCGGTGCGGCAGGCTGTTCTGCTTGACCTGGGAGAACTTGTTGGTTGGGTGCGGCAGGAATCACGTAGACTTTTACCTGGCGTTCCGGTTGGTGAGCTTGAAGGCACCAAGCCGATTGATGGTTTGATTGCACCCTTTGGGCTGGTGCATCGTGTTGGCCTTGACTAGGTTGGTTCGCCATGCGTAGGTAGATTTGGTATTGCTGGAAGTCCGGGTCGTTACTTGCAGCAGGCATGATGTAGCAGAGTGAAGTCAATAATTTACAAAAGGAGTAGTGCAGAGTGAAGACAAAAGTTGCGCAGTGAGAATCCTTCAAGCAGTGCTTTCAAGAGCAAACGTGAACTGAACTCCCACACCCAAATCGTTGAGCCTAAATAATCCTTTTGGAAGTATTGTTGACGCAAAACTATGGCTAAACTATTTCAAAAGGATTTTATTGAATTGAATTGAATTAACCAATAATTAAGGTGCAAGAATGCAAAATCTTGAAATGTTTGTAAATGCAAAATCATTTAACAGAAAACAGTAATTCTTAATTTGAAATTGACATTTTTAAATTTTAAAGTAAATCTGTTATACACACATTTTATTTAGGGGTTTTTTATTCATTGCACGTAAACGAACTGTTATTTGTTCTGGAAAAGTTGAATTACTTTATTGAGAAATGAAAAAATAGTTTGAAATCCAAAGTTTAATATTTGAGCAAAAAATAGAAAATTAATTAAAATTAAAACGAAATTCGTACAAGTCCCGCAAAACTAACGTTTTGCCTTTTGGGACTTGTACGAAACCGCTGGCAGCAAGCTGCCAGCGGCGCCACCAAACCAAAACCCATCCTAACACGGCACCTAACCTAACCGATCCCCAAAACACATCCTAACACGGCACCTAACCTAACCGATCCCCAGAACACATCCTAACACGGCACCTAACCTAACCGATCCCCAGAACACATCCTAACACGGCACCTAACCTAACCGATCCCCAGAACACATCCTAACACGGCACCTAACCTAACCGACCCCCCAAAACACATCCTAACACGGCACCTAACCTAACCGACCCCCAAAACACATCCTAACACGGCACCTAACCTAACCGATCCCCAGAACACATCCTAACACGGCACCTAACCTAACCGACCCCCAAAACACATCCTAACACGGCACCTAACCTAACCGACCCCCAAAACACATCCTAACACGGCACTTAACCTAACCGATCTCCAGAACACATCCTAACACGGCACCTAACCTAACCGATCCCCAGAACACATCCTAACACGGCACCTAACCTAACCGATCCCCAGAACACATCCTAACACGGCACTTAACCTAACCGATCTCCAGAACACATCCTAACACGGCACCTAACATAACCAAAAGCCTAAACACACCCCCACCTAACCAATCAACGAGCATTCACTAACAGCTTTGTATTCAAATATATCCAACAATATAATAGTCGAAAATTAAGGTGGCTTATCAAATAGACTTGAAGGTTTACTTGAATTCATTGTTGTCTTTCTTCAATCAACAATACTACAACAATCATTTGTCTGTTTTAGTTTTTTCAGGTACTTCTTTTGTTCACACCTGTTTATACCGCACACCATTCGATCAGTAAAAATTAGCACTATCTTTTTGTCTTTTGCCTCATTTCAATAAGTCCAATAGTTTTTGAGTTATTCGAGTTTTGCTTTAATTAATACATAATTCGATTTGTGGACGGACGGAAAGACACACGGACATTCACAAACACCCCCTAAAATTAATCTAAGGGGGATTCAAATGTTAAAGAATTTTATTGAAAAAAATTTATATAATAAAAAAATCAATCTTGAATGACCGCAGTGATACGACAACTGATTATTTGTCGTCGGTCGTGAATTGGGCCACTCGAACAAGTTAGCCTTGATCAGGCAGTGGCCTTAGCAAACCAGCGTTGACGAAGATTTCATGCATTCTTGGGTCGAGCTGTGCTTGCCGATACTGCTCAGCTTGTGCAGCAAGTTGATCGTACAGGTCGGGGCAGCGTTCCTGCTGGTTGGGACTGGCAGGAATGAAGTAAACTTTCACGTCTTGGAATTTGGCTGTGGCTTGGTGTGGTTGAAAGTCGGCAGGCATGGTGTAACGAGTGAAGCCAAAATTTTCGAAAATGGGTAGTGTAGGGCGATGAGAAAAGTGGCGCAGGGATAATCTTTCAAGCAGAGCTTTCAAGAGAACACAACTCTCCACTACTCAAATCGTTGAACCTAAATATTATTCTTGGAAGTATTGTTGACGCAATACTATCACTATTTCAATTGCGATTTTTAAATTTAATTTGACCAGTGTTATGGTGCAAGAATGCAATAAATATTGAACAGTTTGCTTGTGATTCTGTGCCTCCAAACAGTATTTTGTATTTTTATTTACGATTTGTGACTTTTGCTGATTATTAAATGCACGATAATTATTCATTCATTTTGAAAAATTTTAATTAAAATGAATCAGTTGTTAAATGAATGTTATGAACACAATTTCAATAATGCAATAAATACCAGAACCAGAACGTGGTGGTGGTGTGCTAGTATTACTAAAACGACAGATGACCAGATGAACAAAAGAGATTAGCAAAAATAAAAGAACAGAAGTGAGCTTCAGAGCTGAGTAGCACTTTTTAAAAACGTCTTTTGTCTACCAAGAAACTATTTGAGCCACAAGATTTTGTGTTCATGTTCAGGCTATAAAAATATTTAAAAACTAAAACTCAAAACCCACTTCTATCCATTTCATGAAATCTTGAAACAGCTCACATTTGTTTTAGCATTCATTTTGGTTAAAATTCTCTAGAAGAAATGTTCAAATGAACTATGAACGGCTGTGTTTATCCTTTTGGTGTCTGTATAGAGCAGCCCTGTGTTTGTACTTTTTTGTGCAACCTTCCACCTGACAGACAAATTGGTGTTCACTTGAGTGAACTAGACGATGCAGTTTCAATGTAGACAAAGTGTTAAAGGCACGACCACACTTAGGACGATCACATTTGTATTGCCGCTCATCGGTATGGATAAGAAAGTGGACTCTCAAATCTGAAGACAGGGAAAATTCTTTGCCGCACTGCTTCCAGGTACATTTGTACAGTTTTGTACTCTAAACAGTTCTACTAGGTGGACACAGACATTGACTAGATAAAGTTGTTGGAATTTTTCGTATCTTACAGCAAAGGATTTACTAAACAGTTCCTGACAATTTCTCAATTTAATTCAAATTGGAAATTGTTTGTGTTATTGGATGAGGTGAATGAGATTGATGAATGAGAGATTGATGCATTGACTTTTGGTATAAAATTTAGAGCTTTACGCATTTGAGCCAGCAAATATTGAAAATTGAAACGAAATTATACAGTTAAAGAATTTTATTGAAAAAATTAGATAAAAACTGACACGAGAAAAAAATCAATCATTGAATGACCGCAGTGATACGACAAGTGGTGGTTTGTCGTCGGTCATGAATTAGGCCACTCAAACAAGTTAGAGACCTTGATCAGGCAGTGGCCTTAGCAGACCAGCATTCACGAAGATTTCGTTCATTCTTGGATCGAGCAGTGCTTGGCGATACTGCTCAGCCTGTTCAGCGAGTTGTGCGTAGAGGTCGGGGAGGCATTCCTGCTGGTTGGCGTTGGCAGGAATTGTGTAGACTTTCACCTCTTGGTCCAGTTCGTATCGTCGGAAGTCGGTATCGTTACTTGCGGCAGGCATGACGATGTTGCAGAATTTAACGATTTCCTATAGGAATATAGTGTAGGGCGAAGAGAAAAGTAGCGCAGTGAGAATCTTTAAAGCAGAGCTTTCAAGAGCACTGAACCAAACTACTCAAATCGTCGAACCTAAATATTACTTTTGGAAGTATTGTTGACGCAATACTATCACTATTTCAATTGCGATTCTTTTAATTAAATTTAACCAGTGGTGCAAGAATGCAATCATTATTGAACAGTTTGCTTTTGTGATTTTGTGCTTGCAAACGGTATTTTGTATTTTTATTGACGATTTGTGACTTTTGCTGATTATTAAATGCACGACAATGCATTTGTTTTGAAAAAAATAAAAACTTTCTTTCTTTAATGTTCCCATCCTATACCAAAGCAAAATCCAGTGCGTACAAGAAGCCGAAATCTGGTGGCAAGAAATGCAAGAATACTCCAAAGGCAATCAATAAATATTGCAAAATATATCAATAAAACTGGCATCTCCATCTCGCATCTTAGCTTGACAATATCATGTACATATTTCTATTTCCCCATCATACAATCGATCAATATGTAGACATAATATCCTGTGTAACCAATGTATCTATTCATTAGCCTTAAGAAGTGGTGTGCTAAAGGGTGATCCACAAATAAGCACTTCAGTGCGGAGAAGCCAGCTGTTTGCTTATTTGTGGATCGCCCTTTTGCGCACCACTTCTTATGCCTACTATTCATTGTATTGTGACATTCACTGAGAATGGATCGATTAGAAGATTCTATTTGAACATCAACATTTGCACACACCGACATTTGATCTTACACAAAGTTCATTTGCAGAGTTGATGCAACCGATAAAAGTTGTGACTGATGGTTGTGTGCATTGAACAAGATACATGTACAAAGTCTACACATATACATTCAAACATAGATTGGATGTGTAACGAAAATGCACTTGTGTAATGTTATCAGAGAAAAAGAAAAGAAAATGTCACTTTGAGTAGAAACAAATTCAAATAAAAACTCATTGAAAAGCATCATTGTGGAAGTACATTGTGCAAGCCTTAACTTGAACTTTAAGGCAATATTTGTCCTTGCAATTATACTGACAACTTTTGGATCAACTGTTTTCTGGGATTGATTGCGAGAACAGCACTTTTTGAGTCCTTCATGTTTACATGGCCGAATCGCAATCTTGTTGTACCATGTATCTTGGTAGAAAGATTATCTCAACGCGTAGTGTCTGGCCATGTCTCACAGTGCCACTGGTTATCGAACAAACCAAATGCAAACAATCTAAACGAAACAAAACAATTTCACCCAATTGGTTATCATACTTGATAAGAAAATGACTATGATTAGACTCGATTGGCTAATTCGGAATCTTTATCAGCATCGATGCATTTGGTTTAGCTTACAAATTGGCTAGTGAAATAAAGAGATAAATGCATAGTGAAATTAAAATAAATAAATTTATTTGTTTTATCACATATTGACATTGATTAGAGAACGAATGGATGTTGAGAGAATGTCACCATTGAGCCATAGAAATCCTGAGATCGACAGAGAGTTGAGAACAGGTCAGCAGTTGGTCGAGTTGAGAGGTCAATTCATAAGAAGAAAACAGACAAAGATGGTTCATTAAGTAAAGAAACAAATACACAGAAAATTAAATAGTTTTATTTGGACATAAGATATAATAGACATTGATTGTGTTGAATTTGTTGTGGTTTGGAGGACGCAACCAATTGAGCCAAGTGGAACAGGTCAGTTGAAGTTTGTTTGATGTTGAGCGTTCAATTCACAAAATTGGGAAACCAATCTAAAACGGAAAAAAACAAAGAATCATTAGGGATTTGGGCTTTTCGAGTACTGTACTTTACCTAAATTGTAAATTGGTGCAGGATTGAGATGAATTGAACGTTGAGAAGAGACAGTTGTTTGTTGTCGTGCTGTTGTGGAGATGTTTTGGCTCATTTAGAACGTTCATTTGGTTGACTTGTGGTGCGTCCTTGATTGTTGACGATTTTTTGTTCGAGTGTATGAAATTGTGTTGGTGTTGGAGTGGTGGTTGGGTGTGGAGAGTGTAATTGGGTTGTGAGTGTGCAGATAAGCTAGGCTTGGGATTGTGTGCTTGGATTGGGTAAGCTACTTCTACATTATTACATGTGTTGTATGTGAGTGTATTTGTGTTTGTGTTTGTGTTTGTGTTTGTGTTTGTGTTTGTGTTTGTGTTTGTACATGTGTTTGTGTTTGTGTTTGTGTTTGTGTTTGTGTTTGTGTTTCATGTCGAATTGAGTTGTGTGTTTCTAATTGTGTTCTCGACTAGTGACATTCTCGCTCATCAGATCTCGGTGCCATTGATTGTTGGAATTGTAAAGTTGGCTCGAGCGAGTGGCACTCGACTGGGACAAAGCAGGCGCAATGCGCTGGGCCAATGATTCGACCTGCACTGCTCGAGTCTGTTCTGGTGAAATGTAAGACTCATTGGTGATTGTGTTGTTTTTGCCAGCAATCAAACCAACCAGAAGTTGGCTCATGAGAAGATTGCCATGCACATCCACAGAGTTGGATGATGCGGTCAAGTTGGTGTTGTTGGTGTCATTGTGCTGTGGTGTGTAATCAAATCGAGGATGAGCAATGTGATGAGTGTTCACTGTACTGTTGCTATTACCAAACAAGTTGGACACTGTTTCGCCGAGTCGAGAAATGTACGAAAGTGCACCTGTACTATTGATCGCCTGGGTGGGTACTCTATCACTGGATCTATGAAGTGAATTGGAGACTTTCATAACCTTTGCACTAGTCAACTGTTGAACCTCGGTTACATTACTTTGAGATTTAGTTTCGTATTCACTATAGTAACGCTCAACCTGCAAATAGTCACTACGAGCTCTCTGACTATCACTGAAAATGCCCTGTCCTACAAGTTCGAGGTCAACATGGTCAAGGTACTTTGCCAACGATTCAAACGCATCGGTTTCATTCATTTTGGTCAATCTAATCTGCCACTCTGCGTACGGACTCAACATGAGATCGCCATTCGAAATCTTGCTGTACACATCATTACTGACCATTGGCCGACCATTGATGTCCTTTGCGAACGAATATTCAATGTCCACAGGTGCACTGTTGATCCGATAGTACTTGTCCCCATAACGATAGTTTGAATTGCCCATGTGGGTGGCAGTTATCATGAATTTGTTGAGTTCGGCGTCAATCTCTGCTTGTGTTGTGTTATTCTTGGTTTTGAGATTGATCTCGACAAGACTGAACTTGATCGCATCTTTGTTCGGGTCACTGAGTCGAATGTCTGCATTCAACACGACAGATTCGCCCAAAAGCAATTGTCGAATTGCGTTTCTGTTCTCGTCATTACTCCACACGTAGAATGGACTTGTTGACAAGTGGAAACTGTCGAAATTGGCTCTGTACGCGTACTGGTCCACTTGCCAAATGGATCTTCTATTTAGGATCACACTCAATCTCATTTTTTCCAATGACGCAATAACATTGCTAACCAAATACTCAACGTCAGCACTGTTTCTGCTGAAACCACCTTCATCCAGGTAAAAGTGAGCATACGGGAAGACCAACTGTTTGAGTGCCACCACTACAGCATCGTACTGTTGCAGTGCAAAATTCGTACCAATTGGTGTATTGCGTTCATTTGCCACGGACAAAAGTTGAGCATCAAAAGCATTGATTTTGCGGAATTCAGTTGAATTGCTGTTGGCAGTGGAGTAGTTGGTCAATTGCGGTGGCGCAATCTCATATTCAGAGTGTTGTTGTTGTCTACGTAGTTTGTCGATAGATTTCTGTAGATAGTTCAAAAAGTCATCAACATACAATTCATTCACCTTCTTGTTATCTTTTAGTTGTTCAACAAACGATCTGATTGAATGTCTTTTGAAGCGATCGAAGCCATCCTTTGAGCTATCACTCAAGTATTGTTTGTATTCAGTCACCTTGATTGCGTAGTCAATGGTTTCAACAGATTTAGGCTGCTCAATGTTCGCTCGATTAGCCCCAGTGATGCCATCTTTTCCAGAATTTGCCCTTGTGTTCTCCATAACTTTGAATCCAACAAATTCCAGGTCGTCAACAGCTTGGGGATAATAATACGATTCATAAGCATTATCGTCATTTGTTTTACAATGCAGCCAAACATCGTTGCCATTCTTCCCGCCATCTTTACCGAGCCCACCCCTTCCATTTATTCCACTGCCGTACATGTTGTTTTCGAAATTCATTTCTATATTTTCAATTCTATTTGTATTGTAGAGTTCTATCTGGCCCGATCTTCCGCCAATTCCACCAGCTCCACCATTGCCTCCACTTCCTCCATTTTGTGCTTTAGTTCCACTTAATATAAAATAAAAGTGATGCCAACCGTGAATTAATTCTACATTAACAACGCGCAAATTCCTAACAACAAAATTTCTGCAACTAGTTGGGATTGCAGTAGAATCATGTCCATCAGCACTCGGTTGACCATCACCACCAGCTTGACCAGCACCTCCCACGGCTCCATTGGCAGTGACTGTCAAAGCTTGCACATTCACAAATGATTCACCAAATCCGAGAAAATGTCCTGCAGATCCACCTGGAAAGCCAGGCTTGCCATCATCGCCATTATTACCGGGATTTACACCGTTGTTTGCTTTGGCAACTTTGTGAGTGAATGCAGAAGAACCGTCCAACTTGATTTTTCTATTGCCAACAACTTCCCAATTTGGGGCAAAAACAGTGATCTTCAGCATATCACCCAGTCCATCAAGATCAGCATCAATGAAGACTTTATTTGAAGAAAATATATTCACGGTAGTGACACTGCCTGGACACATGTCAACCAATTTTGGCTTGAGCTCACTGAATTTGACATAGTCCCCAGTGACTCTAATTTGTCCCTTCTCGGAACAATCAGACCTCGATTTGCCATGCTTCAGCGTCAAACGCAACATCTGGTTGAGCTCATTCAATTGCCACTGAGTCACTTGGATGTTCTTGATTGCATCACGTCCCGAAATGTTGTATTGGCTTGTAATGTCCAAGAATTGTTTGAAATTCAGTTCGCTAATTCGAATGTCTTGTGTTTTGGTAAGGCCATTGCCCCAGTCATCAAGATTGGCCACATTGTACCGACTTGGGTCTTGTTGAAATTGATATTCGCCAAGTTTCGAATAGAGACCATTCAAGAATCGATACCAATCGAGTGAGTCATAGAATGATTTGACGGTCGACTTTAGGGTACTGGTCCATTCCGGTGACCAAGTTGTCAATGGTTGATCACTAATCACCTGCAAATAATTCAAATATTTTCCTGAGTTGGACAAAGTGAAAGTCTTGCTGTGGAGAAGATTAGTGTCCAAGCCAAACGATTCCACAATCATGCTGAATGCTTTAGCCAGTTGCACTATGTTGCTTGGTTGAAGTTCGGTTTGATTTTGTAGAATAGCCGCTTGTTGCTCCAACTGAGTAAGTAATTCATGAATGTCCATTGATTGCATTTGCTTGAGCTTAGCAACCCACAAATCGTCCGCAATGCTTTTGATAGTCGATTGAACAGTGGCGACCAACTTTCCAGTTGAAGCATTGATTTCACTTTGGAGTTTTTCCTTTGACATGGTAAGTGAATCTACAATGCTATTCAACAGATTATTCCATGGTTTTGTGACAAGTTTCGAGTCCGATAAATTTTGAAGAAATTCCAAATGATTTGTCCTGAGAAATTTGGTCAACATTATCGCACACTGTTTCAATCTCCAGAGCATTGAGTGTGTAATTTGAGTTTTCTGCGAGCACTTTTGTGGTCACATTTGGCACCAACAAATCACGATCAGTAGCGTTGAGCTTAGACGCAAATGATTGCGCTTCCACCAGATTTGCATCAACACTTACAGG
This sequence comes from Rhizoglyphus robini, assembly GCA_023373905.1. Classification (NCBI taxonomy): domain Eukaryota; kingdom Metazoa; phylum Arthropoda; class Arachnida; order Sarcoptiformes; family Acaridae; genus Rhizoglyphus; species Rhizoglyphus robini. The sequence goes on along the minus strand of JAKIJQ010000051.1, from coordinate 897,228 downwards.
AGCAGTGACAAATGAATTGATCTTAGCACTAATTGGATTAGAAAATTGTTGATAATATTGTGCAATTACTTTGGCAATAGTGTCCGCATCCTGCCACATACGACCGTTGATTTGATTCACCAAGCCATTGATATAATTTTTCGATGAATCCGAAATGGCGTAGCCAAAATCACGATCATGATCAATCGAAGTGAATTCAAGTGTTTCGACCATATTGTCAATATCCTTTTTGCCCTCCACCATCAAAGGAATCTCACTCAATGGTCCCGCTTTGTTTGGTTTACGAAAAATACCAATCCTTGAATAGGTTTGATTGCTATTTTGGTGCAATAAAACATCGAGAAGCTTGATCGCGTTTGCATCGTTAGGGTCACCTTTTTCAATCAATTCGCTCTTGACTTTCAGTAAAAAACTTCCAATAGAATTAATAATTTTCTCGGTTGTCTTGAACTTGCCGCCACTGCTAAAGTTTTTCACTTTTGTCGCCACGAGTGCAATGCTAGTGCTGTACTTGTCAACATTCTTAACGAGGTCTGTAGAATGCTTAAGCAAACTTGTCAATCCGCTTCGAGAGACTCCTTCAACCGAGGGATGATCGACGAGTAAAAGCATACGAATATTCTGAGCAAAATCGGTCACTTTCTTGACAAAGTATGTGCCGGCAATGTCAATGCTCGCATTGCGGGTGTCAACAAATCCGGGACAGTCGTAGAAAGCATTGTTAGTCTTGAGATCGACAACCAACTCGGGGAAGATAGTCTTCGATTCAGTCGTCGAATTACTAATTCTACTCTCGTCCTTGATGATGTACTCATCTTCGTCATCTTCTTTCTCCACAGAGATCAACTTGCTGGCATCTCCAGCAAACCACTGCACAAATGACGATTTGCCCGATCCAGTAATTCCGAGCACCAAAGTCACATTTCGGTGCTGCTCGTTTAGTTCAATTTCCTTTTCTCCATCTTCCAAGAGTTTCAAAGTCTTTTCAATCTCATCTTCTTTCACAGTTGAGTTTTGTTGCGCTTCGTTGACGGAGTAGTGCAAACTATTCGACTTGGAGACAAATGCAGCCATGATCACGAACAATAGAATATGGCAATAAAAAACTAAACGAATATGACGACTGGAAAGCTAAAGAATAAGGAATGGCGATAGATAAGCTAAGAGAATAAAGAATGGAGATAGATAAGCTAAAGAATAAAGAGTGGAGATAGATAAGCTAGAGAATAAAGAGAAGAGATAGATAAGCTAGAGAATAAAGAGTGGAGATAGATAAGCTAGAGAATAAAGAATGGCGATAGGAAAAATAAAGAATAAAGAATGGAGATAGATAAACTAGGAGAATGTGAAGATAAAGAAATTAAAAGATTATGACGATAAGAAAGCTTAGAGAATATATAATAAAATGAATTTAAAATGAATAAATATTTTTATTTTGAATTTTAAATATAAATTTAAAAGAAAAATAAAGTGATTTTATCTAGCGGAATCTAATAATAACTCAAATGGTTTGTTTGGTATATTGAATGTCGTATATAAACGAATGTGTGTGAATGCTAAAAGTGATTAATGGTGAGTTTTGTGTGTATTTGATAAAATGTGTAATTGGCGTGTAATCGAACAAAATCATAAAACGGCAATTGGCGTCTGCAGAGGCTTGAAAACGGACAAACTGACCTTTGAGCCGGAAGAATGGATTTGGCTGGTACTGGTGATGATGACGGTTGGGGTGGTCAGGGATTGTTTAAGAATCGGTGAGTTTGGTTGAGTTTGCTTACGGTTTGAGTCACCTCGTTTGATTGGTCAAACGGACACGGCGCATATGCGACTTGTGGATCGAAATATTTAGAAAGGTTTGAACGATTGGAATCGAATTGAACGAATAACAATTGAAAAATTGCTGCGTTGAGTTGAATTCACAGTTCAGAGATCGATGTTTAGGCGATGACAAGGTTCAGAAAATGATGTAAAGACCTTGAGATAACCACGAAAAGAGAGTAGGTATTAGTTTACAAAAACAAACGAAAGCGATTTAGAAAAATTTACCTTTAGTAAAGTCCGCCAAACTTGGTTAGTTGTGATTTGAGCTTGGAAAGACGATGAAGACGTTGAATTATGCGTGAAACAGTCCAATGATCGATTGGGGATGAGTTGAGACTCACAACAAGGCAGTCAGCAGTTTGCCAAATTGAAATGACTATGGGAAAGTGAGTTTGTGTTAGTTTATAAAAGCAATTTTGGAACGATTTTGCAAGAGTCACCTGGTTGACGAGGTTAAAGTTCACCAAACTTGACTTCGGTTGGGCGAATGAACCAACAGATTTGCCAAATTGAAATGACTATGGGAAAGAGAGTTTGTGTTAGTTTATAAAGGCAATTTTGGAACGATTTTGCAAGAGTCACCTGGTTGACGAGGTTAAAGTTCACCAAACTTGACTTCGGTTAGGTTAATGAACCAACAGATTTGCCAAATTGAAATGACTGTGGGAAAGAGAGTTTGTGTTAATATACAAAGAAAACTTTGGAACGGTTTCGGTAGACTCACTTTTGACGAGGTTAAAGTTCACCAAACTTGACTTCGGTTAGGTTAATGAACCAACAGATTTGCCAAATTGAAATGACTGTGGGAAAGAGAGTTTGTGTTAGTTTATAAAGGCAATTTTGGAACGATTTTGCAAGAGTCACCTGGTTGACGAGGTTAAAGTTCACCAAACTTGACTTCGGTTAGGTTAATGAACCAACAGATTTGCCAAATTGAAATGACTGTGGGAAAGAGAGTTTGTGTTAGTTTATAAAGGCAATTTTGGAACGATTTTGCAAGAGTCACCTGGTTGACGAGGTTAAAGTTCACCAAACTTGACTTCGGTTAGGTTAATGAACCAACAGATTTGCCAAATTGAAATGACTGTGGGAAAGAGAGTTTGTGTTAATATACAAAGACAACTTTGGAACGGTTTCGGTAGACTCACTTTTGACGAGGTTAAAGTTCACCAAACTTGACTTCGGTTAGGTTAATGAACCAACAGATTTGCCAAATTGAAATGACTGTGGGAAAGAGAGTTTGTGTTAATATACAAAGAAAACTTTGGAACGGTTTCGGTAGACTCACTTTTGACGAGGTTAGAGTTCACCAAACTTGACTTCGGTTGGGTGGATGAACCAACAGAATCGTCAAATTGAAATGGCTGTGGGAAAGAGAGTTTGTGTTAATATACAAAGACAACTTTGGAACGGTTTCGGTAGACTCACTTTTGACGAGGTTAAAGTTCACCAAACTTGACTTCGGTTGGGTGAATGAACCAACAGAATCGTCAACTTGAAATGACTGTGGGAAAGAGAGTTTGTGTTAATATACAAAGACAACTTTGGAACTGTTTCGGTAGACTCACTTTTGACGAGGTTAAAGTTCACCAAACTTGACTTCGGTTAGGTTAATGAACCAACAGAATCGTCAAATTGAAATGACTGTGGGAAAGAGAGTTTGTGTTAATATACAAAAACAACTTTGGAACGGTTTCGGTAGACTCACTATTGACGAGGTTAAAGTTCACCAAACTTGACTTCGGTTAGGTTAATGAACCAACAGATTTGCCAAATTGAAATGACTGTGGGAAAGAGAGTTTGTGTTAGTTTATAAAGGCAATTTTGGAACGGTTTTGAAAAAGTCACCTGGTTGACAAGGTTCACCTAACGTGACCTTTGTTGGGTGGTTAAGCTTGTGGTCAACTTGGTAAAGGTGAGTGTGGGTGTCTGGTGATTGATTTGAAAACGAACACTTAACAAGAGCGAAATTGAAAAAGTTGTAGGCGAGAGACAGAGGCAAGAGGTTTCTGAGAGACAGAATGGTCGGACAGAAAAGGTTTGCGGCTGAGGGACGCGAGTGACGACTGTGCTGGTCAATATATTTGCACAATCAGTTGACATAATCGAATGATGTTTCATCATGCTCTCACCATTTGACTGTCTCTCTTGACACTATTCTTTGTCGGTGACTTGTTTGTCACTAAAATTGGAGATTACTCAATGGCACCATCATCGAAAGCTGTCGCAAGATGCTTCGTTTGCATAGATGAAAGTAGAGATGTGCTCTTGAAACAGTCACTTGGCAGTGAAACTCACTGACGATGACAAAGATATGGAAGTGGCAAAGCTCTTTTTGTTGTTTGGAACAGTTGCCCTTCCGAACTTGTTTGAATCAACATTTCGCTGTGCTGGTTTCTGTTTGGTTCATTTGGTCTATTTTGTCACCATCAATAATCTCATTGCAAGCAAACACATTTTTGGTAGATTGTCTGTTGTTGATCTGCTTTTGGGATGGCAACGAAACATGATTATTAAGCAAAAAGCGTTGCCCTACTTTCTGACGTAGTGGTGAGGCAATAATGACACTTTAGATATGAATTCGATTGACAAGACTTTGATCATTTTTGTTTTGTTGTAGCAAATCAAAAAAGTTATCGAGACACACATGAAAATATGAGGACATTTTCGTTACATTCAAATAATACATTTACAAGTGCATTTCAGTTACACAAACAAAACTTTGTGTTACACTGTTCAAATGAGAGCAGAAAGAGACAGAGAAAGTGGCACAAGAATTGTTGTAACAAAAATAAATCGCCAACGGTGAAAATGCTGTCAAAATGAGTCGAACAGTAACCAACCCAAAAATATTTTTTCTAACTGTCTGCCGGAACTGTTCCAAACAACAAAAAGAGTCCCACCACTTCCAAATCTTTGTCACCATCAGGGAGTCTCACTGGTAACTGACATTCGCTGAGCACAACTTGGCATTCATTGTGCAAGCGAAGCATCTTTTCGTTCTTGTGACTTCATTCGATGATGATGTTAATGGAGTAATAGCCACAAACAAGCCACCAACATAGAAGACAAGTGAAAGAAGTCAAGAGGCATGAAGATGCTGTGAGCATGTGATGAAATATAACATTTGATTATGTCAGCTGATTGTGCAAATATATTGACCAGCCAAGTCGTCAGTCGCGTCCCTCAGCCACAAACCTTTTCTGTCCGACTAATTTTGTCTCTCAGAAAGTCTCTGTCTTTCGCCAACGATTTTTTTCACTTTGCCCTTGTTCAGTGTTCGTTTTCAAACCAATCACTGCTGACCAACACTCAACAAGTTTACCACAAGCTTAACCAGTCAATGAAGGTTAAGTTTGGTGAGCTTTACCTCACAGGTATGTCGTTGAAAATATTTTGTCATTTCATTGACATATCATTTTTCCGCAGTCACTTCAACTTGACCGATTTGGCTCAACCACCCAACCGAGGTCAAGTTTAGTGAACTATTACATCCTCAAAGGTGAGTCTACCGAAACCGTTCCAAAGTTGTCTTTGTATATTAACACAAACTCTCTTTCCCACAGTCATTTCAATTTGACGAATCTGTTGGTTCATTAACCTAACCGAAGTCAAGTTTGGTGAACTTTAACCTCGTCAAAAGTGAGTCTACCGAATCCGTTCCAAAGTTGTCTTTGTATATTAACACAAACTCTTTATCCCACAGTCATTTCAATTTGGCGAATCTGTTGGTTCATTAACCTAACCGAAGTCAAGTTTGGTGAACTTTAACCTCGTCAAAAGTGAGTCTACCGAAACCGTTCCAAAGTTGTCTTTGTATATTAACACAAACTCTTTATCCCACAGTCATTTCAATTTGGCGAATCTGTTGGTTCATTAACCTAACCGAAGTCAAGTTTGGTGAACTTTAATCTCGTCAAAAGTGAGTCTACCGAAACCGTTTCAAAGTTGTCTTTGTATATTAACACAAACTCTTTATCCCACAGTCATTTCAATTTGGCGAATCTGTTGGTTCATTAACCTAACCGAAGTCAAGTTTGGTGAACTTTAACCTCGTACAAGGTGAGTCTACCGAAACCGTTCCAAAGTTGTCTTTGTATATTAACACAAACTCTCTTTCCCACAGTCATTTCAATTTGGCGAATCTGTTGGTTCATTCGCCCAACCGAAGTCAAGTTTGGTGAACTTTAACCTCGTCAAAAGTGAGTCTACCGAAACCGTTCCAAAGTTGTCTTTGTATATTAACACAAACTCTTTATCCCACAGTCATTTCAATTTGGCGAATCTGTTGGTTCATTAACCTAACCGAAGTCAAGTTTGGTGAACTTTTAACCTCGTACAAGGTGAGTCTACCGAAACCGTTCCAAAGTTGTCTTTGTATATTAACACAAACTCTTTATCCCACAGTCATTTCAATTTGGCGAATCTGTTGGTTCATTAACCTAACCGAAGTCAAGTTTGGTGAACTTTAACCTCGTACAAGGTGAGTCTACCGAAACCGTTCCAAAGTTGTCTTTGTATATTAACACAAACTCTCTTTCCCACAGTCATTTCAATTTGGCGAATCTGTTGGTTCATTCGCCCAACCGAAGTCAAGTTTGGTGAACTTTAACCTCGTCAAAAGTGAGTCTACCGAAACCGTTCCAAAGTTGTCTTTGTATATTAACACAAACTCTTTATCCCACAGTCATTTCAATTTGGCGAATCTGTTGGTTCATTAACCTAACCGAAGTCAAGTTTGGTGAACTTTAACCTCGTACAAGGTGAGTCTACCGAAACCGTTCCAAAGTTGTCTTTGTATATTAACACAAACTCTCTTTCCCACAGTCATTTCAATTTGGCGAATCTGTTGGTTCATTCGCCCAACCGAAGTCAAGTTTGGTGAACTTTAACCTCGTCAAAAGTGAGTCTACCGAAACCGTTCCAAAGTTGTCTTTGTATATTAACACAAACTCTTTATCCCACAGTCATTTCAATTTGGCGAATCTGTTGGTTCATTAACCTAACCGAAGTCAAGTTTGGTGAACTTTAACCTCGTACAAGGTGAGTCTACCGAAACCGTTCCAAAGTTGTCTTTGTATATTAACACAAACTCTCTTTCCCACAGTCATTTCAATTTGGCAAATCTGTTGGTTCATTCGCCCAACCGAAGTCAAGTTTGGTGAACTTTAACCTCGTACAAGGTGAGTCTACCGAAACCGTTCCAAAGTTGTCTTTGTATATTAACACAAACTCTCTTTCCCACAGTCATTTCAATTTGGCGAATCTGTTGGTCCATTAACCTAACCGAAGTCAAGTTTGGTGAACTTTAACCTCGTCAAAAGTGAGTCTACCGAAACCGTTCCAAAGTTGTCTTTGTATATTAACACAAACTCTCTTTCCCACAGTCATTTCAATTTGGCGAATCTGTTGGTCCATTAACCTAACCGAAGTCAAGTTTGGTGAACTTTAACCTCGTCAAAAGTGAGTCTACCGAAACCGTTCCAAAGTTGTCTTTGTATATTAACACAAACTCTCTTTCCCACAGTCATTTCAAGTTGACAATTCTGTTTCCCCATTCACCCAACCGAAGTCAAGTTTGGTGAACTTTAACCTCATCCAAGGTGAGTCTACCGAAACCGTTCCAAAGTTGTCTTTGTATATTAACACAAACTCTCTTTCCCACAGTCATTTCAATTTGGCAAATCTGTTGGTTCATTCGCCCAACCGAAGTCAAGTTTGGTGAACTTTAACCTCGTCAAAAGTGAGTCTACCGAAACCGTTTCAAAGTTGTCTTTGTATATTAACACAAACTCTCTTTCCCAGTCATTTCAATTTGGCGAATCTGTTGGTCCATTAACCTAACCGAAGTCAAGTTTGGTGAACTTTAACCTCGTCAAAAGTGAGTCTACCGAAACCGTTTCAAAGTTGTCTTTGTATATTAACACAAACTCTCTTTCCCAGTCATTTCAATTTGGCGAATCTGTTGGTCCATTAACCTAACCGAAGTCAAGTTTGGTGAACTTTAGCCTCGTACAAGGTGAGTCTTATGAAACCGTTCCAAAGTTGTATTTGCATACTAACACTAACTCTCTTTCCCACAGTCATTTCAAGTTGACATTTTTTCCAAACTTTGTGACCACCTTATCATCAAGCAAACTCAACCCAAAGCACAATCATCTCAAAGCATCCAAACACGACAACGCAATCACAAACCGCCTTCTCGCTTCGTTTCGTAACCACCTAATCCATTCATCAGGCTCAAAGGTCAGTTTGTCCGTTATAAAGCCTCTGGAGTTTGTCAGTTATCAATTGCCGTTTCACGATTTTGTTCGACCGTATACCAATTACACAATCTATCAAATACATACAACACTCACAGTTTGATCACTTTTATCATTTGTACACATTCGTTTACATATTCAATATACCACACAAACGATTTGAGTTATTAATAGATCTCGCAATATCAAATCAATTTACATTTATACCCCAAATCACATTTATTCAAAATAAAAATATTTATTTTCAATTTATTATCGCCATATTCTTAGCTTTTCTTATTGCCACATTCTCTTAGATTTTCGTATCGCCATATTCTCTTAGATTTTCATATTGCCATATTCTTTTAGATTTTCTTTATTGCCACATTCTCTTAGATTTTCTTATTGCCACATTCTCTTAGATTTTCTTATTGCCACATTTTCTTAGCTTTTCGTATCGCCATATTCTTTTAGCTTTTCGTATCACCACATTCTCTTAGATTTTCTTATCGCTGCATTCTCATACTTTGTTGTCATATTTCTTATCTTCTTTATCGCCACTATCTATTTTGTTCGTAATCATGGCAGCATTTGTCACCAAGTCGAATAGTTTGCCCAACTCGGTCAACGAAGAGCAACTAAACTCCACTGTGAACGAAGATGAAATTGAAAAGACTTTGAAAATCTTAGAAGATGGTGAAAAGAAAATAGAATCAAGTGACCCGAAACAGTACCCGAGTGTGACTTTGGTGCTCGGAATTACTGGTTCGGGCAAATCGGCATTTGTCCAGTGGTTTGCTGGTGATGACAGCAAGTTGATCTCTGAGGAGAAGGAAGATGACGAAGATGAATACATCATCAAGGACGACAGTAGAATTAGTAATTCCACAACTGAATCGAAGACTATCATCCCCGAGTTGGTTGTGGATCTCAAGACTAGCAATGTTTTCTACGACTGTCCCGGGTTTAGTGACACCCGCAATGCCAGCATCGACATTGCGGGCACATACTTTGTCAAGAAAGTGATCGATTATGCTCAAAATGTTCGTTTGCTTTTACTCGTCGATCATCCCTCGGTTGAGGAAGGAGAAAAACGAAACGGATTAACTGATTTGCTCAAACATTCTACCAATCTCGTCAAGGATGTGGACAAGTACCGCACAAGCCTTGCCCTTGTGGTCACAAAAGTGAACAACTTTAGCAGTGGCGGCAAATTCAAGACAACCGAGAATATCATTAATTCCATTGGAAGTTTTTTGCTCAAAGTCAAAGGCGAATTGATTGAAAAGGCTGAGCCTAATGATGTGAATGCGATCAAGCTTCTTGATGTTTTATTGCAACAAAATAAAAATCAAGCCTACTCCAAGATTGGTATTTTTCGTAAACCAGACCGAGCGGGACCTTTGAGTGATATTCCGTTGTTGGTAGAGGGAAAGAAGGATATTGACATTATGGTCCGAAGACTAAAGTTCACTCCGACTGGGCCCAGTGATTTTGGCTATGCCATTTCGGAGTCATCGAAAAAATATGTTGACGATCTGGCGAATCAAATCAACAATCGTGTTTGGTTCAATTTGGAGGGTATTGTTAGTGAAATGACCAACTTCTATAATGGAATGTTTCGTCAAATGACAAACAAGATCAACACATTTGTTACTGCAAGCGACAGTGTCGACGCTAATCCTGAAGAAGCGTACTCATTTGTCATGAAGTACAACACAGACTTGCGTGCCATTACTCAATTGGTTGAAGAGGTGACCAATGTGGCAACAGTCAAAGAGCTTGCACAGAAGCTTAATAGCACTCTCATCACTTTGGGGATTACCACCTGTCAAGATAGTCTAAGCAGCATTTCAGGTCGAGCCAATAATTTGGAATTTCTTCAAAGTATGAGCAAAACAGCCCTTTCAACTAGACCTTGGGAAACCTTATTGAAACCAATTGTGAATTCACTTTCAACTTCTGTGCAACTCATTCAGAAAGATGTCGATGAAGTGGCAAAAAATGTGAAAAGCACTGTCCAATTGACTTTGAGTGACATTGCGAGTCAAATGTGGCAAGTCAAATTGAGTCAAATGAAATCGATGGTCATTCAAGAATTGCCAACAAAGTTGGACCAGGACTATTTGCTCCTACAGAACATGACGCTCGCACTGAACAAAGCCAACAACACTGAAGATTTGGCCACAGCCATCAGTGGCAATGTTGCCTCGGTGGGCATGGAGACACTTCAGATCAAAAGCAACACACTGAACATCTTTACTCGAGCAAGATATTTGAACTTTTTGCAAGCCTTAAGTGACCATCAACTGGATGTCTGGTCGCCCGATTGGAAAGTTCAATTCAATCAAATTGAGAAATCAATTTTTATTGCATCAAAATGGTACAGATTTTTGGGCAGTCTCTATTCCAAATTTGGGGAATTTGAATTTCAAAAAGATTTAAGAAGATATAATGGAGCCAATCTGGATAATTGGGGCAAAGGACAATCGGAGGCAGCAGACATACAGATTGACATGAACAATTTTCATGAATTCTTGAACAAACTGAACGACTACAACATTTCGGAGTATGATGCAATCAGAAATGCACAAGTTGCTCAATGGCAATTGAACGAGCTTAACCAGCTGTTGGGTGTAACTTTGAAAAACAAATTCACCCATACATGTGATGGAACTAAGGCATTGATCACGGGAAATTATATCAAGTTTAGTGATCTGATCGAGAACAATCGAATCAAGCCAGACCTGTGTCCAGCTATGGTTAATAGCACAGAAAATACCGTGAATATATTTGCTTCAGACAAAGTGTTCATTGACACTAGTCTTGATGGACTTGATACTGTGTTGAAGATCACAGTTCTGGCGCCCAAATGGGAAATTATTGGCAATAACAGAACAGTCAAGTTGGATGGATCTTCTGCAAAGGCGCACACTGATGCCAAAGCAAAAGACGGCAAACGTCCGGGTAATAGTGGCGAGAATGGAAAGCCAGGCTATCCCGGTGTGTCTGCAGGCGCTTTCCTCGGTATTGGTAAGCAGTTTGTCAATGTAGAAGCTTTGACAATCACGGCTGTTGGAGGCGTGGGAAGTGATGGACAGAACGGTGGCGATGGAAAGCCTGGCGATAATGGTAAAGATGCTCTAGAACCGTCAAAAAACTGCAAAATTTCCGACAAATATGATGTAACAAGTTCAAAAACGGAAAAATTAATTGATTGGATGACTGGTAAAGTTAGTTTAATTACTACAACTGAATATCTGATAAAGGGAACGGAAGCTACTGCCGGAGGAAGTGGAGGTCATGGCGGCGCTTATGGAATTGGTGGTTTAACAGGAAATATTGAGGTATTCAATTTAGAAGATGTAAACATGCATTTAAACGCAATGTCCTCACCAGGAAAAAATGGAACAAATGGCATTGCTGGTGCGGGTCAAGCTGGGGGTAAAAATGGAAACAACATGAAAGCGGAGTGCGTGTTTGGTTCTTTAAATTTGTTAATGAGGAAAGAAGTTGTGCCAGTGAATACCAAAGCCAGCTCGGGAAGCAATGGCATCGCTGGTAATAATACTCAAGGCTGGACAAATCCAGAAATGGCATGCACCATTGAATACGCCAGTCGAGTGAATGAGTGCAAAATGTATTTGAGAGAAAATTTGTATGGCGTGTATGGCCGTTTCAAGCGAAATTCTATCATCCAATTCGTCGATCAACTTGATGGCGATGAGCGGGTAGTGGCATCTTATGACACGTTGGCTCTGGCTGGTGAACTTCAAGGCTTAGAAGAACAGTTTCACACTTTGACCAACAAGAAAGATCTGGTCCATTTTTATCAATCACTTGTGAGCCGAATTGCCAAGTATGTCGAGTCGCCCAAATCCACCGAAAAGACTATGCAACACAAGAAGATGTTCAACTATTTGTATTCGGCCACTTTGGGCAAGCTGCACAACTTAAAGTCAGGCTCGGAGACAAACTTGATCATTGACGTGAAGGGCTACTTGGACTATGTTGAGCAAAACGTCAAAATTCTTGAACAACTCAGAAAAGAAGACAACCAACAGAAGATTGTGAATGAACAGAAAGAGAAATACAAGGAAAACATTGACAAACAGATCGAAGAAGCTAAGCAATTCATTGAGACTCAAGTTACGCCCGAATTTGAGCGAATTGGCATAAAGATTGACGAACAAATCGATAAGTTGCTTGCAGAAATTGTGGAACTTGAAAAACAGGCTGAAAAAAACCGAGATGAGATAATCAAGATGAGAGAAAAGCTCGAGAAGCAAATGATTTGGAAAGGTGTATTTGGTTCGATCAAAGTTGTCAGCCAAGTGGCAACTTTTTTTGGACCTTATGGAATGGCCATTGGGGCGGCAGGAAGTGTTACTGCCTCAATTGGTGAATCGTTAGCTATGGGCGAGCCAGTCAAATTTGAAATTCCGGAAGAAGTCAAAGATTTAAAAAATTTATTGACTACAGAGTTGGACAAGTTTAATCAAGAAAATTCTAAAGAATTAAAAGCAAATGTTGACGAAATGAACAAGCAATTGAAACCTGTTGCTAAACTAAACGATTTGGCCGAAAGCATTGATGAGATAAAGAATAATATGGGGACGGGGCCCAAAGCAATTGCAGCGGCAACTGAGGACATACAGAAAAAACTGGATGAAAAAGAGAAACAACTTGAAGATTCAAAAGATGACACAGAGGATGAAAAGAAAGCCTTAAAAATAGCCAAGAACATCTTTCGAATTGGCAGTGAACTGTGGGGAAAAGTTAAAGAGCAATCGGAGAAAATTGATGCAGCCAGTGATGCTCTGATGAATAGTGAAAAGGAATTACGCAATCTCGATTTGGTCAAGAAAAATATCTACAATAAGATCTCTCCAAGTATGGACCAATTGGTGAATTATCTAGCTGCGGTGCAAAGCAAGCTGGACGGCACCACATCTCAGGTAGCATTGGATGTCACCAATTGGCAGGTTCAAAGTATGGTGCGGGACGTCAAGTTGGAGATGAAAAAGGCCACCAAAGACACCACCGTGGAGGACGACCTGGCGCGCTGTATCGAAAAGTTGGAAGAGGCCATGACCATACTGATCAAGATATACGATCGAATTCAGAGTTTGCAGCAGCAGCAGCAATTGGCGGACTTTATTGCCAACATCAATTCTCGCCAATCGAACGCAATCGACATTCAAGACGCCCAACTTTCTGCAGCCGTCAACAAGCTGGACATTGTGATTCGGTCGAATGTTGTACTGCAACAGTACGACGCAGTGGTTGTGGCACTCAAGCAGCTGGTCTTTCCATATGCACACCACTACTTGGAGACACTGACACTGCCAGCTCAATTCAACTTCAACAGTACCGACATTGATGATTTGGTCATAAATGCCAGTGAAGCAATCAATAAAATGAAAATGAAAATACTCAAACAGGAGACAACCATTTGGGATGTTGACAAGTACTCACACGATGCAGAGTTTGATAGCATAAAGGCCTGCAGTCAAAGTCCCTTCTACGTTTGGCCAAATGCCCAACACGCAAATGCACTGTTTGAACTACTGTCCGGCAAGTCAGTGACTCTCAAAGCTGACATTCGACAGAGTGATCCAGCCAAAGATGCAATCAAATTTCTAAAGATTGAGCTCAATTTCAAAACTAAAAACACTTCACTACAGGCGGAGTTGAATGGCAAACTAGAATATTTCATGGTACATGCGATCCATTTGGGCAATTCATACTATCGACACGGTGACAGGTACTACATGATCAACAATGAGCCACAGGACATTGAGTATTCGTTCGCGAAGAACAGTTCTGGCTTTCCAATCAACAGCAATAAAGTGTACAAAAAAATCGCCGGTGGCAATCTCATGTTGAGTCCGTACACGATGTGGCAGATTCAGTTGACCAAAATGAAACAGGATAGTAATATGACTTTTGGCGAATTGGCAATGTATAGAGATGAGATTTACCTTGAACTCGCAGGTGTTGGCAGCTACATTGATAGCAAGGCTGCACTGATTGGCGATAATTTAGAGATGGAGCGATACTATCATGAATACTTGGATGATGAGACTAGTGCTCAAGTAGAAGCTAATGTAGTGCAGCAATATGAACTACGACAAATGTTTAGTGTGGCGCATGCTAAGAAGCAAGACAAGTGTCGACAGTATATGGCGATGTGCAAAGCTTCAAATTCGTTACATAAATCCGATAATTGTAGAACAGGTGCACTTTCGTACATTTCACGATTAGGCCAAACAGTGTCCAACTATTTCGGTGGCAGCAATAGTGCAACAGCAACCGCTCCACCAATCACATTGCTCATCCTCGATTTGAGTACACAAAGCAGCACAATGCCAACACCAACACAAACTCAATGAGCGAAGCATCCAACTCTCCTGTGGATGTGCACGGCAATCTGCTCATGGGCCAATTGCTCGTGGGCTTGATTGCGGGCAAAAACAACACAATTGCTAGTAGTGAGTCGTACCAGTCGCCCAAACAGACTCACAATCTTGTGGTTGACAGATTGGCTCAACGTGTTGTGCCTGCTTTGTCACAGTTCAGTGCAACTCGTTCGAACCAAATCCACAATTCCAATACTCAATGGCACCGAGACTGGAATGACACTAGTCGTGATCACAATTAGAAAGACAACTCAATTCTACATCAAACACAAACACAATACTCAAACATAAGACAAACAGAAAAACAAACACTCACATACAGCACATGTAGATGTACAATACCCAATTCAAGTACACAATCCCAACCGAAACCAATCTTATCTGCACACTCACAACACATTACACTCTCACACCCAAACCACTACTCCAACACCAACACAATCTAATACACACTCGAACAAAAATCGTCACCAATCAAGGACGCACCTCAAGTCAACCTAATGGACAATCCATCCAAATGAGCCACAACCAAACTCAACCCAATTCGCACAACCACCAACCAAATCTTCTTCGTTCAATTCATGCCCAATCCAGTACCAATTTACCATTCAGGTATAGTAACCCAAATGCATAGAGAATCAACATCTAACATTTTGTATTCCTCATTCAGATTGGTTTCTCGCAAATGAATTGAACTCACAACTCCAAACTCCAGCAACTCCTGATTTTGTTCAACTCTCTCTCTTTCTATCTTTGTGGCTCAATGGTTGCGTCCTCCAAACAACTCTCTAAATTAAATCCTAAATCAATGTTATACTAATATATCTATTTAATTAATCTCAAATAAATCGCTTTCAATATTTAAATTCAATTTTATTTTTTATATTTAATTTCTTGAATTTCTTGTACATCGCGTTGTTGCTGTTGATAAACGTTGAACTCACTTGCAAGTACATTGTACACTGATAATGAGTCGTTGAAACGCGAACACACAGATCGATGCTTGCGCGAATGTAATGAAACCAACTCCTGCACAAATGACAATTGATAAGACAGATAAAGAAATGAGTGATCGAGTTCGTGTCATTTGATCAGAAAAAAAGAGTAAGTAAAGTATCGATGACCTTGGAGTTTGTATGCAAACGATTATCACTGGTTTGGTTCTTTTGGTGGAGGTTCGTGTTGGAGTGCAGGTTTTGTAATGTTTATATTTGTTGATAATTTGATTGATGCAGGAAAAAAAGATAGATAAGATTGTGTAGTGTAGTGCAATGGTAGAGTCTGATTTGGATTGATTATCCTAAATTTACATTATCAGAGTTAGCGTCTCAATATATATTCTGCAGAATGAAACACTTTGTTTGGTGTACTGAACAGTTGTGATATTTTTGGAACCTAATTAACAAACCGTTCCGTTGCCTGACTGAAGTGTTGAGACAAATGCGACAAATGCGGTCAAAATCTGTACGTGTACAGAGCTAAAGCGTACATGGAGCAGAGAGTTTGTCACCATAAAAATCGTTGATTAGATTGTTTGAATTCAATGTAAATGTAATGTAAATAGAAAGGATGGTGAAGTGTAATGGTGGTGTCTGGTTATGTGCTATATTCTATTGAATCATAGTGATATAATGATGGAGTTGTTGTACAATTATTTTATTGATCAGAAGCATCAAGATGATATCATATCAATGAAACATTATATGACAGAAAAAAAAACTTTCCATAGCTTATGATGATGATGATGATGAAGTAGCGAAGCAAAGGCGAAACAGCTACTTGACATGATATATTTTGGCTTGTTGATTAGCTAGTTTTAGTGATGATAACGATGATATGACTGTTGCTGTCTCGTCTAAAACCACTCTCGTCTTATTGGGTAATATTGAGAGAATGGATGTATTCGAATTGGAATCAACGGTGGATGACAACGAGCGACGGAAGAAAAACAAGCCAATTCTTCCCAACAATTCTCGACAGGAAAAAGTGCTCGAACATATCGGACTTTGTCATGACTCAGTTCTTGTCAGGTCACGGTAAGTTTCACCAGTACCTGACTAAGTACCACATTGAACACGATGCACGGTGTCACTGTGGTGCAGCTGAACAAACACCAATTCATCTCATCAAGGACTGTCCCGCGTTCGCTAGACAAAGGCAAGTCTTTGAGACCCGAATCAACGAGATCACCAAGTCGAATCAAATCTCGTTGAATCTCTACTGACAAGTGCTACAATGAATTTCATAAATTTGTAACTAACATATTCAATCAATTACCTCTACCAAGAGGTTAACTTATTATTATCATTACTATTCCTTTTTTATTCTTATTTATCATAATACTCATATCATTCATTATCTCATTCCATAGAACATTGATAGACTCATAATTTCAATATAAATACTCAATCTTGTATCTATCTATACCTTTATTGTATTCTTTAATGTTAAAGGTTAATAAAATATAATCAAAAAAAAGACTGTTGCTGTATATACTGTTCATTTACATTTATGACATTTGATTCATTGGAATGCAATTTTAGTTGTGTATAATTATATTATAATTACTTAAGTGTGCGCGCTTGTAACTTGTAAATTGTGAAAAATCGGTAGTTTGAAGTGAAATTTATTGGTGTTAATTGAACAATTAGGATTCTCAAGTTAGTCCAACGAAATAATTTTTGTTTCATTGCATGAGATACAAACCAAATGTTAATTGTTCTTGAAAAGTTGAATTACTTAAAGAAAAATGAAAATAAAAACTCTGGTTGGAAATACAGTTTGGAATTTGAGCAAACAAATAGAAAATTTAAACAAAATTCAAAAGTTAAAGAATTTTATTGAAAAAATTAATATAATAAAAAATCAATCTTGAAAGACCGCAGTGATACGACAAGTGGTGGTTTGTCGTCGGTCGTCAATTGGGCTACTTGAACAAGTTAGCCTTGATCAGGCAGTGGCCTTAGCAGACCAGCGTTGACAAATATCTCGTTCATTCTTGGGTCAAGCTGGGCTTGTCGGTACTGCTCAGCCTGTGCAACCAGTTGTTCGTACAGGTCGGGGAGGTGTTCCTGCTGGTTGGGGCTTGCAGGAATGGAGTAGACTTTGTTGGAGCTGGCTTGTTGTCGTTGGACTACCGCGTAGTAATTTTCTGCTGGCATAGTGTATTCAGAGAAAAGCCAAAGATTTACAAAACGTAGGGTGTAGGGTAAGATCAAAGTGGCGCAGTGATATCTTTCAAGCAGAGCTTTCAAGAGCTGATGGGAACTGAACCCCACTACTCAAATAGTTGAACCTAAATATTACTCTTGGAAGTATTGTTGACACGCAATACTATCACTATTTCTATTGCGATTCTTTTAATTTAATTTAACCAGTGTTATGGTGTAAGAATACAATAAACATTGAACAGTTTGCTATTGTGAATTTGTGCCTGCAAACAGTATTTTGTATTTTTATTGACGATTTTTGTGACTTTTGCTGATTATTAAATATTCACGATAATTATTCATTCGTTTTGAAAAGAATAAAAAACTTGGTTGAAAAATCTTAGCTTAATCAGTGGTTAAATGAATGTTATGAGCACAATTGCAAGAATGCAAAATATTGAATTGTTTGTGATTTTGTGCTGAAGTCAAAATTTGACTTTCAATTTATTTATAATTTTTGATTTTATGTTTGAATTATGATTTACCAAAAATTTGGTTATCAATTGATCGAATTTCTTCATCAGAAACTTTTTCGAATCCGAACTTAAGTTGCAAAATTATTAAAACAGACGTTTTGGTCTTCTTTCTTTATTGACTTTTTGATTTGTGCCTCCAAACTCGAGACTTTCAAGCCTCAAGTTCGAAATCTGTTAGTGCTCAAATCAACCCTTTGTGTTGTACGATCTCTCCTGTGATCTGTGCAAGCAAGCTCACTCGTTCATCTTGGTGTCAACCATGTTCGCTAGTTATCTCTACCCATTGGTGGCTGTACTGCTCGTGGCCTTCCAGATCTTCGGTCAATCTCAACTTGCTTCAAGTCCGTCTGCCAATCGAACTTCTGGTCTTCTTGGCTCTGTTCTGCTCGGAAGCTGGTCCGAGTGCGAAGCCAAACTGATCGAGGAACGTCACTCCTGCAAGCATCACTTCAACTCGTTCTACCCGGACATAACCGACCAGAGCACCAACTACTGTCACTACATCTTTGGTGTGCTCGCCTGTGTGCTCGAACCCGCATGCCTAAAGTGCACTGACGAGCAATTTGCCGATTGGACTATTAACGAACAACAAAAACTCGACCACATACTCCATGACTATTGTCAAGAATGGGAAGATGAAGCGCCTCAACTCGTCTGTGCCACTTTGCCCACCACTCCATTCCCCACCGAACCAAGTACAAGTCCCGAACCGACCACTACCGCACCCTTTCCCCTATGGATCATAGCAGCAATTGTTCTCTTTGTATTCCTGCTCGCACTCATCATATTTCACTTCTGCTTCTTCAGACCAATGAATCGAAACAATAATAACAACATTTCAAGCCAATCAAAGCCTAAAAGCAAAGCTGCCAAAATATGCGAACTAATGGCCAAAGCAGAGGAAAAGAACCGAACCAACAAGCGCAACAACAACCACAATTCGACTTCCGCTGGTGGTCCTGCGACTCTTTCTACAATGTTCCCATCCTTTACCAAAGTGAAATCTACTGCGTACAAGAAGCCGAAACCTGGTGGCACGAAATGCAAGACTACCAAAGGCAACCAGTGAAGTGGGCGATATTGCTCAACATTTCTAAGATCCGAAAAAGACGATCCAATTATCAAACTCTTAAATTATTGATTTTAATAAATAGTTTTTTGAATTACTATAAATTTGAAATTGACATTTTCTGAATTTTTGTGTGTACAGTAAACTCTCGTTAATTTGACTCGCTTTTTATTTGACATATCTCTTTATTTGATATTTTGATCTTGAGGTGAATGAATAGGCGACTTGTCCGTTTAGCAGTAGCTTGCGTCGCCGCAGAAGCTACTGTCGGGCGTTTCCCGGCTTCTTCCACTGGCACTTGTCGTTGCACTTTTGTGCTTTGGCGCCATAACGCCAATGATACCAGCAGAGGCGTCCATTCTCGTTGAATGTGCCGGACTTGCGAGGACCTGGTGAACGCGAGCGGCCACGGAATAAACCTTGGCTTGAAATGCTGCTCGATCGGGCTCGTTATGGACCAGTTGATACGGCTGCCAATTTTGCAGTGGATGATTGTGTAATTTCGAAAACCTTGTCAGCAGTCTTCAACACATCAGCCATCGGTAGTTTGGAACGATCCAATCCAGAAATGGTGCACTGGATTGAAGTGGGCAGCTTTGAGAGCCAGCGATTGTATAGAATGTCATCGGAAATTGTCAACTTTCCGACTTTGGATTGCAAGAATCGATAGAATTGCGATGGGGTCCTGTCGCCAAGTTGTTCGGTGTCCAATATTAGGTTGAGACGTCGTTGTTCGCTCTCCGAGTGAATGCGGATGAGTTCATCCTTCAGTTTTTGGTATTGTCCTGTTTCGAATGTCTTGTTGACGATATGCGAGACGTCGGCTGCGATGTTTTCATTCAATTTGGATACCAAGTGATAGTACTGGGTGCTTTCGACGGTAATTTTTGCAATTTGGAACTGCGCTTCGAGGATTGAAAACCATGTTTCGGGGTCTTGCGAATAAAAGGGTGGTGGCTTGATGCTTACGGCATCTAATCCGGGAATTTCGATGTTGATCGTCGGTTGTTCGCCTTCAATTGGGGCCATTTTTCTGCGTCTGAATGCTCGTCGTAGTGGTGAAGATCGATCAAATTGATAAGAACGGCGTCTTGTCTTGAGACGTTTAGGTGTAGGTAGTTCCCAGGATTTTCGGCGTTTCATAAACTGTGTTCAGAGTTCGGGTCACCAATGAGGTGGTCTGCGGTACTGTTGATCAGAACCGGCCACCGTATGAAATGAATGCAAGCCAATTGCGTTCGGACTTAGATTTTATTGATCAGAGTAGCGAGTGTCGTGGACATTATGGACTGGTCTTCTAATGCATTAGCTCTATGAGCTTTATATACGGTTTGTGTGTGTACAACGGGTTGTGTGATTGATTGACAGAAGTCATTAGTGAAGAGTGAACTAATTAGCAATTGACGCCAATGGCGGTTGCCATTGGCTACCGTTTGTGATTGCATTGCATCACTATTGGGTAATGCGTGTGTGAGTTGGCAACCGGTAGTTGTGCAGAGAAGCTGTCTGTCTGTAAAGGTAACGATGAAATAGTGTACGTGTAGTGTACGGGTTGCATTTGCGCTTGAACGATTGATCGTGAACTGTGTGGATGCGGACTACGACTACGCGCATGTCCGAGACCACTACAATCTTAAAATTTAGCTAAATTGACACACACAGTAACACATTTCTATATAAAATTCTCTCGTTAATTTGTTATTTGATTATTTGACAATTTTTGAGTGCATAATTTGACATAATTTCAAAATTTACGATAGCAATTTTATCTTGAATTGTCTATTTCATTTTATTTAACCAAGTCTCAACACTTAATACACAACTAGGCATATTTGTTCAAATGCCTGTTGTGATATTAAGACCTTTAACCCCATATGATGACTATGTAGCTTATGTACCCGTTGGTTTTTATTTTTAAGGTTTGTCAAAGTTACTAATACAAAAATTAATTTGTGATTATTTTTTATAACAATCTAATTAATTCTGAACTAAAGTGTAAAGTTGTGTCAAATATAACTAATACATGCGCTTTAAAGTTTTATTGTCCATTAATAAATGATAGTTAAGGATTTCAAAAATTTTTCGTTATTTGATAATTTGACAATTTTTTGCAATATTTACTCCCGAAGTTGTCAAATTAACGAGAGTTTACTGTATTACGTAAATGTAAAATAACACAATAAACGTATGATTGATAATAGATTCAAATTGTTTGCGTTTGGCAAATGATAAACCAAAATTGATTAGAATCAAATTTTACATTACAAGCGTTGACATTTTTATTTAAATAATTTTCGATTTAATCTAACTTTTCAAAAGTTCCAGTTCCAATGTTAAAGTTTGATGTTAAATGTATACAAGTTTCAAGTTAACGAAACCAATTGCTCTGGAAAAGTTGGATTACTTTACTGATAAATGAAAACTCTCGTTTCATTTTTAAACTTTCAAAGTTTTTTTCAACTTTAACAAATAAACAAAAATTTTAAACAAAATTCAAGAGTTAAAGACTTTTATTGATAGAATTTAGATTTAAAATAACATTGACCATTTCAGGAATTACCATTCGATTGGGCTGGCAGGTGGTTCAGCGCAAGATTACACATTTGCTCAAGGATTTTGAGTTTGTACTGCAATAAAAAACAGATTTGTTAAAATTCATTTGAAGTAAGCAAATAGAACACACATTACCCTACTGGCCACAATCAACAATTCCTTGGCATTGTACTTGTCGAGTGATTGCACCTTGCCCGTGTACAGATACTGCAGAAAGGGACCAAATGCGCCAATCGATAAATCGGGAATGGAGATTCGATTTGACTGAGTGACCAATGCTTTTAACAATGGAGATTGAGCGAGAAAAATGCCATGAACTTTAAATTCTGTTCCGTTCACAACCAAAGTGACATCACGCTTGTCATCAACACTTTTGAGTAGTGATGAATTGATACATTCCAACAAGTGTTTTCGGGATTGTTCCAGCTCCAATTGGGTAAAGCCTTGGATGGGGGACAAATCCAGTGCCGAAATGTCACAAAGAACAGTGATCTGTAATCCCAAAAAAATATACATTAAACCATACTACACTCAAACCGAACATACCTTAGAACGAATCTTGAAAGTGCCAAACCATGGTGAATATTCTCTGTCATAAAGTCTGTCTGGGAAGTAATTGACGTGCTTCTCCGGTTTTTGAAAAAGCAATGTCTTGTGCAATCGAGTATAATTTGAAGGCACATTCAAACACTGAATGTCATCACAAGTGCCCAGTGAATTTTTGTCCGAGCCAATAGACAGTGACACTTTGTAGCTTATGAGCGATACTTTCGGTTCGGATAAATCAAAGCGCCTTGAATCACCACCATCCCTAACCATCAAATCAAAATTGTAGGTATTCCGAGAGCTAAAATGAGGCCCCAATTGGATGAGTTTAAATTTCAAAGTTGGATTTTCAGATGCAAAAAACTCAGGACTTTCAAACAGGCGAAACAACTGCCAAGGACTTTGGCCAAATTCGCTAAAGTAGTCCTTGAATGTGAATTCATCGAAGAGCTGATACATCTTGAGACGAGTGTAGGAAAGGCTTTCCTCAATTCCAGCAGACACAATGAAAGGTTGGAAATGCTCATAAACTTGCCGATCTTCTTGGGTCTCGTTGCGAACATACTTGAGTGCTAAATCGCGATACATTTTTTCAAGAAATTCTGGTTGAGTACTAGCGATAAGCTTCAAGTCAGCCAAATTGGTTGGTTCACCCAGAACAGTGCCCTCACAGTGGATGAAAAGCCTGTCATCCGTGAGCAATCCATTTGATGGGTCAAAAAGTTCACTTCTGGCAATGAATCGCCCAAAGACGGAAACACGTTTCGAGCAGGAGAAAATGTACAACAATTCTATGTAAAGTGCAATTTGCAATTTAAAAAGGGGAAAAGTTACATTCAAAACCTACCTTTTGTATTACTACGTTCACCTTTACTGTTGATCAGCGACACTCGATACCGAACTATGAGTTTTGCGTCATTTTCTAAAACAGAAATCGCGCCCAAACCAATCGAGAGATAGTCAGAGAAGCTTGCATTAATTCCTTTGGGGAAAAGACTCAGACGAAATGCTGGCACTTTGATGTTTGATGTTGATGGAAAGGCACTCGAGGTGAGACACGGATGCTCAAAACTAGATGAGAGCTGATGGGAGAAATCGGTGATGGCCAAACTGTGGGAGAAGGTGAGAACATTCTCTGGTTGGGACTGGTTGAGTGGGGTAGACATTGAGGACAGTTGGGAAAAGTTGTTGTCAAAAGTAAACAGAAAACAGCACAAAAGGTACAATCACGTTGCGATGTTCAGCTCGATCTGATCACGAATGTCTTTGTGCACGCACTACCTCTCTGTTTGTTTGTTGTACTTGTCACTCTCCACCGTACACTATGAGTCATGCACGAGTCACAAAACACAAATATGAACATGCCTCATCAACACACAGAATAGTAACTTTATCAGTAACACTCATAATATGATCATCACTCATGTTAAGATTTATTGAAAGAACAAAATATATACACCCTTTTACACAATTCTAAAGTTGCTCCAATTTACAATACAATACACTGCAGATTAATTTGTCATTGTGTATTTAGTTCAATCTCATGCCAAATAAGAATTCTGTAAAATATTTCGACTGGGTAATATCGAAATATACACGAAAATGTTTGAACCTAAAAGTGTCTTGTATTGAGTTTGACTCTGTGGTTCTTGTCACGTAATTTGTCGCAGTATTTGAACTCTAGGTAAAAAAGGCCTTTTGCACTGTTCTAGAGTCCGAGTTGGAAGAATTATTTCAGGTACTTTGAATGCCATAAATTGTGGCTAATTATTAATTAAGGAAATTTCTTAAGGTCACTGTAAGAAGTAAGATTTTGAAAGTCAGATAAATTTTGAAAAGAAATTTAGTTCTAAAGCGTAGAAAGCCAAATGATGCCAACCATTTGGACAGACAATTTTTGTGATTATTTTTTAATAAACCTTTAACTTTATCATGTTGCACGCATGATCGTGTTGTATGATTGCAATGTTCAAAGTATATCATGATATGATGGAAAATATGATTTTATGCTTGAGTTTACCAATCATGTACAAATCAACGATAAGACAATTTTATCAATCATTCGAGAGAATTCATCCTTGAGAAATGAATAGTTTGAAATTCAAAGTTTGGAATTTGAGCAAACAAATAGAAAATTTCTTTTTTAGAAAACGAAATTTAAAAGTTAAAGAATTTTATTGAAAAATTAGTTAAAAATTAATATGAGCTGCTCAATATTTGGGACTGCGAAATAGAAAAAGGACAAAATAATAAGAGTGATCACCATAGAACACTCACGACATTAGTCAGTTTTGGGCTATTGCAAAGTTCGAGTAACATACTGAACAAAAGTTACAAACTAGAACTTTCAATCATGTCCAACTCGAGTCCACTATGTTCGTACCAAATGCAAATGTTTTTGATGTAGAAAAATTACATTAATTCAGCGTTTGAGATTGAGATTTATGAATGAGAGATTGATGCATTGACTTTTGGCATAAAATTTAGAACTGTACGCATTTAAGCCAGCAAATATTCAAATTCTCAAATCGATTGCACTAATGTTGATTTCTCTCAACGTGAACTTACAATACAATACAATTGCAATAATCTCCAGATGTATTCAAACCATCAAATTTCAGGATAACTTAATTTATCTCAAAAATTCTCAATTTGAAAATTTGTTAAACCTATTGGACTGCTGTACAAAAAATGATTATTTGAAAAATGATTCATTGAATTTGTTAGTTGAATTTTTTTTGTAAAAGTTAAAAAAGTTTAATTTAAAAATTCTTATATAAAAAACTAAATCTAGTTTGAACATTAGCAAATTAAAAATAAAAATTCAAAACAAAATTAAAGTTAAAGAACTTTATTGAAAAAATTTAAAGAACAAATATTGAAATTGGAGAACGACACATTTGTTTGCCGTCGTGAATTCTGAACCAGTTTATGGAATCCTAGACCACCACCTTGTCGGTTTCTGAGTATATCACCGAAGTCATTGAAACTTGGTGTATTTTTTTTTGTATAAATCAACAATTTACAAATGAATGAGTATAAATGCAAATTGTAATCCGTTTGTAAATGATAAAGTAGAGCTGATTAGATTCAAATGAAAACAAAAACTCTGGTTTGAAATTCAGTTTGGAATTTGAGCAAACACATAAAAAATTGAAACGAAATTCAAATGTTAAAGAATTTTATTGAAAAATGAGATAAAAGTTAATATAATAAAAAATCAATCTTGAATGACCGCAGTGATACGACAAGTGATGGTTTGTCGTCGGTCGTGAATTGGGCCACTTGAACAAGTTAGCCTTGATCAGGCAGTGGCCTTAGCAAACCAGCATTGACAAAAATTTCGTTCATTCTTGGGTCGAGCTGTGCTTGCCGATACTGCTCAGCTTGTGCGGCGAGTTGTTCGTAGAGCTCGGGAAGGCGTTCCTGCTGGTTGGAACCGGCTGAAATGGAGTAGACTTTCACGTCTTGGAATTCCAGGTCAGTAGCTTGACTTGGCTAGGACGGTTCACCGCGTGTTGGAAAGTGGGTTGGTGCTGTTCAACACCCGCATCATAGTTTTCAGCTGGCATGGTGTGTGTAGAGCCAAAAAATTTATCAAAGGAGTAGAATAAGTATAAGGTGAAGGAACAGGGCGATGTGAGAATCTTTCAAGCAGAGCTTTCAAGAGCTGATGGGAACTGAACCCCACTACTCAAATAGTTGAACCTAAATATTACTCTTGGAAGTATTGTTGACACGCAATACTATCACTATTTCTATTGCGATTCTTTTAATTTAATTTAACCAGTGTTATGGTGTAAGAATACAATAAACATTGAACAGTTTGCTATTGTGAATTTGTGCCTGCAAACAGTATTTTGTATTTTTATTGACGATTTTTGTGACTTTTGCTGATTATTAAATATTCACGATAATTATTCATTCGTTTTGAAAAGAATAAAAAACTTGGTTGAAAAATCTTAGCTTAATCAGTGGTTAAATGAATGTTATGAGCACAATTGCAAGAATGCAAAATATTGAATTGTTTGTGATTTTGTGCTGAAGTCAAAATTTAACTTTCAATTTATTTATAATTTTTGATTTTATGTTTGAATTATGATTTACCAAAAATTTGGTTATCAATTGATCGAATTTCTTCATAAACTTTTTCGAATCCGAACTTAGGTTACAAGACTATTAAAACAGACATTTTGTCTTCTTTCTGCATTAACTTTTTGATTTGTGCCTCCAAACTCTCGACTTTCAAGCCTCAAGTTCGAAATCTGTTTGTGCTCAAATCGACTTTTTGTATTACAATCTCTCCTCTCATCTTGCAAGCAAGCTCACTCGGTTATCTTGGCGTCAACATGTTCGCTAGTTATCTCGGCCCATTGGTGGCTGTACTGCTCGTGACCTTCCAGATCTTTGGTCAATCTCAACTTGCTTCAAGTCCGTCTGCCAATCGAACTTTTGGTCTTCTTGGCTCTGGTATGCTCGGTAGCTGGTCCGAGTGCGAAGTCAAACTGATCGACGAACGTCACTCGTGCAAGCATCACTTCAACTCGATCTACCCGGACATAACCGACCAGGGCACCAACTACTGTCACTACATCTTTGGTGTGCTCGCCTGTGTGCTCGAACCCGCATGCCTAAAGTGCACTGACGAGCAATTTGCCGATTGGACTATTAACGAACAACAAAAACTCGACCACCTACTCCATGACTATTGTCAAGAATGGGAGAATGAAGCGCCTCAACTCGTCTGTGCCACTTTGCCAACCACTCCATTCCCCACCGAACCAAGTACAAGTCCCGAACCGACCACTACCGCACCCTTTCCCCTATGGATCATAGCAGCAATTGTTCTCTTTGTATTCCTGCTCGCACTCATCATATTTCACTTCTGCTTCTTCAGACCAATGAATCGTAACAATAATAACAACATTTCAAGCCAATCAAAGCCTAAAAGCAAAGCTGCCAAAATATGCGAACTAATGGCCAAAGCAGAGGAAAAGAACCGAACCAACAAGCGCAACAACATCAACAACAAGTCAACTTCCGCTGGTGGTCCTGCGGCTGCTCCTGCTACTCTTTCTACAATGTTCTCATCCTTTACCAAAGTGAAATCCACTGCGTACAAGAAGCCGAAACCTGGTGGCACGAAATGCAAGACTACCAAAGGCAACCAGTGAAGTGGGCGATATTGCTCAACATTTCTAGGATCCGAAAAAGACGATCCAATTATAAAACTCTTAAATTATTGATTTTAATAAATAGTTTTTTGAAATATGATAAATTTGAAATTGACATATCAAGTTAACGAAACCAATTTTGCTCTGGAAAAGTTGGATTACTTTACTGATAAATGAAAACTCTCGTTTCATTTTGAAGTCACTTTCAAAGTCTTTTACAACTTTAACAAATAGACAAAAATTTTAAACAAAATTCAAGAGTTAAAGATATTTATTGATAGAATTTAGATTTAAAATAACATTGACCATTTCAGGAATTACCATTCGATTGGGCTGGGCAGGTGGTTCAGCGCAAGATTACACATTTGTTCAAGGATTTTGAGTTTGTACTGCAATAGATTTGTTAAAATACATTTGAAGTAAGCAAATAGAACACAAATTACCTTACTGGCCACAATCAACAATTCCTTGGCATTGTACTTGTCGAGTGATTGCACCTTGCCCGTGTACAGATACTGCAGAAAGGGACCAAATGCGCCAATCGATAAATCGGGAATGGAGATTCGATTTGACTGAGTGACCAATGCTTTTAACAATGGCGATTGAGCGAGAAAAATTCCATGAACCTTAAATTCTGTTCCACCCACAACCAAAGTGACATCACGCTTGTCATCAACACTTTTGAGTAGTGATGAATTTGTACATTCCAACAAGTGTTTTCGAGATTGTTCCAATTCCAATTGGGTAAAGCCTTGGATAGGGGACAAATCCAGTGCCGAAATGTCACAAAGAACAGTGATCTGTAATCCCAAAAAATATACATTAAACCATACTATACTCACACCAAACATACCTTAGAACGAATCTTGAAAGTGCCAAACCATGGTGAATATTCTCTGTCATAAAGTCTGTCTGGGAAGTAATTGACGTGTTTAACCGGTTTTTGAAAACGCAATTTCTTGTGCAATCGAGTATAATTTGAAGGCACTTTCAAACACTGAATGTCATCACAAGTGCCCAGTGAATTTTTGTCCGAGCCAATAGACAGTGACACTTTGTAGCTTATGAGTGATACTTTCGGTTCGGATAAATCAAAGCGCCTTGAAGCACCATCATCTCTAACCATCAAATCAAAATTGTAGGTATTCAGACGGCCAAGAGGCGGCCACAATTGGATTAGTTTAAATTTCAAAGTTGGATTTTCAGATGCAAAAAACTCAGGACTTTCAAACAGGCGAAACAACTGCCAAGGACTTTGGCCAAATTCGCAAAAGTAGTCCACGAATGTGAATTCATCGAAGAGCTGATACATCTTGAGACGAGTGTAGGAAAGGCTTTCCTCAATTCCAGCGGACAGCATTGAAGGTTGGAAATGCTCATAAACTTGCCGATCTTCTTGGGTCTCGTTGCGAACATACTTGAGTGCTAAATCGCGATACATTTTTTCAAGAAATTCTGGTTGAGTACTAGCGATGCACTTCAAGTCAGCCAAATTGGTTGGTTCACCCAGAACAGTGCCCTCACAGTGGATGAAAAGCCTGTCATCCGTGAGCAATCCATTTGATGGGTCTAAAAGTTCACTTCTGGCAATGAATCGCCCAAAGACGGAAACACGTTTCGAGCAGGAGAAAATGTACAACGATTCTGTAAAGTGCAATTTAAGGTTAAAAAAGTTACATTCGTATCCAAAAAACCTACCTTTTGTATTACAACGTTCACCTTTACTGTTGATCAGCGACACTCGATACCGAACTATGAGTTTTGTGTCATTTTCTAAAACAGAAATCGCGCCCAAACCAATCGAGAGATAATCGGAGAAGCGTGCATTAATTCCTTTGGGGAAAAGACTCAGACGAAATGCTGGCACTTTGGTGGTGTTTGATGTAGTTGAAGGAAAGGTACTCGAGGTGAGACACGGATGCTCAACACTAGATGAGAGCTGATGGGAGAAATCGGTGATGGCCAAACTGTGGGAGAAGGTGAGAACATTCTCTGGTTGGGACTGGTTGAGTGGAGTAGACATTGAGGAAAGTTGGGAAAAAGTTGTTGTCAAAAGTAAACAGAAAACAGCACAAAAGGTACAATCACGTTGTGATGTTCAGCTCGATCTGATCACGAATGTCTTCGTGCACGCACTACCACTCTGTTTGTTTGTTGTACTTGTCACTCTACACCGCACACTATGAGTCATGCACGAGTCACAAAACACAAATATGAACATGCCTCATCAACACACAGAATAGTAACTTTATCAGTAACACTCATATGACCATCACTCATGTTAAGATTTATTGAAAGAAAAAATATATACACTCTTTTACACAAATCTAAATTTGCTCCAATTTAAAATACACAATACACTGCAGATTAATTTTTCATTTTGTATTTAGCTCAATCTCATGCCAAATAAGAATTCTGTAAAATATTTCGACTGGGTAATATCGAAATATACACGGAAATGTTTGAACCTAAAAAGTGTCTTTTAAATGTATTGAGTTTGACTCTGTGGTTCTTCTTGTCACGTGTAATTTGTCACAGTATTTGAACTATAGTTAAAAAGGGCCTTTTGCACTGTTGTGTAGAGTCCGAGTTGGAAGAATTATTCCAGGTACTTTGAATACCCTAAATTGTGGCTAATTAAGAAAATTTCTTAAGATCACTGTAAGACGTAAGATTTTGAACGTCAGATAAATTTTGAAATGAAATGTAGTTCTAAAAAGTAGAAAGCCAAATAATGCCAACCATTTGGACAAACAATTTTTGTGATTATTTAATAAACCTTTATCATGTTGCACGCATGATCGTGTTGTATGATTGCAATGTTCAAAGTATATCATGATATGATGGAAAACATTATTTTAGGCTTCAGTTCACCAATCATACACAAATCAATGATAAGGCTCTTATCAATCATTCGATTTGAAGCCAAAGTGCAATCGTAACAAGCTTGCTCAAACGCATTATTAATTCAAGCATGCACAAGTGAAAACAACAAATTGTTCAAACATGGTTCGTCCCTATCAAGTTATTGGCTCATTTGTTTTCCTAACCATGGTCTACTATGCACTACTTCATGAATCCTTATTTGCTTCATCATCAGCAACATTAACAACATCATCACCATTATCATCATCAACACCACCTTCACTCAACTATGAAACCCCTGAAGATCGTGCATTGTATGTCCGCAGCATGACCTTGGAAGCATGGCACTACTATGTTGCAAACAAATTTGGTCAAGATTCGGGTAAAACCATCATGGCGGCTATTACCACCCTGTACGTCATGAACCTGACCACTGAATACAACCAGGCACGTGAATGGATTCGTGTTCATCTGAACAACGAAACTCAATTGAAAGTTGATCGTTATGCAGCTGAGACAGTCAAAGAATATCTCGGATCTCTACTCTCTTGCTATGCACTCACAAATGATAAGATCTTTTTGGACAAAGCAGTGGAAATAGCCGACCGGTTGGAATCTTCCTACAATTTGACCAGTTGGGATCGGCCCAAAGTGGCTGTGGATTTTAAACCTACGGTTGCAGCTGGAGAATGGGCAGATCAGGTGCTCGAGTACAGATATTTGAGTCATCTGACTGGAAAGCAAAAGTACATGGATCGGGTTAAGGTGATTGAAAAGTTCCTGGAACAGGTGAATTATCGAGATGATGATTTGAATATTTATAGATTGGCTACTACTGGTAAGATTGTATCTAATGGCTAATGGCTAATCGTTTTCATCTACTCCATAGTGAAATCGATTGTTCAAACAAACGGCTCCGACAACAAATCCCTGGAAGATTTCTGTCAAACAATCGAAAAGTCGGAACGTGATGGCCTAATCCTCACAACCCTGAGTAATTTAACCTACGTTTGGCACAAGGGTCATTACATGTCCGATTGGGATTGTCATATGGGCGCTATCTTGACCCTAGGAGCTGATGGAATGCGCCGAGCATATGCTCGAAATCAAACCAAGATTCCAACCGAAAGTGTTCTCAATAAATATCATTACTTTTCCCAAAAGATTACCGAAACCTGTCATTTGGTGACGAATCAATCGGCATCCGGATTGACGCCCACCGTAATCAATGTATTTCCCAACGAAACTGATCCACACAAAAGTGTGAAAGGTTTTGGTCAATGTTGGTTACGACCCCAACTAAGTGAATCCTACCTGGCCCTGTACCGTAAAACCCATGACCAAAAATATCGAGAATACGCTTGGGAACTGACACGAGCATACCATCGGGAAGCACGTACCAGTCAAGGATGCTACTCTGCTGTGTTGAATACTCAAAAGGTGGGATCCAACAAACATCACAGACAACCGCCCATTTTCCTCAGTGCTACACTCAAGTATTTGTGGTTGATCTTTGAAAATGGAGATCAAATCCCAAATGAGAAATGGATTTTTAATTCTGCCGGACATCCGTTGCCAATTTTAAATTGAAATTCTAGTAAATTGAACTGAATTAAATTTATATTTTGTTACATTTACATGATTCTTAATGACTATTAAATTTAGCTACAGAATTTTCGTTGTTTGAAGAATTCTTCAAGTGAACATTTCCACCAATGTGTGATGTTGAATTCACCTGTACAATCGATCCACTGACGTTGTTAATTTGAATTGATGGAATAGTTTGAGCAGCACACAAAACATTGTATCTGCTTTTGTGTTCTTCTATTTTGTCATCCTCAACCCAAACCTGTAATTATTAAATTATAAAATTATAAAATCAAACGAAGATCATACAAACAAACCTCACACAACAAGGTCAATCGGTCATTTGGTAGATATTCTTCGATTATAGGCGGTGAATTTAAATAGGAATAATGGAAAATTTTCGGAATAATGAATATGCCACATTTTGAAACGGTAATTTTTTCATCTAAATTTTTAAAAATATGTTACCATATGTTACCATAAATAATTACAAAATTATTTGTACTTACCCCATCTGGTCCACTTGTTTCCCTTAATATCGAGTACTGATACTCGAAATCTTGCAGTGATTTCTTTAAACTCATTTGAATTAAAGTACAATTCCAAAGATAGATAGTTTTGACTATTATTTGGACATAAACAAAGATTGAATACATATCGAGTTTCGTTTGATGGACTGAATGCTTGTGAAAGAAGCGAAAAATTTTCGAGACAATGAACTGCAATCGTGAATTTGTCGATGATCCATTTGTACTCGAAAGAATGAACTTTCTTCTGTGTTACAACAAAGTAACAATCTGCTTTGCAAATAGTCACATTTAGATGTGAAAAACACAACTTTTCAAGCTTTTTTTTGGAGCTGTGTATTACAGTGTGAAAGTCAGAAACAAGGTACACGAAGCAAAAATAAGTGTATCTTACCTTGTAGAAATGTATCTTAGATCTAATTATCGATAAGAGTCGGCTAATGGAATCTAAATAGTCTAAATCAATATAGTTTTGTTGCTTAAATTAAAAAAAATAAATTTGAAATATTTCAAAAGATTACGTTTAGTTTCGCTGTCAGAATATACACACACATCGACGTAGTTATCTTTAATGCTGTCATTCGACATTGTCAAATTGATAATAATGTCTCTCAATAATTTGATATATCAACTTGACGAACAAAAAACTAATAAAAAGTGTTACAAATACGAGAGCACAACAAACTGCACTAGCAATACGAATTATGTGTGACTCAAACAAACACATAAACACAAGTTTGGCTCAATCATCTTTATCTCAATTGGCATGACAACGAGATTGCACAAAATCCACATATCGAGAGTCATACATATGACAATATTACTTTTGCGCAACACTTGTAAGATGATGCCACAGAGTGCGTACTTTAAGATTTTTTAAAATTAACATTTACTTTTGCTTTATGCCATCAAAGTTATCAAGGTCATCCAATATATTTATACAGATGTAGATTATGTGATTTGAAAATATTTGAAAATAAGAACGATGAAACAATTTAAGAATGGTAAATTTATTAGCTAAACAAAGTTAATTTTTTAATGCTTTTTTGATATTTCCACTTTTCATTTTAAAAATTAAACACATAAAATGCACTCGCTCAAGAACATTCATATACGACGTTATTTTGTTTTTCAAAAGTTAATTAGTTATTAAATTTCTACTTTGTAACAAACAAATCGACTTTGACTAACCTAAAACCAAACTTTTTATTGATTTGACGCCACTTTAACCGCAAAGTTTTAATGACAAATTCGTGACATTTCCAACGACCAACAATTAAAAAAAAAACAACAACAACAACTTAAAATCAGAAAAAAATCAAAAAGAGGTGCTTTAGTGAATTATCTTTATTAGTTAAAATTACATTGTTTTAAAAATGA
Organism: Rhizoglyphus robini; assembly: GCA_023373905.1. NCBI lineage: Eukaryota > Metazoa > Arthropoda > Arachnida > Sarcoptiformes > Acaridae > Rhizoglyphus > Rhizoglyphus robini. Next base: position 863,357 of record JAKIJQ010000051.1, on the reverse strand, counting down.
ATTAAAAGAAAATTAAAATTGAGAAATGAAAAGAGATTAAATGTGATTTAAAATTTAAAATGAAATTCAACATTATTAGTTGATTAGTCATAAGGATGTACTTCCTCATCAAAATCGCAAGTGCGCAAATCTGGAAAATAATTCAAATAATCTATTCCATCATCAAAGAACAGACGATACTGTTCGCGTCTAAGCATGAGAGAAATGTTCAAATGTTGGACTTTGGGAAAAGAACGCGAAAGAATTCGACAAAAGTCCTCACATTCCATTGCAAAGTCGAGATCTATGCGAAGAGTGCAAATGCGTACACGGAGAAATGGACGAAGGCTATGTCGAATGGCCGATTCAAAAAAGACATTCTTCAGTTCGAGTTCTTCCAACTGAAACATAAGGCCAAGTCGAGAAAGATGGCGCACGGCTTGCATCGTTAGGGGCAGCAGAGTAATCTGAAATAATAATCATTAATGAACGAATTAGTGGACCATTCATACATACCGTGCCATTTGTATTACGCATGCTGTATTTAGCATCGAAACGAAACACTCGCAGTGCGAAAGCATTGTCCGCAAGTAATTCTGCAAGCAAATCAAAGTTTGCAATTTCCACGCTCAACTGTAGATGAGTGAGTCGAGAGAGCCAGAGCGAATTCAGGTCAGTCCATTCAGAAATGGCGTCGTACGACAGTCGTGGTGAGTCGAGTGCGAATCGAGTACAGTTCAAATTGAGCACTACTTCTGCCAGCTCATTGGTGACATCATCGTGCAAATTGCTGTATGAAAAGTGATCTAGCTCGCGAATCTTTTGTGCAATCAGTCCCAGAAACAAAGAGGCAAATTTACCGCATATTTCAAGTTGTTCCAGCGCGGTGAGTCGATTGATGAAATCGGCAATGCAGTAGAGCTCTTCGAACCAGATACCGTAAGAATCATCGATTGTAATCGATAGAGAGACAATCTTGGGAGACAATAAATCGAGATTCGATCCGATAAAATTGTTAATCCGATAGTGGGTGTTACAGTTGAACACAATCTGGTCCACAGCAGGAAAGAGACCGACAATCAGGCCTTCTAGGATTGAGATAGGAGAGGGATTGAGCATTACCAATTTGATGCGGGCACATTTGTCAAAATCGAGTGTACCAAAGAATGTGCGTTTCATTTTGTTGGTTTGTTCATCCAAAAAGAAATTGACAATCAACAGCTTCTTCGACTCGCCCATCGAGTGGATCACAGTTTGCCATTGTTTGCATACAATTCTCAGGTGAATCAACCGTGGCCAGGTGAGCTTGCTCAGAATAATCTTCAAAATCTTGTTGGGCAGATCGTCGATCGACTTGTTGGCTGCTCGTCTCAGTCGAAGTATGCCAAGTCCAATTGTGGTGAGCTGCAAATCGTAATCGTCACCATCATCCTGGTCGGAACTTGAGTCCGACATTTCGGATCAATATTAGTGTCGCGTTAATTACCAGAAAAAGTTGGTTGTTTTCGAAAAGGTTAGCTCCAGAAAATAGAAAACCTAACTGTGAGCACACAAGTCTGACTAACACAGCGACAGACACAGCACAATGACTCATTGTTGCGATTAGCCATCAAAATGCGCACTCACTCAATAGCGCATTCATAAACGACGTTACTAGATTTTATAGATATTTTGTAGATTTTATTTGATGCATAGGAGCGTATTCAGATTGTAGAAACTAGAGACAAACGATAACTTGATGAACAAAACTATTTACTAGTGTTCATAAAAGAAATAGTAAAATTGTCAAACATTTTGCCAATTTTGAATTAAATTCTGGACATTTCAAACATATGTAAATGAACCCCATGTTTTAAACCGCAAAAAAACGGTTTTCTAAATATATTTTTTTAATAGGAAACCGATGTTGCCTATTATAGCTTAAATTAAAGGTAAACGTTTGTTCTTGAAAAATGACGACCAGAAATCTTTAAACGCTTTAGACAATTTCAAATTGCAAAAATCATTGTTATTGCTTACATTTGTAGGTAGATTTTCTAAGCTAACTCCAAATAAAAAATTTCAAATCGTTTTAAAATCATAATCACATTTATCTTTTAATCTTTTTTAACATTAATTTTGATACCATTTTGAACAATAATAAAGATACTTGACTAAAGCATCTCTTTTTGATTTCGAGTCTGAGCCAATGTTGACGAGTGCCAACATTCCTAAAAGTTAATTTTTTTTGGTTAATTTTGAACAAATAATTATATTTCTAGATATTAGCTTGATAATTAAATTTGTTGATGAAAGTAAAACAAAGTATAAAATTCAAATATTCAAAAACAAATTTAGAGTCTGACTTTTATTGACACTCAACAAATAACCAACACACAAAAGGCACTCGCTCAAGAACATTCATATACGACGTTACTTTGTTTTTCAAAAGTTAACAAAAGATAACTACAAATCAGAAAAAAAACCAAAAAGAATTTAGTGAATTATCTTTATTATTGTATAAAAATTATTGTTAAAAAAGATGTTAAAAGAGAAATGTGTGATTTAAAATTTAAAATATAAAATGAAATTGAACATTACATTGGTTTGATTAGTCATAAGGACGTAATTCCTCAACAAAATTGCGAGTACTCAAAGCTCGAAAATAAGCTAAATAATCTCTTCTGTGATAAAAGAACTGACGAAAATGCCCGCGTCTATGCATAAGGGAAATGTTCAAATGTTGGACATTGGGAAAAGTGCGCGAAAGAATTTGACAGAATGCATCACATTCCATGCCACGCTCGATATCTATGCGAATAGTGCAAATGCGTACACGGAGAAATGGAGGAAAGCTATGTCTAATGGCCGATTCAAAAAAGACATTCTTCAGTTCGATTTCTTCCAAATGCGAAATATGAGCAAGATGGCGCATGGCTTGGAGAGTTAGGGGCAGTAGAGTAATCTAAAATAATATTAATATAATCATTATTAAACTAATTAGTGGACCAATTCATACATACAGTGCCATTTGTATTACGCATGCTGTATTTAGCATCAAAACGAAACACTTGCAGTGAGACAGCATTCTTCGAAAGAAATTGTGCAACTCGATCGAACTGTTCAATATCCACGCTCAACTGAAGATGAGTGAGTTGAGCGAGCCAGGTCGGATTCACGCCACTCCATCCAAGAAGGTCGTCATGTGACAGTTGTGGTGAATCGAGTGCGACTCGAGTACAGTTTGTGCCAAAATTTGGCACTACTACTTCATTGAGCTGATTGGTGTAATCAGTCAAAGCGCTGAATGAGAAGTGATATAGCGATTCGCGAATGATTGGTACAATCAGGTCTAATACCATGGAGGCAAATTGTCCGCATATTTCAAGTTGTTCCAAGTTGGTGAGTCGATTGATGTGATCGGCAATGCAGTAGAGCTCTTCGTACGAGCTAATGTAAGGATCATCAATTGTAATCGATAGAGAGACAATTTTGGGAGACAATAAATCGAGTTTCGAGTCGACAAAATTTTTAATCGGATAGCGGGCGTTACAGTTGAACACAATCTGGTCCACAGAAGGAAAGAGACCGACAATCAGGGTTTCGAGGCTCGAGGCAGGAGATGGGTTGAGCATTTTCAAATTGAGGCGTGCACACTTGTCAAAATCAAGTTTCCCAAAGAAAGAACGTTTCAATTTGTTTGTTTGTTCATCCAAAAAGTTAATAATCAACAGTTTCTTCAGCTTAGCCATCGAGTGGATCAACGAGTGCCATCGTTTGGATACAATTCTCAGGTGAATCAGCTGTGACCAGGTGAGCTTGCTGAGAATATTCTTCATAATAATTTCGTTAGGAAGTTCGTCGATTTGTTTAGACTTGTTGTTGGTTCGTCTCAGTCGAAGTATGCCAAGTCCGATTGTGGTGAGCTCGAGCAACGAATCGTAACCGTCACCACCACCTTGGTTGGGACTTGAGTCCGACATTTCGGTTGAATATTAGTGTTGCGCTCGTTGCCAGATAATGTTGGTTTTTTTCGAAAAAGTTGGCTCAAGAAAAGAGAAGACCTAACTCAGCACAATCACACATATATGACTCAATTTTCAATTCACAGACACAGCCATCAAAATGAGCACTCACTCAAAAGCGCATTCATATACGACGTTACTTTAGATTTTATATATACTTTGTAGATTTTATTTGATACGTAGGAGAACGTGTATTCAGGTTGTAGAAACTAGTGAAAAACGATGTGACTTGATGAACAAAAACTAGTAGTCAGTGACTAAGTATAAAAAAGAAATAGCGAAATTGTCTAACATTTAGTCAAATTCATGTTTTATCAAGGCAGGATATGATTTAGCCTTTATATGTGGATGACCCTTAGATAAATGATGGGGAAAAGTAATCCCCGATGAGTGCATTTTTAACCGAGAACATATTAACCGATTTTAGCTTTCAATATATCAAATTAAAGATAATCGGACAATCTTTAAAAAATAATTAACTGTTTGGGCTTGATTTTTAAAATATTGTATATTTTTCTAGTAAATAAATAAAAAATTGAGATCCATGTTGCATTCGTCATATGAAATTAATTTACTCATAAAAAATGCTTATTAATTTTTTAATGATCATCCGATTATCTTTTTAATTTGATATATTGAAAGCCAAAATCGGTTAATATGTTTTTATGTTTAAAAATGCACTCATCAGGAACCACTTTTTTCCCAACGTATATCGGGGGGTCATCCACATATCAAGGAAAAATGCTGTCCCTGCCTAAATAGATTTCAAACTTTTCCAAAAATGCGATTTAATGAATTATCTTTTATTATAGATTTTTTAGTTATTTCTGCTCGTATGACTGACGCTTTTCAATGTATTTCTCCCATTGGGCGCTAGTGCCCTCAAAAATTTGGTACATTTTAAGCCTTTTGGGGACGTCATTGTGGAAGTGGAGGAGGTGTGTCTTTTGCCCACCAGCAAGGAGGAGCACTTGAATTGTAGAAGTTAGTGACGCAATCGCATGTACTATGTGAAATGCCCATGTTTTTGCCCAGATGCGCAAACGACCAAAAATCACACGTGAAATCGAGTTCGCGCATGTTTGTGTGTTAAACTTCTGAATACGTTGCTGTGCTCGTGTGCGTTTGTCTTATTTGTTGTCAAATGCGTATTTTGAGTGTAAACAAACGTCATTTGTGGACGGTCTTGTTTACTGCTCGATGCTGCATAAACACACTGTTTTGTCAACAACGTGCTCAAATTAAGTTAAGTTCTTTTGTGAACAAATTGGAATCTTGTTTTTTCTGGATTTGGAGTTTGGATTTCTGCACTTGAAACGAAACAGCATCGGGAAGGCAAGGTGAAGAACCATCTTAACCGTACTTTACAGCCGCTACAGTACAGTACAGAAAGATGAGCTGTAACGTCGCGTTGTGAGTTTGAACTCTGAATATCTACCTGTACCTCAACTTTTAATCGGCTAAATCGATCTCTCAACCAGTCAACTTCGTAATCAGATACTAAACCGAAAAGTGACAACATGGAATTGATTGTATAGTATACAATGTATACCCTTATAATCAGATTGTCCTACTAGAAGAACCTGAAGAATAAAAACCATCAACCTTCGAACCTGAACAATCCCGTGGCATTAGACAACCGTCAACCACCATTGCCAGATGTGAACGTGGATACGACCGCTCGTGTTCAATTCAATAATAAACCACATGTGATTGAAGCTAAACAAGTTGACCACGAGTGGTGGACACTAGCATGAAGCAAACTCTGGCTCAACCTTCTATAATTGATACAGCCAACATTCAAAAAGTTAATAAGAATTACATTTTGAAAGGAGCCAAGACTTAAATAATCAAAAGAGAAGTTTAACAAACTGAAGTGATGGCCTACTTCCAAAAATTTTTACACGGTGGTAAATCGGTTATGCAAAAACGAACAAGGTGCTAACGGTGCTACACTGTTATATATCCGTGGATGCTATTTCGTAAGTTTTCTGGAAAATCTATTTGCTAATATAACAAATATTGTTTTTCGGTATACTAGATTTTGTCTACAAAGATCTGGTAATAGTTATGATCATCATGATCATGTATCTATATTGTGTCTTGTGAGCAAATGGCGAATGGAATCGTGCTTTGGTTTGGATTTCAACTGGAATGGAGCCGTATTGTGTCCTGTCAGCAATTGCCAAACGGAATCGTGCATTGTAGCGTTCCAGTGTGTTTTGGACTTGCCTTGGTAGCATATTCATAACACGTATTGAAAATCGATGCAATATATTCTTTTAAAATCGAAGATTTCGACTATAGATTTTTTATTTTCAATATATTTAGAGTTGCGCTTGTAAATTAATAAAACATGCAAACACATCTAACGCTTTTAAATTGATAAAACAAGAAAATTGAACGGGTAATTCATTTTCCAGTAAATAATAAAAAATCGTGCCCCAGGTGTAAATCCCGTCAATGGGAGATAACAATTTATGAACGTGATTCTTTGAATAAGCCAAACAGTCAAAGAACAAATTTTCACTTAAACCAGACATAAAAAAGTATTATTCATTCATTTTGAGTGATTTTCAGTTATCGTTTAGTCAATGATTTGTAGTCAAGTCAATACCATTATCAATAGCTTTAATTGACAAATATAATGCTTTTTTGTGACATCTCCCATGACAGAATATCATTCATTACATTTCAGAAATTAACCAAAAAGATATAACAAGAATCGTTGATTATAAATAGTTGCACCTTGGATTATATGCATATATGTATTGGATTTGTTTTCCAATTGTTCGAGTACGTATTATAAACAAACCTGTCCAATGCTTACAACTGCAAATTTGGAAAGAACTGTCAATCGATTGGTTCACTTATTTACCTAGGTACCAATACATACTCATTATAAGCAACACATATGCAACAATTCTTGCAGTTACACCTGGGGCACGATTTTTTATTATTTACTGGAAAATGAATTACCCGTTCAATTTTCTTGTTTTATCAATTTAAAAGCGTTAGATGTGTTTGCATGTTTTATTAATTTACAAGCGCAACTCTAAATATATTGAAAATAAAAAATCTATAGTCGAAATCTTCGATTTTAAAAGAATATATTATATTGTCAAAAGTATATTAAAACGAAATGTCCACAGTAAAATAGAATGTAATTTAAAATTTGAAATTAACATTATTATCAAAATAGTTCGTAGTAGTTCAGTCATAATAATTTTCTTCTTGAACAAACTTGTGAGTGTGCAAAGCAGTAAAACGCAGAATATATTTTTCAAAATCCGACAAACGATGATTATAAAAATTCTGTCTATGCATGATGGTCAAATCCAATGGTTGGACAGCGGGAAAAAGTGTGCGAAAAGAAGTCGAGAGAATGCATCACTGGTTTGGACAATTTGGACATCAACTCAAAGTGTGCAAGTGTGAACATTCACAAGTGGAAGAACACGATTTAGATTGTGGCCGAATTGAACAAGGAAATCCAACAATTCGAGCTCAAAAAGATGAACAAGTTGAGAGAGAGATAGTTCATGGCACGATCTTTTAGACCAAGTATATCTATCTATCTAGAATTTTTTTGCGAAATTCAAATAGACCCGTGCACAATTATCAAAATCGAGTGTGCCAAAGAATGAGCGTTTCATTTTGTTGTTTGTTTGTTCATCGTCCAAAAAGAAATTGACAATCAACAGTTTCTTCTCTTCGCCCATCGAGTAGATCACCGAGCACCATCGTTTGCATACAATTCTCAGGTGAACCAACTGTGACCAGGTGAGTCTGTTGAGAATAATCTTCAAAATCTTGTCGGGCAAATCGTCGATTTGTTTTTGAGAATTTCCATTCCTTTTCGGCATCCACTTGGTTTGTCTCAGTCGAAGTATGCCAGAGCCAGTTGTGGTGAGCAAATGTAACGCATCACGATTCGGATTTGGTTCGTCCATTTCAGGGATAATAGAGGAAATCGTTCGTTCCAAGCCCACACAGAAGAGAGCCAAAGTTTGTGCGAGCCGTGCAGCGAGAGGCCGAGCGTTGAGCAGCAGGAAGGTGAGTTGTGAGCAGTCAGTCCCTCCTCTACGCAACAGAGGATGACGAAACCAAAAAAAATTGTTACGATAGAGAGGGACCTTCATAACGTACGTTACATTTGGGGTCACTGACCGACCAAACAGACAGCCACAAATAATATTACTAATGACATCAGTACTCAATGTACTCACTATTCAATTGCATTCATTTACAACTTTACTTTTTCTTATCGTCTTTCAAAATGTTTAATATGTTGATATTTAAAAAATCAGATTTGGCACTAACAGAAAATCGAAATTAAACTTGAAACTTCTAACCAAAAAAACAAAACTTGCTATCGTAATTAAACTGCCACTTCAACATTATCATAAAGACAAAATTCTGCAAATCCGACTTCAGATATAAATATAATAAAATGTTAAGTTTAGCTGCTGACATTTTAATTGTATGAAGAATTGATCAATTGAACCTTTCCAATGTTTGCAAAACATTTATTCAAAAAAAATTAGATTGGTGGTGCCATCTGACGGTGGGGAAATGTACTAAACATTAAAGCGTGTTCAACAGCAGGCCGCTTTGAGTTGTTGCTTTGTTGTTTTTGTTGTGTTACATCACTCGCATATTTCTTTGAATTTGGTGCCATCTAGTCCAATTGGTTCTCTCGTCTGTCCCATCTCACTGTGTCGACCATGTCACTAACAGACAACGAAAGTATGAGATTTGGTTGTTATTAGTATTCTTTGTTTATTTGTTGTATAATTCACATACAGATCCATTTACAAATGCTCACATTGTCACCATCCAAACTGAACCGACGGACTGCGATTTGGAGATTGTCATGGAGGAATTCGAGGAGGAGATGGATGAGCATACTGTACAAGAAGATCAGTCGAATCAATTGATAAGTTACAAACGGAAAAGCATTGCCGAATCGAGTGAAGCAGTGAAAAAAGTGAAACATCAGCAAGTTCAGGAAATTGACCAAGAAGAAGATGAAAAAGAAGAGGATGTAAAAGATGAAGAAACAGAAGAAATACACAAATTTGTGACACTCGAACTGAACTGCACCCAACCTGACTGTAAGTTGACATTCAAAAGTCTTGAAATGTGGAAGGAACATTTGAAGACAAGTCACGGTCAAATCCCATACAAGCACCTCCAGGACAATGTTCGACATAACCAACTGTAAGTCATTGTACCACTGTTTCGAGTCTCAATTGTTTCATTTCATTTTCATTTCCTAGTGGCCAGACCGAACATCCCTGCACTGACTGTAAAGTAGTCCACAAATCGCAACATTCACTCAATCAACACTGGAGAATGTATCATCTACCAGGCAAATTTCAGTGTTCAGTCTGTGAGTTTGTGGCCAAGTTGGCGAGCGAAATTCGCGTTCATCAACGAAAGCATCACGTCAAGAAGTTTCAATGCACTGACGAGGGCTGTAACAGAGTATTTAGGAGCAAGCAATCATTGGAACAGCACAAACATGGCTACGATAGACCGTACAAATGTGTCTGGGCCAATTGTGAGGAAGATTTCAAGTATCACTCACAGGCGCTTGCACATGTTCGGTTGCATCACTTCAACAAAGGCGACACACGTGACCCGCAGTGGTATGTACGACGATTGTGAACTGGGCTTGTGTGTGTGTGTGACATTCTCGAGGTTTGATTGATTCGTGTGATTTGTTTCTTTTTACCAATAAAAATCGATTTTCAATAATGTTATTGTACATTTGTTTTGACTTTATATTTGGAGAACTTGGGTTTTGTTTTTAGATTTGATTAAGTATTAGTAGTGAAATTGTGCAAATCAAACAGTGCTAACAGGAAAATTTACATTTATGTTTGTTTAAAAAGAAAACATTTTTATGCCAATGTAGACTGACTACTATCTGAAAATAAAGTTCAATTAGTCAAATCATTTACACCATCATTTAAATCAATTAACTTGTCATTTGGAAAATTTTAGGAATTGTGAATTTTCCGCCTTTTTAATGTTGTCACTTTGCTTTCAAACTCTTTCAAAATTAACCTTTCATCTAACGTAAATATTAATAAAATAATTTAGAAGATAAACACACTTTTCAAGTATTAATAATATTATTTACTCATTAATTTGACGTATTTTGACAAACAAAACACGAAAATAATTAATCTATGCGGTAAAATTTATTATTTTATTTTCAAAACAAAGTTGAGTAAATGTTTATCAAGATTCGTGTGTTACTTTACGAATCTGATGTCCTCACTTTGTCACTTTGGGTGTTTTGCATTAAGAATCTGTTCAAGAACTTGATTAATTGCAAGAGTAACTTTTCGTGTCTATTTTTAATTTTTCAACAACTCCGTTCTAGTATGTTTTGATACTTGTCCCCACAAGAGATAATAATCGGAACATTTTTCAATTTTGTTTTGATAAGTTATGACAAAATGATTTATTTTACTTTTGATTCGTCAAAACAACATAGAAATTAATTATCGCATGACTTCCGACTCAACTTGTGACCAACATTTCAAGAGTAATTGATTCAGGAGCATAAAGTAATTAGCGTAACTTCTCAAACATTGTATCATTCCAAATGGAAAATTTTTAAGTTCAACAATTTTGAAAATTTTACACTGTTAAAAATATAAGTTTGCAAACCAAAAATCCACTTCTAACAAGATGAATCGCAAACTGCTTGCATCTCTTCTCTTCAAACCAATACAAAACATCAATTATTTTATCCACTATTTCAGCTTGGTCCAGCAGATATTCGTTTTCAAGAATGTACAACTCTTGACATTAATCAAAATGTTGAACACAATTGTCGCAGCCACTACTGTCCACCTGGTGTATCTGTCCTTCTGGTCAGACGGTAGTCCAATCGTGAGTGCAATTCACTTTGATGCATTCTTCATTTGCATTGGCAAGGCACAACAAAATCTGATGGCTGCAATTGCATCCATAATGTTACTGTACTACAATCACAAACTTTATGTCGAGACCAACTATCCACTGTTGAGACTGTTGCACACTGTGATTGTGCGTGGAAAGTGGCGTTCATTTTTTCTTAAATCAACATTTCAAAATCAAAATGTTTGCCTCAGAACACGAAAGTGTTATTTGATCGTTCTCAATGTATTTTTGAGCATTGTTGGGTCATTTGGTATACTTTATAATTTTCATTACTTAAACTTATTTTCATTTTGCTCTAGAAATTCTCATGGTCATCTCGTATGTTTATTTCACTTTTATTCTCATTAAATATGGATACAATTCGATGAATCTTTTCGGTGCACTGTTCTGGATCACAGCTAGTCATTTGAATGGACTGACATTTGGCTTGTTCGTCTTCAGCTTTAGTCACTCGGTTGCGAACAACATTTCCTGTACGATTTCTCTTTTGTTGATGTTTTACCAAAAAATTGGTCAAGTTTTGGCGCTTTTGTCAAGTGTTGCTTCATCGAAATCCAAATCTTTCCCACTTAATCGATTCATTCGTTTTCGGCACACATTTGTGCACAGTCTTGAGTATTTCTTTGCAATCAATCGATTTCATGGAAAACTGTTTTGTGCCTTCTTGGTTGCTTACGTGCCCATCAACATAGTGTTCACCATGTGGATCATACAGGGCAGGCTGGACACTGTTGCGCGACTGTTTGTTCACTTTTGGATTGCATACGTCTGTAATCTTTTGTTTGGCTTTCACTACATCTTTGCCCAGTGCAGCAAACTCATTCACAAGCCGAGCAAGTTGCTCTTTCGTGTGGCTGTGCACAAGAAACCCACAATTGGAACTCGAGTGCAGCTGGCCCATTTGTTCGAGGCATTCAACACTCAAAATCGATATGGCTTTACGTACGGAGACTTTGGCTTGGTGACCTTGAATACTTTTGCAAAGGTAAATTAGAATGTGAATTTTGAATTTTAAAAACTAAAATTAAAACTGTCTTTGATAGTTTCTTTTACTTTATGGAAAATTTTGCATGATTTCGTATAAATTGATGGACAGACAAATTATTGAATAAACAAATCACTTTAAGGGGGACAGGATGAAGTTTGGAGCAAAATATCGTTAATTTTTTTAAAGTTTTAAAATGCATATTATCTTATTATCTATCGTTTAGCAAAAAATCAGAGCATTTTTCCGATAGGAAGTCATTCAAAATTGGGCTGTGCCCCCACATGATTCCCCTCGCTGACATAGTTTGTGTTTTGTTTTTTAGCTTCTCCTCACAACTTAGACTTTTGATCTTTGGGTGCACTTTTAACCGAGAACATATTAACCGATTTTGGCTTTCTATATATCAAATTAAAGGTAATTACACGAACTTTAATACTTATTGGACGTTTGGGCCATTTTATTCGTAAATTAATCTCAAAATGAAAAACAACTTTAGAAAGTCTTAGGTTTTTAGTATTTTCATTATTTACTAGAAAAATATACAAATTATTTAAAAATAAATTCCAAACGTCCAATAAGTATTAAAGTTCATGTAATTACCTTTAATTTGATATATAGAAAGCCAAAATCGGTTAATATGTTCTCGGTTAAAAGTGCACCCTTCGGAGACCACTTTTTCCCATCATCAATATAGGGGTCATCCACATACAAAGGCAAAATCCTGTCCCCCCTTAATTGTATTTAATAATATTGTTTATGGGTTCTCAAATATTCGCCTTGAATCAATGCCGGTGGTGTATTGGACCCAATTGGTTTTCTAAATCGGGAATCCTAATTTCGGGGATGTTTTATATTAGAATTTAGAATTGTGCACTTTGGCCTTTGAACTCTGAGCTGAGCTGTGATGAACGGCAAAGGAAAGCACTTCCCCAAGTGCGCCCTTCTCTAGAACAAAGCGTTTCTCTGTCAACTGTGTTGAGGGAAAATCGTTTGTTGATAGGATTTTCCCTCAACAAATTGGAATTAGAATCGTCTAAAAATATATAGGAATATAAAAATGTTATTTCGTTTCTCTTGAAAAGTTGAAATTTTATTTTAAAAGGAAATCTAAATTTGTCAAAATTACAAAAAAAATTCGTTGACAAATTGAATTGTGCAAACATTAATTTTGTTCATGGAAAACAATTTTGACAAGAGGAAGTTCCTCACTGAAAGCAAAATATGTATTCGATTGTCCTCCGAGTGCACCAACTTTGAATTAATTATCTAATTTCTATTTAGTTTTGTAAACAAGACCATTTGTAATTTTTAATCTATCATGTGACTATTTGAATTAATTACTTTGAAGAAGGTTTGTGACGTTCTTTACCATCATATATATCTTTTATTTTTGTGTCATAATTTTTTAATTAATTTAATTAAAAACAAATTTACTTACTACTCGAGTGAAAGTAAAGTTTTAGCTTTCATAATATAAATTGTCATTTAGCAAAAACTGTTGGCATATTTTAGTTCTAAATATTTAAAGTATTTGAAGTTTAACAAAATGATTGTGAAAATATTTAAAAATGTCATTTCAATGATAGTAAAGTTAATTGATTATTTAAAATGGTTTTTTACATCTCATTTGGGGGCGTGTATTAAGCCTTTTGATACGATCATAGATGCGCCAGCAGAAATTAGCATGCGAACCCGTCACAAGTTGATTGCTTACGAGCAGTCGTATCCCATTTCTGAGTGTTCAAAATTCTTCATTGCACCATTTGTGTTCTATTTGGTCTATGTGACAGACACCGCTTGGGTACTTGTCAAGCATGGCTTCAATTATCCTGCTGATCCAATGCCTGGCCTTTTCGGTCACAAGATATTTCCACCAATGTTTTGGCCCCAGAGTGATGTTATCCTCAATGTAGGTGTTGCATGTTTACAGGTGCAATACTACTGCTATTGCACCAGTGAGTGGATCAACAAGCGATACTGCATGTTTCTGCTCAATGATCACAACGGACAGAAGAGGCTGATCGTCAATCGCAAAGTTTGGCCTCAAAGCAGCGCGAATCAAATTATCAAAATTCGAAATCTGAATCTATATTGGCAAAAATATGTCTACATTATCACCTTTATGGTTGCGTCTGTTTATTTTGATTTTCACTTTTTTCGACGTCCTTGGAATGATGGATGGCGAGAATGGTTTCACCTGTTTGTCATCTTACACCAACTGATTTGGTACAATTTGACTGGTTAGTTTTTTTGCTTGATTCTAAAAATTAATCGTTCATTTGATTTGATTTCAGGAATGTTCTTTGCGTATTTTCATTTTTTCTTGATTGTTCAGTACATTTTGACAAAACAAAAGTCAACGATTGACAAACTTAACGATGTGGTCCAAACACTGAATGCTGAAGGAAACCGGAAGAATTGGAAATATCCTCGCATGTTGCACCAATTTCGGACCGCCAACGCCGATCTTGCCTACCAGTGTGCCGAGATCCGTGCCTACAATCGATTCTGGGGCGTTCATTTGAGTTTGCAATTTGTCTTTGCGGTCATAATAATTTGTTACTCAATTTACTCGAATATGTTCCTGTTTGAGAAGGCCTCCCTTGAGGCACTGCTCTATTTTGTGGTTTGCCCAATTGAGTTTGCCTTTATGATGTTTGTGATCATTTTGGTGTGCTCACTGGTGGATCGAAACAACAGCAGATGCTATTCGTTGAACTTGAAGGCTTGTGTGGCCTTTCAGTGTCACGGCAAACTTCCCAGCCATATGTTGGCAAATGTATGTATTTGACAATTTGTGTACTCAGTGATCTAGTTGATTTTTGTTTTCACAAGATTGAAACAATTTCAACGAATCTCGACCTGAACCGATGCTGCTTTCGTTTGGTCAATGGCTATCGTCTCGATTCCACTGCATTTAACATGGTATTTTAACGTATTATTTTGTTGTGTCTACCAATTGATGTGACTTGTTTTATTTTAGGCAATCTATGTCATCAGTACACTGCTAATCAGGCTTGTAAAACGTCACGCTTATTACCAAAAAGGGAAATATTAAGATTTTAATTAAAATTATGAATACAATTAGGCGGGACAATAGGCTAAAATTTCAACAATCTATAGCATAAACAGTTAATGATTAACCTTCCGATGCCCGTTTGGGGTCAAAGTGACCCCAAAGGCCACAAAGCTTAAACTCGTTTCCTAGAAAACTACGCAACAAAACAAAATTGATTTTTTCCTAGCTGACTATTAGAATGTTTACTTTAATCTGAACCATATGTACGTTAGAAACAATAAACTCGAGTGTATCTTACCTGTACAGGTATTGGCGTCAACAGATTGTCAATTTCTTTGAATCTCTCTTCGGCTAACATCATCTTAAGGTATCTATCACGATTGAGAAAATATTGTAAATCATTAGCAAATTTTAAAAATTCAGAACATTCAAAAAGTTCCACAACAGGCAACAATCACTACGCTTCTTGAAAGAAACAGATAAACTTGCAGTTGACTGCAATGCCTCAAGTCTCGACTCAATCAACTTTATGTCACCTCAATAGTCAAGACAACATGATTCCATCTAATCAGTAGAGTCATATGATTTAAATTTTGCTCCACACTCAGTAGATGACGCCATAGAGTCTATTTTGTGTGACGTTTGTTGAGAAAAGTCAATTGCATGTCATTTTTAAATATTAAATTTTACAAACAATTTCGTTACTTTTGTACTGACAAATTAAATTAATCAAACATCAAGACTTATTATGTAAATTTATTTTTTTGTTACATGAAACTTAAACTTCCCAATCACAAATTTGTTTACTGAATTTTCATTCAGTTAACAATAGGAAGAATTATTCACGTCCACATTTCCACCAATTTGCGACGTGGAATTCATGAGAAAATGGGATCCATTTAGTGTGACATTGTTCATTTGAATTGATGATTGTGTAATTGAGCTCAAAATGTTGTGTCTGCTTGTGCGCTCTTCTATTTTGTAGTCCTCGGCCCAAATCTGTAATTATTTGATCAAAAATATTATAATCAAAAATGGTCCAACCTCACACAACAAGGTCATTGTGTCATTTGGCAGATATTCTTCGATTATTGGCCTTGTTTTAGCATAAGAACGATGAAACAATTTGGGAATACGAAACTTTGTATTTTTTAAAGTAGTCGCTTTTTGATCTGAAAAAAATTCTAATTTAATAAAAAGTTTTTATGCTACATTATAAAAATTATTATTACTTACCCCATCGAGTCCACTTGTTTCCATTTGTGTCAAGTATTGATATTCGAAATCTAGCAGTGATTTTGTCGATTTTTGTCGAGATAAAATGCACATCTAGTGATAGATAGTCCCTACTCGTTTTTTGTAATTCAAAGTAATTCAAATTTGACCATAGCCGCAGTTTAAATCCATACAGTAGGTCCCCAGATGGAAAGAATGTTTGTGAAGTCAACCAGGTATTCTTTTTACAGAAAACACTAAACTTGTCAATGATCCATTGGTGCTCGAAAGAATGAATCTGCTTCTGTGTTACAATAAAGTAACTGTCCGATTTGCAGATAGTTTGTGAATGGCCCACTTCATTAGGTGACTTTTTGCTTTGCTGTGTATCACAGAAATCACTGAGAGGGAAGGATATTCTCGCCCTTTTAAATGCGATGCTCTGAATATTTGCTTGAGAAATTTCATATATTGGAAAGGACCGACTAAGTAATTTTTTTAAATCTAAAAAGTCAAAATATGTAGTTTGTGGTTTAAAATATTTTTATAGATACAAGTCACACAATCCTCTAATGCTGAGTGGACAGCATCGCTTACGATATGAACAGTTGTGGGTAGAGTTGAAATGGCTTGACCAGAAGAACAGTATGACAAACAAGTCTGGAGAAGAAAAAATAGTTGTTCATATGTGCAAAACAGTGAAAAAAATGATTAATCTCTGGATAAAGGATGATGCACTGGCATTGGTATAAGAGTCTTAGTTCAATTGCATTAATTTCAATAAAGCACATAATATGTACAGGGTGGCGCAAAAGTATTAAGACACTTTTCTTTTGAGCATATCGAAGAGATTATCTCATGTTAAGACTTCAGACATAGTTTACCATTTAGGCATCGTTAGTACCTTTAAAACCCCCTACTCAATTTGTCCCAACTCACTTCCGTTCCAGAAAAAATGGACCGGATGTAAAAAGGAGGGTAGTGAAATTTGTGCACATTTTGAGCAAAATCAAATTGTTTTATGTCAAATCCTTTTAGAGTATGTCATTATCTTTCTAAAACGCTTTCATTCTTGAAAATTGATGTATCCGTTCAAAAGATATGATTTAAAATGTGAAAACTGCTGTTGAACATAGACGATTTTTTGGCATTTTTGAAGTTTTGAATTTTAAAACATTAGTTCCACTAATTATTTTGAGCTTAAACTTTGCAAATATGCTTATTATTCTCTTAATAACTAAAATCTACCTATTAGATATCAAAACTTTGCTTCCATTCCAGAATATTTGGACCGGAAGTCAAAATGAGTTTTAAGGATTTTTGTATTTTCTTGGTTAGCCAATTTTTCTTTTTATATGAAATTCTTTATAAATACATCGCCATCAATTCAAAATGCTATAATGCACAAAAATCTGTTCAGTCTATCAAAAGTTATAGTCAAAACAATTTTTCCATGATATTTGTAACTTCATCTGTGAGCGCTCCCTAAAGCGAGATTAGACATGTGATATATCGTGAATGAAGATCATAATGTCGCTTACTTATAACAATAATTTGGGTTTTCTTTAAAAAGGATAAAACATTGTTCCGAGCATAAATCAAAAGTGTCTTAATACTTTTGCGCCACCCTGTACGAGACATCTTTTTACATTCAACAATTTATAGTAAAAAAATTAATTGAAAAACTAATTTAAATAAATAACTTATGACCTTTGACATACAGCAATCGATAAACTAGTTTGCAAATGAAAAAAAATTTATTCAACCAGTTTCAGTTTGAAGCTCTACTGTTGGTGTGCAGAAATGCACTCTAAAGTGTATGCACTTGCCAATGTGATTATCAAATAGAGATGTGACAGCCAAATCAACGTCAATCTTATTAACCTGCACATGTGTAGCTATTACAACAATGCTACGTGACATATTAGGCACTGCCACAATGAGAAAGAAACAATAACCCGTCAGTGGCATTATCTTAAGTTGCCTCTTATCACTTAAATTAGATTTTACTTCCAACGTTGTACATAGTAAACGTTGTAATAACGTTTCACAGTTCCTCTCATGACAGAGACGTGTATACGGTATAGCATCAGTTCTCGCGTTGCACAGTCAAATAAACCATTTGTCACTCCGTTTTTTTAATTCAAAAATTTCTGTTTTTAATGGAAGTGCTTGAAGAAAATGTTCGCTACTTTTGTCAAGACTGTGCAAAGCCCGAAAAGAACGATTTTGTGCAAGATGAACTTGACAAGTGGCTTCGAGATTATTTTGATGGAAAATGTGCTCTGGAGGAGTTTGATGAATTCTTCCGAGAGTACGAAAGCAAGTGCAATTGGCAAGTGGAAGCTGTCCTTCGGCTGAGCCAATCACTGGTGAATGGATTCAATGATGAGAATGTCAGTTTGGACAAGTGCAAACGACTGTTTCGACTGTTCTGTTCCCGATCGACGATCACTGCAGAAGACATTATGCCTAAATTGTTAGAAGTACTCAGTGGATTGCTCGATCTTTTTAAAAGCAATGATGTCTTTCAAAATTTCAACTCGGATTGGACCAAGCCTCGGAACGTGTGTCTAGTGTTGAACCTCGCATTCGACTGTTGTAAGGCAAAGGCTGACCGACAAACTCGTGACCAACTGTTGGACTTTTATTTGTGGATTCTCGAGCAACCTGATAAATTTCTCTGGGAATGTGTGCACTACGCGGTGATTGGTGTGGAACAAATGGCCTTAAAACATGGCATGTCACGCAAACGAGTCACCGATGCGATGCGAAACCTGTCGACAGCATTCGAGAATGAGCAAGATTTCTGTCCTCTACTGAACCATTCATCGTTTGATTACCACCGATACCAAGCAATGTTTGCTGCAAAGTGGTGTTTTGAAAACGCTCTCGAGTTAACCAAACCTGAAATGCTTGCTTTGCCTGTCAAATTATCCCCTGACAAACTATCTGTTCAATGTAAAAACTCTGTGGACTATTTCACTGTCTATGCAGGAAGTGCAGTGACCAGTGTGTCCTACTTTGAAGTTATTCTCATGACGAGCGGACCTATGCGAATTGGCTGGACATGTAGAGCTAAACAAAAAGGACACACTTCACAACTTGGAGATGATAATCTCGGAGACTCGATTGGATTTGACGGACATACCGGAAAGATATTTTATTTGGGTGAAGATGAACATTTGAACAATATACCTCAATGGAATGTGGGAGACCGAGTTGGGTGTCTGATTGACGTGCCCAATCAAAACTTTTCTTTCTTTCTCAACGGCGAACTAGTTCGATACAACCTCAACACCCACTTTAGTGAATCGCCTTATTTTGCGTCTGTCACCCTTTACAGTGGGCAACAGTGCTTCTTCAATTTCGGTCAAGTGCATCCATT
This sequence comes from Rhizoglyphus robini, assembly GCA_023373905.1. Lineage (NCBI taxonomy): Eukaryota > Metazoa > Arthropoda > Arachnida > Sarcoptiformes > Acaridae > Rhizoglyphus > Rhizoglyphus robini. The sequence continues at coordinate 843,822 of JAKIJQ010000051.1, read as the reverse complement.
CATTCATCCACCGTCGAATGGTCTATTTAGCCAAGCCAATTTGATCGCCGATGATGATGAGCACCAGTGTCGAGTTCATGAAATTGAATTGGAAATTGGTTCAGTAAGTGAAGTAAAACATTTCAATGATGACTTGCAAACACTGTTCGATAGTGCCACGAAAAAATGGCTTAATGACACAAATGAATTTGTTTCCAACCACGAAATTAAGTTGATTCAACGAGAAAATGAACACGAATGGAAGTTTGAACAATTGGCGCGACTAACACAGTCCATAGTGAATCTATTAGATGTGTCTGAAGTTAATCTATATGAAATTAAATGGAAACTGTTTTCAATGTATTTTGGTTCACATATTGAAATTAAAATGATGGAAGCAATGCCGCGATTACTTGAAACATTTGAACCGATCTATGGCCTGAATGTTGTTCAACGACGAAACTTCAGTTTGATGATTCTCTTGATAATGAGCAACAAAAGCAACATGTCATACGTGAATAAAGAAGATGATGGATTTAACTGCTTTCTAGAATATCTCCTCACTGTCATGGAAGAAAGCGAACACACAGAGACAGTTTTGTATGCTGTCATGACCACTGAGATATCGATTAGAGAATTCAAAACAAACAAAAAACTTAAAGAAAGATTCCACAAAATTCTATTGAAATTGTCGTGCCACGGTCAAAATCGAACAATAGATCCCATCGGTCGAAGTGAACTTTCCACCTACGAATATCAACTTTACTTTTATGCTCATTCTTGTTTTAGTTATTTGGAAAATTTTCCTGGTTCAAATTATGAAATAGTATACTACAAATTTTCTCCTGGCTATCTATCCATCGCAAAAGAGCAATTAAATTTTATTTATCAATCCATTTATGTGATTTCCAAGTTTGCCATTTTTTATCCATCTTCAAATTTATTTTTCTACGAAGTGATACTGCTAACCAATGGACCAATAGAAATTGGATGGGTACCAGTGGATTACTCATGTTGGTTTCGATTAGAGTTATATCAAAGTCGTCACCATTTTAATCCTTCCATTAAATTTAAAGATTCCTCGATCAAAGTGATTGTTGGAGATGTGATCGGTTGTTTGTTGGATGCAAGTAAATCCAAAGTATTCTTCTACCACAACGGAAAACCAATTGAGTGCGACACTGATTTCAAGTTTACCAATGGGCCAATACATGCATCTGTCCGTTTGTACGACTATCAACACTGTTACTGTAACTTTGGTCAATTGCCATTCAAACATGCACCCAAAAATATTGAATTCACTACTTTCGATACTGAGACGATTCATGACTTGAGGAGATATAGACTTAGATTTGCATCCGCCATTGGTCATAATGTTGAAACAGAACCACAAATTATCTCAAAAGTAACAGAAACTATAAACTTTTCCACAGTCGCAAAATCCGAAAAACATGAACAACTTGTAATTGAGCTTGAAAATAAAGTGGCGAACAATGAGTTTGATCGAAATTATCTGAGTAAAACATTTGCTCGAATGGAACAACTCGATTGGCTTCAATTGTTTCATGCAGTGATCGATGTGTTTGGAAGCAAATTGACAGATGACAAAATTGAAGTTTTTGTTGGATGGATCAAAAGATATTTTACTACAGATTTCGATAATATTTTTATCATTTTTAGAGTACATCACGAGGATTGACCTTGAAGATAATGCTTACAAAAAACGTAATATGTTTATTGTTCTTTGGATTTATCTCTTACTTGATGGTACAATTTATTTTGCTAATTCATTCCATCCTATAATTGTACCTACAGCTAAATTTTTATCCAAATCTATCACTGAAAATCAAGATAAGTGGATACAACTGATTGCGATCAATTGGTTGAATTTTTGGTTTGCATTTGAAGATGTCAATAAAATCATCACCAAAGACGCAAAATTAGTCACCAAACTTTCTGAATTTGCCCAATACTTTGACAAAATAAACTTCGACTCAAAAGTTGACCCACTTTCTGCTCAGATTGGATTCTGTGCTCGAATGTTTCTTGATAGGATGCATCAAATTGAAATACCACCAGTGACTTGTGCCCTCAATCCATCCGATAAAACTAGTTTAAGTTTATGAATATCTCCTGATAATCTTTCAGTTCGAAGTAGACATACAGATTGGCAAAGTGTTCGTTCAACCATTTCCGTCTCGTCAGGTGTTTATTATTATGAAGCTATTGTGCTCACAGGTGGAATTGTGCGAATTGGCTTTTCTACCAAGCGGAAAGATTTGGACACTCAACTAAACGGGATCGAGCACTCAATCGAACTCGACCTGTACAACAAATGCATTTGGATCAATGGTTCAATTAAGAAGTCAATATTGAACAATGATTTCACTTGCAAGGTTGGCGATGTGATTGGTTGTCTGATTGATTTGTCACATCAAGACAACGACTTGGTACTGTTCAAGTTTTATCGCAATGGAAACATTCTCAAGTATAGGTTGCCCCGTCAAAATCTGATGACTCCCAACGAGCCATATCATGCACTTGTCAGATTGACTTTTCACCAGCAAGTTTACTGTAACTTTGGTCAAATGAAATTTCACCATCCACCACAAGGCATTTGTTTTAAAACTTTTTGTGCATCAAGTCCCAAGCATGAACATTCTCAATTGGACAGTTCTCAGTGTCCCAATCATAATGAGCACAGTGAAAAAAATTGCCTAAAATAATTTTTTATGTTTAAATTTAATTTGCTCAATCATTGACGATCCGTTGTCTAAGGTCTCAAAGAATGGAGTTGAAGCCAAATTGATCATTTTTAAATCAACAAACTTGTCTGGTATTTGATTGTTTATCAATTTATTTTTTTAATAAAATGTTTTATTTACTTTTTTGCTATTTATTTTTTTATGATTGAGAACTGACAGTGAGTCGAGTAAGTTCACTTTTTGTGACTATTCTCATGACTATTCCTCTAATATTTTAGAACTACAGAGTCTTTAACATTTTAAAATCGAGATCATTAAAAAAATATTCAAACTTGTCGACTATTCTGAATAAATTGTCACGACTTGACATTAATCTATATCTTTAGTAAACTACTTACAGCAGTGAATATGATGAGGAATATTATTCGAAAATAAAGGTAATTGTATTCTTATGAATATTTTTTTGAGTATTTTATTGACCATTCTCATAAGTTATTATTATGACATTGCGCATAACTATTCATCTAACTATTCATCAGACTTATTCTTATTCTATTTTACAAGAAAAACCGCAAGGCGTGAAGCGGCTAAAGCCTGGCTTCACGCTCTTGCGAAACCTCCGCTGCGCTGCGGTTTGTTTTTCTTGTAAAAAACACCCTTCGGGTGGGTGAAGTAAAAGAATATCAATTGTTTAATAGATTCAATAGATAACTATTTCAGTAAACGTTAGAAATGATTTTAAAATATTGATTAGTGTAAGTGTTTGTGTACGCAAGTGTCGAATTGCTTGGATGCATTTTCAATAAATATTTTTTTAAAATTTGGATGTGAAAACAAACTGCATAAATAATGCATTGAGCAAACGGTTAATACAATTAATTAAAAACATATAAAACCAATAATGTCAAGAAAGATTAGGCGTCATTTTAGTTACATTTCGCTGGACGTCACCCTCCAATTTGAAAATACGAATAGTAGAATATCGACGAAATGTCTGTCAACTCTCGATACCACTTCTGAGATTTAGCACATTTTCGTTAGTCAACTTGAATTCGAAATACATTAAATGTTTGGAACAGATATTTGTGCAAATGTTAAAACATTTGAACATTTGTCGAGGTAATGGAAGAAATATATCAACTTAAACTCCATCATAGAGCCCGCCCGGGTGGTATGCGAGACCGCATCGAAGAAATTGTTGTTGCGTACGTCGATAATGAATGAATTAAATTAAACAATTACCTTAATTAGCAACAATTAACTTCACTTCTCATCTTTCCCGATACTTGAGTGCACTCAGCAAGAACTCAATTTAATTTGTGATGATCAACTTGTTCTCAATAAGATTATTCTACGAATTGACATAATTTGACAATTTAAGTTTTTATTTGATCCCTGCTGCGGGCCGGAAAGATTAGGTTAGGTTTGCGAGCAACCCAGGTCTGCTTGCACCGTCATACAGTAGCTTGCACTTAGGATGACGTGGCCTTATTTTGATCACCAACAATCAGCAAATATCAACAATGACAAATGTGGTGCAACAAATCGAACTTGGCAACAATGTTCGAAATTACTACTCAAGTTGCATGTGGGTCCGTTCATAAACCCCATACGGCCAAAAAAAAAATAATGCCGAAACTGTTACCATTCAAATGTCTTGTTGTTTGAAGCACATCCAATTGGATACTTTTGGTTGCGACCAATACCAACATGACATGTCACACAGTGTACACTAATTCTGTGGAGAGGTTAAGTTTGGGTGTTTCTTCCTCAATTCGTAATAGACAAAACTGACGTTCCTCGAGATTCTCAGGGAAGTTGAGACTGAGACAAAGAATTGACCAATTGCAAGTATATTTTACTTTGCATATTTGATCGTAATTGGTTATACTTTAGACATACAGTGCAATATGCTTCTATCGGCATGTTCAATCATAAAAAGTAAAATACATTTCTCAATTAGATAATCCTCGTGATCTACATTTTTCTTGAACTAAGCTAAACTTGTTCATTCAAACAGAAATTCGTGGAAGTTGAGGTAGGGAAAGGTTTGTGGTAGATGACAAAAGAGTAAAAGACCGAGAACAATTGTTGAGGATAGCAGTTCAATGAAGCAGTTCTATTCAATGAAGTACTGCATGGTCATTTTGCTGGATAAAAGTTCTATAGACATTCAGGGAAGATTAGTCAAATGATACTTTCTGTTGCAATAAATAAAGTAATTCTTAGTCTGTGCCAGACATTTTATGTAGAAACACAACACATGACGGCAATATTATGGCAACTTAGGGTTGGTTTTCGGTATTTCCGAAGAGGCCTGATCGATGAGTTGAGTTTGAATGTTGTGACCAACCTCAGCTTGCTTGCCCGTGAATATTGTGAAGTATTGAAAAAGAAGGACCAAAGGTGAAGAAATTGCTTCACATCACATATTTTGAACGATTCCGAATAGATGGAATAGATTCACTCTTGCAAGTGGAAATTGGTCTATTTTGAAAATAGTGATGACTAAAGAAACAATTAGGGTTCTTGAACTTCAAGACTAGAATTAACATATTCGTTGTTGTTTCGTAGATACTTGGTTTCGGTATCAAAACAATACAAAGTCGATGATCAAATGAACAAAACACAATGCAGGTCATAAATAACATTGTTGATATACACATAACAGGAGTAGAGATCGCGCTTAATTAAATCAAATCAATTCAGTAAATCTAAGCAAACCAATTAAAGCATTTGCGTCAAAACAAATCGATTTGGACAGCAACAGCTGAGATGTTAGTAAAGTAAACACAAACACACGACTGATTTGTTGTGTGAGCGCGTGAGTGGTGGCTCCCCCAACCGACGACACGGACAGGACAGCACAGAAAGGGACTGTGCTGGCTTATTGAACGAACTAAAAGAGCGCCTCGGCCTTCCACAGTGCTATCCGCCATTAATCGTATATACGCGAGAAGGAGGAGTTTGTGTGTAATGTAAACAGTTACAGCAGAGGTGGAGCCAAAAACGACTACGATATTTAAGTATAATTATTATACTTACTGCAAATAGATTGATAACTCGTAGTTTGGACTTGGGTTTTTGAGTTTGCCATTAGAGTTTACATTGACATCAATCCCAATAACTTAAAGACAAGCAAGAGAAAGCTGGATAGTTACCAACCAAACAAAATTAAAATAACTTTTATTATTAACTTATAAAGTCATCTAGATTTTTACACGATTTGTAATATCTGACAATTGATTTTTTCAATTAGAAGAATTTTTCAATTCAACATTTCCACCAATTTGGGAGGTAGAATTCATTAGAAAATGGGATCTATTACAAAAGCGTAAAAGTATTTGGGCAATTGTTGTGAATTGCAGTTATCATTAGGACTGCTTCTCACCTTGACTTCGAACGTTTTGCTAGCAATAACATGAGCATTTTTCGCCCTGCAGGTGTACCGGAACTGGTTCCTCTTTCCAATTGTTTCTGTCTTGTTATCATTAATCGAAAGAATTTCACTCGTTTTCACTCTCTTCAAGGACAGTTCGAGTCTTTTGTCCTGGTTGCATGCGTGCCTATGAGACCACTTGAAGTCCATTTGACGCGAATCAGTTTATCTTGGCCCATGGATCTGCCTCCATAAGGCACGTAAAGTTCAAAGTTATGGGGCCATCCTTTTGAGCTTCCTCTTCTGCGATCCAAATGATTTTGTCTTATTGGTCAATTCTCGGTTTGTGAATATTTACCGGCAAATGGGAACACTTCTCAAATGCTTCTGATAAAAGTGTTTATGTTTACCCAAAAATGTTAAATTAATGGACTAATTGTACCAGAATCTTGTCAAAAGTTTCCTAAGGGAGTTGAATTTAAAAATATCACGATTCTACAATAGAAGACCAATTGGAATGTTTCTCTGGAATAGGTCTTAAGAAGAAAGAATTAGGAATGAGAAATCTAAGATGTTAAATTTTCAGACCGATCCATGCGGTAGTTTCCGAGGAGTTCTGGGGACAAGAATTACCCCCAATTCCCTTTTTTCTGGCAACAATTCGTCACTCCCTCCAATTAATTATGGTTTAAAAATCACTTTTACCAACACGTTTTGGAAAATGGGCATTTTTAACAGAAAAAAGTTGAAAGTAGTATAAATTTCAACTCACTAATATTCACATTTACCAGAATATACACTTTTATAGTAACATATACGATTAATTTAAAAATTAATCAGTTATTTACTAGTCTTAAGTGACGCCGTTGGCGTGAAGTCGGAGCGGCGGTATCGCGAACACATTTCCTTATCAGTTTAGTCATCGACGAACCATCAAAGTGCAGCTGTTATAAAATTTGCAGAGCGATAGCCGAAATCCTGTACACCATGTTGTCTTTATTGATTCAATATTTTTGAACAGAAACAGTCGACAGTATGGAATTCAGCCCAAGGTAGACACAATCACATCTACTTTCTATGTGAATCACAGCACTCCTGTGTGGGTGTTTCTGTCACTGCGAATTTCTTTTGCGCATAGCAAGCGTGCTGCTTGCCGTGTGTGCTTATCTGTTTGGCACAGCCACTGTAGACACTCTGTCCTTACACATTGCTATACAAAATTTGATTTATTTTTTAAAAAAATCGCTACACCATTGACCTTTGACTTTTATGGGCACTTGCACATCTTCACCCCAACCAGAACATCGTGTAAAATTTTCAGACCGATCCATTGAACGGGAATACCCGAAACCGTCTACACAAGCCTTTTCCAATTGAGTCAACGCAGAGTCGTCACTACACTTACTCGCTCGCTTCGCTCGCTCGACGTTCCGCTCCGACAAATATATTCTTTTGAAATAAGACAAAAAAATTTCCAATTTCGATTCATAAATCGGAAGTCCATATAAGGGCATTCACTGTGAATTTTTATGTTAATGATTATATTGTTTACGATATTAAGAATTTCTTTCAAGCTACATCGTTAACATAATCAAATTCATTAAAAATAATGATTGTGTTTTGCATAAAATTGCACATAATACAAATAAATCGATAATTAAATTATCGATTTATTTACTTACATTTGATTACACTTACTTGTAGTTGGTTTATTATATTTTGAATTATTCATATTCAGAATTCAGAATATTTATCGAGCATTAAAAATTACAAATAAATTTTATTTAAATTGTGATTTTTTGATTTTTTTGAATATTATTTCATCTTGTATTTCGTCTCAAGATGGTCGACCTATTGACTTTGATGAATTCAAACAATATCGCCACCAGACCTTTGGGTGTGAACATATATGAAAAGGTCAAACGTAAACGTAACATTCGATTGAATTTACTAATGATTGTCTTGTGGCTGGACTCGCTCTACACCATACTGCTGGTTTTCATTCCTACTAAAGAGGAAGAATTGCTAATTAAATTGGGCGATTTGTCTTTTATGGTATTCGGAAAGAAGCGATACATGTTCTTCGCTGTGGTCGTATTCTACCGTCTCAGTTCGGCTGCTATGGTCACTTCTTTCGCCCTAAATGATTTCAACTGGTTGATTGAAGCAAATGAGATATTCAATCAACTTAAAACTCGAGATTTGTGTGCTAAATTGCTTCACTTGCAGAGGCGATGTCATGTTGTGGTCCTAGCTGTAGTCAGTTCCCGGGCTGTCTTGATTATAATGGCAAACATTATGGCCATTACTATGAGTTATCAGCGCGACTCAAAGCACTTTTTTGTTCATTCCTTCATCTATCTAGTGTATTATGCAGTGCTCTACACCAGTGTCAACATTCAATTCATGGTTGAAATGTATTTCCTGTGTCGAATTTGTGTTGAAATATTCAAGCAAATTAACCTCACATTTAGTTACAATGTATTTGTGCGCCGGAAATACCATCATTTTGCTGAGTATTATTCACAATTCAATCAGGCCTGCATCCTAGTACACCATGTCATGACCTATGTACGACCCATCTATGTGATCTACTTTGTCTGTAACCTTATTGTGGAGATATTTTTACTGTTCATTGGCATATTCGCCACCGATGATTTTTTCTTTTCAAGTATCTTTGTTGTATTCTCAATTTGCGAACTTTCGGTGATTGTTTTCTTCTCCTGGGTGATTGGCCACATTGATGTGAAGGCAAAACTACCATCCGACATGGTGTATCAATTGTATGTACTCAACTCATACAATCCATATTCTAGATGCTACAAATCAAAGGTTTGAGTGCATATATCGTATGTATAAACATTTTGAAAATCGACATTTTTCTTTTATTCTTAGATTCACAGCTACTTTCAATCCGTTTGGCGTTCAACGATTGGCATGAAAGTCTTGGGCAATGAAATCAACTCGATCACCTCTATTAAAGTGTTGACAATAGTGCTTGCTGTGATGGCATTTCTAATTAGTAATTTACGCAATGCCTGACCTGTATGCATACTATTTACATGCATTACAATGATAATGTACTTTTAAGACACTCTTAAATTTATTTTGTAAGCATTAAATTGTAAGTGTGGAATTATACCATTTAATTAGTATAAATTTATGTATCTGTTGCCATTCAGGTGACAGACCAAATATTCTGAATACGCCATGATTCAACACTGTGGGAATGTTCCTGTAAAACTATGTACACAGTAGATAGTCTCAAAGCACACGGAAGAGGTTACAAATCTTGGAATAATTCTTGGTTATTATATAATTCTTTCACCTGAAAGCGTAAAACATTTAGATAATTGTGGAAATGTGAAAATGTACCATACCACACGTATTCCAATTGTTTCCCAGTGCGCCAAGAATCGATATTCGATATTTAACGGTGATTTTGTTGATTTCCATCAGTAAAAGAAAAGTCAACTCTAAAGTAAAGGCCTTGCAACCACCTCTTTTCCAATTTATTTGTTGAACAAATCGTATTTTCATAACACAAGCGGTAATCGGAAAGAATTTGTTTGTTCCTCCATGCTTGAAAGAGCATCAAAAAAAGTAGCTGGAGATGGAATTGAAATTGAAGAATCGAAACCAGAAGAACCGAAGCCAGAAGAACTGATGCAAGAAGAACCAGCGAGGGAGAAACAAAAGGATGTAGAAGTGGATATCGTTCATGGACAGGGCAATCGTCTACGATCAAATTCGATTTCGACAAGAAATGGTGTGCTGTCTTGTTTGCTGATGATGATTTGTGTAATTCAGTGCAATGCACAAGCCACGTACTACGAAAAGGGGAATCCGGTGTTGTGGAGACCAACTCAGATTGGTGTTACCGAAAAGACTGTGTTCTTTACCATGGCTTTGAATTTAAAATCGCCTTACAGTGTCCTACCATCAGTGACTGATTCCGAGTACGAAAGTTACATTTGGTGCCAACAGATCTACGATAAGTCAATCATCGATACGTTGAAACGGAATTGTCCTCAAAGCGACAAATTGAAAGTTTTGGCACCACTAAGCTTTGACAATGGTTGGACAAAGCAAAAGATCAATTGTGGCGGGATTGGCAGTGTCTGTGGTGGTAATGGCAGCAACAGCAGCAGTCGTCATGGAAGCATAACCTTGCGTTTAAAATTGGATAAACGATTGAGAAAACACTCTTAATCAATAATCAATTTAAAAAACATACAAAAATCTTGCAAAAATTCAAAATGTGCCAACATTAAGTACAAATCACTACGCTTCTTGAAAGTAACAAACAAACTTACAATTGACAGCATTGTCTCAAGTCTCTACTCGATCAACTTTATCTCACTTCAATATCTAAGACAAAATGATTCCATTTAATGATTAAATTTCAATCACATGTTCTAAATTTTGTTGCTCACTCAGCAGATGACGCCATGGGGTGCCCCGTTTGTTATGAAAAGTCTCTCATATGACTTATTTAATATTTAACTCATTTAATCACAATCTTATCTCAACTCAAATGTCATGATTACATTTCCATTCAATACACAAATCGTGTCACATAAAATAGTCATTATACTTTACAATTTGTATTTGTATTTTGATTGTTAAAACGATTTTCAAATTTGACGTCTCGGCCAACATGGGACGTTGAATTCACTAGTAAATACGATCCTTGTACAGTGCAATTGTTCATGTGAATCGATGTAGTTTTATCAGAATCCAAAAGGTCGGACTTGGTTTCGACTTTTCGTTTTTCTCGTTCAATCCAAATCTTAGTTTTAAAGAAGATTAATTAATTAATTAGTCCACAAAGAATATGCCAAACGGAATACAAATACAAACCTCACACATCACCGTCATGGTGTCATTGGGCAAATATTCTTTGATAAAAGAACGTGTAAGATAAGACCGATCGAAAAATTCAGCAATTGTCAACTTTTCACCTTTAAAAGTTGTCACTTTTTTATCTACAAAATTTCATCATTTTTGCCATTCAAATTATTACAAAATGCTCCCTTACCCCATCTTGTCCAATTGTGTCCTTTAGTGCCGACAATTGATACTCGATATCTAGCAGTGATTCTATCAACCTCATTTAAAATAGAATTCACATCTAGAGAAAGATTGTCAGTGCTGCATTCCCTACTGGTTTCTGGATCACTTGACTGTTGACAAAGGTAAAATGCATATCGAGTATCGTTAGCGGGTCTGAATATTTGTGAAAGAAGCCAACAATTATCTAAGCGACTGCTAAACTTCTCGATGGTCTATTTGCACTGAAAAGAAAAAATTTTTCTTTTTTGTTTCAACAAAGTAACTTTCAGATTGGCAAATAGTCTCTTGTAACGGGTAACAGAGTTCACAGAAATTTGCAACCACGCGAATATTATCTGTTGATGATAAACGTTAGAAACACGAAACTTGACAAACAATACAATCTCACATTTGGGAGTGCATCATTAGGAATTTTAGAAACTATTTCAGAAACTGATTGTATTAATAATTGAAAATCGCTGCACTTTGACATTGTTGATAAAAAAACGGGCGTTTTGTCAACCAAAAAAGATTCACAACCCCAAATAAAAGCTCCTACACATACGATCACTACAATTTTTGTGTACAAATACTACGCATCAAGTAGCTACAAGTTTACAGTTGGAAGAAATAATACCACACAATGTCACACAAATACACTTAAATTGTCATGCCAACAATCAGACATAGTAATAAAACAAGAAAAAATCTTCTGCAATCCCAACAGATGTCGTTACTGTATAGTGTATAGTGAATTTAGACTCGTTCACTCTCAAAAGTCATGACAGTGATTCCAACCCAATACACAACTCACAGAGCCAAATTTTACAATCATGTTCTTCATAGTTGATTACTAACTAAGCAACTTTCAATTGTAAATTAAATTTTGGCCAAGAGAAGTTTCTGTTTCCGCCAAAGGAAATCCTGTTTCAGGATTTTTACGGCAATCGATTCAATCCAGTGTTTTGAAAATTGTTTGATTTTTTGTAACATTTTTTCAACTAAATAAAATTATTTTTTTAAATAAACAAATAATTAATTTGTTAACGAGTTAATTAGATAGTTTAGAAGTTCTACTAAGTATAAATTTAAAAACTCCATTTAAATTATATTTTTAAAACTTAATTATTTTAGTGTGAATTTAGACCAACAGATGGCCTATGAGCGCTAAGATTTTATTGCATTAATCAGTTTGTCATACTAATTATCACGTTTTGAGAAATTTTTATTGTCAAACTTTATTTGTGCATCGTAAAAAAGTTGTCTGTTGTTGGTTTGTTTTAATCTTGCACGTTGACTTTCAAAAACGTTGCAAAGTTGGAGGCTCAAACTATAAAAATCCAACCAACTTGAAAGAAAACGCCTGAATTCTGTTGAATCCGCATGGAAATGTTGAAAGTCATGGGCATGACGGCTTTCAACAGTGCGAACTTTACTGGTGACGATGACTCGAACACCATCACCAGACGATGCGTCACTAAGCGGTCAAAGCATCGTAAGAAAAAGTATAAAGACATTGACCAAATGCCTAACTGTGTGCAGTCTCGCTAGACAGTTTGAGGGCATATGGTCTTACTCTCGTAAGCCATATTTTTGTTTCACTACCTGCAAGTGTTTAACTCTCTTCTTTCTTTGTCTAGATTTACCGTCTCTGGTTACTGTCACCATCTCTGTGTTTCTATCTTGTTTAGTTACCTATTTGTTGTTATTTTATCCTTTTATTAATCCTTGTATATATTGTAAATAGTCCTCATATAATAGCCTAGAATAAACTTGCTTAACTCTTATTAGCAAATTGGACTATCCTACTGCTCTCTGACTACCGATTTCCAAGAGATTATGAGACTTATTATCTGATCTGTTCTCAACAGATTGGAATTTAATAGTCCATATTTCAATTGCTAATCGCAGTTGAGCTAGTTTCCTAGTTTCTTTCTGACTATTTGTAGAACTATTTCTACCTTACTCGTTTGCTATTGCCACCCAACCTGCGGTGGTGTGTCTGCCTGTGCCTCTCTGTGGCTGTCCCTTTCCGCCTACACATTTCCCTTAGAGAGCGCACTTGCAGCGTGGTCGCCCTGCGAGTACCACGTTGCACAGTCCACCAGCTTTAATTTTCTGGTGTTTTTTCTACCTTCTATTGGATCTCGATCCTTAAGGTGGTCTCTCTCTCTCTCAATTGGGTCTCGACCCTTATCCTCCTGAGCTGGTGGTCGAATCTTTTTCTCTCATTTCTGGATGAACGGCGACGATTCGAAGAGTGTCCTGAAATCTCCTCCCTCTCCTGGTACAGCGAAGAAAGTCGAAGTGGACAAAGACGGCGAATCAAAACCTGAAACTAAGTCTGAAACTCCTTCTTCCGTACTTTCAACACCTATCAAGATGGCTACCTTATTACCAGGATTTACTCTCCCGAAATTAAACGATTCTAATTGGTACGACTGGAAAGACCAATTTGTAGCTTTTCTCGATGTCCTTGATGCTAAAGAAGCTATAGAAGAGGAAAAGAAAGGCGAATCTGAAGACAAGTTGGCGATGCTCTATTTAAAGTCTTCAATTGAAGAATACAGCATTCGAGCTCTTATTCGGAGTTGTGATTCGGCGTACAAGGCTTGGCTAGTTCTGGTCAACAAGTTTGAAAAGCCAGATTTTATCAAAGCTCAAGTGATACGTGATCGTATTTCCCGTATAAAGTTTACCGATCCATCTAAGGTGAAAGAAACTATGAAGAGACTCGATCTGGAAGTAGAAAAACTCGGACTAACGATGACTGTTTCGGATGACGAGAAATTTTCTATTTATCTAAATGCTGCAATGACGAAGTTATGTGAATCAGTGATTGCAAATGCGACTATTCAAAAGCGACAAGGTTCTACCCTCGATTTGCCGACTCTAAAGGTTCTGATTGAAGGACAAGGACGTATTTGTTCGTTAAGCACACCGCATCATCACGAAATTCAACAAATTCGTCACAAGTTTCCCAAAGGATCATGCTTCAACTGTGGTGACAAAGGTCATTTCAAACCAAATTGTCCAAAGTTGAAGAATACGAATACTGAAGACTCAGAGTCAAACCCGAAACCGTCAAGTAGTAACAAGGTTGATTTTCGTTCTAATCGACGTTTTAAGGCTGGCGATCATCAGAAGAAAAGTTGTAAGGCTATCTGCAAGTCTGACATTTCTAAACCTTCTGACGAGCTTCAATTGGCTTCGATTCGAAAGATTGAACGTGCTTCAAGGCCAACTACGGCTAACTTCATACTGGACACGGCTAGTTCGGATATATTCGTCAATGATCAAAATTTGTTAACTGATGTTTTTGAAATACCACCATTTTCTATCTCAGGTATTTACAAGAAGGACGACGCTGTTTATTATTCAAACATCTGTGGAACTTTGAGCTTCAAGTCCAAGGATGGTGTTGTTATGTCTTGTGAAGCTTTCCTCATTCCTGAACTTGAGGATAACTTTTTCTCCCTGAGCGAGTATGGTAAAGAAGATGATGAGTATGTTGTCATCAACTCTGGTATCTGCCGCCTCGAATACAAAGATATTCTCGTTTGTGTGGCCACGTTAAATAAGTCCAACAACTATGTTGCTGAATTTGAGATGATCTACAATGAAGAGTCAAGTTCTGCTACTCCCGTTGTGTCCTCAGGTGATCATCACATTTTTAAATTGTCACATCAAAAGATGGGTCATTTTGCTGTTGATCGTATCAACCGTACTGCTATGTTACTAGGTCTGAATCCTATTTGTGGAAAATCTCCAAGATGTGAAGATTGTCTCTTTAACAAGTTTCCCGATCCCGATTTCAAAACCAATGCTAATCGTGCAAAGGAAGTTCTCGATTGTGTACACACGGATCTTTCTGGCCGACTGGTTAAATCTATCGATGAGATCGAGTACTTTATGACTATGGTCGATGAGTTCTCTAAGTACTGCCAAATTTATCGTTTGAAGGCAAAGTCTGATGCTGCTGAATGTATTAAGAGATACGTCATCTGGGCCGAACGTCAAACTGGTAAGAAAATCAAGAGTATCAAATCTGACAATGGAGGCGAGTACATTAGTGAACTTCTCGACGACTATTTCAAATCTCGCGGAATTGATCACACTTTTTCATCTCCGTATACTCCTGAAACAAATGGTCTAGCTGAACGGACAAACCGAACTCTCAAGGATTCCGCTCGTGCTAGCATGAATGCTGCCAATGTGCCCAAGATATTTTGGACGTATGCCATTCGTTATTCAAACTTTCTCAACAATCGTCTCGTGTCTACTGTTACCGACAGAATCCCATATCAAGACTTTTTCGGTAAGACACCAAGTTTGAGTAAAGTAAACGTGTTTGGTTGCAAAGCATATCTCGGCAACCACAATTCTCAGAAATTGGATTCTTTCGATCGTCGAAGAAACGCTGGTATATTTCTAGGTGTATCTGAGGATCACCAAAAGTTTATTGCTTATGATCTCGAGAAGAACGAATTTGATGTTCACCGAAGTATGTACTTTGAATCGGAAATCTTCCCCTACAAAGACGGCAATTTCCAGCACGGTTACGATTTCGAATATCTATCTGAGGATGGTTCAAATCTTGTTTTATCTCATGAACTACCTTACCATTCTACTGGAACTCCATTACCTCAACCTACTGATGCTGTAACACTTGAGGAGGAACGACTGGATGTACCTGAAGAAGTCGATCAAAATGTTGTTCTTCAGGAAGAGGTCGAACCGAATAATATTTCCGACATTGAGGAGGAACGTTTTGTTAATCTTCCACCTGAGCATACTACGCGGCCGGTTCGAACAAGAAAACCACCCAATCGTTATGGAGATTGGATCATGGCCATTAAGAAGCAAGGTATTCCGTCTTCTGCGAATGAAGCTTTAAATGGTCCCGATAAGGAGTTGTGGAATCAGGCGATTAACGCCGAAGCTGAGTCATTACTCGATCACGATGTTTTTGAACGTGTCAACGAGAAGGATGTCAAGAAGCAAATACTTGATACTCGTTGGGTCTTTGATGTCAAGCGCGATGAGCAGAATCGTATTGTGCGGCATAAAGCAAGACTTGTGGTCAAAGGTTTCAATCAAATACCCGACCAGGATTTTAGCGAAACTTACGCTCCTGTTGGCCGTAACTCAACCTTTCGTACTCTGCTAACCCTCGCTGCCAAGAATGACTACTACATTAGTCATCTCGATGTCACTACTGCCTTTCTACACAGTGATATCGATTGTGAAATCTATGTTAGACCACCACCCGAACTTGAATCACCTGGTACGGTCTGGCATCTAAAACGATCTTTATATGGTCTGAAACAAGCATCCCGTAATTGGTATTTTCATCTGAAAGATGTACTCGAAGATTGTGATTTGATTCAATCGGAAGCTGACTTTGGCTTGTTCTACAATCCGAAACTCAAAATTTATCTTCTTGTTTATGTGGATGATTTACTAGTGATCGCACCAAATCAAGCTATTGTTCAGTCACTGTTCGAGAAGCTCAAAACTAAACTCGACATTCGTGATTTGGGCGCGGTGAAGAAGTTTCTTGGTTGGCAAGTTGAACGAAAGTCTACTCACTTCGAAATCCACCAAGAACATTACATCGATTCAGTACTCGAGAAATTTGGTCTCGTGGACTGCAAAACTGAAACTTTCCCGATGGGAAAATTCGAATTACATGATTCTCATCAAGAGATTGATTATGATTTACCTGTGCGCAGTGTTGTCGGTTGTCTACAATACATCTCATACAAAAGCCGACCCGACATTACATCTACTGTGCAATTTTTGTCTCGCCATATGCATCAACCTACTCAAGCTCTTTTCAATGCTTGCAAACATGTTCTGCGTTACTTGAGTGGAACGAAGAATTATCGACTGTGCTATGGGAAGTTGACTGATGAATCCAAACTGGTCCTCTACACTGATGCCTCGCTAGGTGTGCCTTCAATAAGTGGAACATTAATCCAGTGGCACGGTTCACCTATTATGTGGTTCTCTCGCAAGCAAGACCAGAATCCTACTTCGTCTGCAGAAGCCGAAATGTACGCGCTCAACGAAGGTCTCAAGGAACTTTACTGGACCACGATGATGATGTCCGATATTGGTCTCAATACTGAATGCCTCATTTGGGTCGATAATAAGCCCGCTATTAGTATGTCAAAGCATGGCCCGAGCAATAGCACCAAACATATGGAAATCCGGTGGTCATCTATCGAACGCCTCTTGTTGGTAACGAACTCTGCCATCCGGTACTGTGAATCTAAGAAAATGCTCGCTGATGGTCTCACCAAATCTTTGGCAAGTTCTTCCGTTGAAAGAGGAGGAATGTTGAAAGTCATGGGCATGACGGCTTTCAACAGTGCGAACTTTACTGGTGACGATGACTCGAACACCATCACCAGACGATGCGTCACTGAGCGGTCAAAGCATCGTAAGAAAAAGTATAAGAAGACATCGACCAATGCCTAACTGTGTGCAGTCTCGCTAGACAGTTTGAGGGCATATGGTCTTACTCTAGTAAGCCATATTTTGTTTCACTACCTGCAAGTGTTTAACTCTCTCTTCTTTCTTTGTCTAGATTTACCGTCTCTGGTTACTGTCACCAACTTTGTGTTCCTATCTTGTTTAGTTACTTATTTGTTATAATTTTTATCTCTTTTATTAATCCTTGTATATATTGTAAATAGTCCTCATATAATAGCCTAGAATAAACTTGCTTAACTCTTATTAGCAAATTGGACTATCCTACTGCTCTCTGACTACCGATTTCCAAGAGGAAAAACTAAATTCTAAGGTACATTTTAGAAAAATTTTCATCCAACAATAGCACTTTCTCATGGTCAGCAACTTTGGTAAAGAGCCGATTCGCTTTGTGTCTGATGGAATTGTGAGTTTAAATATTTCTATGGTAATCGATACAATCAGTAAAGCATCTTGTCATCAATAATAATCTAATAAACACGATTTTATTAAATTAATTTCCAATTGATTAATTTTATTAATTAAACCGGTTAATGCAAACACACAAACTCAAACACCGAGGTCACATTTAATTATCAATCGAACGACTAAGCAAACACATTCACGTCTTGATCATTAATTTGCACCAATCTTCCTCTCTTGGCCAATGAAGTGTTTGTGAGAAAACTCTCGCTTCAAGATTCATCTTGACAACATTCATACACTACAAAAAAGGTGAACAACATTTCACTGAACAAGAAACAAGTAAAAAAAGAAGATGCGGTCGAAGCGATACAATCGATGCAAATAAAACTCACAAACCTGTTCAAAGGTTGTTCACGTTCGAATCTGCATGTCTGACATCGATTACGTACAAAAGTGTAAAACTGGTTTCGAAACTTGAAACATCTAAAAATTCCATCAGTTTGCTCAAGTCAAGACTTGAAGTGAGCAAACATTCAAAATTCAAGTGCAACCTCTTAACTCTTGAATCAAATCATCTCGATCTTATCTTAACGCATTCATTATCGCTCACATCTCGTCCATTAAAATTGATTCATTAATTTAAAACGTTGATTTCTGTACAAGACAAGATAAATCAGTTCAAGTCAAACATTTATTGTACAAACAAATCAATCAATCAATCTGATTCTCATCTTGATTGACAATTTTATCTTTTCAATTGAGCGTTTTTGCTGTTTGGCAGAACGCACTCACACTTAAACGGAATCAATAAATCTTAACGATCCTTGTTTAAAGGTCGACTGACTGTTTAACGAGAACAGTGTTTAGCTTGTACTTTTGTTATTAGCGTGAAAAAACACTCAATTGAGGGTATAAAAGGGAGTTCAACAGACAGACAAGACAAGAAAATAAGACAATCGAAACATAAATTGACCATAATCCTAAGAACAACAACTTCCGGTGAGTAAAGTCCATGATATGGACTCCATGCACTAGTATACTATATATTATAATACAAAAACTTGAACATGAAAACGCAAAATCCGCAAAACAATTTACGATCACTTGTTCTCGTTACTAATTCCAAGAAACGCTCAAAGTCTATGCGTCTAGACTTTAGACCCATTGAGAACCATTTCCAAGAAACAGACAAACAAACATTTTTCTCATTTTTGTCAAAATTAGCGAAACGTTTCATGAATTTAAACGAATGAATTTAATTCTGAACACAATTTGGCAATGCACTCAGACTAGACATCTTAATGCACTATATCAAACACATCAATCTCTTATAAGACTTCATCTTGATTTTGAGATCTAAATTTACTTGTCAAACTTTATTTTAAAGTTCTGCCTAATAGACAAACTGTTGGCTATTTTAAACATCTTTAAAAAAGTAAATATACAAACAGTATTGTGTAATCGAATCTGTCTGGCTCAATTTGTTGTCTTGAATTTCTCTCACTCATTTGCGCTAGCTCATTTGTCGTGTTTAACGTTGTTGTGTTTGATGCATCATGATGCACTGCATGTGTGCACAATGATGCACTACACTTTAGTGTTGTGTTGTGATGAGTGCATTTGCTAAAAATAATCTTGTTTGCTTTTTGCATCTTTTCTTCAACTTTTTTTCCGGCATACGAAATGCAATATGGCATACACATGTTTTGTGTTTCTGTGTTCATGTTGTCGTTTTCCTGTGCACTCTCTGAACACGTTTTATGTTTGCACAAGTCAAGTCACAATTTAGTCACGCAGTTTTGCATCATCACTTTGCATCTCATCTCTATGGGGGGCGCGCAACAGCGGCTAACTGTGAATGAATGTGTGAATGTGTTTATCTTTGAATTGCATCTCTCTCTCGTATACATTGTCAGTCTCTCGATTGTGTTGTTTGTATACGAACACGAGTGAGATGAGACAAAATTTAGACAAAATTCAACGACGATATTTATTACTGTTGCTAAGAGAGAAGTGGGAGAGAGACAAATCAACAAATCAGCAACAAAATGCTCAAGTGAAAGTTTAAACCGAGTTCAATGATCGTGTTGTTGTTGAATTGTTCAAAGAAAACAAAATCGATGAGAATTGTCTTGAAATCCTGGAATTTAAGCTTCTTTTCCCCGAAGATTTATGGACCATCATGTATACTTAGAAGTAATTATAAATGCATTTTTAAATAAAACATGATTTACATTCGGTGTAATTAATCAAGTTCCTCCTCTACCGAAACTCGTCTACATGCTGTAACCGAGTGACGCACAATTTGGAAATTTAATTTATGTGACATCCGTAGTGGTAGTAGTTGAGACTTGGACGAGGACAATTTCATTTCGTGTATTTGTCAGCATTCTTGTACGATTTAATAAATCATTTATGATGTACTCTCGTGTATGATTTATGACTTTGTGTAGTTTAAATGTGTCTTCATAATTAATATTCCAAAATTTATGTTTAATTAATTTGTCAACTTACGGTATAAAAAAACGTATGGTTATTTTTAGGGAAATGTCGTTTAACTATAGTTTTTACTATCGATTTACTATCGTTGTAATATTGATTATCCAATTATCCAATGATCAAGTGCATTTTCTGTTGAATTTTGTCAAATGCCTCCATTTCAAAATTTCAACAAATGCTATTATTCGGTGCATTTTTTTGGGTTAATTATTGCGTTTTGTGATAAATCAGTCTACTAGCTAGTGCTCTTTATGCATTTTATCATTGTAATTAGTTAAATGCGTGCATTTTGGCAATTTAAATTTTATCTAATTCATTTTCTATTAATCCTAATCAATCTTACACTCTTCATTTTATGCATTTTTTGCTAATGCGGATTGATTTAATGAATTTTAGAAAAAATGTTCTTATCTAATGCATTTTTTTCATCGAATTGAATTAATGACAATGTGTTTTGTGCATCGTACATTTTGTGCAATTAGCAAATTGCATATTGATTTTTTGCATCTTTGTATTGAAATATTGCCCGATGCCCTTTGATCTACTGCATTTGTCCATTTAATTTTGCCAATGCTTATCTTACCTTTAGCAGAGTTTTGTCCCATTTTTGTGTCTGTCCCAGTGCCCATCACCTAATTCACCTATCTCCCTTCCGTTAACCAAGAGCACGTTTTTTTCTGTGGCATTATGCTCACGAGTTGACGTCATGAATTGATGCGTAACGCATAATTCGTGTGTGTGCTTAACATTTTCACTTGAAACACATGAAATGATGGCGGTGGAGTGGAGTGGACATATGGACATGATGGATGTTAATGAGCTTGGTGGCTGACTGACTGATGGTCGCCTACACAACAACAACTCACAATGCACAGACCATCGTTGCATGCATGTGTCGATTGCATCAGTTGCATGTGGTGCACCTTGGCTTAAGGATTAACGAGACTTTGTACTTTGAACACTCAAATATGTTCACTGAACACATTTGCTATAGTGCACATTGCACCGGTGCAGAACTGCGTGCACATGCACACATGTGTGGGTTAGCACAACTGAACTATACTAATTAAAGCACAATTCAAAAGAAGCAGAAAAAAGAAGATAAAACCTGGTGTAGTAGCGTTGGCGGTGTTGGTAGTGACGTTAATGATATCTCACCGAAAGTGAGCAACTGAATGACTCATTAGCAGAATGGTGCTAATTGAAAACGACACAGTTGCAATGCACTACCAAATGATGAGAGCATGAGACAATTGATTGAGTGATTCGATAAAAAAAATGGAGACGAAGAAACAAGAATTAGCAATTTGACGCGCAATTTGTCGATCGCAAAATATTTCATATAAAGTGTGAAATGGTGAAAATTTTGCAAGTGCAATTATCGATAGAATCGATAGAGGAAGATTCTGTAAACTCTATGGACAACTTAATTAAATATAAATTTAATAGGGAAAAAATGCATCAAATCATTGGCTAAAAAACTCAGTTGTACAAAATGAAGGCATTTGACCAAATTCAACATTCGATGCATTAATTCAAAGAGCATTGGCTAATTGCACAAAATGCCCGATGTAAAACGCATTGGCAATTAAAATTCAATTTTAAAAAATACACTAGAGCATTTGTTGAAATGCATTAAATCAAAGGGTATTGGTTAATTATACAAAAATAATTGAAAATCAAATTGGATAAATGCGCAACGAAAATTCATCAAATTAGATGTATTTAAAATTTTAAAAATTTAAACATTAAAAAATCAATTAAAAAATTGTATGCATTTCAACAAGTTCAATACATTAAATGCATTAAATCAAATTTTAATTTAATTTAATTAAATGCAAAATTAATTAAAAATTGCATTGGATTTAAACGGAAATGAATTATTATTAAATTAGATGCATTTGACATTACTAAAAATTAATTTAATAAATGCGCGCATTTGACTAAATAGAAAATGCAGAAATATAACTTTATTAGTAGGTGAAAAATTAGATATACATGAAATGTCAATACAGAAAATTCAGATAGAGAAAGCATTGGATAATTGCACACACACAAAATTTAGCTGCAAAAAGATTGCATTGAATTTAAAATTCAATTACACTCACAAAATGCACATGACTGGATTAGCCAATGCAACATTGCATTGAATTATGATGTGACGTCACTGCATTGGACAGTACACTACACAATGAAATGGCCTTCAACTGGACTTCTATTCATCTCATCCTCCTCCTCGTTCATCTCTCACCCTCCTGCACTGGAATCAGTACTCAGCATTAGACTACTACCTCAACAAACTTACAATGCTAGCAGCATTGGCCAATGCGCACGGGGGGCATTCGTACCCTACACATACTCACAGACAGACATACACAGAGTGAGACAAAGAGACCGGTCTGCGGGTTGAGTCATGTTTTGTTGCTTTTTCTCTCTTCTCTGTCTATGTCGCTTCTCTCTGCAATTGACTTTTTAGCCACTCGCATACACAGACACTGAGACAAATCGCATTGGGCGTCAAGGCGTCATACATACACACACACACATTGCATTATTATTTCTGTTTGTTGGCGCCAAGTCGTATATGTGTTCATATGTAGTAGCATAATCATCATTGATCATCATCTCATATTTCGTGTTCCAATTCGTATTCTGCCACCCCAATTCTAGGGACCTCTCTTAGTTCCTATACATCCACCCCCTCTTCTTCTTCTACATCTTCTCATCTATACTATCTACTCTACCCTACCGGCGCACATCCAGTTTGAGCGTGTTTTAGTCGGCGTCATCATCGCGCCGCATCATCTCATTCGGTCGTTTCTCTCTCATCTTTCATTCAGTTTGTGCTCATGAGCTGAAGAACTTTTACATTTTCTCTCACTCTTGTTCTTGATCTCAATTCTCTTCTTCTGCGAATGTGAATCCATCGGCATTTCATCTTGTTGAACCACTACCACTGTTCCAATTGGAACAACCACGTATACATACAACACACGCTGTGATTCTTTTGTATTGTACATACATTAACTGTACAACTAGATGCCCTGCCACACTACTATACCATACTCGAGAGCTAAAACTCATGTGACCCAATCCAATCCACAATACGTGAATCCATCTTGCAACAACAAAACCAAAAACTCATATTCAAAGTGAAGCCAAATTCAACTTTCATTTTGGAACTCATCAATTTTTCATAAACCAAATTTTGTCCTCCTTTTTGTGATCTTATTCTTCTAATTCTTCAAGTGTTGTCTATGTGTCCAATTGAATCCTAAATTAACTGACAATATGTGATTTTCTTGTTTTATCTAAAAGGTGAGTCAGTGTTTCTATGTGAATTGTCGATTTTCAATTTGAAACTCGTTTTGAAGCTCATCTTTGAACCTTCATATGGAAACTCAAATTGTAAACTCAATGAGTCATTGTGTTTTTAACATAGTTTTGCTACTCAGACTTAAACTTTCTTGATATGACGTTTCAGAATAAGTGACATTTTTCCCTTGTGTTCCTTTTTGTTAGTGGAATTTTCTCGTCCTTAAATGGGAAATCCATTAATCATGAATGCATCGAATGATGCGTACAAAGTTTATTTACTCACAATTGTCAATTTTATTTAGTTGGAGGGGGGAGTTGACGCATCATCACATATGTGTTGACATTTACATTAATGTATTGTATGTACTTTATACTTTACCATTTATTTGTCGGTTATTATTAGAATTAGCCGGATATATGTGGAAACACATCTCAAAACAACAATTGGGGTGTTAATTAGAAATACATGTACGTGGGAGCATATTATTAACCATGGATCCAGTAGATGGAGGGAAATGACATTTACACGACATATAATGAATAAATGTAGTTGTTGTGTGTTGTCAATTTGGTTGGGAGAAGTTGACAGTTTTATTGACATTTGAGAATTTGTGAATGTGTGTTGACAACATTGGATTGTATTAACTTTATTTGATTTTGAAAAGCTAAATTAGGGGGGAATTGGGTCAATTTATGGTGATGGTCAGTAAATTTTCGTTGAACCAAAAGCTTTTCATTTGGATAGAAAAAAGGTTTCATTAGAAAAAATTTTTGATTTGAACATAACATTTTCATTGGACCAACAAAAAGCTTTCATTGGACCAATTCAGTCAATGTTGATCATCATCAATCAAAGCTCCCATTGAAATTGTCTCATTGAATTAGTGCGTGCACCTGACTTGACTTAACCTCAATATTGTCCTCCATTCATCCTCAACACCTTTACTACATCCTTATAGCACTTCTAATAAAATTAATGATTTTTTTCTTTTCTTTCATTGTTTTGTAGGTCTTTCTTCTTCTTTTTTGTCGGTTTGGCTTAATGATCAATGCATCCCTTCATCTCGATCAACTTGTCCTTCAATCAGTCAAAAGTCTCTCCACTCAAATCAAATCAACAACATCATCATTAATCCCAACACCTGTACAGACCTGTGAGTTCGATAACTCGAAAATCCTTAAATAACACAAGTGTGTGCGCATCTGTAAAAATCTTCTCTTTACTAATCCACTTAAACAGCACAAAAGTCAATTGATCTCAACTCTCCAAAGTACTTTGATCAAATGTATTGACCAATACCAAGTACTCATCATCACTACCCACACATTGCTACCTACTTAAACAATCTTATCAACCCAATATCTATCCTTACTACTCCTGTTCAAATATTGATAATATACAAGTCATATATTTGCTAAGCCAAACGTGTAAATCCGCACATTGTACAGTCAAAACTCCTATCGCATAGTTTACTTTGGTCACCTATGGTTACACTCGTCAATAGTGGTCCGATGGGACAACATCATCATCAAAACTGGTGGTGAACGCACTATGAGTCAATGAGACCATAAAATTTCTCATACCACTTTCAACTTTTGATTGCAATCAAGCACCAGACATATATCTCTGCATAGAAGCAATCGTGCATGTACTCTTGCCCCCATTGGAAAAGTGTATCAAACTTGTCCATTTCCAACATGACCAACTTGTAGTAATGATATTACTATGCAAAGTGTGTATATGTTCACATATTAATAGCAAATGTCATAAGCATACAGTCCATTTACATCCGATCAAGTCATAAGCTCATTAAGAGCTTGAAAACATCCAATCGAGAGTTTGCAAGCGTCGCAACCAAAAAGCATCATCCAACTACTGTACAGTAGTATAGCGTTGTAGTGTACAGTAACGACAACAACATCAAAGCAAGCAGACATAATACCAAAACAAAACTGCCATCGACAGCACAATATAACATAAAACATCATATACAGTCAGCATCATAACTCATTGGATTTTGTCGTGCTACTGCTCAACAACAAACATTTTCCCAAGAGTTTGTCCGCCATCTTGTTCTTTCTTTTTGTTCTTGGAAAAATTGATCTATTTTAAGCTCTTTCTAAGTAAAAAGAAAAATTCCATTTTTGGTGCAAACTGTTTGACAACAACAAGACAAAGGCGCAAAACGATACAACGGAAAACCGAAAAGTGTACTTTGTTTGCGCGATCACTTTCAACGACCGACCAAAATCACTGATCTCATCGAAAATCAAAGACTGTTCAAGGTAAGTGTTTGCGTAACATTGTCTATATTTGAGTAGACAAACTACTTATACATATCAAACTACGTACATGAGAACTAAATTTTAGCCTAAACATTTTTCTACGTATTAAATTTGTAGAAGCCAAATTTTGTTTTTTAACCGGGAGTAGTGAGGTTTTCGGTTAAATACCAGTTTTTGCGTCTTTTTTTTACCGTGCGGAACTTAATTTGACCTTATTATGTCTGGTTTTTATGTGATTTTTATGTGGATTTGATGCGATTTTTATGACTTTTCGCATTCTTTTGTATGTGCGAAATGTGATGATTTGCTTGATTTGTCTGACAGATATTTCGACCATTATCACGAATCACAATTTCAACCCCTTCAAGGCCTATTTGACCTAGTACTTTTTTGTGCGAACAAAACAAGACATTCCGTAGACAATGGAACTCGCCAAGTCAATCTCGTCTCATCGCGCGCTTGCAATCACAATCGTAGAGTACCGCAAATATTATCATCATTAGATATTTTTAAGATAAAAGTAGTACACTCTTTCTTCTTTGTGTAGAAATTGTGATAGACAATAAGGGTTGCTTTGCTCTACTCTCTAGTTGCAGTTCCTGTAGGTAATGGCACTACTCGCTCTCAAATACCTTTGAGGTAGAGTAGGTAATGCACTTTTATATGTGGACACTAATGTGCGTGAGTCTTTCATATATAAGAAGAGGACTCTTTTGTTAAATAAGGAGAATTTTCTAAAGGAGAACGCAAACACGCAAGGAGTAGACTCATAACCGAGTCTCGGGTATATTTAGGGTTGTTGTTTGCGTTTGTACGTAAGTTGCGTGAGTTTTGATTTTGATTACGTTTGATTTAGTCTAGACATCTTTGAGTCAGTCTACTAGATTGTCGCTTGTTATTTGATTTTGCTGGTTAGTTGGCTAATTATGTAATGAAAGAATGTTGTTCTTGTCTATGTCATGTTGATTAATGCGATTCTGTACATACGATTCTGTACATACATTTCTGTACATACGATTCTGTGCATTCTTATCTTGATTCAACTGAATATTTTAGCAAAATATTTTGGAAATTGGCTTCTACTTTATTTCCTGATAAGTTTAGTGAGTTCGTTTTCCATTCGTGATATATACCGAGTCTTTGGTATTTCTCGGTATTTCTCGGTATTTCTCTCTCCCCTGTATGCACTATCTCTCCCTTATATCTCGTATTATTAGTTGTTCATGGGACTAACTACGCGTATAATCATTCAACTGTGTGTGTTTTTAAGCTAAAACCATACATACGTTTAATGATCCCAAACGCGCCTGTTCAGTGGTTCACGGGTGTGCATTTTGCGGTGCCGGGCAATTAACTGCATGCACCGACCACCGATTAAAGTGCCGGTAGACTAAATGGCGCATACGAAGTGAGTTCTACTTGCTCTGTTCGACTGTGACTACATAACTCTCATATGACTGAGAAGTGAGGGAAAAGGGAGAAGAAGAAGGGGAAAGAAATATTAATAATTTTTAACCTACAGGTACGCAATTAGTGCCGGTAGACGTATACGTATTTACCTTGTGCGCGGGTGATTCGTAATCGATCAATTGATGATAGAATGAATCATACATATTGATTGGCTTGGTTGAACATGTGATCGTGTCTCTGTGATTGGCTAGGTGTTTCTAATTGATTTTAAGAAGGGGGCTCAGCTGTTGGGGGATATTATGTCTAATAGCTCAGTGTTTAATGGCTTAATACCCTCGGGCTATAATTAAGGTTTTATTTTTAGGTATCAATGGGTTTTGTTAATGTCTTTTGTTTTTGAATGAGATTTGATTGATGAAAATGATACGTAAAACACAGTTTGATACTTTCTTGTGTTTGGCATTTGCTTTAAGATATTAGATGTTTTTGATGGATTAGTTTGCTATTAGTTAGTGAACACTAATGAATGGATAGTGGTGGTTATGATAATGAGTTAATGGCTCAAGGTTTTAGCGAAAAGATTAATCAATTAGTTAAATTTTTGTTTATATTTTGTCTAATATTTTTATCTCTTTCTTTTATAGATCTTATCTCTACACTTTATCTGATTCCATAATGATGATCAAAATTTTCTGAACAAACAGGAAAGCGTAGCTTATCTCACACAATTTTGAACGTACAAATCGAATGTGATTCAATAAACATGCTGACTCAAATAAGAAAGCGAAGCAGCAGCACAAATCCAAATTCTACTTCTCCTCCTCCTGTGTTATCTCAGTCCAGATCTACAGGGTGTCCACGATTATCATCGATATCAACATCAACAACATCCACAACCAAAATGGTGTTCGATAGGAGATCTACATCAAAAACAACCAAAGCATCATATCAAAACTCTCACCCTCATAATAGAACATCATCTATATCAAGGTCGTCACGTGACCATGTAACGTCATCACTGTACGGTCCAACCAGATTATTATCACTGATCAATGTAGTGCTGTGTATATTACTGCTCAACTGTTTTGCCATATCGCCCTCACTACAGGAAGCTTTTGATATCAGTAAATTAGAAGAATATAATTCATTGGTAAGAATTGATTCTGATTGGTCGAGTAAAAGTCCCCTTTACTCGATTCTCGAAACTGATTGGTCTATCAAAAGTCCCCCTAATTGATGCTTGATTTTGATTGGTTCTTTTTTTCCTAGGCCAACTGCATCGGTCAAATACACAAAGACTTTGAGCAATGCAACACAAAAGGTGCAGAGAAAGCGAAAGGATACATCTCCACAGTAGAACTCGGCGAGGAATGGTCCAAACGTCTCAAATGTTGTGGAATGTGGAAGTTGCGTGACTGTTGGATGAAGGCAGCCCGTACCAAGTGCACCAAAGCCCAGGCGGAACAAGTGTTCAAGCTGCCCCAACTCTTCATGCCAACCCTTGTGACTGAATGTGCGGACTACACGCCCGAGTCAGGCAAATGTACCGTGCCAATGTGGTTGATTGCATCTGTTGTGTCGGGAATTGTTTTCCTAGTTGGAACATGTCTCTGTGGAACTATTTACTGTATCCGTCGGGCGAAACAGTCTCGTACCAGACGTAAGCGAACCCACAATCGACATCGTCGCTCAACCGGTGGTTCGACCGCGATTAGTGGAACCCAAACTACCCAACTGATGCATTCGATGGCAAATGGCAAGGCCAACCACACGTACGCTGAGACCAATGGTGGCGCTGCTAAAAAGCCACATTCAAATGGCAAAATACCCGTGAATGGACAGGTGTACATGAATGGATCAGCGGCAAAGATGGCGCCCAATCCTACGATCAAAATTGATATCGATCCGGACGATGAGGAACGCAAATCACTCAACGGTCCGAGTAAAATTCCGCCAGTGTAGAAGATACTTCGAGAAAGTTCTCAGAAACAATTCTGGAGTGATCCTCCAGAAACTTTCCCTGGTGAACAATTTAGTCATTTCGAAAAAAAATCCCACCGGTGTTATCATTATTATCAGTGCAACAAAAAAAAGATGTTTTCTAAACTAAAGAAAGTTTCCTAATCTTTTCAGCGAAATTCCTCACCCTCTTCAAAACGTTTCAGAATATATTTCCGACCCAAAATTTTTTTGGAAAATTTCTTATCTAAAAACATTTTTTAGGAAATTTCATTCGCGAAAATTTTCCAGGAACTTTCCCGATTTGGGAAAAAGTTTTTGAAACATTTCTCAATCTTCAAAATTCTTTAAATTTATTCATTTTCTCAATTTTCATCTCCAATTTCTCATTATCTTCAAATTGCACAATCTACTGTCCAACAATTTTCCCAAAACCCTCAATCCACAACTCTCATCAACCCATCTCTCTCATCTTTATCCATAATTCAATTATCTCTTTTATTTTTTGACATACAATACTTTGAATCAATACATTAAATACAAAACAAATGAATGTGATGTGCCAAAAATGTTTGAAAGATGTGTGCGGTGGCGCCCACCCCCTTCTTTTTGTCCAAGGTGTATTTTGGTGAATATTCCGGGAACTTTCCTCCTCCTCTTTCTCCTCCTCCTATGTCCTTCCCTTAATCCCTCACTTTTATCCTCAATTTTAAGCCAATCAAAAAACATACACACGCTCCGACCACTTTTACCTGATCAACAAGATGTAAGATAAGATAAGACATATAAGACACGTTATCTATGTTATGATCTATATGTTTATGTGAAAAAACAATCGATTGTACTGAATACATCGATACTATCGATTGTTGAATTGGTTTGTACATTATACGAATTTAATAGAATGTACAAGTGATATTATTATTATTGTCATTATATTCTCTCACTGCACATGCGCCGTAACACACACAACCACAATTATATACAACACAATTAATCGATCAAATAATATATTTGAATATTTTTTTGGCGCGAAAATTTTGAATCATTTTTTGTTTTATTATTCTTTTTATTAATTTTTTATGTAATTAATTTCTTTTATTATTATTATTAATTATCATTCTTATTAATTATTATTATCATTATTAAAAATTATTTTAATTAATTAATTGATTTGAATTTAATTTTTTAATTTCCAAAAATTAAAATTATTTAAAGCACAATTTACAGGAAAATTAGTTTTAATGTACAAAAAAGTAAAAGGTGTGATAATTTAGGGGTTATAATGGATCATAAGGATTGTTGGACCCTAGACGCCCTGAGAGTGATAGATCTGGTTCGACGGGACTTGGACCACTCGGACTCGACTTCGACCCTTTGAAGACGAGTGCGCCTGCAGACTTGAACCATGGCTCGAGTGCTTCTTGCTCTTGTGCGTTTTGGATTTCTTTTTGGATGCCTTTCTCTTCTTGCTCGAGGTGGAAGGACGATCCTCTTTGGGATTCTCCACCTGGTCCCGATTTTCTTGGTCCCGAATCTCTTGGTCCCGCTTCTCATGGCCCCGCTTTTCCTGGTCCTTCTTCCTCTTTTTCTTTTTCTTCTTTGGATCCGAACCATCCGGACCGCCATCACCCTCACCATAGTAATAGTAGTACGCCCAAATGCATCCACCAATGGATCCAATGACCAGTGCCACGATCACTCCCGACACACAGGCCACAAGTGAACGGCCGGATCCGTCGTTCTCGGGATCGGGATCAAAAGAAGCGCCCGCAGCGACATCCGCCCACCAGTTGGCCTCTGCACTCGTCACGGCTGTCTTTAACTCGTTCAACTTGCTAGTTGTAGTCTTGTTTCTATCTCGGTAATAATTACTACGGGCTGTAAGGTAACGCTCCTTGTCAGTGGTGGCCAGGGTCTTGCGCTTCTCCTTGCTCGAAAAGTCGGGGCCCGAGTCAATCCACTTTTGTACTTTGGTCAGTAGTTCCACGGTGTGGCTGGATCGGTCCTCGAAGAGAGCTTCAATGCAGGGGTCCACGGTTTGGGTGGAGTGATGCTTTGCGGCTTTGGAGCGATGCTTTCTGGCTTCGGTGTGATGAACGGTTAGGAAGATGGTCAAGATGATGAGGATCCAGAGCGTCTGGGGCCCGATGATCCAGGGAGACATCTTGAAGGATGATCTTGAAGGAGAACGGTCTTGAATAAGTTGACAAGTCAAGTAAAACTTGCAAAAGTCAAGAGAAAACAGTTTCTTACTGAGATTTTCGATTTGGGTTTTAGTGTTATAAAGAGATTTCGAGAGAGACATTTCGAATTTATGTTTCGAAAACGAAAACCCATCGGTATTATAAGTGCAAAACAATATTCACGATTTTTTTTGTTACAGGAACGTTCCCAATCTTTCCATGAAAATTCCTCATCCTCTTCAAAAATGTTTCCCGGATAAGTCCAAAAGATCAAAACACACTCAATGATAATGATAATTTTAATAATAATAAAACTACATAGATCCAACTATATGGATCATTCGCTGGATCTCGAGTTACGGGATCCTCAGTTCTCAGAAGCACTCGGGTCCGACGAACCAATGGACGCTGCAGCGGCAAAGGCTTTCTTGATTATAGCCGATCCAGTCTTGGAAAGCGAAGACAGCTCCGAAGATAGGGAAGACTCGGTTGAGGTTTTGGGATTTTCGCGACTTGGATTCTTCTTTGGATTCGGGTTAAAGGTTCCGTTCTTGAAGTAATAGTAGCCAATCAGGGCGCATCCAGTGATCAGAAATAGGGTGACCAGTAGTCCACCGATAAAGAATACAAACTCGTAAGCTCTAGGATTTCGATCTAGATAAGTTGTTCAATGTTAGTTTGATATTAGTTTGATATTAGTTGGATATTCACCTTCACTACACTGAGCCTTGACCTTGTCGAGCCACGCATCGAGTGACGCCTGGACCTTGTCCTGGTCAGCCGTAGTCGGATTCTTCGTAGCCCAGTAAGCGCCAATCAGGTGATTGTACTCTCGCTCTTGTACCTTGTTGTTGTACTTGGGCGCAAATTTAACGTTGTCCAGAAATTGGGCTGTTTGGTTGATTCGGCTTCGGAAGAGCACTTCTGCGGGACACTCTTTGGCACTGACCAGATACGAGTGATCCAAAAAGATGATCACAGTCAAGGTGATGAGGATCCAGTGACCAGGAGGAAGTGATGGGCACTTGGGAGATCGAGACGGGAGTAACATTTTGCAAGAAGCTTCGAGACTTGGGAAGATTTTTTAGAAATGAAAATACACGAAACAAGTCGAGTTCTTTTCGAATGGGCAAAATGTCGATTGATTTGTTTGGTTATATGTGTGGAGATTCAAATTCGAATTGGTGATTTTGTAAGAAATCATAAAGAAAAACATTCAATGACTATTTAGTAGCGCCATCTGTTGAGCGTGAAATAAAACTCAATATACATGAAAATCAACTTCTAATTTTTTATTGACTTTTTGTAATAGACTATTATTTAAAATAGCTTAAAATAATCACTTTATTCAAACCAATTATTTAAATATTCAAACTTGAATTTTAGATATCAATAATTTAAATATTAACCAAAAATCAATTAAAAATATCATACGAGAAGTTTATGGAAATACATCTGAGCTATTAAAGGTGAGCTACACTTGTTCTTAGTTTCTTGTTTCTAACTTATATAAGTTGATGCAATTAACCCGATTCTTGCCCGATTCGGGCTTGTAGTCGGCGCATTCAACCACAAGGCTTGGCATGAACAGCTGGGGCAGATGGAACACTTGTTCAGCCTGGGCTTTGGTGCACTTGGTTCGGGCTGCCTTCACCCAACAGTCACGTATTTCCCACATTCCACAACATTTGAGACGTTTGGACCATTCCTCGCCGAGTTCCTCCGTGGAGTTGTAGCTTTTCGCCTTCTCTGCACCTTTTGTGTTGCATTGCTCAAAGTCTTTGTGTATTTTACCGATGCAGTTGGCCTAAGAAGAAAAAAAAGAACCAATCAAAATCAAGCATCAATTAGGGGGACTTTTGATAGACCAATCAGAATCGATTCTTACCAGTGAATTATAGTCTTCTAATTTACTGATATCAAAAGCTTCCTGTAGTGAGGGCGATATGGCAAAACAGTTGAGCAGTAATATACACAGCACTACATTGATCAGTGATAATAATCTGATTGGACCGTACAGTGATGACGTTACATGGTCACTTGACGACGATCTTGATATAGACGATGTTCTGTTATGAGGGTGATGTTGATATGATGATTTGGTAGATTTAGACAATAACGACATAGATCTCCTATCGAACACCATTTTGGTTGTGGATGTTGATATTGATGATGATGATAATCGTGGACACCCTGAGAAGATGTAGAAGGAGAACAGGGAGGTGGATGTATAGGAACTAAGAGAGGTCCCTGGAATTGGGGTGGCAGAATACGAATTGGAACACGAAATATGAGATGATGATCAATGATGATTATGCTACTACATATGAACACATATACGACTTGGCGCCAACAAACAGAAATAATAATGCAATGTGTGTGTATGACGCCTTGACGCCCAATGCGATTTGTCTCAGTGTCTGTGTATGCGAGTGGCTAAAAAGTCAATTGCAGAGAGAAGCGACATAGACAGAGAAGAGAGAAAAGCAACAAAACATGACTCAACCCGCAGGGTACGAATGTCCCTGTATTGGCAATGCATTGGCCAATGCTGCTATAGCATGTATACAGCATGGTAAGTATACTGAGGTAGTAGTCTAATGTTGTGTGATTCCAGTGCAGGAGGGTGAGAGAAGAACGAGGAGGAGGATGATGAATAGAGTCCAGTTGAAGGCCATTTCATTGTGTAGTGTACTGTCCAATGCAGTGACGTCACATCATAATTCAATGCAAACACATTGCATTGCATTGGCTAATCCAGTCATGTGCATTTTGTGAGTGTAATTGAATTTTAATTTTAATGCAATCTTTTTGCAGCATAATTTTGTGGGTGTTCAATTAGGCAATGAATTTCTCAGGGCATTTTTTATTTAGTCAAATACATTCATTTTTCCCGCTGATTTTATAGATTATTGTGTTAAATTGTGATACAATGATTCAGTGATGCATCAAACATTTTACTTTTCACTAAATTAAATTTAGTGAAATACCATTGCATGCACTTTGAAACTTTAATTTGAATCTTACCTAAAGCATTTTTAATGGACCACAACCTTGGATCACACCCTGGATATTGG
Organism: Rhizoglyphus robini; assembly: GCA_023373905.1. Taxonomy (NCBI): domain Eukaryota; kingdom Metazoa; phylum Arthropoda; class Arachnida; order Sarcoptiformes; family Acaridae; genus Rhizoglyphus; species Rhizoglyphus robini. The sequence goes on along the minus strand of JAKIJQ010000051.1, from coordinate 809,066 downwards.
GTTTTAAGATCCTAGTTCTCAGAAGCACTCGGATCCGAAGAACCAATGAACGCTGTCGCGGCAAAGGCCAATAATTGAGCAGTATTTTCAATATTCATGAGCATTATAACAGTTAATTTTATAATTTTCATTGACAAAATGTCACTTATTAGACATTTTACAGACACTTTCAAATAAATACTGCTCAAACTATACTGCCCAGATATTTACTGACAATTTATATTTCCATATGCTCATTTATTAAAAATACTGCTAAAACAATTAAAAAATTTACTGCTCATTTAGTAAAAATACTGCTCAAATAAATAGCACCCTTTCTTTATTATCGCCAATCCAGACTTGGAATGCGAAGACAGCTCCGAAGGATTGGTGGATTGGATCCATGGATGCAATCGTGTTGTCATGCCTAATTAAATTAGATGAGCTTAAGATGAGTAAGCCAACTTGTGTCTATGAGTTTGTTTTTTGTCTCACAAGATGCGTAGTGATTTGTTTGTGCTCTGTTATTTGTTATGACTTATAAATGTTAATGATATTGTTCATTTTTTGGGTCTTAAAAAACGTTATTGATTTACAATGTGGAGTTTCACTTTTAAAGAAAATACGCGTATCAGTACTATATTTATGGATCTAGGTAAAAAAAATAATCAATTCATTCAAATTAATTTTTCCAACATTAAAACATGAATTTTAGATTTCAAGAACCTAGATATTAACGAAAAATCATTTGAAAAAATTATAGGAGAAGTTTATGAAGATTCGTCAGAACTGAAAGAGGTGATTTACACTTTTTGTTGGTTACATATTTCTAACTTACATAACATCAACAGCTGCCATCCGAAATTCAAGCTGCATTTATTCGTTTTTGTTTATCACAGGCCATCATTTGCAAATCTGACAGTTACTATTTTGTAACACAAAGGCAAATTCAATCTTTCGAATACAAATGGATCATTGAGAAGTTCAAGAGTACTGTTATTTGTAAAGAAAATTTTGAGATTATTTCAAGAAAATTTAGTCCATCTGACGAAACCGAATATGAATTTTATCTTTATCTATGGTCAAGTGCTCAAAAGAAGAGTAGGGAATATTTATCCCTAAATGTGAATTTTCTTTCAAAAAACATTGACAAAATCACAGCAAGATTTCGAGTATCAATACTCGACACAAAGGGAAACAAGTGGACTAGATGGGGTGAGTGTTGATTTTGTAATCTCGTAATTACAAAATTTTGACTAATACTAAAAGTAATTGAATTTTGCAGATGAAAAAGTGACGTTTAAAGCTAGTAAATGGTACAGTATCCCAAAATTGTTCCATCGTTCTTATTTTCAAACACAAGCTTTAATTGATGAATATTTACCAAATGATACATTAATCTTGTTGTGTGAGGTTTGCGATATGATCTTGGTTGCCTCATAATCTTTTGATTTAATGTTTTTAGATTTGGGTTGAAGACCACAAAGTAGAAGAACTCACAAGTAAACATAACATTTTGAGCTCAATTACACAATCGCCAATTCAAATGAGCAATGTCACTGTGCATGGATCGCATTTTCTCTTGAATCCACATCACAAATTGGTGGAAATGTTGAATTGAAAAATTCTTTCAATTAAAAATCACTTATCTAATATAACAATAAATCATGTATCAAATGTAAAAAAAATAAAATAAAATATTTTAGTTCGCTTTATTGATACTAGAGTGGGAAAATCGTTGTCATGACTATTTGAGAAAAAGTTATATTATGAGTGATAATGTTAAATTTCTCTCCAAGACTCAACCCACAACATATCCCCTCCTGCATTAGGCCATTTTGGAGTTACCACGGTACCGATCGGTACCGATCAATGTATTCGAGTATAGGTAATCTTTGCAAATGACTAATTTGTGCTAACTAATCATTCAAAAAATATTTAATTTCATTACTTGTCAAATACTCGTGAAATCAATTCATGATCATTCATTGAACAAACATAAAATTTTAAATGAAGTGAATTTTGGTTTTATCAAAACTTAAGTTTAAGATTAAGTTTTTTAAAGCAGGACGCGAAACTTTAAACATTTAAATGATGATCTTGAAAAAGGACAATATGAAATTTTATTTAAAATTATTTATCATATTAAACAGTGAGTGTGACTCAAACCTCAAATAGCATATATTTATAAAATCCAAGATTAAAATGATAGATTTTTTATTTGCGCTTGTAAATGTTTGAAACAAGAAAATGCGCTTGGGAATGTTTAAAACAAGAAAATTATCATTTATTTTGTTTTAGATGTTTGAATAAAAAAATCAGGCGGCGGAGACACCTGAAATCTTCAGGCTTGATTAAGCAAATAAGCAGATGACGATTTTAGTGAGATTTGAATTCTCAAAATGACAAAAACCCGATCTCCTGAGAATGACAATTTAAAATAGAAAATTGCGAATTACAGTTTCATCATATTATAATCACTTAATCTTTATTTTCATTTGTCATTTAAAAAAATTCAAGATGACCAGAATGAGAAACGTCATTCAAATTAATTTTCGAATGTATGAATTGACATTTCCAGAATTACCATATCCAGATGTGTAAGATTAAGATATATCAATTCGATGTTTTTAAGTGTCTAACTTTTGAATATCGGTCTCTTTTTAGTAATATTTAAAAATAACTAAACAAATTGAGTCAGACATCTACAGTCAATATTGTTCAAATTGATTGTATCGCAAAACCATAAACCATTAACAGAGGTTGAGAAGGTCAGGTCAGATTAGATAAGTTTACATTCAACGACAGAAATGTCATTTTTCTGAAGATAACAGGAAGATATCACATATCATGCGATTCCTTAATTATTAGCATTCTAATGACTCATAAATTGATGAATAATTAATGAGTGAGTTCGAAAACTCACATTGTTCCGACTAAAATTAACTATCTGTAAGGATCCAGCCGCCTGATTTTTTATTCAAACATCTAAAACAAAATAAATGATAATTTTCTTGTTTTAAACATTCCCAAGCGCATTTTCTTGTTTCAAACATTTACAAGCGCAAATAAAAAATCTATCATTTTAATCTTGGATTTTATAAATATATTTCAACCATTTTCAATTTGAAATAATTTTATTAAATAGAATCAATTTTTTAAATAATAAAACCACTCATAGGTAAAAGATACAGATAGATTTCAATATAAAATTTCAAAGCTGAAATCCAAAAAAAATCATGTTCTGTCATTAATTTACAGTCTAATGTCACCAAATATCAATACAAAAACAGTTGATAGACGTGAGAACGATGCTTTGATTGTGGTAAGAGTTGGGTTGATTTTGAGTTGATTTTGAGTGTTGTGGGTTAGATGTTGGATGTCGTGAGGTAACGATGATGAACTGGTTCGTGAATTGTTTACATCAGTTCATTGGGGATGAGGAGAATACAATTCAAAATAGTAACAAAGTGAAAATCACAACAAACAGCACATAAACACGTACACACAGAGAGACACATTTGTTGACGATATGAACTAGACTCTAAACACACGGATAAAGATTGGTCTGCCATATTGACACCGAGATTGCTTTGAATTAATCCACAAATGTCACAAAACACGAGATCTCAATCACAATATAAATTGAATCAAAGAAATGGCCAAAAGCCGCTCACAAACATCAAAACAAAAACAGCTGATCGATGTTTTGAGTGTAGTACGAGTTAAGACTTAACTGTTAAGTTGAGAGCGCTGAGATGTTCCATGCAACCAGGTGATGACGATAAAATGTTTCGTGAATTGATAAGATAGGTAACATTGTGGATAATGTGAAAAGTATGTTTAAAAACAATAACAAAGTGAATACACAACAGACAACACACAAAATCGTCATCCAATCACGTACACACACAGAGACAAGTTTGTTGACGTTGTGAAATAGGCTCGAAACAGAAGAATAAACGTTTCTGGACCACATAGCCACTGAGATTGCTCCAAATTGATCCACAAATGTCCCAAAACACGAGATCTCAATCACAACAACACACGTAAAGCACTGTTTGTACTGCTGACAGTAGACTTTCAAACTATACAGCGAGAGATTAGCAATGTGTTCAGAAAACGCGACACATGCCACAGCAAAAGTGGCGTGTCGCCCACAATTGGTCCATTCATATAGTTTGAACTTCCACTTTACACTTCCACTGCACACTTGAAAAACTTTCCTTGAGATATGCAACGCCGAATGGCATGATTTTTTATGGGCGCTAACGCCCTCCAATGTTTTAATGGGGAAAAAGCGTCACGGACACAGTCAAAATCATAAAAAATCTATAAAAATAAGCTTTGTTACTGTTCACAATTATGAATGGATTTTCTAAGTTAGCTTCAAATAAAAAAAATACAGATCGTAATTTTTTCAAGATCATTCGTTTGCCTTTAATTTAAGCTATAATAGACAAAAAGGTGAATAATCAAATCAAATAAATTTAAAACAAAAGTAAGTTTTAATAATGCAAATAAAAGTAATAAAATTTAATTTATCACAAAATTTGGAAGAAATTAAATTGACAATAAATTGCCGCAAAAATGAAGAATAAACTAGCAAATGTTCTAATTAGTATACTAATGGAGTAAGTAACTTTACTTGGCTTTGACCGAGGATGATGATGATCTACTCGTGGTGCGACTTTTGCTTCTGTTACGACCAGTGTCAAGGCTTCTATACTTTCGAGTGCGTTTGAATGAGCAAGTATCACGAAGGGTCGAGTTTCGAGTTTGGCAGCAGAAAACGACAATCAAAAAGGCAGCGACCACACCAACGACGACAATAATCGTAAAGTAGTTGTTCTCGGTTGGACAATTGCGCTGGTGAGTGTACAAGGGCTTGCATTTCTTGTAGGGAAGATCATAAAGTTTGTTCCAATACTGCAAATACTTGTGAACATGCTCGGGGGCACAGTGGCCACACATTTGGCCTACCATGCAGTCTTGCTCAGTGAACTCTGCCTCACATTTCACTTTATCTGGCCTGAGGTTAACCTCTTTGCAGCTTTGTGAATTGAGCTTGAGTTGCACTTGTGCGTTGCACTTGTCGGTGGCATTCGCCTGCTTGAGCACAGTATCACATTGGGCGAGTTCGGTCAAGGGAGAGTCGAAGCACTCGGTGAGACGTGGTGATTGCCATTCCTCGTGGGTGCACACCAAATCTGTGCACGCATAAAGAGGGAACCAGGCCTCGACCGCTTTGCGATATTCGGTCACTTGTTCCTCGGGACAGTGGACACATGCCAGGCGAAAATAACAGGTCAAAGTGAATTTGACGTACGTGCGGATAAATTGCCGCTCTTGCCAATATTCTACAATACCATCTGCAAAGGCATCGTCCATTTCAATCTTGAGTTGAGTAGAGTTGTCTTTTGCAGACTTGACTTGCATTGAGGTGAGTGTTGAGGTGTGAGACACATTTGGTCGCATTAGGCACAAGCGAATCACCCGTAAGCAGAGATGCAATGTTGTGGTTGTCGGTATAGTTCAGCACGGCCACTGGCTCCCAGTTATCGGGCATCGGGTAGAGGTTGTATGCCAGAGAGAGGTGAGAGGTGAGTTGCACGGTGAGCCACAGCAGAAAGGTCATCATCGTCAGGGCGGTCACAGGAGAGCTTGGGACAGACATAGGTTTGCTTGTATGCTTGGGTCAATTAGAAAACACAACACAAAATGACTTGCACTTAAAGTGATTGCAACTTTATGTAAAAGACAAGTTCTATCAATTATTGTTTCGAATACTGTTCTCGTGTTCAGATGCATAACTTTCGTCCCGTGAAAGCATCAAATTCGAAGCGCGTTCAGCAGATGGCAGCATCGATTGTTCATTTTCATTAATCAATCAATAAATCATTTGCGTTGTTGTCTTTACCTTCTGAACTCTAAAATGTAGAGTCTACATGTACAATTTACTAACCGAGTACGTCATCGCTGTATCTACTACACTTTTTTGCATAAGCAAAAGAGCACTCGGATCAGTTAATTATTTCACTGCTAAATAGATGGTGCCATCTTCAGCAACCCTATTCAAGAATTACTACTATATGATACAACTTCTCCAATATGAATATTATCTTTTGATCGAGACAATCTTATATCGCTCGAAATGCTCACAAAATTAAACAGACATACATTCACAGTGACACATCACTACAGTAGTGACACTACTCAATCTAAGTTGACTCTATTCTAGCCCTATTTTGTTGGTTTGATTCTTTTGGGTACATTGGTTAATGGTCAAGACTTGGGAGATGATTTTTAGATTGGTCAAAAATCTGTTGACCGAATGATCACATAAACATGTGTTTTAGAGGATTCCTATGAGACATGTTAGTCAGTTAAGTGTTTCCAAATGAATTTGCATGGCTAACGTTTATTCTCGGACAACGATTAAAGGTAACTGACCGCTGGTCAGTGTAACTGTTAGGGTGCATGCAGTCAATATGTCAAAAGTGAATTTATACTCAAAATTGCTTTTAGTGACATATAGAAATCAGTTTATTAGCTGACCACTGGTCAGGCCACTCTTGTGAAATGTTCCTCTCGTTTGGTTGAATAATTTTGTTTGTATTGCTAATTAGTAAATTTTGTTTGGTTGAGTTTGTGTTTTGTTGGTGAGTAAATGTCTAAAATTATAAATGATCAATCAGTGTTTAACTGTCATTACATTTGATTAACTAATTGCAGCTACCATGGTAAGGTCGAGTGACAACTGAAACTAATTAGTCTTCATGTTGTTGTGCACTTGTATAGTCGATCTTTATCCAATGGACCATCGCCAACAAGCACTCATTAAGTGTCGAATAGACAAATGAGGCACTCATATGCATGGTACCCACATGTGCATTGAAATGTGCTCAAATCTCTTTTCGCTCCCCTACTAAACGATCAAATTCAATGTGCAATTATGTCATTGGAAATGCACTTATGCTCTATGGGGCATTACTAACTAAGTTATGATGATATTAAATATCAAACATTGAGATTGAATTTGTGTGTCGTCAAACCAAACTTGTTGATGCAAATGTACACATTCATGTGTCGCAATTGTATTTCAATTTGCATTGAAATCGAATTATGTTCTTTATATATCCAAAGAGATATATCTGACAGCTGGCTAATCAAAACCTCTTGTGGTCCCTCTCGTTAGTCGAATCATTTTGTTTATATAACTAAATAGTTAGTGACTACTCGTTTGAAATGTTTTCAAATAAAATTTGAGTTTGGTCGACTATAGTAGACGTACAAAATGATTCCTCAGCTGTCACTGTCATTGCTGTGAGGTGGAACGACTAGCGAATTAGTTCTCGTGTTGCGGTAGTTGAGCAATTGTGAATGTTTATCTAGTGGATGATTTAGCAGTGATAATAGACAAATATTCACTCTCACACAAACAAACTCACCCACACGTACATCTGCTTGTAGTCTGTCCAATTGTGCGCTTCATCTCCAATATTGGTGCACCATGAAGTTTGCTAGTGCATCTTATCTCACAATCCAATTCAATGCGCGGACATATACCAGGGTATTAAGCAAATTACTCACATTGTACACCAACTGATCATGATGTATGAAATAGAAACTATATCTGCATGAGCCAATTTGTGTGCTTGTGCACGATTGCACCACAGTTCTCGACAACCAAACATTACACAATGTACATGTAATATATCACAGAAGTGTGTACTTGAAAAGGATAGAGTGCAATTGTAGACTAGGGATACCAATCAGTATATTCGAATATTCGAATTTTTCGAATTTTTGGGATTTTTGAGAGGTTCGAATATTCGGATATTTGCTCAAAATATCCGAATTTCAACGAATTTTTTTAGATTCTTAAAAGTGTCCATTTGAGTGTTGAAAACATACAAATTGGCTTAACATGACATAAGCAAATAATTTCTTTTCACAAATTTCCAAAAATTCCGATCATTTCCCCCAAAAGGACCTTTTCATCGACTCAATTTGGACACTTTCCGACCAACCAAATGGAGAGATCAAATCCAACTACCAAATTGAAAAATTTTCCAGTTCCAATTTTTAGGGTAGAAACCACCAACTCGATAATTGTAGATTAAGATTTGTTGGGTTATCCAGAATATGAAGCCAAATGATGAAATTCTGACAAAAGAAAGGTCCACAAAAATCCGATTCGAATATTCGAATATTCGGAATTTTGATAAATTTTTGATCGAATATTCGAATATTTGAAAATCCGAATAATTGGTATCCCTATTGTAGACTAATAGATCATGGGCAAATCGTTTATAAGTTTATTGCAACTAGATTGATTAAGTGATTAATAGTAACATAATATAAACTGGCCTGTATTGCATGTAATACACATTCAAACAATGTTGTTTATTACAATTTGTAATCGATAATTGACCGGCGAAGGTTCCACTTTCCCATCTGTTGGACGCGATGTCGATCATTCTGTGGCATTAGATCGTATCTGCACTGATGACGTGATGAACAGAATCGTCCAGTTGACACACATTGTTGAATTACAACATGTTTTGTTTCAAATTGAATATAAATACATACAATAATATAAATAAGACTACTCATTACAATTGTCAAGAAGTGACTAATGCAAATAAATGGTACTAACTCTAACTGTGTATTACTGTGTAATGAATCTAATTGTGGTGAATTGGGCGATTTGGCCGATTGAACCGATTAAAGTTGTGTCTAGTGTATGCTTCTTCTTCTGTGGTTACCACTCCTTCTACTGAACAGAATCTATAAAGAAGAGCAAATAATTGAATGTTTCATTAAACATTACATTTGATTAATTTTTATGTCAAAACAAATGAACCAAAGAGAATGAAACAATTAATACATACGGAAATGCAAAGTCGATTACCGGCTAATAGGTGAATCCATTTTGTTCCATGAATGGTCGTACGTGTTCCTTCTGATACTGTCGCACCGCTTCGACAATTTGATGAATGTTCACATCTCGATCGGCGATCTTTACGATCACTTTCATGAATCCTTCCTTAATATCAAAAGCATCCAAAAATTTGCAGTAAAAAGAAAGACTAAGTTTGCAAATGATGACATTCCAAGCAGTTCGAATATAATATTTATCAAAGAATTTTTTTTGAAAAAAATTATTATACTCCATGTACTGTTTGATGACGAAATTGTGGGCTAAGACAGACAAATGCAATATATAAATAACATTCTTTTGATTATATAAAATATCGAAGCCTTACCCTCAACATAATCCATATAGTCCAAATAATCGTCCATATCATCATCAGCCATCGCAATGGTGGTTTGGTTGATGGTACCATCACGGAACGTTTCATATTTCGTGACATACTCTGATATAAAATGTTCGGCGGTTACTGGAATTTCTTTGCCATGGTCACGCATATATTCAGCTTTCATTTCTGCCACATCAAACTTAATCCTCACATAGTAAACATTTAAGGCCAGTTCTAGTTGAGTCTGAATGTTGGGGTCGTCAATCAAATTGTAGATGGGTGTCACGTGACCATTGACGATCCACGGAAGCCTGCTTAAGCTTTGAACCCAGTCGTTGAACAAACTTGCCGAATTGGATTTGGATTTGAACAATTCCAAGTATGACTGGTTGCCACCAATTAGGGTTTCGAAAGTTTTATTATTAACTGTAAATTCCTGCATTACTTGGCTACTAGAAGCTTTGATATCGGTTTTAAAAGAATTACTATAAGTCCCTTCTGCATTGACCTTAATGTCGTTGTTGCTATACGAATTGATGTATGTTTGTTCGATATCTATCGATTGATAGACTCTACCTCCCATTACGGCCTGATCGAGAAAGTGCGTACCATATTTCTCAATAAAGTTTTCATACTTTGAAGGGTCGTCATGATAGTTCGTTGGCAGTTGTTTTACTGAGGCGATAAAATCTTCACTCAGTGTTGCCATGTGTCTAGTGTCTCGAAGTGCAAATAAGTAGGTCGTCGATTTTCGCGCCATCTAATAAGTTTCAAAACCAAAATTTCATATAAGTTTGATTCATTAAGAAGTTTCATTAAGAAAATGTCACAGTTTACTAACGAGAAACATCACTTAGACGCTAACTACATTTGCTTAAAAATAAATCACTCAGTATATCTTTGATTCGTTATTACATAGCTAACATAACCGAACTACTGATAAATAATATTACACAGAAAAGTTTCGCTCATGAAAATAGTACATTTTTTATTGGCATTCTTGAACTATGAACTATGACTTGTCAAAATGGGTATTTTCTAAAGTGACAATTTAGATAAAGAATTAGAGCAAAAAACGCACTTTTTGGTTACAAAAATTGTAATACAAATGGCCCAACGCCGGTGCGCGACTTTTAAATATTTTAGAAATATTCTAATCATAAATTTGAGCGAAGACATTTAGTGTATTCTAAAAGCTTCCTTGTGAACTTGTATTCAAGTCAAGTTCGATCAAAGGTCAGATCAGATCACTTTTGTTATACTGCAAAAAAATTGTAAAGATCAAAAAATAAATCATACGAAAATTGATATTTCTATAATATAATTTGTAATTCAAAAAGCTAATAAATTTAGTAAGAACTTTTAGATTGTGCAGCATACAACAGTAGTGAACAAGTTAATTGCTACTGACAAATGACTCATTGACTGTCTCGCTGGCAAAAAAATGACAACTGAATGACTTACTTGATACACATAAGCCGAATCCTGAAAGAACTTTCCTTCGGCATTCTTGATGTTGCCACTTCCACCTGCGGTGACACTTTTAGAGGTAGGAGGTAAGCCAGATAGTCCTACTTCAACAGCAAGCGAATCGTGATATTCCCGGCTGCCTCGGGTCAGTTTACTAAACTCAAAAGTACTGCTGACCGGCATCACCACTGGATTCTGAAGCTGGTCGGGTAAGATGTACTCCTGCGAGTTGAATTCATTGGTCCAAGTGACTTTGTCGTTGCATGTAAATTCATATATTTGTTTGCGGTAGCCGTTTGTGGGATCAATGTCAGTTGGGAACAGTTGCACCTTGGTGATGTCGATGCCTGATTGCATTTTGTCAAGTCCAGGAATTGGTGGATAGCACTTTGTCACAGATGGATGGTCAGACTCTCCTTCATCTGAGAGGGAATCATGCTCAACAGTAGCTCCAGTGGTGTCAAGTGAAAATGATACAAGTAGAACAAAAAGTATATAGTACTGAAGAATAATCATTTTCGAATTTGTTTAAAGGAGCACAAAAAGAAGGAAAGTGAAATATTTGAATTTGATTCAAATGAGTCGAACACAAAACGAATCACAACACTAATCACAACTCCAATCACTTGGCTGATTAAATCACAATCGAGGGATCGAGTGAAAAGTTCAAGTGCAGACACAACACAAAAAGACACGTGAACAAAACTCACAAACGATGCTGTTCTTTGGCTTGATTGGGCCAAATCAACACAAGTAAAGTCGCATTCGAATGCACGAATATATTTTGATTGAATGAGGTGTGAGCAAGTGAACAACTCTAGAATGAATTTAAATATTCCAAAACGAGTAAAATTCAATGTCACTTGATCGTAGTGGCACACTGGATAAACACTCATATTGAGCACTAGTTTCGACTGCCACTAGAACACCACAAGACACACCATCATACCTCCTCTCAGTTTGGTATCCATGTTTAGTTTTTTGACTAACGAATCTCGGTTCGTCTGCACAAATCACAAACATTCACTAATTAGTTATGTAAACAAAATGATTCTAATGAGATAAACATTGCACTCAGTGCAGGTTGTCTCGCTGGGCTCAGTGATAAAGTATATTTTGACAATTACTCGTGATAAACGTATTATCGCAAAGATTTTTTTTGCTTAAATCATTTATTTGTAGTTTGAAATTAACAAGTTTGTAAGCAACATACTCTCTGACAAAAATAAGTTACAAAATGTATTTACATGCTCACAAAAAAGTTGTCAAGTTTTGGTGTTTTGATGTTTTAGGTGAAATGAGTATTGGGCACTACAAGAGATTAAATGTATACTTTGACCTCATATGCCATGATATTTGTACTTATTATTCTACTTAATCTATTGTTTGGGCTATATTCCTATTGTCTGCAAAGTAGAAGAATAGCCAGGTGGTAAACAGTCACAAAAACATAAATAACCAAACAATTGCAACACACGAATGTGTACATTTTAAACCAACAAGTCAATTTGCCGCTACAAGTCCAAGCTCAACATTTACTAATTATCGTAATCGATTTGACAGTGGAAAATTTCTATACAAAGTCTGAGTATGCCCAATTTGAATGACGCATTGAATTTGGTCGTCAAGCGATAATTTGGCGATGAGGTTTGTGCAAATGTTCAATCAGATGTAGGTATGTGTCAGTATGAGTGATTCATTTGTCTGCACTTAGCGAGTGAATGACCTAAAGGATAGACATCGACTACACAAGCACACAACAACATGAGGACTAAATAGGTAAAGTTGTCACTCGACTCAAGTGCGCACACTGATAAATATTTTCGTACTTCTACTCACCAACAACAAAACACAAACACAACCAAACAACATTCACCAGTTAGTTATACAAACAAACTTATTCGACAAAATGAAAGGAACATTTCACTCAATCCATAAGTGGTCTAGCTTGACCAGTGGTCAAGGTTTTTTTGTATTCATCGCAAAAAAATAATTCGAGTAAAAAAGTTTTACATTTGACCTTTTTGCAGTACTTTAATGTGACATTGACCAATAATCAGTAACAATTGATCTTAGGGTAAAGGTTGACAATGCATGCATTTCTATTTGGCAAGACTCAATTGGAATTTCTTCTAGAAATCCTATGAAACCACATGAATGTATTTTGAATTCAATTAACACATTTTGACCAATCTAAAAATCATCTCCCAAGTCTTGACCATTGACCAATGTACCCAAAAGAATCAAACCAACAAAATAGTGCTAGAATAGAGTCCACTGAGATTGAGTAGTGATGTGTCACTGTGAATGTATGTCTGTTTAATTTCGTGAGCATTTCGAGCGGTATAAGATTGTCTCGATCATAAGATAATATTCATATTGGAGAAGTTGTATCATATATACATCAGTTATCGTTATAGTAGTAATTCTTGAATAGGGTTGCTGAAGATGGCACCATCTATTTAGCAGTAAAATAACTAACCGATCTGAGTGCTCTTTTGCTTATACAAAAAGTGTAGTAGAAACAACGATGACGTACTCGGTTAGTAAATTGTACATGTAGAGTTCAGAAGGTAAAGGCAACAACGCAAATGATTTATTGATTGATTAATGAGAATGAACAATAGATACTGCCATCTGTTGAACGCGCTTCGAATTTGATGCTTTGACGGGACGAAAGTTATGCATCTGAACACGAGCATAGTATTCGATACAATAATTGGTAGAACTTGTCTTTTACTTAACGTTGCATTCACTTTAAGTGCTAATCATTTTGTGTTGTGTTTTCTAATTCACCCAAGCCATACAAGCCCACCTATGTCTGTCCCAAGCTCTACTGTGACCCTTCTGACGATGATGACCTTTCTGCTGTGGCTCACCGTGCAACTCACCTCTCAGCCCTCTCTGGCATACAACCTCTACCCGATGCCCGACAACTGGGAGCCAGTGGCGGTGCTGAACTATACCGACAACCACAACATTGCATCTCTGCTTACGGGTGATTCGCTTGTGCCTAATGCGACCAAATGTGTCTCACACCTCAACACTCACCTCAATGCAAGTCAAGTCTGCAAACGACAACTCTACGATTGGATCAAGATTGGCATGGACTATGGTAAAATAGATTACGTGAAAAGACGGATGCTCATTCGCAAGTTTGTCCAATTCACGTTGACCTGTTATTTCCGTCTGGCCTGTGTCCACTGTCCCGCGGACCAACTGATCGAATATCGCAAAGCGGTTAAAGACTGGTTCCCCAATTTTCAGTGCCATGGTGGAATTTGTCCTCATGAGGAATGGCACCCACCACGTCTCACCGAGTGCTTTGATCCTCCCGTGAACGAACTCGCCCAATGTGATGCAGCCCTAGAGCAGGCGGCTGCCACCGACAAGTGCACCGCACAGGTGCAACTCAAGCTGAGCCAAAGCAAAGAGAACAACAACAAGCACTTTGATGTGAAATGTGAGGCAGAGTATGAGGATCGCATGTGCATGGTGGCTCAAGTGTGCGCACACTGTCAACCCGAGCATGTTCCCAAGTATTTCGAGTATTGGAACAAAGTTTGGGATCCTGTCTATGAAAAGTGTTGGCGCCATAAGGTGTACTTTGACTATCCAAAACGCGTTTGCACTGTTGCCTGGTACAGCACTCCTGTGAACATCATCGGCGCTGTGGTCGCTGTCGTTGGCTTTATTATCTCACTCATTTGCTGTCGAAAGTGTTTGGCCAAGCGCACTCGAAAGTATGGCAGCCTTGGTACTGGTCGTGGCAGCAGCAAGAGCCGCAGCACCAGTCGATCATCATCATCCTCGATGATCAAGGCCAAGTAATGTCACTCCATTCGCACTATTGAGCATATTGCATTTGCTCATTGTTGCTCTATTCTTAAGAATTATAATTATAGCAATTCATTTCAAATTTAAACTTTTCTCCTCATTTTTATTTTGTTAAAATAAATTTGGATTTTGTTTTTATTATTAAACTTGTTGTACTTAAATTTTGACTTGATTTTTTTGTGAATTCACTCTCTCAAACAACTTGTTGAACTAGACAAGGTTAATTTCCATAGTGTATTGAATGATAGATTGCAATGGATCATTTAATGAAACTTTAGTAGTTTGGATGATTTACAACACCAATCACTTGGCTGATTAAATGACGATCGAGGGATCGAGTGAAAAGTTCTAGTGCAGATATAACGAATGACATACTACATACTGCATTGAAAATTAATTTGAATATTTAGGCGGATACCGGTAAATAGATTCTGGTTCGTAGTAGTACCCGGAAAGCAGAATCTCAAAGCCTGGCTTACTGTTGGCCAGGTCAATGTACTTGCCCACCACTAGGTACACAAAGGGACGATCGATTTTGACCACCAAATCCTGTCTCACAATATCTTCATTCTTAACCGGGCTCTTTGGCACAGTTTGCATTCGAATCACCTGTTGGAAAGCATTCTTCACTGATATAGTCGTTTTGTTCCAATTGGAACCAAATTCAAAAACATTTGTCCCATTCAATGCATTCCTACCAAGAATCTCACCAAGATTCGTAATCTTTTCCTCAACACTAAAATTCGGAAAAGCGATTAAGGAATTACGCAGATTAACATGAACTCTAGCAAGTTGATCATTCAAGAGAGACGGTGTCATGCAGTGAAGCATCTCACTAATGTTGGATCGTTGACCAGGCATCATGATTACGAAACTATAGCTTGGATTCGAGTACGCAACTTGGACCATTTTCCAGCTGCATTTGGATCGATTTCGGTACTCGTGGAAACCAATCATCTGATTACCGAACCACATGGGCACATCGTAATAAGCGGTTTGATTGGGTCCAAAGAATAAACGTTTGCGAATGTTAAAATCGTGTTTCCACTGAAGTTTCAATTGGACTGTGGTGAACATTTCAAATAGATTTTGAGAGTAGTTTGATGAAACCATTAAGGGTTGTAAGGGGTTTTCTCTAAAAAAAATTAAAAAAAGGATATAAAGAACATTCTTGTTAAGAATCAAGATACAAACCTTTTGAACCGCTTCCATTGAGTCAATTCGGTTCTGTTGGACAAATCAAATTGCATCAATTTAGACCATTTCGCCCACTCATCTGAAATCAATCGATCTTTGTTGTTGTTATAATGAAGCATAATTTGTTGGAATTCTGGTTCCAAATTCTTTGTTTTAGTAAATTCACTAACCAACTGCCAAAGAACCGTTTCACGACTTATCTTTGTCGCGTTTGGACTCTCCTGCAGGAAAACAGCTAAACAACGACCGTACTTTTGAATTTGAAATTGATGACAAAGCTGTACTTTCTCATTTCTAAACAGTCTTCCCTCCTCTTCATCTTCCTCTTTCTGCCAATCGAAAACGTCCAAATAATGCAGACAGCGCTCCAAACTCGATTCAATTGTATAATCATCAAAAGCGAGACACAATTCACGTGCGTGTGAGTTCATCGCTTCATATCGCTCGTTTGCAGTTGGATCAAATTCGTCGGGATTCTCTTTTGAGTATCTCGTATCTTTGTTTTTGATGTATTTTGAGTTAGCCAAACTCTGTCGACATTTATCATAATTTGTGTAGTAAGTGGCCGTCGATAAAATGCTTTTCAGGAAACACACTGGATGCTGGAAGAAATCTTTCAATTTGGTTTCGTCTACACCGCGATTGTTTAAAAAGTAAAATTCTGTACGATTTGCCATATCAATATGTTTTTGAGTAGTGTTTGAGGAAGCAAGTAACCCACCAGCCAATTGTTGTTCTTTTTCTTGAAGATATTGTGAAGTGATGTTCCAAGGTGCCACCATTTGGCCATTGAATATGAAGTTCGCAACTTGGTTTGATTGACTTTCAGTGAGATGAGGCGACAGGGTCAGTAGATTGATCTTGAGTGCTAGTGGGGAGAATGCTCGATTCGAACTGCCATTTATTGAAAGTTCGCGCAAAAGCTTCAATGCAAATGCTGAACCGTGTTGGGACCATTTGATCGGTCGGTTAGGTGGATTGAAGTAATAGAATGGCAATAACAAAATACCTTCGGTGCACAAAGTACAAAGTGTTGCTACTATATAACAGAAAAGAAGTGTGAGCAATTTCAGATTTTCCATTTTTGAAATTTAAAATTAAAATTGAAATTGTATTTTGGTTTAAATTAAAGAGCAATTGGACAAAATCGAATGTAAACTTTTCAATTTATGCTTGTTGGGAGTTGAGATTGGCCTTTAGACTATTTGATAAAATTTTGAAATGCGTATTGGAAGTGTAAAGCGCAACGACCTCAAGTTCAAATGTGAAATGTTTACTTTTGTATACTTTAGAATACGTAGCAACGAGTTTGTTGATTTCATTTGAAAGTTTCACTCAAGTCACCAAAATATCAACATCAAACAAATGGCCAAGTTGAACGCATTTCATGCATCTTTATTTTTCTCGTACATAAATCGTAAACTAGCCAAAGTCAAACAGACAAACCGTGACATTCTGATATAGACAAAGATTAGGCATAAGGAAACCTTGAGAATGGAAATTTTGTACATTTTGTTTTTTGAACATTTTAATTTTAATGTTAAACACGTGTCTCACAGTAGTATACACATTTACATGTCATTACGTAAAATTATTATAACAACAATTAAAGGAATAAAGAATTAAGATTAAGAGAATAATTTATGCAGGATAAGTGAATGTGTATACAAATAGAAATTCAATCGAGGATCGAGTAGTCAGTTCGGAGGGATTCTCGTCCGAAAGAAGTCTTCAGTTGACAGAAAAAAGTCGAAAATTCGGCGTCTCGATTTGGTTGCTCGATATGACTGGTGATTTTGATGGAAGTCAAATTGGGGAACGAGTGCACAAGTGGATGGACCTGTGCAGGTAAGTCGATTTTGATTAAAGGATGATAACGACGAACAAACTCCAAATCGAGTGCCTTCACCGATTCGACTGGTTTGACGGTGGACGGATCGAATGGTTGGACAAACAGATTCTTAGTGATAAAGATAGAGATATGAACCAGGGAGAGGCAGTGTCGGGACAGGGCGGTGAGTAGACTCGATAGGAATTGGGAGCAATAGCCGTTAATTGTGAATGTGGTGAGTGAACGAAATTGGCCAATTGACTGCGCAAACCGTGGTAAATTGTTCAGGTTGAGTTGAGACATACAGTCAGGAAAGTGAGTGTAACGATTTGCCAGTGGCCAATCATGGAGCATTGGCCGCCAATGGCCAAATGGTTGAGTCCAGGGATAATGCCCAATGGCAATATGTTCGAGTTGTGACACACTGTCAGTCTGCTCCAATTGACGTAACACATCAATCCAATTTGATGATAAATCGAATTGTGAGAAGTAGTAAAATTGATTAATTCGGGTCAAAAACTGCATGTTTCTGTAGCACATTATGCCGAAAAGATTTGAATTGGGCGACTCGAGAGTGACATGTTCGAGTGCAGTCATCGAGTTGAGTGTACGAATCACCTTGCGAATGTTCGACCTGATCACATCGGAGGACTCGCCTCGATAGTTGAAGTACAACTTGATAGTGACCACTTGACTCGAGTACAGCTGAAGTAGGTCAATCAGTGACTTGTTCACATTCTGAGATGAAATGTCATCGTGAGCAACGATGAGTGTGTTCAAATTAGGAAATGTTACGGCCAAGAATCGAGTGACATTTTGATCAAAAGAACGGAGTTTCACTTGGTTGTGCTGCAGAAATCGGTCATAGTCCATCGGTTGACCATTCTGATCGATTCCGTGTGGGATGAATTTTGCTTGGTAATAAGATTTGGTGAGCAACTGCACAGGTGAGTCTCCTTGCAGCAGAATCAGCACTTTACGTTGTCGAAAGACGAGTTGTTGATTACGCAGCCAAGCACGGGAAACACGTCGACAGGAAAGTAGAGTCGAGCTGGACAGACGGACAAAGATGAGAAGGTAACAATCGTCGGGCAGATTGGCGAATTGGGTCATTTTGAGTGGTGATCGATTGACTGACTAGGTTGGGGAAGAGAAAAGAACACATGTTAGAGTATGAAATTAAATACAACAACAATCTATAGGGCAACTTACTTGATGTTTGATTACTGTTGTTGGATGTACACAACGTTGTGGAAGTGTAAAGTTGAAAGAGGATAAAAACAAAGCGAAATGATGCCGAGACGAGTTGACCAGAACAGACCTAGGCGAGACTAAATTGTGGTCACAAGGAAGGAGGAATGCAATGGCAAATCACACAAAATGTGAGATCGAAATCAAGTCAGCCAAAGTAGAACTGTCGCAAAGTGAACACGAAAGTGACAATGCAGGCTTTTTATAGTCTACAAAACACAAAACAATCGTGATTGTACATGACATGTCACAGCGCTAGCGCCACATTGAGGTCATGTGTCTGTTGTGAATGCACTCGGTACAGTGCGCACTTTCACTGCTTTTAAGTTGAGTTGAACTGTACCGTCACTGTCACTGATCATGACTTTGAGTCATCAGCATAAAGACTGCTGAGTTTGACCATTCGGTTGACTATTTTGCTTTTGATTTGAACACGTGTTTTTTTTCATTTGATTCATCAAAACTATGATGCCTTACTCATTTTTTGATTTTGATTTTATTTGCTAATTTGCATTTAAATTAAAGTGCTTTGGGAAAGTTGATCACCAAAATCAATAATATCTCAATAGCTCATTCGATTTTAAGTGAAATAAGTACACGGGTTTTACTTGGGTAGAGCCAAAGGTAAAGACAACAACGTGAATCACTTATTGATTGATTAATGAAAATGAACAATCGATACTGCCATCGATGACAGATCTGTTGAATGCGATTCGAATTTAATACTTTTGATTTGAGACAAGAGTTATGCATCTGAAGGCAAAAACAGCATTCGAACAATAATTGGTAGAACTTGTCTTTTACATTGCATTCACTTTGAGTGCAAGTCATTTTGTGTTGTGTTTTCTAATTGACCCAAGCCATACAAGCCCACCTATGTCTGTTCCAAGCTCTACTGTGACCCTCCTGACGATGATGACCTTTCTGCTGTGGCTCACCGTGCAACTCACCTCTCAGCCCTCTCTGGCATACAACCTCTACCCAATGCCCGACAACTGGGACCCTGTGGCGGTGCTGAACTTTACCGACAACCACAACATTGCATCTCTGCTTACGGGTGATTCGCTTGTGCCTAATGCGACCAAATGTGTCTCGCACCTCAACACTCACCTCAATGCAAGTCAAGTCTGCAAGCGACAACTCTACGATTTTATCAAGATTGACATGGACAATGCGTACGCATCGTATCGAGGTATAATAGAACACGAGGAAAGGCTTGAATTGATCGACACGTATGTCAAATTCATGTTGACACTCACACCTCAACACTCACCTCAATGCAAGTCGAGTCTGCAAGCGACAACTCTACGATTGGATCAAGATTGGCATGAACTATGGTAAAATAGATTACGTGAAAAGACGGATGCTCATTCGCAAGTTTGTCAAATTCATGTTGACCTGTTACTTCCGTCTGGCTTGTGTTCACTGTCCCGCGGAACAAGTGACCGAATATCGCAAAGCGGTTGAAGACTGGTTCCCCAATTTTCAGTGCCATGGTGGAATATGTAATCACGAGGGATGGCACCCACCACGTCTCACCGTGTGCTTTGACCCTCCCTTCACCGAACTCGCCCAATGTGATGCAGCCCTCGAGCAGGCGGCTGCCACCGAGCAGTGCGCCGCACAAGTGCAACCCAAGCTCAACCAAAGCAAACATGACGTTGCACGTCGAGTGAAGCGGGATGCCGAGTATGCGAATTACATGTGCATGATGGCTCAAGTATGCCAACACTGTCTGCCCGAGCATGTTCCCAAGTATTTCGCGTATTGGGACAAAGTTGGCGATCTTGCCTTGGATGAGTCTTGGCGTTTTTGGTCCATTCCCAAGCGGAAATGCACTGTGGACTACACTCTTAAGAATGTGCTTATCATCGGCGCTGTGGTCGCTGTGGTTGGCTTTATTATCTCACTGATTTGCTGTCAAAAGTGTTCGGCCAAGCGCACTCGAAAGTATGGCAGCCTTGGCACTGGTCGTAGCAGCAGCAGCAAGAGCCGCACCACCAGTCGATCATCTTCATCCTCGGTCAAGGCCAAGTAAAGTCACTTACTTCTTGCATACTATTGAGCATATTGCATTTGCTCATTTCTTCTTCTTCATTTTTGCAGCAATTTATTTTCAATTTAATTTCTCCCAAATTTTGTTTTAAATTAAATTTTACTTTTATTTGCATTATTAAAACTTACTTTTTATTTTAAACTTATTTGATTTGATTCGTTTTTGCCTATTATAGCTTAAATTAAAGGCAAACGTATGATCTTGAAAAATTACGATCTGAAATTTTTATAGAGCTAACTAAAAAAATCCATTCATAAATGCAAACAATAGCAATGTTTTTTTTTGCTAATTGAGGTTGTCTAAATCACTCTCGCTATAGATGAGTGAGTATCTTGCAAGTAATTTGACTTGTTCGTTATATGAGTTAGGTATTACATTAGATTTCAAAGGTCAACAAGATTACAAATTTTGCAATACAAACAAGAAATAAGAGCTGATGTAGGATAGGATCTAAATAAATGAAAAAGATTAAACGTAAAAACCAAGTGGATTACTTTACACACCACATAATATGTCTTTGAGGTGATCCGATAATTTCCAAACAATTTAAATGCAAATGGATGAAACCGACGAGCAGTTTGAAATGTTTCAGTCTGTAGGTATAAAGTAAAATAATGCTTTTAATTTTATTACTTAACATTTCAATTTATATACCTTAACCAGTCTAGCTTTATTCACAAATGCGCTTCCACCTTTTCGGCAAAATTCCAAACAAAACTGTCCATTCAGCAACTCGAGTTTTCTGTTACCTTTAGCTAGGTGGGCACACTCGTGAGTAATGAGAAATAGAAATGCGTTATTCACCACAATTGTCTGATAAAAAATTTGCTTTTGAATGAAGCCAATTTGCGTGTAGCAAACAATGTAAATGAGATAGCACTGAACTGTGATGTAGAATGGAAATATGGCTGACAAAAGTGGCAAACAGTAGCGCACTTGTTCACGTATGACGGTGGCCAGATGGACCGACTCGCAATTGACTTGACTGTACAGTCGCCAGCAAAGTGGCAATGCCCCACACCGATTAGCGCACTTGATCTTGGCTAAATTTGCATTAATTTTTGCAAAACGTGTGAGCAAAGTTTGCTGTCGAATGGCAAGATAACGACTGACAAGTATTACGTATAGTAGCACACCATAAAGGGCTGAAAATATAAGGGCTCTGATTATTTCAGACTGTAAAATGCCAAGTATTTTGTTACCGTAGCAAACATAGAAAACCAACAGCGGAAATAGAGCCAACCAGAATACAATCGAACCATAGGTGAGCGAGTAAACCGAATTGAAGCAAACATTCGCCAGGAAAAACACATCCATGCACAGAATGGACAACAAAATGACCCACTCAAACACAGATTTGACTCGACTGTGATTGCGTAGAATTTGTTTGGACTCATCTTGGCTCAATTCTTAAAACAACAAAACATTAAATCACACACACGAGAAGCGCCATACCTTTGGAGCCAAAGTAGATTTTGCCGTCAAGTTGAACAATTTGTCCTTTGCCATGCACAGAATCGGTGAGCACCAGTGTCAAGTAAATGCCAATAGTAGCAGCCATGTCGGTCACAATGCCAAAATCCATTTGTGACCAAATCGAGCTGGGACACATTTGGTGGGTGAATATGTACGGACTTGTGGACAGTGCTGCCAGGCTGGTTACATTCTGCAACGAACCGGTGCATTCATACTGCAAACCGAACGTTCCATACAGGCTGGCTAAAATAATGAACAAAAGAATAAATTTAAAATGACCATTTGGTACAAATTGGCTTCTTTGAATGTCGTTTGACTCGGTTGAATTCACTTTTGCTTGAATTGGATCAATTTGTGCACGCAGAATGGACAAATGTGAGTGCATGGTGAGGTTTGTCCATTGTTGAATGCCACTGAACAGACCGGTCAACTTAGAGGTTGTCATTGTCACACACAAATAAAACAGACAATTTGATAATGATAATAAATGCTCAGAACTCAACTACAATTTCGTATAAAGCGGTGTGCCAACAAATGAAGGACTTTGAAAAAGGCCAAAGCTTAATGATTTTTGAAATAATTAAAAAGTTTTTATTCTTATTTTTGAATAAATGAAATTGATTTTGAATTAGTAAAATTTAAAATATTCAGAAAATACAAGAATTAAATATTCACTATTTGTTGTTTGAAATTTTAAAATGATTATTTTTTACATACCCAAATATTTAAATTATTGAATTATTACTTTATACTTTGTTTGTGGTATTATTCGATTAATATTTGAAACTTTAATTATTGCTTTATTGATTGGTCGAAATTGGTCTTCGGTTGTTTAGTTATTCCAAGTTTATCTGGCAAGTAAATAAAATTATTTTAGCTATTAAAATATTTGAAATTAGCTATAAAAACAAATAGTTTGTATCATAATTAACGTGACCATTATTATGATTTATTTTTAC
The DNA here is from genome assembly GCA_023373905.1 of Rhizoglyphus robini. Taxonomy (NCBI): domain Eukaryota; kingdom Metazoa; phylum Arthropoda; class Arachnida; order Sarcoptiformes; family Acaridae; genus Rhizoglyphus; species Rhizoglyphus robini. The sequence continues at coordinate 785,744 of JAKIJQ010000051.1, read as the reverse complement.
CATTAAATAAATTTAATCTTGCCATATAACTGAAATAACTGGAATATTTCCAAATTGGGGTTTCTTGGTTTTCACCAGTCGAATTAATTATATTTTATCCATCAATTTGGGCATTAAGAAAATTTCCAAATTGGTTTAGTTGATCTTATTCCTCGGTTTACTAGAATTTTAAAATTTTAAGTTTTAACTAATTATTTGGCAATTAATTTTTCTTTGAAATTCTGTCAAACTGAAATTGAAACGGAAAATTGCACGGTATAACCACACAATCAATTGGCCGGATAAAATGTACGACTAACTATTCAAACTAACTGTCCGATCTACGGCCGGGCCTATCAATCAATTGTCAACCCGATCAATTGTCCGGTAATTGGCCGGACTGACTTCTCTACAGAGAAGATAATGAATTCTCTATAGCGAATGTCATTTTCTTCACCATACGAGAAGAATTGTGCCAAATTGCTTCTATAGCGAATCTAGCTTATTTCTCTATACCGAAGTTGTGAACTTCACTATAGAAGAAATTTTGCCCATTTCTTCGGCATAGAAGCAAAACTCGTGGACACTTCTCTATTGACGCACACTGGAGTTTTGTGTGTATACTACGTAGTAAATGTTGATTTAAATATGTGATTTGTCATTGGTGTCATTGTGATGCGCAATACGTGCATTCGATCAATCATTCATACAAAATCTTTACATTCCAACAACATTTTTCCACATTTTTGTGTGGTTATGTGTTTGTTCATCATATTAACCAATGCTCGACATATGATAAATTTCATTCACTCAACATCTTCAATCACAGAACCATCATGGCAAAACAATCGCGATGCTTTGCACTAAAACGAGCCATTTTGATGGTGGCTTGTGCCATTGTTATGTTCTTTGTCCTTTTATTTGGTCTTATAAGATACTGGTACTATAGTACTGGCTTTTATCCTTATCAAATCCAGTTCGAACATGGTACCTTTACTCAACTAGTCACTGGGGCTGAGTTGGCGCGAAGTATCTTGGACATCGATGAAACTTGGTCTATCAGTTATACTATAGTATATATATAAATGGAATATTTGTCTGCTTCTAATAACTCTAACTCCTCTAGCTCATCTAGATCATTTGGATTCTAATTGCTTGCATTGCTTTTTTGTACTACAACGTATTTGGTGGATTTACTCAAGCTGAGTCAGTGAGCCTAGAGCCAAGCAAACCAGGCCTACTGTCACACGAATGGACTATTGAAGACTTTGGCGACTATTTGAATGGTGGGAAAATGAGCTGGAAAAAGAAGTTGAATTCAAAAGAATTCTCAACCAGTGATGGAAGTGTTGAATTCTATCTTAGTTTGCACCCAAATGGAAATGGAGTGGAAAACAAAGATCATCTTTCGGTCTCTTTACATCTGACGAAAGAAAGTGATGTCAAGTTCAACTGTACATTCTCTCTGGTTGATGGATACTTAAGAAAGCACTTCAAATGTAATATCAACAAGTTTGATTGTTGTAAATTAATATACAATTTCTTTTCTAGCTGTCATTGATAAAGCATTGCCGAAAGAAGGATTCGGTTATCCAAAATTTTTTTCTCATTCAGATTTAAAGAAATCTGCAAACAACTATTTGTCTCAAAACAAGTTGACTATTCGTGTCGATGTAAGTGAATTGAATCAGTTGTTGCACAAAAACAGATTTTATTGTTATTATTTTTAGATCGAAGACGTCGATTGCAAACTAATTCGAGGATATCACGAAACTCGTTCAACCACCAGCACAAACTGTCATGTGCACATTTGGACTATCGAAAATTACTCTTCACTTGGCACTGGCTATGCATGGAAATGGGAATGGCAAGAGTATATCGAATCGAACAAATTTACAACATCCAATCGAAATTTACCTGAATTTTACCTTCGTTTGCACCCAAAAAGTGTCTAGGTTTATGATTACGTTTCACTTTATCTTATGTCGTGTGTACACAAAAGTGAAATTGTGTTCAATTGTACATTTGCAATTTCCGGCAATGGAGTGGCCACAATCAGAGGTAAATTGTGTCATTTATTGAATATACTTTTATTTGAAAATATTAATCTTCTTCAACAGAATTCAAGCATAAATTTGCCGATTCTAATGTTGGTTATGTTAAGTTTATTTCACTAGCTGATTTGTATGGTAGCAAAAATGGTTATTTGCCAAATGATAAGTTGACCATCTATTGTGTGGTAAGTAGTAATTAGATGGTAGACATTAAATTTGATCTATTGAGAAATACCGTATTTGTAGATTAGCGATCAAAATGAGGAGTTGATTCGTGGCTGTACAGTAACACGGTCGACAACCACTGATTCATTCTTTGGATGAAATTTCAACTTTACTTTACGAGTTATTCATTTTCTAAAATGCTAGAATAAATTTTGTTTATTTGCTTAAAAATGTAAATTGAATTTGTTAAGATTTGTTAAAACAATTTACAATTTGTTAATCAATTAATTCAAATTAATAAAGAAACTAAATCTTCTTAAATCCAAATCCAAAATATCTCTCCCAAAGCAATAACATTCATTTGCATTCTTTTTCATTAATTTATTAATTTAAAAATAAATACAAATCATCAGACATTGTGAATTGCATTGTGACATTAACATTGCTCAAACAACTGTTTTCGTGGGAATTGATTGAAATTGCCATTTGTCAATTCGCTTCATCTTGTGCAGATTAACAGATTGCAGATTGTTCCAAGTTGGGTGTCAGCGTTTACTCAACCGAAAACAACTGCGCAAATATATAAACCAACAATCTCACTAGCAGCCGGTCAACATGTGAACTGAAAGTCTAAGGTCAAAAGCCATTCAAGTTTTGGCCCAAGGAAATTGTGAGTTTCGTAATTTCTCTGGAAATAGATGCGATAAAGATATAAAAAACAAATTTAGAATTTAATTTTATATTTAATAACTCTTGTTTATTTATTTTATATTTTATTTGTCATTCTTGTTGGTTGTTATTTTATTTGTGCAAATAAAATGTAAATGAAACCCAATCATTATGAAAGCTAATTTGGAGTCATTTGAAGGTCATTAGATAATGTAATTTGTTGTGCAAAAAATATTGGAAATAGAAAAGAAAATTTATTACTATTGATTAACACATGTGTAATTAGGAAATTGTTTTTTTTTGTGTTAGCAATAAACATTTCTCAAACCAATGTTTCCACTGGTTCATCTGAAATTCTGTGAATTCGCTCAATCTTTACTAGATCATCCACATAGCTTGCAGTGAGAAAAAAGAGAGCAACAATGAAACACAATACAGGCCAAAAATGTGGTAAAGCGAATGTGACTGAAAGCATACCCACGAAATAGGACACCAAGAAGACGTAAAAGTGTATCAGCCGGTTAATATTATGATACCATGCACCGATTAGTCCAATGCCAAAATGGATAATGGCGACCAAAATTAAGAAGTAAAAGTATATAGTCCACAAGATCAGCCAGAGCTAGAGAAGTTAGAGTTAACATCATTGGCCCCGATGGGGCATAAGTCTGAGCGGGAGCTCACCCCCCGACTTCCCAAGTACTACTATCATACTACAAAAGTTTACAATACAATAGAAGCGTATGCACTGATGATGCAATGCATATCGCATTGAACTCAGGGGTTTTTTAAGAACACTTTTCATTGAACACAGTATTATTGGTTGGGGCAAGTTGTGTTCTGCTTTCTTCTGTCCAGTCTGTTTCGTTCATGTAGTGATTGTACATTAACTATGTTATTGTGAACAAGGTTCCAAAGATGATTTCTTCTGCGAGGAAAATGTCAATTGACTCCATAAAAAATCTTTCAAAAACCTACATAAACCACCGAGACGCACAAATTTTGCATATTGCGATCGGGCATCGTGCTTTGGTGGATGGGAATTGCAAAATTTGTTTCCTTTTTGAATTCGTTCAAGGATATTAGTTTCTCAATTCAAGGAATCATGGAATCTGTCTTGTTATCTTGTCAAAACTTGTATTCTCGTTCAATCAAGCAACATTGCAATCCTCAATCCTTCAGTTTCAGTACAATCCTCATTTGCATGCACTCACCCTATCTACCCTACCCCACCCGGACACGACGCGGTAGTTGCTGCCGCAACCGCTTCGCGTCGGACCTAACCGAATTTCGCAAGCCATTGTATGATGGTGTAAGCTAATTTATGACTGTGCAAGCAACATAGCAATCCCCAATCCTTCAGTATTAGTGCAATCATCAGTCCTTCAGTTCTTATGCATGTCGCTTCGCTTGGCCGGGCTGAGCCATCACTTGTTGTTGTCATTGTAGTTTGCTGAATCTTTTCCATAGAATTCTCAATTCCATTTAAGGAGGGACACGACGTTGCTAAAATATGCGAATGATTCCTATGATTTAAACGGGAAAAAGTATTGTACCTTTTTCTCCAGAACCAATTAACCGATTTTTGCCTACTATAGCTTAAATTAAAGGTAAAGATGTAAACTACAGAATTGACTAACTGAATTTTTCAGTTTAAGCTAAATTAAAAATACACGAGTTCAGCAAGTTACAAATTTGACAAAAACAAGAGTTTTTCAGTTTTTTATCTCCTGTCAGAGATCCTCTCACTGTCGGATTAAAAAAATATGAAAATTTCAGTTAGTCAATTTTGTAGATTACATCTTTACCTTTAATTTAAGCTATATTGGTTCTGGAGAAAAAGGTACAATACTTTTTCCCGTTTAAATCATAGGAATCATTCGCATATTTTAGCAACGTCGTGTCCCTCCTTAAACAAAACTTACATGACGACTCAATCACGATGATGCGATTCGCTAGATTCCTAGTACACTTAACGGCAAATGTCATCCGTTTTTGCCTTGACGATTCATGATCCTCTCCAAATAGAAATAGATAAAACTGTGGTTGTTGGTGAAAATTATCATGAGAAAATTTGACTTCACCGCTAATTGAGATTTCGATATTGTAGCGGTATCAGCGCTCGCCTGATGGCTCACGCTGTGATGACCTTTGATTGCAACCTATCTAGTCCCTAAACCTACTCTCGTGGTAATCTGTGATATTGCGTGTATGTAACATCTGCACTCGTCCAAAGCGAGTGCAGCACGTTGAAGTATAAATGTCCGAGCTGATGTACAATAAAGATCACTTATACACTCGCATGTCTTCTTGACAACTGCTATTATATTCATTTGGTACGACAACTGAAAATTTTATGATTTTGATGTCATTTGATCAATTTCAAGTTCATCTCACTTAATAATAACCAAAATAACTACAAAATAATTATTTTGTCATTTCTTAAATAAATAAACAATAATTTCCGTTAGTACATATTTTTCCCGCCAGGTGGCGTAAAGGTCAGATTTAAATTAATCATTTAAATCATTTAATCTTTGGTTTATCAGCAAAGCCACCTATTTAGTGCACATCTACACTATATCATGAGCTTAACCTGAAATTTTGGTGTCATTTGATTGAGTAGTTTTGGCTAGATAAATAGAACAACAAACACAAAAAGTCATGCTATAAAGTCTTCGCTCCGAAGACGAAGCTTCGCTTCGCCCCCGCTCAGACAATTAGAAGCAGACTGATAATAATCTAGTAAAGGTTACCATGCTTGAAAAGGATTTATCAGTTCTTTGATAAAAATCACCAAACTTTTCAATCTTATAAAAACCAATCAAAATTAAATGTGAAATTAAAATGACACAAGCCACCATGAAAATGGCTCGTTTTATTGCAAGGCATCGTTGGCTTGTCATGGTGCTCGAGTGTGATGTGATTGGAGATTGTCGAGTGAATGAGCTTTATCATATGTCGAGCACTGGTTAATATCATGAACAAACACACATATTATTGAATAATGTTGGAATGTAAAAATTTTGCACCAATCGAATGATCGAATGCACAAATTGCACGTCAATGACACAAATGACAAATCACATTTTTATGTCAACATTTACTATTCTTATGACTATAATCCAGATAACTTTTAATTTTGTAAAAATGTGATTAGATAGACATTTGCCACCCCGTACATGAATTACATATTATGAATTACCCGCATATTTAAGCGCAATATCATAAATGACATACAAAATTAGTGCGCAATAGCATTTGTAGCATTAATTGATTGATAATACAAAATTAATTGCATTCAATAAATCTTTTTAAATTGAAACTTTCAATCACGACTGAAATCTTTCAAAATTGTTTGTTTGTTTGTTTACTCAAAATGTTTTTCTTTTGCAAGCCATTTAATTGTAAATTTAAAGTTTGAAGATTACGAATATTAGAATGTAATTGATGGATTTACTCAAGCTGAGTAAGTGAGCAAACCAAGCCTACTGTCACACGAATGGACCATTGAAGACTTTGATGACTATTTGAATGGTGGGAAAATGAATTGGAAAAGACAGTTGAATTCAAAAGAATTCTCAACCAGTGATGGAAGTGCTGAATTTTATCTTAGTTTGCACCCAAATGGAAATGAAGTGGAAAACAGAAATAATCTTTCGGTCTGTTTACATCTGACGAAAGAAAGTGATGTCAAGTTCAACCTTCTGCGGATATATCCTCTTAAAATGAACATTTTCCACGAGCATTCGGTAAACAAATAATTGGAAATGCGCATGCGCCACTACAATAGCAGTAAGGCGTTAGAATCCTAAGAATCCAAAAATCTCCAGTTCCAGACAATATTTTGACTTGGGACCAAGACTAAAACCTTTCCTGGTCCAAGTAGAGTATCCATGCCAAATTTAATCAAAATTGATCCAGTAGTATTCATTTCCATAGCGAACACACAAAGAGACATTCAATTTTATGTATTTAGATTTATCATTCTTGTTGTTGGTTGTTGTTATTTTATTTGTGCAAATAAAATATAAATGAAACCCAATCATTATGAAAGCTAATTTGGAGTAATTTGAAGGTCATTAGATAATGTAATTTGTTGTGCAAAAAATATTGGAAATAGAAAAGAAAATTTATTACTATTGATTAACACATGTGTAATTAGGAAATTGTTTTTGTTTGTGTTAGCAATAAACATTGCTCAAATCAATGTTTCCACTGGTTCATCTGAAATTCTGTGAATTCGATCAATCTTTACTAGATCATCCACATAGCTTACAGTGAGAAAAAAGAGAGCAACAATGAAACACAATAACGGCCAAAAATGTGGTAAAGCGAATGTGACCGTAAGGCTTACAGTAAGCATATGCACGAAATAGGACACCAAGAAGACGGAAAAGTGTATCAGCCGGTTAATATGATGATACCATGCACCGATTAGTCCATAGCAAAAAAAGATAATGCAGACCAAAAGTATGAAGTAAAAGTATATAGTCCACAAGATCAGAATGAGCTAGAGAAGTTAGAGTTATTAGAAGTAGACTGATAATAATCTAGTAAAGGTGAAGTTACCATGCTTGAAAAGGATTTATCAGTTGTTTGATAAAAATCACCAAACACGTCAATTATACGGAAACCACTGGAAAATAAAAAGATCAATGCAATGACACAAGCCACCATCAAAATGGCTCGTTTTATTGCAAGGCATCGTTGGCTTGTCATGATGCTCGAGTGTGGTGTGATTGGAGATTGTCGAGTGAATGAACTTTATCATATGTCAAGAACTGGTTAATATCATGAACAAACACACATATTATTGAATAATGTTGGAATGTAAAAATTTTGCACCAATGAATGATCGAATGCACAAATTGCACGTCAATGACACAAATGACAAATCACATTTTTATGTCAACATTGACTACACTGATCTACAGGAATTGTCAATTTTAAGGTACTCGGAATTTTATGAGCGATTCTTACAGCATTTTTGACGTAGAATTCGATAGTCTGGACAAAATTGACCGTTTGACTTCAGTTTTTGAGATATTCAAGTTTTAAGCCCATTTTTGTCCAAATTTCGAATTTCTAGGCTCGAAACCAATTTAATGCTAATTTTTAAATTCTCATCGTTTTTCTGAAAATTTTAAGCACAAGAACGTCAAAATCGCTTAAGATTTACTATTTAAACTCGATTTTTAAAAATGATAAAACGATAAAAAAAATTGAATAATTTTTATAAGGTCATGAAGTTTATGAAGGTGATTTTTATCGTCTTTCCTGAAAAGTATCATCTTTAAAAATCGAGTTTAAACAGAAAATCTTATGCGATTTTGACTTTCTTGTGCCGATCTTGTAGCGATCAAGTTCAATTCCTGGTTGAATAGATTAGAGCCAGAAAAACAGAGAGAAGAAAGCGAACTGAACTGAGGCAAAAGGTGTGGCGGTATGGTCTCAAAACTCAGAGGTATAAACAATCTTGCTTGCCAGTTGAGGTAAACTATCGTATACTCATCGTGATGATAATTAGAAAAATACAATCCAATTTGTTTCAAATTAACGTTGGCCAAAGCATAGCATTTCAAAGATTGCTCAATAATATGGATGCTATTACGTGACTTGAAGTTAAATTCATGCAAATGACTAAGAATTGGAAGATCAATTGCATCTTGCAATTGAAATACATTAATAAATTGTGAAACACACACAGCAAAACTACGTCACTAAACTTTAAAATAGATTACACATTAAAAGTTTGCTAATTGAGACTTTGCACTTGACAGTCACACCTCTTCTTTTTGTTTCGTTTTCTTCTTCCGTCTCCCAATGGCCAATTAACTTCACATCACGTCTCATATATGATGAATGCTATATCGAACGTAAACATATTTTGATGACGCGCTATAATTGAAAGTCATAATACGACAATAAACTATCTTTCTAGTAAATAATAATGAGTGGTTTCACTTCTTCATAAAGGTAGCTAACTCACAACAAGGTATACCTCGTCGTTACCGTCGTTACCGTCGTTACGTCGTTACCTTATTACCTCATTACCTCATTACCTCGTTATCTCGTTACTCATTAGCTAAAAGTCGAGACATTGACATTGCATTTTTACAAAACCCCGTACAAACCCGCGTTCAGACATTCATCACTTAAGTTAAATTCGTTTGTGGTGATCACAAAAGCGTCCATGTGGTCAAGCGACAAATGTCTCATGTGTTTGATTTAAAACGTTGTGTATCGATTACGAAAACCAGAAATAAATACACACCATTCTATATGCAACAAAGTGCAACACTTTGTTTTGAATTTAGACACACACACACACACACACACACACACACACACACACACACACACACACACACACACACACACACACACACACACACACACACACACACACACACACACACACACACACACACACACACACACACACACACACACACACATCACTGTCATAAAACGATAAAAGTTTCCATTTCTAAATGAATATCATGAATATCATACCCTAAAATCTATTCAAACTCGTTATGGGTTTCATGTTTGTTTGTCTCTCGAAACTCGATTTCCCTTTTTGCTTTGATTGCCAATCGCCCACAAATCAGACACACAGACACAATCCCGTCATTATGTATTTAAGGAACAATGATGTACGTACTTTTGAGTACAGTTTGCACTTTTGTTGCTTGTCCTTGATCTTGAGTTTTGATGATTGGCTTTTTTCAAACCGTGCGTACGTTCGCAAACTGTTCTATTGTTGTGTGATGGGATCATTTCTATTTTTGATTTGATGATATCTCAAACTTCCCTCTCTCCACACAAAGGATATATTCAAGGATTGTGTCGTAAAAATTGATATCCATCTGTTGCTTCATGAATATTCATTCAAAAATCGAGTTTTGTTTTGCGAGCTGTAAATGTTTTTGTTTGTTTTTATATTTGTATTTAGTATATAAACGAATTGGCTTTTAAAATTCTTCTTCATTTAAATTTTAATCTTGTTTTTGTTTGGTTTGTTTTTAAATAGATTTGAAAAATGCTTGAAATTATGATCACCGATCAAAATGGAGATTTGCATAATGGAGATTTCGCAAACGTAAGTCTAGAAAACAGAAATGTAGATAATGAAACTCTCCAAAACAGAAATTTGCAAAACGAATTGATCGAAAGCGGAATCAACCATCAAATCAGATCAAAATCTAACTCTCTCAAGCCGAAAGAGATTGCAATAGCTTGGATCAATCTGCGATTCGAAGCAAAAAGCGGACTTGTGGGCAAGAGGAAGACAATTCTTCGTCGTCTCAATGGGTGTGCCCAATTCCACACACTCAATGGCCTGATGGGTCCAAGTGGATCGGGCAAGACCATACTGCTCAACTGTCTCAGCGGAAATGGTGGCTCGGGCATGAGTGAGGACTCTTTGATCTACTCGGTGAAGCCAACAGTGTCGTGTTTCATCGAACAAAATGTGCAGCAGTGCATTGTGGGACGGCTTACGGTGGCTCAAATACTGAGATATGCATTCAAATTCAAGAATGGCCTCAGTGCTAGTGATCAAACCGTGAACGATCATATTACGAAAACGATCAAAGAGTTGATGCTCACAACGGAAATACTGGATCGATTCTTTCAGGACTGTTCCGGTGGCGAAAAGAAACGAATTGCAATTGCACAGGAACTCATGTTCCTACAGAAGCCTTCGCTTCTCTTTGTGGACGAAGCCACCACGGGGTTGGACAGTTCGGCTGCATTCGAAGTGATCAAGTGTTTGAAAAATATGACAATCAACTACAAAATGGCCGTCATTGCGTCGATACATCAGCCCAACTCTGTCACACTGAGTCTGTTTGACCAGTTGTATGTGCTCGCTAAAGGTGGCATGGCCATCTATGTTGGACCGCCCACTATGATACGATCCAAATTAATCGAAGCAAATGAGTTCAATGTCGAATCGCCCATTGATTCACTGATGGCAATTGCGTGTCACGGGGCAAACAATCAACAAGTTCAAAATCTAGCCTCGTCCACCCTGATCCAGCAGTATCATCAAGTGTCAAGCCAAATCCAAGCTCAATCTCAACTTCAATCGAGTCAATCAAATCATCGGAAATCATTTTCACTCACAGATCTTTATCTTCAATGTTCGCGAATGTTTCGCGTAACATTCATCGCAAATAGACAAACTTTCCTGCTTTGTACCCTCCTGTACGTCGTGAACTTTATCCTGGTGGCGACAATTTTCAATTCTTCCGGCAAAAGCAGTGGCTGTAATCCACTTTCAAACTATAGTATCTCTTGTTCGGCTTCGCTGGAACTTGAGGTGGATTACAAGGAGAATCTGTTCAACATTGCTTACACCCTATTATACGTTGGATTCATCATCAGCTATGTTAGTACGGTGGTCTTCTCGGAGAATGTTCGCTACTTTAGGGTTGAACATCGAAATTGTAAGTTTTGATTGTAACATGACTTTTTTAATTTTCAAAATTTTGGTTTACAGCTTGGTACAGTTTGGGCGTTTTCTATTGGTCTTCGATGATTATCAATTTCCTGGAAATAACATTCTATGGCATTTTAGTATCGTTTTTGGCTTACTTCCTTTCCTTCCAACACGCTGCAGACGATTATGCAATCAATTGGAACCGCTTCGGACGGTACTCCCTCTTCCTATGGCTTTTCTGTGTGTATGTTCAAAATTTTGGTCAACTTTTTGGTGTGTTGCTGGTGGACAGCCCGGACTTGGCGATTATACTCTCAATTGTGTACTACAATTTTGTCTCCATTGCCAATGGTTTGTTTGTCAATTTGGAAAACAATCACAATCCGGCGATTGCGACGGGCACTGATGTGGTGGCAATGAAGTTCATTTCGAAGGGCATTTTGTATGCACTCTACGGTGTGGATCGATGTGACTTTGACCAGGAGTACTCGGTGATTCTCAACTTTTTCCACCTGACCTCCGACGATATGTTCTACTATATCAAATGGATTCTCGGAAATATTGTCGCTTTCCGGCTGTTTACGTACGCGTGTTTGTATGTGAAATTTGGTAATTTCAGTTTCAGCAAGAAATCAATGAAAAGCGATGAAAAGTACTGTCAAATGATTCGACTTGATTTTGAGAACATTTCCATCTCGCGTGCTTCTTCTGTGCTCAACATGTCCGCTTTTCCTTTCCACGGGAGAACTAGCTCAAACAGCAGTTCAATAGAATCAGCAAATCGATCATCGAGCGATTCAAGATCGAGTAACAAAATTCTGGTTGGTTGGAGAAATTTGGTTTTGTACCCAAGTTCGAGTTGGGTTTTGAATTCAAAATCTCAAAGTGAAAAGAAGCAAATTCTTCAAAATCTGAATGGTCAACTCTGCTTCGGCACTCTCACTGCAGTGATGGGTCCTTCAGGATGTGGTAAAACTTCTCTCCTAAAAGTGCTCAACGGTCAGTGCAATGATAGACTAAGTGACACTAGCCGTCTGTACCTGAGCAAATGCGCTCAAATTCAAACTTGCTTCATCACCCAAGACGTGTCCGATCATCTTCAAACTGGTCTAACTGTGAAACAGCTTCTACTATACGCTTCACGACTGAAGAATCACGATTATTATGATGGTGAAACGAGAGAGCAGATCGAGATTGATCACTTACAAATTGTGAACGATCTGTTGGCTAAATTTGGACTCGAGGATACGGTGGATACAAAAGTTGAGAAGTGCTCAGGTGGAGAGAGGAAGCGCATTGCACTGGCACTCGAGTTGACTTCACGTCAGATGCCAAACTTGATTTGTATCGATGAGCCCACTAGTGGGCTGGATAGTAATTCTGCTGAAATCGTGAGTTTTGGTATGTTTGAAACGTTATTTTACACTAATCTTTATTTACTATTCTTAGGTCATCTCATATCTTCGCAACATAGTCAAACATCACAACACAATCACAATCGTCATCTCAATCCATCAGCCCAACCTCTCTACCCTGTCCCTATTTGACAGTCTGTACGTACTGGCCCAGGGTGGTGTTTGCGTCTACTCGGGCCCACCCAAACAAATCGATCAATATCTCACATTCAAGTTGGCCGAATTTCCAGATAACCAGATCAAATTTCCCATTGAAAGGTTAATTTTGCTTTCGTGTGCAAATAGCTCAGATGTACGTGTTGAAACAATGCGTAGAATTACGGATAAGGTGATTTTGGTGGAAAACTCCAAATTGGAACTCGAAACCAGTCACCTTCCCAATGGAATACTGCAAACACGAATCAGATTTTCTCTTCAGTCCTCATGGACACTAATGCAGCGATATTTGTCCCACATGATCGGTCACCAGTGGAAGGAGTTTCTCTTCTTCACGAGCAGTTACTTCATTTATGGCCTTCTACTGAAACTGTTTTACAATTTCGATGAAATGGTGCCCGTTTCGGGCTGTCTCAGCTTCTACGGTGACTTCAACACCACCTGTCAGCGCACCGCCGAGGAGGGTCACAACACTATCTATCAGTTGACGGAGAATTCCAAATATTTGTTCTTCTTTTGTGGCATTTACATGTTGTTCATATTTCTGCAGTCGACACTGAACTTCCGGAAGGATTTCAACTACTTCCGCAATGAACATCGAAATGGTAACGTACTATACTGAACGTGGGTGTTTAAAATTTTAATATATTTTTAAAATCAAAATTTTGTCAGGTTGGTACAGCACTGGATCGTTTTACCTAACTAAAACGTTGGCTGAAATGTTGCAAGTCATTCCAATCAATCTCATTTACGTGTATATCTGTGCTCACTACTATGAAGATGTTCGGCCAGGTCACATTTACTGGAATTATGTCGCAATTTTGTGCCTATCCACAATTGCAATTCAAGGACTGTCTCACATTTTAGCGATAATTTTCAGTGAAAATCTGTACGCTCAACTGTTTGTCTCCATGACGATTTACTTGTTCTCCGTTTTGTTGGGCAATTTCTACATTCCATTCGTGAAGCTGCACTACATCTATCAGTTCATTGCAAATCTGTCAGTGGTGCGCTACTGTTACGAGGCAATGATGATTCTACTGTACGGCCTGGACCGATGTGGTCCCAAAGAGATTCAACGTGTGATGTACATGATGAAGCTGGAGGATGATCATCTCTACACCTGCATTGGCATGTTGCTGTTCAATTTGGTGCTGTACAGGCTCATTTCGATTTATTTGCTCATACGCAAGGTGAATCTCAGGGAGAGTGGTTATGCACGCAATGTCAAAATTGAACAATTTCAAGAGAAACCTTGAAACCTAAACTCAAACATTTGATCGTTTAAAATGTTTAGTAACACAAAAACACATGCGTCATTCAATTATATTTATAATTTATATTTCAAACTCGAGCTTGTAAATAATATTTTTAAAATATAAAATAAAATAATTCATATATAAAATATTTAGATATAAGATCGATGAAAAAACTTTATTTGATCCAACTGGAACTCGTAGAATTTTGTCGGGATCAAGAGGGGGTCGGTCCACGGTACTTGGGAATGCGCACTACGATTTGGACTCGATCCAATACGTTAACACTTTCTGGGGCTTGAGAGTTCGCTCCCTGTGTGGATTCTGCGCCAGTTTGAACTTGACAAACAGTCCATTGGCAATTCCATCGTCAACCTTAGTTGAACAATAAATTCGTTATGTTTCAACTGTTTGCTCTATTTAGTCTGCAAATCTTACCTCTATTTTTATATTTAACCATCTGGAAAAATTTTCTTAAGTCTCTAGACCCATGACAGAAAGTACATACCGGCTGAGTAGGATTTGATTAATTATTCAATATTTAAATAACAACCGTGGTAGTGTGTTGTGTTGTCAATATTGACCACTTGTACCGGCATGTATGTCAAGTAATGGAAATCAGATCTAATGTTGGCAGAACCAATTGAAAAACGGAACAGTGAAATGTTGAAGTTTCGCAAAAATTCTTTAACTTTTTGCCAAATTTGAAAAAATTTGAAAAACATTTAAACAAATACCGCCGAGTCAAATTTGAATTAGGCAAATGGAAGAAATTGACTAAAAGTTTCCCAAAAAAATAAGATAAAAACAAGAAAATTTAATTAAATTTATTTATATTTGATAACAGAAGATAAGTGAGACTGTTTACATAAAAAATAAATACCGTACTTTTTCTAATAAGCGCCTCGTTCCAAATAAGGGCCGCAAAAAATGTACTGTGGAAGTTAAAAAAGTGGGTGTGGTTTTGCCTAAAATTAAGGGTTGAAACAAATAAGCGGCGCCAATTCGCCAAAGTACGGTAAGACAAGTTGAATGATAAGTTGATTAAAAAACTAAGTTAAAGTTGAAAAAATTTGGAATTGATTTAAAAATGACAAAGTCAAAACGGAAGTTGAGTTGAAGGACTTTGAACTTTTTTCAATGTCGAGTTGGACATAGACAAATTTAGTAGTCGGTTGACACAAAAATTTCTAAGTCAACACTATTTCCCGCACAACACACAATTAGGTCCTATTGTTATTGATGGCAATGTAAGTGATCCAAATGGATCAAATAAGGTCGTTTCATAAGTTTGTCAACACTATTTCCCGCACAACACACAATTATTGGTCCTATTGCTATTGATTGCCACCAACCATGCACGAGAGTGACACCAAAACTGCAGTTTGATTTGTGATTATGTTTCCTTTTGGCAGACAACATAATCTGTTAGAGCATCAAATACATGATAACACCAATGTATATGTATGAGTGATGCGTATGCATTAAACAATGTTCAAGGCTAATAGTAACATAGTTTCTCATACAACATAAATACGACTGAACGTGTGGTTGTGTGTTGTGTCTTCAAACCGACTACATGAAATTATGTTTCGGGTACAAAATTTTGGTTTGTTTCTGCTTTTGATTCAACATTGCTGTTTGATGATGGTAATTTGTTCTGAGAACAACATTACCGACATTGTAAATACCGAAAGTAAGTCGCATATTTTCTATTCTTGTAGGAATTAAATTATTTTTTGTATTGTAGAGTGCTATCGCTGTTTTCGTCTGAACAACGGTGAACATATTCCAGTTGTGGGACTTGGAACTTCGCGGATTGCTCCAAATGACAGTCAAATTGTGCAAGCAATCAAAGATGCGATCGATGTCGGCTATCGTCACTTTGATACCGCTGAAAGGTATGTACCTAACTATATGAACGATCCATTTAAATCTTTTTTTGCTTGATTTAGTTACAAAAACCAGAAAGCCATCGGTGATGCTCTTACCGAGGTGATCAATTCAGGAAAAGTTAAACGAGAGGATCTTTTCATCACCACCAAAGTATGGAACAATCAACATACAGAAGAGTTGGCACTCAACTCTCTTCGACGTTCGCTGGAAGAGTTGAAACTTGACTATGTGGATCTTGTACTGGTCCACTGGCCTATAACTTTTCCCTCTGGTAGTGTGCCAAACCAATGTACAAATGGCACGATCCTTCAACCAGTCGATTTGAGCAAGGAAAACTATCAACTCGCATACAAAGGGCTGGAAAGGGCAGTTCGACTTAACCTGACTCGATCGATTGGTGTTTCAAATTTCAATGTTACACAGCTGGAGAAACTGCTAACAAATGCAACCATCAAACCAGTGGTAAATGAGGTGGAATCCCACCCTTTTCTAACCCAACAAGATCTATTCGAGTATTGCTCACGAAATCAGATTCGTCTTATAGCTCACAGTCCGCTGCGTAAAGCTGATTCCACTTTGTTTGGCAATGAAACTCTGATGAAAATTGCTACCAAATATGGGAAAACAGTTGCTCAAGTTGTGCTACGATGGCAAGCACAAAGAGGCGTTGTAATTATACCTAGAAGTTCAAAAGTTGTACGAATGAATGAAAATAAAGATATTTTCGGGTTCGGTTTAACGAGAGTGGAGATGGAGTCAATTGGAGCGCTCAATCGAAATGATCGACTTAACAAGATGGAACAATGTAAGGATATGGTGGAATATCCTTTTTGATTTTATTAATTAATTAATTTATTTTTAATTAAAATATTTAAAACATTAATTAAAAACTAAATTTCACAACAAAATTCATTCCACAATTGTACCCCCAAACAGAGTGCACATTTTCTGCTTGATCACATTCTTCACCTTTTGGCAGAAATTGTCAATCAAGTTTGAGCCAAACTCGAGTGCAATCTTACCAAAACCACGATGATTGCAGTCTTTGCAGTTGTTTTCAAAGCTAAAGTTGTCGATTTCTCGGGTGTTTCGGGTCTGCTTCTTAGTCACACCAAAGGTCTAGTGTAGAAAATTGCGCACTTTCTCGTTTAGCCAGTTGAGGAACTCGTTAATTGATTTTTTTGATCAACCAAGAAGGTAGGCCAAATTCATTGGAATTGTTTGAAGAAGTTTCATCATCATCATCCGACAGTACTGAATTTCCATTGGCGATCAATGGAAAAATGATCAATCCAAAGCAAGAACGCCAGTGCAATTTTATCTTAGGTTGTGAGAAAAGTTAAAGAGATTTAAAGTTTTAAAGCCAACTTACTTTTCATGTTCATTTTCAGAATCTAGATTTAGATTTAGATTTAGATCAAGTCGAATCAAGTTTTAACACTATATGGCAGATTGTTTGATTTGAATGTCTTTTCAATTTGAATTGCACTTGAAATCGATTTACATTATTTTATTTTATAGTTCAAAAACAACTAAAGTGCAAACAAGTGAAATCACATTTTGCCATTTTAAGCCTCGTTTACGTTCAATTGCGTTGTGATTGCAATTTTGTATTTTAATAAATTGCCGAAAATTTATTTATGTACAGAATAGTATATCAATGGTATTAGGCTGCAAAGAAAAGTTTACAAACAGATTCAAATTAGAATTTTTAAAAGCAAAGTACATCATCAAATTATCATAAAAATTATCACGAAGATTTCGAAATCCAAGTTGAATTCGATTCACTACTACTGTTTGCCAATGTCCGCCTATTAGCAAGTCGCTTGCGATTGGCCCAGTGCAGGTAGTACTGTTCGATAAACAGCCAAACTCCCTAAAAAGTATTGAAAATAGTATACAAGGAGTAACTTAATAATTTGCTTGATATATACCTGTGAACCATTGACGACAATAAACAAATATGAAAACACTGTAGAGTATAACCACTCATTCAAATAAGTGAAATAAATGAACCATGGAACGCCAAAATTGAATGTCATCGCACAGGTGATTATGAATTTGATCAGTTTGCGATTTTTTGAAGTATAATTTCGCCGATTTCGAAATACTACAAACAGGACACGACAGAGAATTGCAAAATTCAAACTTATGATCAGTGTCATTGGTCCGAGAAAGAGGTAAATTCGATTGCTATGCTCTGAAGATGATATCCAACAACTGAAATACATACACAAATGATTAAGACTGTTTCAATTCGACCAAATGAACAAAAACTTACAAATATTCATTGTGGAAAAGCGTATCCAAGCTGAACTGTGTGCCATTTTCTAAAAACAATATATACATCAACGCAAACGCCACAATCGCAAGTGTGCCCAAATAAGCGACGATTGCATAGTGGGCAAAGCTAATTCCCTTGAAAATATATCTTTTCGAAGTGGACATGCACAGATGGATACTGAGCATTAGCATAAAGGCGAATGTGAGCAGCAGAGTGTACAGTAGAGTGAGCGACGTGATTGCACAACAAATATTGCTAAAATCCTTGAAAACCAGTTCATTTTTTGAATAGAATATTTTGAGAAGTGTATTCAAAAAGTTTCTATCAAACAGCGTCATTACAATCAGATGGGACACAAGTAGCCAAATAGAGATTTGTTTGGTCAATCGTGATCGATTGGATTGCATTTTGAATTTAAACTTTTCCAAACTGTACAAATTACGATTGTTGAACTTGACCAGCAGATAGAGTGCCCCAATGATGGCCAGACAAGTGATGCCCGAACAAATGTAGGTGAGAATTAGTTTGGGTATTCTGCCAATTTCGCTGTGTGCTGTGCTGATGATTGCGGCAAAGTTGGTCAAATGATCACAATAACACACGGAGAAGGTTCGATTAGATTCGCTTTTTGCGTAATAACACCCACTACTGTTCCAGCCGAGATTGTAGGACATTAAAAAACGGCATTGAGGCTCATCACCAAATATTAATGATTCGAGATTTGTTGTTCTAAATTGTTGGGAAGAAAAACTTATCAATCAATTCAAATCCAATTACCCAAAATTACTTACGAAAATCTTAATTTATTATCACCAATCAGTTGGAGACTTTCGCGCTGCTGTTCGATCATGACCACCAAAACTGGACTATTCACCACTAAGTGATTTGCATAATTCATTGTTGGTAGATTTTTCATATATGCCGCCGATATGATCATAGGATCATCATCGGTTGAATTGCTCAATCCATCGAGTGGAATTTCCAAACGAAAATTGGAATCAAACTCAAATTGAACACTTTTGTTTGTTTCCATTTGAATGAGCCTGGTCTGGAAAGCCATATTTTCAAATTTAATGTCTATTAGTATTGTTTCAATATTTTCACGTTTAGATTGTTCGTTTGATCCACTCATTAGCACGGCCAGATTCTCTACTGTGCTAATCATTGAAGCACGTGATTGAATTTGATCGAATGCGTTCAAGTGCCTCCAAACTCGATGTTGACCAATCAACACGTCCAGCACATTCACAGTACTATTTACGGTTTCGTGCAAGCTCATGTTTGCAACCAAATTCACTTGTGTCACGAGTTGTGACACACTCTCCTCTACGCCATTTAGTGTTTCAATCCAATTTGGCGGTTCAATTGACGTTTGATTGGTGATGTTTTGTCCGATTACCTCAATATTTGCCACCACCTCCTCAATGACGGGAATGTTGACTGCCGAAAAGGCAAATGCAAAATTCTGACATTCACAGGTGATTTCATTTGGGAAACTTGACAATTCTTCAATGGGGACACATTGCTCGAGTGACCATTTGAGCGATTCAACATTCCACGAGGTGCATTTTGTGTTGTTCTCAATTGGTGTAAACAATTGTTTTGCTCTAAAATCAAAAATTATCCAAGAAATTGAATTAAATTATCCACAAATTAAATCAAACTCACCTGTATCGAATCGTATATTTGAGGTTTTGATTAATTTTAGCATCAAGTCCAAACACAATCGTAAATGCTGCTGCATTCATTGCGTAATCATTTGACAGATAAGGTGACAAATTTCTTAGTATCACAGCAGTGGCTCTATTTGCAAAGTTGACATATTCAATTGGCACTCTAATGTTGAATTGGTCAAAATTCATTTGAAATTCATTTTCAGAGTAACTGTAAGTTCTTGTTTTAAAATGTAAATTTATCTGGTTAAAATCGTCGAGAATAAGAAAATAGTTTTTCAAAATTGACACATCTTCAACACTAGAAAACAATTGAGCTGAAAATTCTGTTCGTTCGCCTATTGTCAAAAAATCCCAAACATTTGTCTGTCCAATAAAACCGTCTAAAACTGAAATTGAAAGTCTCGTCAGATTATGTCCATCATCTGAATCCAATAGAGACATTTCGTCATACTGAGAGAATTTCGATAAAATTTTTGAAGTTATACCCAAGAATTTCTTCCACATAATTTGGTTTATTTTTGAGTTTGAAAGTTGATTATCCATGTTTGCTAATCTTCGCAATGAGTTTTCAATGGTTAGCGACTCTATACGAGAAATGCAGTTGAATTTAATTTATTATTTTAAAAAATCTTAATTCAAACTTACCATCTTCAACTTCACCGCTATTTAAATAAATCACCACACCTCCAATTACGAGACCAATTATTATGACAGTTAAAATCAGTGCAAATATTAAATAAATTTTCTTTTTGTTTCTCTTTGGATTTTGATCATTTTGATTTGATGTCTCGTTTAAGGATAGTGTGGCATTTTCGTCTGGTTCCTCATCATCCTGTTGTTGATCGGCAGTATTTTTGCATTCCGGTTTAAAGCACATCACAAAGCCAAAATTGACAATATGGATGCATAGCATTATGCCATTTAGATTAAATTTTAATGGTCCCATCAAAGCTTCATAAAGAAAATAATTACACAAATATTAAATGCAGCAAAAAAGTGTTACTTATAACTGGATTGCTCCATTGCACTAATTGAAATATGCAAGAAAAAGCCAAAATTAGCCAAAACAAAATATATTTGGCTACCAATGCACCGGGACTGTTTTGTTGCTTAAAGAATATCAATACGACAAAGGACACAAAAAGAAATGTTTCAATCCCAGTAAGAATTATAATAGAGGTATCTACAATAAAAAAAAAGAAATTTTATTAATGAACATTTTCAGGAATACCAAGTGAGCGAGTACTTGCCGTTTTGGATAAAAACAAAAACCAACAATGTGACAAATAGCACAATGTGGACTGTTGTTAACAAATAAACAACATATCGCAAGATGAATTTGCTTTTGGGGACCGTCAAAGCATTGAATTTCGACTGCTTTATCGCATGATGCAAAAGTTCGCTTCCAAAATTGAATGAGTGACATAGTCCCAAGGCAATTAGACTAGCATAATAAGTCACAACTACAAATAAAATATAAAATTTAACATTAGATCTGCATCAAATTAAGTAATTTTTAAGCTTACATAGACCTAGACTTTCTAGGAATATACCAGTAATTTTTATTTCGAAACTAACAATTGATAAAAATGCAGCATTTATGGACACCAGCAACACATATTTGATAATCAAAGGCTGACGTGAAGTTTCGGATTTACGAATTTTATCTTTAACAATATAGCCAAGATAGATAATATGCAATACTGACAACACCACGATAATCATGCGGGCAACCGTGTCTAGCAAAAAAAAACAAATGCTTTAAGAAATTATACACAATTTGTGCGACATACCTAATTCGTAAAATGCCGAATAATTCGTTATTGCAAACAATGCAAAAATAATCGTTATTTCCATCAATAAAATTATATAATAATATATGAAGTAGAAAGTGTGCAAGCCAACTTCGATCATAATCATAATTCGCACAACATATTTTGCAACATAACTCTCAAATAGTGCAAATGATGTCACACGAGTCACATAGTCAGTAAATAGTATCATAATTGGCCACAAGAAAAGTATGATGATAATGAACATTGCATACTTTGAAAGTAGTGATCCCTTTGAGTTTGTCTCATTGCTCAATGCCGATGAATCGGGCGTTGAAGTGATGGTAGAATTGGTGTCGTTTTTCAATCCAACATTCTGAGATGCTATTTTTAATAAATCATTGTACAAAGTGCAGCCATAATAGATGATGTGTAAAATGATGATTGAATGTATCAATAGAACGAAAGCAAAACTTGGAATATCTGTTATTAGAAAGTATTAACATGTGAAAAAGATGCTAGTCAAAATTGTAATGCATTCGGAAAATATATACCATTTAAATCGATATGAAAAATGCCACTGTAGGGAACGAGAAATATGAAATTTCCGATTTTCAAAATTTCAAACAAAATTGCAATTACAATCGATAATGCAATTTTGGTCTTTGTAATAGCAGCATTTTGCCAAAGTTTCTCATTAAAATCAGTTGGATTTGTCGAATTGGTCAAATTTACAGAATCATTTGAAATGGCCTCTTCTGGCGCATCATTGAATGGATTCATTGAAATGCCAGAGTCGATTGAATTCGTCGTTAAAGCGATTGAATCGATCGAGTTAGAAAGTGATTGATTCGCATCTTCAGTGAATTTTTCAGTCTTTCTTACTGGAAATCGTTTCAATAAAGTGCCAAAATAGCACACATGCAACAATGTGATCACTGCAATTAATATTTCAATTGGTCGATTCGAACAGGAAATAAATCCGTTGCTGCAAGAATTGCCAGTGAAAATGGTGGCATAAAATGAATTAAATAAAATAAGCGTAAAAACTAATAAAATTACAAACAACAAAACAAATATGTACAGCAGCAAATCAATCTGACGTTTAGCTGCTATGAAATTTTCGAAATTTTCTTGCTGTTTGGTTTGTTTGAATTTAATGATATGATAAAAATATAAAATATGCAAAATAGTTTCAATCACAAACAGAGCTAACATTGCTGTAAATTTTTAAACTTGATCAAATTAGTTTTTAAAACAAAAAATCCGACATACCATAGTTCTCGATATAAGGAGATGTAAAATATAGCATAAGAAGGGCAATCCATAATAGTATTAGTATAACCAGTATAGAATAATCAATGTTTAAATGTTTTTTCTTGGATTCAATTGAATCTTCATTTAGGTCCTTCATGTTGAGTGTTTGTGCAAATTGTGCGTAAAGTTGTCATAACGATCGTTCATTTTATACATGCACGTGTTATGTTGACTATTTTTAGTATACCAAATGAATGAAAGTGATAAACACATAAAAGTTGTAAAACGTCATAAAATTGTAAGATAATTTTGAGCAAATATATGATAAATATCGTACATGCATCACAAAATGCTCTATTAGCTGTAAATTTAGTCTGAGTGAACAGAGTAAAACTTAACTTAGCATCCTATTACTTTTAAATTTTGCTTAATTTTATGATTTCAAATAGTGGTATGTTGAGATAATTAATATTTTTTGTGACTTATCAGTTATCGCCAAAGATTAATTTATGCCATAAGATCCTGGTTATCGTGTTAGACTTCCGTGCAATGATATACAATTATGTACCAATTATATGGCATTCTGACAATTAGTAATAAAGCTATATATCTCAAAGTTTGTACAATAAAATTAATCTTTCACTGGGTTAGAAAACAACGTTCAATAAATCTCAAACTCCGTGTATTCTTTATATCACATCTTCAAAATGAAAACTCATAAATACCACAGAAAATGTTTGATAAGTGACAATCAGTAAATGACATATTTCTATTACATGATTTGCCTTTATTTAAATTGAATTCTGGATATTTTTAACGTATTAAGTATTCTACAAATCCAGGGAATGCAAAAATTGAAGACAATTTTAAAGGTTTAATCAATTTTTGTCTTTAATTAATGACCTTTAAAAGTTGGTATCTTGTTTTTAGGAGTTTCCCATTTAAAATTAATAGAAAAGTTTGATTCTCTTCAAAAATGTTAATCAATTACTTTATGTTATCTTGAATTTCAACCATTTATAAAATTGACAGAATTTCAAAGGAAAATTAATTGCCAAATAATTATTTGAAACTTAAAACTTTAAATTCATAATCACTTGTGCGCTGACATTCAATTTTGGCGTTTCATGGTTTATTTATTTCACCTATTTGAATGAGTGGTTATACTCTACAGTGTTTTCATATTTGTTTATTGTCGTCAATGGTACACAGGTATATAGCAAGTAAATTAGTAAATTACTCCTTGTATACTATTTTCAATACTTTCTAGGGAGTTTGGCTGTTTATCGAACAGTACTACCTGCACTGGGCCAATCGCAAGCGACTTGCTAATAGGCGGACATTAGCAAACAGTAGTAGTGAATCGAATTCAACTTGGATTTCGAAATCTTCGTGATAATTTTGATGATAATTTGATGATGTACTTTGCTTTTTAAAAAATCTCATTTAAATCTGTTGTCGCAAATTAATAAAAAAGCTAAATCTTCTTGAACCCCAAACCGAAATGTCTCTCACAAAGGGATAACATTCATTTGCATTCTTTTTCATAAATTTATTAATTTAAAAATGGATAAATGCAAATCATCAGACATTGTGAATTGCATTATGATTAACATTGCTCAAACAACTGTCTTCATGGGAATTGATTGAAATTGCAATTCGTTCGTTTTAGTGCAAAGTATCGAGATTGTGTTGCCATGATACACTAGTGTGATGTGATTGGAAATGTCGAGTGAATGAACATTGTCATATTTCGAGTATTGGTAGTATCATGAACACATCTCATCTCATCTCATCTCATCTCATCTCATCTCATCTCATCTCATCTCATTCTCAAGACGCAACCACCATTGTTGGTGGACTTGACCGAGCCCTGATTACAGGTCAAGTTTCTTTGCTTTCGCGTAGCGTAGGGCGAATGGAAGGTGCCGACTGGGGAACGAGTGAGTGGCAAGCCCACAGCTGAAGATCCCACCGATCTTCCCCCGAGATTCTCCTCGCGCAACCAGGACTGATTATTGCCTCACAGGGACTCACACCTGGTCGAGGATGGCACTAGATGGCACTACATACACACACTCGGACATTATTAAAAAATGTTGGAATGTAAAGATTTTAGACGAATGAATGATCGAATGCACAAATACAGATTGATGATGATTTTGATTTTGCTTCATCGGACCTAGCCAATAAGAGATATTCACAGACAAACATTTTGTTTTGCTAACGTTGAAACATCAAGAAATCTCTCAATTTGCATTGCCAATTTCAATCAATTTCTGGCATTATATCATATATCATTTATCATATATCATGATATTATCTTTGGGCAGTGAAAATTTTGCTTCCTAGGCGAGATAAAGTGGAGACAAATTGCTTTTTGTTGTGTTGGTTCACGCTCACATTGTCCTCGGTGGTCAGCTGAAAGACTTGAGACTGAGATTGCCACGCAGAACCGCAGAGTACAGTGGGAGTATGGTTGAATTTGGACTCAAATCACTCATTCCATAAAAATGTTATAATGTTTCATTCGTACAACATCTTTACATTTCAACATTTTTACATTTCAACATTTTTCAATAATGTGTATGCGTGTGCATGTGTTCATGATATTAACATATGATAAAGCTCATTCGCTCAACATCTCCAATCACATCACACTCGGAGCATCATGGCAGCACAATCTCGATGCTTTGCTCTAAAACGAGCCATTTTGATGGTGGCTTCTGTCATTTTAATGCTCTATTTCATTTGGTATGGTCCCCGTTTTATTTACGATTCTGTTGATTATAAAGGAACTGACAAATCCTTTTCAATCAAGGTAACTCCACTCGTACTAGATTAGTATTCGTCTGCTTTTAACAATTCTAACTTCTCTGATCTAGCAAATCCTCAAAATTATATTCTTTTACTTCATATTATTGGGCGCCATCATGGTCTGTGGAATGCTCGGTGCATGGTATCACAATATAATCCTACTGAAATACTTTGGCTTCATCCAATTGGGGTTTTACATTGTGCTTTTCACATTTTCTGAACCATTTATGTCGCCGGAATGGTATTTAAATACTGCTTTCTTGCTTATCACTGTAGATTTTGTTGATGATCTCGAAAAGATTAATCAAATTGAAAAAATTTCAATCGATGAATCAATGGAAACAGTTGTTTGAGCAATGCACACAAATTTCTTAATGACTCATGTGTTAAACAATAAAATTAAATATTTTCTTTTTTGAAATATTTGTAAATGACTTTATCTATTGACTTTTAAATAATCTCAAATTGGCTTTCGATCTAAATATAGTATGTCGACTTGAATGTGTGTGTAAATGTTGTAAATGTCTGAGTTTATTTAAATAGGAACTTTTAAACTCTCTCAAGGTTCATTCGTTTATTCTCTTCAAAGATTTCAATTTTTCAGAAACTGCAAATCAAAGTCAAAAGATCTATTCCAAATCAACTCACTTCAATTAAACTCAACTCTTTACTGCAATTGATCAGTCTGATCAAAATCTTTATGTCTTAGCCATTTAGCTTGGTGGCTTGAATCCTTTTTGTTAAAACCAAAAATCGTTTTGGTATTGTTGGCTTCTACCATGTGAGATTAAAAAAACAATTACAATTACACTTACATAGACAAAATTGTCAACTTTTTTTTGTGACAAATAGCTGTTTTCTGTATTAAATAGTGTGAAATGGGTAAATTCGGGTAACTAAATTCATTCTTTGAAAAAGGACGATTCCTGACATCCAGAAACGAAATTGTGAATTAATTTTCAATCAAATAATTTTCCACTGCATTTGAATCGCTCTTTTGTTCCATTTACTTCAATTGATTGTGCAAAATTGTATCAAATTGTATAAAAATTGCTTGATGACTTCTAGAGATGAGTTAATTTAATTTGATTTATTGACAATTAGATATCATGTATTGTTAGCTTTTAACAAATTCAATCTAAAATTTTATTAAAGCATTTTAGCAAAGCTCGTGTAAAGTTGTAAGTTAATTCAGTGGATTCCAGAGAATTAAGCAGTGGTTGTCGAATGTGTAAAACCACCAATCAGCTCCTCCTTTGGATAGCTAATCTATAAATGAAATATTCATAGATCTGATGTGTATCATCTAATATTACTTACCACACAATAGATGGCTAACTTATTATTTGATAAATAACCATTTTTGCTATCAAGCAAATCAGCACGTGAAATAAACTCGGAATAACCAACGCTAGAATTTTTATTCTTGATTTCTGTTGAAAAAATAAACATTTAAAACAAAACTAACAAAAAAAAAAATTCACTAAATAACACAATAATAATATATATATATTTACCTCTAATTGTGTCCACTCCATTACCAAAAATGGCAAATGTACAATTGAACTCAGTTTCACTTTGGTTACACAACATAAGATAAAGTGCAATGTACTCTTTATCTTCATCGCCATTTGGATGCAAACGAAGGTAAAATTTAGCTTTTCCACTGAATATTGCAAATGTGCTTGAATCTATTGACGAGCTAAAACGCAAATTCCACGCCCACCCAGTGCCAAGTGAAGAGTAATTTTCTATAGTCCAAATGTGCACATGACAGTTTGTTGTGGTGGTTGAACATGTTTCGTGATAACCTCCAATTAGTTTGCAATTGACATCTTCGATCTAAAAATATCAAATTTTTTTGTAAAACAAATTATTCAATGCGACATCGCTTACATCGACACGAACAGTCAACTTAGTTTGAGACAAATTGTTTGCAGAATTGCTCTTTAAATCGGCTTGAAAAATATATTTTTGGCAACCGAATCCATCTTTTGGTAATGCTTCATCAGTGAAAGCTAGAAAACAAATTGTATAATAATTTACAATCAATCAAACTTGTTGATATTACATTTGAAGTACTCTTTTGTTCCACCATCCAGAGACAGTGCATAGTTGAACTTGACATCACTTTCTTTCGTCAGATGTAAAGAGACCGAAAAATGGTTTTTGTTTTCAACTCCATTTCCATTTGGATGCACACTAAGATAGAATTCAACCTTTCCATCACTAGTTGAGAATTCTTTTGAATTCAACTGCTTTTTCCAACTCATCTTTCCACCATTCAAATAGTCACCAAAGTTTTCAATAGTCCATTTGTGTGACAGTACATTTGGATTGCTCACTGACTCAGCTTGAGTAAATCCATCAAATACATTCGAATATTCGTTATCTTCAAGCTTGAAATTTACAATTAAATAAAGCAAAATTGCACAATTGAGCACACAACTCACCACACAACAAATGGTCAAAGTGTCGTTTGGTA
Source organism: Rhizoglyphus robini (assembly GCA_023373905.1). Lineage (NCBI taxonomy): Eukaryota > Metazoa > Arthropoda > Arachnida > Sarcoptiformes > Acaridae > Rhizoglyphus > Rhizoglyphus robini. The sequence goes on along the minus strand of JAKIJQ010000051.1, from coordinate 757,411 downwards.
ACAGATTTTTCTGATTACGATCCAATTCTGCGCGTTCAATGAATTTCTCAAAAATAAATCGAGAATTAAAGTTGTGATTGAAAGTTTCTTAAAACAAAAAATTTAATTAACAAATGTTTTATTTGAACTGGTGCAAACCTTGAAAATGTTTTTGTCCATTTCCATCTTCAATCTCAAATGTTAATTTCAAATTGACATTGTCCAGACCAGACTCGAGAAGGCGCAGTTCAAGTGCAGCATGGCTATCGTATTTATTGCCGTTCGGGTAGAGTCGCAGGTTGAATGTGAGTTTGCTGTCTTTTGGTTTGAATTTCTCAGACTCAAAGTACTTCTTACAGTGCAGTCGTTCATTAAATCTGTAGTACCAATTGAAATTCTCAATTCTCCACCGATGAGTGTGGCTTGGTGGTTTGCTTGTAACACTTGCAGGTGTGCCTGAAGGATGACATGGATTGCAAAAGAAAAACATTTTGAGTAAACAAACAAACGGCAGATTGCAGTCGAAATTGTAAGTTTTAATTTTAAAAAATGTCGATTAAGTGCAATTAATTTTGTATTATATTAATTAATCAATGCTAATGCGCACTAGTGCGAATAATTCAAAATATGTCAGTCATGTATGTAGAGCATGTCGAATGTTTACTGATTCATATTTTTTTTTAACAAACTGAAAGTTCTTTCAAGTTCAGTCATTATTTTTCATAAAGCATAAATAATTCAAATCATTTGACAATGATTAATTTATTGAAATAGTCAAAAATAAGCTATTACTGAATATTCAGTATTTTGGTATTCAAAAGAATTTTATAAGTTTATTTATTTTTTAAGTTTCCATTACTTCAGAATTCATAGATTGAAGCTGGTGTTTGAATATTGATCATTATAACCAAGAATAAAATTTATTATAATTTAATAATTATTTTCAATGATTTTCATAATTTAATAATTATTATCAATGTCTTCAAATGTGTGAAGATGTTTTGTCACAATTCTTCCAATGGTTGAGTATAATTATAATTTTATCAGAATATCAATTATTGACAAAATCAGTGCAAATACAAAGTTTTTAACGCAATAAATGTATTTTTGATTTTAAAAAATTTCCAAAATAAATATTACAATTATGAATATAAATGTAATATTTATTTTGGAATTTTAGTAGAATATATTCAATGAAATAGTTCCGAAGCATATATTTCTTTAAAAAATTACGAATTATTTATGCATTATCTACAATATTCAATAAATGAAGTCTGTCAATTGTTTGGGCCAAACAATGTGCTTGTATGTGTTACGCATGATAGCATAATTAATCATAATAATAATAATCATCATCATGACCCAATTGGGCGGACAATTGGTGAATGTCGAGTGATTGAATTTGTTTTAGTTTGATTTGCCATATTTTGTCCGCAATCTCAGTGACAGTTGAGTTTACTCGTTGGGACATTTTCTTCAAAGTTTGATTGACATTGCTTTCTACTTGTTCCATTGAGTTGAGATGAAAATCCATAATGCCCAGAAAAAAGGTATTAATAATAAAGCTATATAATTTTACAATATATTCACTCGCAGCTCAAAAGCAATGCACAGCGGGCAAATTGTATTGATGACACAGTGGCACGAGTACAAGTCAGTACGAAATTTAGATTACAAAAGTCAATTTTGGGGGTCATTCGAAGGTCTTCCTGATCATTTGATAAGGTCAGTTGTTGTGCGAAAAATATTGCAAATAGAAAAGAAAAAAATTTATTATTATTGTTTAACTACATAAGTCATTGGGAAATTTGTGTTTATTGCTCAAACAAGTGTTTCCATTGGTTCGTCGATTGAAATTTTTTTCAATTTGATTAATCTTTATTAGATCATTCACAAAGCTGTTAGTGAGAAAACAGAGAACAACTATAAAAAACAATACAGGCCATAATTGTGGTACAACGAATGTGACTATAACCATACCCACGACACTGCACGATAAGAAGAAGAAAAAGATTATCAGCAGGTTAAAATGGTGATACCATGAACCGATTAGTCCAAATAGTCCAATATTGATGATGAAGAACAAAATTAAGAAGTAAAAGAATGAAATCCACAGGATCAGCAAGAGCTAGAGAAGTTAGAGTTATTAGAAGCAGACTGATAATAATCTAGTAAATATGAAGTTACCATGCTTGAAAAAGATTTATCATTTCTTTGATAATAGTCACCAAACTTGTCAATCGCATAAAGACCAATGAAAAGTAAAAATGAAATTAAAATGAAACAAGCCACCATCAAAATGGCTCGTTTTATTGCAAAGCATCGTTGGCTTGTCATGGTGCAGTGTGATGTGATTGGAGATTGTCGAGTAAATGAGCTTTATCATATGTCGAGCACTGGTAAATATCATGAACACACACACACACACACACACACACACACACACACACACACACACACACACACACACACACACACACACACACACACACACACACACACACACACACACACACACACACACACACACACACACACACACACACACACACACACACACACACACACACACACACACACACACACACACACACACACACACACACACACACACACACACACACACACACACACACACACACACACACACACACACACACACACACACACAAAAAAAATTATTGAAAAATGTTGGAATGTGAAGATTTCGTACTCTATGCAATCTAATGCTAATGCTTTAGCTGGCACAGTTTCTTCTGAGTTTGCCTGCAGACTTGTATTTGATTTTAAAAAATTCAATATTCTAATAATTAATTTGTTGTATCATAACATAAAGTAAAGTGGAAAGTAAAGTAAAATTTCTTTTGTTGGGCTAACCAATTGGTTCACATTGTCGTCGGTGGTCAGCTGAAGGAATCGAGTGAGATTGCAACGAAGTAAATTTGTTTGAATTTGGACTCAAATCACTCAATCCAAAAAATGTCATGTTTCATTCGTAAAAAATCTTTACATTCCAACATTTTTTAATAAAGTGTGCGCGTGTGTATGTGTTCATGATATTAACCAGTGCTCGACATATGATAAAGCTCATTCACTCGACAATCTCCAATCACACCACACTCGAGCACCATGACAAGCCAACGATGCTTTGCACTAAAACGAGCCATTTTGATGGTGGCTTGTGTCATTTTAATTTCATGTTTAATTTTGATTGGGTTTTATATGATTGAGAAGTTTGGTGATTATTATCAAAGAATTGATAATTCCTTTTCAAACATGGTAACTTTATATTTACTAGATTATTATCAGTCTGATTCTAATAACTCTAACTTCTCTAGCTCTTGCTGATCCTGTTGATTTCATTCTTTTACTTCTCAATTTTGTTCGTCATCATCCATATTGGCTTTGGACTAATCGGTGCATGGTATCACCATTTTAACCTGCTGATAATCTTTTTCTTCTTCTTATTGTGCAGTGTCGTGTCTATGGTTATAGCCACATTCTTTGTACCACATTTATGGCCTGTATTGTGTTTTATAGTTGCTCTCTGTTTTCTCACTAACAGCTTTGGGGATGATCTAAATAGACTCGAATTACATAAAAATTCATTCGATGAACCTATAGAAACACTTGTTTGAACAATGTTAATGCACAAAAATTTCCCAATGACACATGTTTCAATAATATATTTTCTTTTCTTTTCGAAATCTTTTTGTGCAGCATATTACCTCCAAATATAATATTTAAAAATAAATAAAATCTCATTAAAATTGAATCTTGGAATCCAAATTTAGTACTGATATGAATGTGCAACAGTGTCATAGTGAGTGCAACTGGCCTAATAGGATGAAATCAAATTCAATATTTATAAAATTGAGTTGAATTTAATAATCAGAATTTGCCACAATTGAATTCTGACATTTGCTCGTAATTTTGTGATTTCATCACCATATTGTGTTGTTTAGTTATAGTTATAGTTTAGTGATTTCTGTGGCAATCGAAACTATCGGGCACTTCAAGAGATTTAAGAAATGAAATTAAACATTGATTTAAATTAATTTTTTTGTTTATTCATTTGTCCAAAATAAAATGAATGAATAAAATACAACAATCTTTTGTTGTGTAAATTTGCTTCGTCTAATGCAGATCAATCAGGAAAGAAATCGAAAAAGCCGCGAAAGCCCCAAAACCACAAAGCAATGGCCATTCGTGTGGCTTACGAAATGTGGCTTCAATATGATACAAGGTGAGCGTCACTGGGAAGCTGTTGAAGATGTACATTAAAAGCAAATCGTGATACCATGCACCGAGCAGTCCACAACTCGTCATGAGAGTGAAGAATAACATTGCAGAATACAAGTATAAAATCGTCTGGTTCTGCAAATATTAGAAGAATTGTTATTTTAAGTTGAAGAATATAAAAAATAAAAATTTCGAAAACAAAACTTACTCTACTCATTCTGGATCCCTCAATAAGATAATCATCAGGTCCTTGATAGTGATCCTCAAGAAATTTGTCAACCATAAAAAGACCAAGGTAAACAAAAGTTGAAATACAAATGGCACAAAAACACCATAAAAATGGCTCGTTTCAATGCATAGATGCATTTACAGCATTTACTAGAGTAATGAGGTGCCATTATGATGCTTCGTGGCCACCGGTGTGATGTGATTACCACTATCAAAGTGGTTCGTATCAATGCAAAGTATGGAGGTGCTTGGGCTGGCATGATGTGGCCGTGTGATGTCGAGTGATGGCAACTCGCAAATGAATCGTTTTGTCACACTAGATCATACTCAACTCAATCTGTGATGTACATATGAATGATTCATTATACACGACGATGTAATACAATTACATACCAATCATTGTTCACAACTTATGTGTTTGTATTTACACTCAACATTAAAGAATGTGAAAGTAAAACAATGCAAATCACAATTTGACCCTAATGATTGGTTTAATTAATAAATTGGAAATAAAAGACAAAACCGTGTTTATTTTATAATTATTCAAAATGACAGAATTTTAAAATGCTCAACTGATTAAGATTATCGATTTACATTGTATGGTAGAAACCCATTTCGATTTGTCACAAAAATGATCGGATCCTGATCAAAGTTGTAGTACGTAAATTTTCCTTAAATATTTTATATATTAAATATATGAAAAAGGTTGAACTATAGCAAGTAGATACGCATGCGCTTTATGATCTTGATAATAAGTTGAGTTTGTGTGAGTGTAATAATCATACAGTTCTCGTGATTCAGTCAGTCAGGACAAACAGTCATCTGTCTGACTGTTTGTGTACTGTCACCGATGCTACACACCGAGCGGTAGTCGACTTAATAAGAAATGACCCAAAAATGACTAATTTACCCCTAATCAACCATTTAATATAGTACTGGGCATGCGCTGTTGGCTACTTTACTGTACAGTATGAGTAGTGATGACTAGTCTACTACATCTCATCACCTTGTGGTATAGTCTTTCTCGTCTTCTCTCCTCTCTACTTTGTCATTTGTCTGTTTGATTTTGTCGAGAGCGTTTGGTCTTCTTACTTTTTTCGTCTTCTCTACTTCAAAACTGTTCTCGTGTTTAAAACTTTTTTGGTTCGTCTTCACCACTTTTGTTCCTCTTCGAAACTTCTTTGGTTCCCACGAAATGTCTTCGAATCCCGATTCCCCTGATGGATCGTCTCCCACGCTGAGCGTACCCATGCAGAATCTTCTCGGTGACACGGCGGACCGTCCCACCTCGGCTCAACTGTCCGCCATCCGTCGACAGGTTCTCCTCAACTATCGCTGTCCTTTCCTAGAGGAGGCAGCCTGTACCGATCAAGCCTCCTGTCCTTTTGTACACTACCCCGATCCGTGCACCACTTCCGATCGAGACCTGCCCCTGGTGCCCAACTTTGTCTGTATTAACCATCTGGTCGGAAGATGTGAAAATAGCCGCCCGTCGGACAGTGGCCGTAAGGTACAGATATGCGACCATGGCTATCACTTGGCACTCGAAGAGATGATCCCGGAAGTGCTCGAAGATTTCGCGGTTAACAACTCTGAGCGACTGTTTGCCTACATTGGTGGTGGCAGTGGTGGCGGTGACCGCAAGTGTCAACTCTGTGCCGAACTTGTCCACCTGAAACGTCTTGCCCGTAATGAACGTTTTGCTATTCTTGAAAATTGTGACCACTGCTTCTGTGGGCCCTGCATCAAGACTATGGTTGACTCGGCCGTGGAGGTCAAAGGTGGTGGTGATCAAACTGTCGATGGTGGTGACAACACGAGCGTCACCTGTCCCGAGTGTAGCAAAGAGTCGGGCCGTATCATTTTTCAGTGCAACTTTGTCTCGGATCCTGAGGAGAAGAAGAAACTTTTTGAAGTGCCACAATCGGCCAATGCTTCTGCGCATTCGCAAGAGATTGCAATTGCAGCTGTTACTTCAGTACTTCCGTATCGACGCAAAAGTATCACTCCCTCTACTACTGCAACCGAGCGACCCCGTGATTTGGACCGTTGTACCTGGCGAAACCGTCCCAATGAGCCCAATGTTGACGATCTACTCTCTACTTCGGTGAAATGCTCCTTCATTCACGAGTTGCTAATGCCCGAGTCTGCTCTCTTTGAAGAACCGAAGCCATCCGATGGGTCAAAAGACGACTGGGCCAAGGACGACAAGAATGTGTTTTGGTTGAAACTGATGGACGAGAGTGGTCTTACTACTTCGGGTGGCAATGATGGTGATGATCCAACTTGCGGTGAAATGGAAATTGTCGATGGAACCGAGCCTGCAACTAATGTCTCTGCAACCAAAGTTGCAACTGTTGCTGCAACCGAATTAGCCTCACCTGTTAAAACCTATGCAAATGCGCTCTCTGCCGGGATTATCAATTCTGATATTGCAGCTGAACCTACTTTTACTGGTCCATGGATTTATACTGCAACAGAAGTACAAAGGAAAGTTGTGCAACCTTACTTTAACTCTAACTCTATTTGTAAGAAATCCTTTTTGGATATTGCAACTGTTGCACAACAGGAAGTTGCAACCGAGTCTGCGTCGGAGTCTGCGTCCGAGCCTGGAACTGAGCCTTCAACTGAGCCTGCAACCGGATCTACTACTTCTACAATTCTACCGGATGCAACATTTTCGTCTACAATTCTTGGCAAACTTGGGGCCATTTCAACCAAACTTGAAACTATTCCTGAGGAGCTCGAACCGGCATCCGATTCTGGTCTGGTTGTGAATGCAATTCTACCGGAACAAGTCACTTCTATTGCTGCATCTATTGGAACTGATGTCGTGGAAGTTTCAGCTAATACTATTGGAACCGAGCCTGCAACTTTTGGAACCGAGCCTGCAACCAAACCCCCACCTTCTTCAACCAAGTCTTCATTCAAATCTTCACCAGCAGCGAAGCGGATCAATCTTCTCGGTCGTCAACTGTTTGGCGAATTGGCAAAGAGTCCCGAATTGGCTGTCAAAGTTGTCGAAATTCTTGAGGAATTGCTCTCTGAACCGGAAGCGTTTGGCCCCAAGCTGAATCTGATGTTGACCAATCTTAAGGCTCACCCTCTGACTTGCGTAACTCCACCACCAACTCCTGAAAAACTGGTTCCAGAACCTGAAAGTACTGTCACTACTATTTCGATTGAATGTTTGGACAGTTTTAGTCAAACCAAATCTGAACATGCTAAAGAAGAATCTGCGGGTCAGGGTACTTTGCCGTATGGTATTTCCAAATCAATCTCTATCACGCATGCGCAGATGTACGAAGTAGCGAGTACTCAAACTGAGTGGCACTTTGAGTACGCTTTTGATATGAAGAGTGATTTCCTGATGGGCTTGGGCGAGGAACTTTATGGAAAGGTAAAGGAACACTATCCGGACGATGTTGGCAAGATTACTGGAATGCTGATGGAGCTCAAGTTGGTGGAACTGTGGCCGTTGATGTCTGATGAGGATGCGCTGAAGACGAAGATGGACGAGGCGTATGAAGTGTACCAGAACTTTAAGGATGGGAACAAGGCTGGATCGAACGTTTAGATATCTTTTGTTTTAGTCTATTGTTTATGAGTTTGTTTATGGATCATTATGTTTAAGTACCTTTTGTTATTATTGCTTAATTTCCTGTGAAAGTAAAACTATTTTTGAGTCTCTTGTTTATTCTGTTGAATTTTGGTTGATTTTAACATGGCAACTTACTAAAAGATTTTCCTTGTATAAAATGTTTTTATTTATTTTATAAATATTTTCGTAAATATTTTGGATGGCAAAAGAAAGTCAAAAACAAGTAGATGCACATGCGCAAAAAAATAAGATAAGATAAAAAGCAAGCAAGAACATGTAAGAGACAAAGCAAATGATAAGGTATGATATGAAATAGAAAAAAAAATAGATAACGCATGCGCAAACCATATCATGTTCAACTGGCCGTTCATGTATAACGTAACTGTGTGACCGTGAAATTTGAATCTTTTTAAAACTCAAAAGCTAAAATTAAATATTTTTCGAAACTTGCTTTTTGTCTTGAGAATTTGAGAAAAAAAGTTTGAACTTTAAATTGAAAGTTTATTAATTCTCCAATGTTTTTTTTTTGTTCAAATAAATAATTTTTGAGAATTCAATCTCAATTGGTTGGTAGTTTTTTAATTCAAAAAGAAATGTTGTTATGCAAAGAATTTATTTCAAATTTTATAAAATCCAAATTGATTACATCACTCGTACTGCAAATATTTTCTTGATCTCTTGATTGTAATCGATTGTAAAAGAATTCGCTAAAACTCACTCATTTTGGACTCAAACCAAATAGGCCCTAGACTTTAGGGCCTAGAGAAGAAATTGCTTTAGTTTGATAATAAATTTAATAATCGAAAAAAATTAAACTGAATTATAAATAATTTTGTGTGATTTGCTCAAACATTTGTTGGTACTGATTGAAATTTGTGAATTCGCTTCATCTTATGCAGGTCAATCAAGAAGCATATCACCAAGACCAAAAGAGCACCGGAGAAACAAACAACCAACCAATCATCTGAGTAATCTGCAGGTTTTATCCAACCCAAGGTGGCCAACAGTAGGATGATGGCAAAGATGTATGTCAGGATCAGATTCTGACACCATGCACCAAACAGTCCACAGCTGGCAATCAGAATTAAATACAAAAACCCCACTAATTTGTAGGCGAAAAAGAAAAGGCCTATTTGGAACTGGAACAAAAGTTGAAGAAATTAGAAGAGAAGAGAATAGAAACAAGAGTTAACCTACCCTGTCCGGAGGCCTATTGGGAGGGTCTTCATCTTGAACATACCACACAATAAGAGCGAGACTCTTGAAGGATAGGATTGCAATGCAAATGGCACAAATCGCCATCAAAATGGTTCGCTTCAAAGCATAGTATGGAGGTGCCTGTGCTGACATGATGTGGTCGGCTCGAGTGATTGCAACTCGCAAATGAATTGTTCCTGTTATACTCGAACATCCTCAATCAGCGATCAATCATGAATCATTATAGAGGATGATGTGATACACATTGTCCACTTATGTGTTTGTCAGTACACTCAACATTAAAGAATGTGAAATAGTGCCGTATGTGATGTCGAGTGATTGAATATCTCGAATGAATGGTTTGTAATGTCGATATGGTTTGTTAATACAATGAGATTGATTTGTTGCACATAAATAAGAAATGTTGGTATGCAAAGAATTTATTTCGAATTTTATCAAATCCAAATTGATTACATCACTTGTTGTGATAGTAATAAAATATTTATTTAATCTGCTGATTGTATCGATTGTAATAGAAATAGCTAAAACTCACTCATTTTGTGCCCAAACCGGAAAGACCCTAGGCCTAGAGAAGAAATTGCTTTATTGCTGTAGTTTGAGAAACTTATAAATAAATAAAAAATTAAACTGAATTATAAATAATTTTGTGTGATTTGCTCAAACATTTGTTGATACTGATTGAAATTTGTGAATTCGCTTCATCTTATGAAGATCAATCAAGAAAGAAATATTAAGAGACGCGAAAGCACCGAAGGAAAAAAGGAATGGCCACTCGTGTGGGTTTCGGACTGTGCTATTGATCCCAGCCAAGGCGATCAACGATAGGAAGAGTGTAAAAATGTACATTAGGATCAAGTTTTGATGCCATGCACCGAGCAGTCCACAGGTTGTCACAAGAATGCAGAAGATTCCTGTGAGATAATGCATCAGTATAATTTCGTTCTATAACAGTTGGAAGAATTATCACTAAAAGCATAATAAAGTGAAAACTTACTCTGCTCATCCTGGAGCCATTGAAAATATACTCGTCCGGCCCTTGATAATATTTCTTGATAGATTCGTCAACCATAAGACAGATGTAAACGAAAGTTGCAATGAAAATGGAACAAAAAACTATCAAAATAACTCGTTTCAATGTGAAACATTGTGGTTGTGATGATGCCATGTTGCTGTGATTGGAGATGTCGAGTGAATGGTTTATGGTAAACTTTATCATATGCCGAGCATTTTGTTAATGTAATGTTCATTGAACGTACACTCATAATTGAAAAATGTTTGTATTCAACAAATTTTCCATGCGAGTTCAGTTATATTATTTATAATTTGCTAAGTATTTTAAAAAATCTGAGGACAATTTCAGGATACTTTTGTCCGTTATGTCATTCGTTCCAAATAATTCAACTTTCTATGTAAAAAGTAAAATACTGAATATTACAGGATTCCTGTAACAGGAATTAGCAATTAGTCAGCATTATTGTGAGTCACAATTTATGACAAAAAAAATTAGCGAAATTAGTTTAATTCCCTAAACAAACTGTAATTATTATTTTATTTAAATTATATAATATTGTACGTATGTTGGTGTGATTGCACCATTGCTCAAAACGAATTCATTCGTTATAACAGGAAATTTTAATTTCGCTTCATCCTATCAAGATCAATCAAGAAAATGATAGTCACACCCAAGATTGCGCAACAGGTACCAACCATTGGCCATTTTTCTGATCTTTTGATTGCGGATTTGATTCCATCCAAGATGAAAATAATTTGGACAGTAGTGAAGATGTAGGTTAAGACCAAATTGTGAAACCATGCGCCAAACAGTCCACTGCTTCCCACAAGAATAAAAAGCAATGTGCAGGTGTAATGAATTCGGATCATTTCATTCTGAAATAGTTATGGCAATAGTTAAAATATAATTATTAGTTAAAAGTAGAAGTTAATAGTGGGTTCACTTACCTTGCTCCACTTGGAACCATCAAATTCATACACATCAACTTCTTGAAAATGAAAGCTAAGAAAGCTCTCAAGCTTAAAGAATCCAAGATAGAGGGATCTTAAAATTAAAAAGCCACAAATCGCCATCAAAAGTGCTCTTTCAAAGTCATAGCAATCCATAGTGCCGTATGTGATGTCGAGTGATTGAATATCTCGAATGAATGGTTTGTAATGTCGATATGGTTGGTTAATACAATGAGATTTATTGTTTAAAAAATGTTGGTATGCAAAGAATTTATTTCGAATTTTACAAAATCCAAATTGATTTCATCACTTGTTGTGAAAGTACTGTAAATATTTTCTTAATCTGCTGATTGTATCGATTGTAATAGAAATAGCTAAAACTCACTCATTTTGTGCCCAAACCGGAAAGGCCCAAGACTCTAGGTCTTAGAGAAGAAATAGTTTTAGTTTGATAAATTTAATAAATAAAAAAATTTATATTATAGATTGTAAAGCAAAAATTTTTCGTGTAAACTTTTCATTAAAAAATGTTTTTAGCTTTGCAATGATTTTCTTTATTTTGTTCAAATAAATTCTTTAAATTGTTTTGTTTTAAATTTACTAATTCACAACAATAATGATTGAGTTATTTGTGAAAAGTGTTTGCTTGAATTTGTTTACTCAATCAACAATTGAGCGAAAAGAATATTTCAAAACATTCTTGGACTTATTTTATTTCACTTGAGTTTCACGTTTAGATGTTGTTTGCATTTTGTCGGCGTCTTTTTATTAAAAGTCTATTTAAAGTTCAATCAATCAATTAATCCATTCTTAGAAGAGAGACAAACTTACACTGCAAGACGAAGACTCAAGCATATTGGCACCGTAGTTCCCTACGGAACTCAATGAGCAATGAAGCCTGGCTTGAATTTAGTCAACTACTGGCGAGCAATCTCCGGGAATCAAATCCAGATCTCAAAGATCATCGAATGCCGTGAACTTTTTTCCACTTCTATCACCTCATCATGGTCTGCTGATGCATCATCAAAAGTAGCCATTGGGAAAATCCAGAAAAGTCCAAATATAAGCTCGTTGATGAAGGTTTGGAAAGCGATAACTCCAGAGCCCAAACCGAACTTAACTCTCACTGTAGCTCCAAAGCCAATTTTGAAAGTTTTTTTTCAAAATTAGTGGTCGAGAAACCCGAGGCTGCTAAGGTCGAAATCTCTAAGCCAGAATATCTCAAGTCCAATCCAAACTTCCAGGCCGAAGAATGCTCCCAAACCAATTGATCCTCAAGCCCTAGCCCCTTAAGACATCAAGGGCAAGGAGAAGGCTAACTTCAAGGTGATCGAACCGAAGTTGAAGGAAGCTGACAAGAAGCCAAAAATTGTGGGCTTTATTTTCAAAGATTGAAGATTCAAGCTTTTATTTTTTTATATTTTATTTTGCTAACATAACCTGATTAAACTCTCTACTTTCAAACCAATCACTTTTTTTTCGTTATTCAATCAATTTAATTCGATAAATTTTGCTAATTTAGATTCAATTTTCCAACCAAGCAATCAAGTATAGTTCCTATAGAGGCCCACCATAGAATACCACTCATTCCTGCCCAAATGCAGTAATTTACTCGGCACAGGATGCATTTTTTTGATAAATATGTGCGACATAAACATAAACTCGAATGCAAATCAACGCACAAGTGTTCACAATCTGATTCAATCACAATCAAAAGTTGAAATATGAAACGGCTGAATGCGGCAATGCGATGCATCTGAAAATGACATTTCTCGGTGATACATTCATGGATAATGTCGGTACATAGCAACATTGTTCATTATGCTTATGTGAACAATGTTGCTATGTAATACCGTGAATCATTCATATGATCATCGCTGATTGAGTTGAGTTTGATCGAGTATGACAAAACGATTCATTTGTGCGTTGTGTTCACTCGACATCACATCACACTCTTGCACTAATGGCAGCACCTCAACACTATGAATTGAAACGAACCATTTTGATGGTGAGTTGTGTCATTGGCATTGCAATTACATTGTACAACGGTGTCACTAGGTTTGTGAAGATGGTAGATGGATTTCCCATTTGGCATTGGAATAAAGTAAGTTCATTTTTTTCCCTTATAACTTTCTATTGGCATGACTATCCTCTTATAAATAATAATTGCTACAAATATTTTCCAGTACAGTATTATACTTACCCGTGTCGAACTCAGGTTAAAATTGTCTTTACTTCTCACCATGATCTGTGGACTGTTTGGTGCAAGGTGTCACAGTTTGCTCATAACCTACATCTCTGCCGGTTTCCAAGTGGTCTTCTTCTTGTTTTGGTTTTGTGTAGTCAGACTGGATGGATGGCTGGATATTTTCTTGTATGGCGTTCTCTTGTGCGTGACAATTTGCTTTCTGATTGATCTGCACAAAATGAAGCGAAATCACTAATTTAATCCCACGAAAGAAAATGTTTGAGTTGTGTAATTTACATTTTAAATTTTAAATTTTAACATAACATTTAAAATTTTGATTTACAATCTCGAATTCAGTTTGGATAAGTCTGAAATCTTTGTTCCCTTGTTATTGTGTCCCTAATTTACTGTTCTCAATATGTTTGTTTCTTTTAAATAAAATACTTTAATTCATTTTTGATTTCAAATTCAATCATCATTTCGATTCACGGCATAATCTCTGTATAGTGCAATTGCATTGATGTGCAATTTGTGATTCATTCGGTCCTTGATTCAAAGAAAATCTCGTAAATACTAACATTTTTTCTTTATGTTTGCTGTGTTAAATTTCTGTATGAATTCATACGAATCATAATGCACATTACGATTGGCAGGCGAACAATGTTGTTGGTATGTAAAGATTGTATATTACATCAACATCGTCTGTAACGAATCAATTTCGTGATCATCATCACTGATTGACTTGAGTTTGATCGAGTACGACAAAATCGATTCATTTGCGAGTTGTGTTCACTCGACATCACATCACACTTTGTGCATAATGGCACAAGCACCGCCACACTATGCATTGAAACGAACCATTTTGATGGTGATTTGTGTCATTTGCATTGCTATTCTATTGTTTTATGGTGTCCCTGTGCTTGTGGGTTTTATCAAAGATGACGACTTTTATTGGATCGATACAAGTGAATTTTATGTTCATGTTGACTTTCTATTCGTCATTGCCGATCTCGAGTTGAAATTGTTTTTAATTCTGGTCATCATTTGTGGACTGTTCGGTGCTTGGTGTCACAATTTGGTCCTGACCTACATCTCGATCGCCTTCCAAGTTGTGGCCTTTTTGTTTTGGTTATCTTTCATCAGAAATTATTACAAGCCTTATGGATGGCCCAATATTTTCTTGCTTGTTGCTCTCTTGTGTGCAACTATATGCTTCGCGATTGATCTGCACAAGATGAAGAAAATTCAGGACAAACATCGTCAGAATCAATTTGTGCCCTTGGAAGCAGTTGTGTAATGTTAATGTTAACGATGACAGTACAAATACAAATAAATTGTTGAGACTTTTTTTTTCTTATTTTAAATAATAAATAAATATTTTTAATTTTAATTTCATTTATTAGTTTAACTTGTTGAATTACTTACTCTATTACCACATAACACATAACCATCACTCGCCAATCGTTTTGTGTCAGAACTCGGACCGGGCTCTTGGCCAACTTTTTGTCATCAATAGTCAATCTAAAGTAAAAAATGAAAATTTTTAATTGTCATTGATGTGGAATTTGTGTTTCAATGATTCATTCATTCGTATAATACGGTTATGGAAAATTGTAAATTACTGCCGTAATTACGGAATTAAAAAAAAGAATATGAGTAATGTCAATTCAAATTTGACAACATTGAAATTTCATTAATGGCTCCAAGTTTATTTAATTTTAGCATTAAATTCAAACGAGATTATTTTAGAATTTACTCACTTTCTGTGTAACAATTCTCTCCTTTTTTCATTTTTCATTTTATAATATTTAATTTTTCTTTCTGTAAGAATTTTCGGACACAAGCAATTGCGTCAATTGTTTGTGTCACTAAGAGAACATCAAAATTTTCATGTTACGATTCTTGTAAATGCCAAAAATGCTTGCTCTTTTGTAATCGATGTTGCTCGAATAGATTTGTTGATTTCTTCTAATTGAATAAGCAATTTTCATTTTGATAATATTTCAAGCTTGGTATCTTCTATTGCTTGCTTATAATCAAATTATTGTTTAATTAGAATTGTTTTGCGGTTTTGGACCAATAAAAAACGTGCTTAATATTTTTTTTTCATTTAATTTAAGTTTATTATAAAAACCGAAAAATAGTTCAAAAATGTATAAAACAAACAAAGATTGTATAAATCTTTGAGTTACCTTAATCTTAAAACTATATTTCGATAAGTGATCATTGTCTTCTTAAGAAAAATATCTTTGTAAAAAATTGTGACGGTATTTCTGTTTGTTTGAAGACACATCTTGACCGCATTCAGCCGTTTGATATCTCAACTTTTGATTGTGATTGAATCAGATTGTGTACAATTTAGTAATTGAATTGTGGACTCGGTATGTCATTTATACATGTTTTATGAAAATTACGAGTGTTTGAGTGAGCAAAGTAGTTGGTCAACAAATTTAGTAATATAAATTAGGACATGGTTATTCTTTTATACATTCTCAGAAAACAAAAGTCTGTTCGGTCTCACTCGTCAAAACCATGTTCAGGTCCAAGTTTGACAGAAACTTGTAAAATTTGTGTAAACCCGAAATCGTCTATGTTGAATTCTAACTTGTGATTTTCAATCATCATCAACTTTTATAAATTACATTACCTAAAAGTTTGACTTGTGTTTTCTTCAAGAGAGTGACTTGGTCTGAGCCAAGCCAACTCAATGCAAGCAGTTGCAACCGGTCCAGTTGGAACTAGATCCCAGACCCTAGGCTCCCGTGAGGGGTGAATTCTCATGAAAGAATTGCAGATTTCCCAATGTGAATGGGCATCAAATGAAAAAGACCAATGAATTTTAAGTTATGACCCAAAAGTTAAAATCACTTTCGTCACGAACGTTAGTGTGGAACGGTCTCATCTATTACACGAGGATGAGATGGACAAGATCCTCTCGCCCGCTTGATGAGAAGAACAAAACCCTCTCACTCGTTGGATGAAACAAATTAAATATTCACAAGTTGATTGAGATGGGTCCTCTCACTCGTTCCAAAAAAAACGATTATCCGAGTTTTAAATTCTTCTTTCAAGAATTCGTTTTCAAGTAATGAAGCAACTCGTTTTAAGTGAATTTGTCCCAACCGAATTCATCGAGAAGGTCATCAACAAATCTGCTCACTGTTCAACTGAAAAGAAACACATTGCAAGTAGTTTATTAATGCAATAATTTTCTTTTTGGGTCATACCTTAAAATTCATTGGTCTTTTTCATTTTATGCCCAATCACATTTTGAAATCTGCAATTCTCCCATGAGAATTTACCCCTCACGGGACCCTAGAGTCTGGGGTCCAACTGGACCGGTTGCAGCTGCTTGCATTGAGTTGGCTTTGCTCAGACCAAGTCACTCTCTTGAAGAAAACACAAATCAAACTTTTAGGTAATGTAATTTATTAAAGTTGATCATGATTGAAAATCACAAGTTAGAATTTAACATTTTTGGGTTTCCACAAATTTTACAAGTTTCTGTCAAACTTGGACTTGAACATGGTTTTCACGGGTACAACCGAACAGACTTTCGTTGTCTGACAATCTTCATGTGACAATCGGAGATTTGTCGCCCCTTTTTATACCCAACGAGATGGCCAGCATTGCATGCTGATTCATTGGTGAAATTAAAACCAGTTGTGTCGCCACCTCGAACGTTCTCTTGCCAAGTCGGGTTTGGCAATTTGACAATTTGCATTGGTTTGTGCTGGCGTTTTGTTTGTCTTAACTAATTAATCGAATATTGACATCTTTACGACTTTGTTTTTGCTCAAGTATTTTCCTACTTTCACTTTTGTGCAAATAAATAAAATTGTGAATTTATTTAAGTGGTCATTTTATTATTTTAAATAAATTAAATCAATGGAAAATATTCATTATATTAATATAAAATTCCTAACCAATTGTTTATTGTCTAATTGTTTTATTTGATTAAAATCTAAATTTAGAAAGGTAATAAAATTTAATTACTTTGTTTACTCGTTTAATGACTGGTCTCGTACGATCGTGTTGAATTGTTGCTTGACCACTTTTGGTAATTAGACAATGGAAAATTCAAGTGTAAATAAGTAAATTTAAAAGAAAAAAATTTGAGAACGATTTACTTGGAACGGTTGGCGATTTTAGCGAGTGTGTAATGTGGTAATATGATCCATCGATTCAACAAAAGTGAAACTTATAAATGAAATTAAACTTTAAACTTTAAAATCTCAACAATTCTCAGTTTATTTGTATTTGTACTGTCATCGTTAACATTAACACTGCACAACTGTTTCCAAGGGCACAAATTGATTCTGACGATGTTTGTCCTGAATTTTCTTCATCTTGTGCAGATCAATCGCGAAGCAAATAGTTGCACACAAGAGAGCGCCAAGCAAGAAAATATTTGGCCATCCTTCATAAGGGCTTATGGGCAATCGAGTATATGCCCTGGGCATATACTCAACTTCGTAATTATGTCTGATGAAAGTTAACCAAAGCAAAAAGGCCACCACTTGGAAGGCGATCGAGATGTAGGTCAGGACCAAATTGTGACACCAAGCACCAAACAGTCCACAGATGATGACCAGAATTAAAAACAATTTCAACTCGAGATCGGCAATGACGAATGGAAAGTCAAAATGCATATAATCGATACTTGTATTGATCCAAGGAAAGCCACCTTGTTTAATAATCTCCACAAACATAGTGACACCATAGTACAATAGAATAGCAATGCAAATGCCACAAATCACCATCAAAATGGTTCGTTTCAATGCATAGTGTGGAGGTGCTTGTGTCATTATGCACAAAGTGTGATGTGATGTCGAGTGAACACAACTCGCAAATGAATCGATTTTGTCGTACTCGATCAAACTCAAGTCAATCAGTGATGATGATCACGAAATTGATTCATCACAGACGATGATGATGTAATGCAATCTTTACATACCAACATTGTTTTCATGCCAAGCCTAATGCGCATTATGATTCGTATGGATTCATACAGAAATTGATTACTGCATATGAAAATAGAGTAAAAATGCTAATATTTACGAGATTTTCTTTGAATGAAGGACTGAATGAATCACAAATTGCACATCAATGTCATTGCACTACTTCATTACTGGGTGAGGCAAAAGGTTTTGGGAGGGGGTCCGAAGAAAACTGGGCGTTTATGAAAATTCAAAGAGCACTATACAGAGATTATTCCGTGAATCGAAATGATGATTGAATTTGAAATGAATTAAAACATTTTATTTAAAAGAAACAAACATATTGAGAACATTAAATTAGGGACATAATAACAAGGCAACAAAGATTTCAGACTTATCCAAACTGAATTCGAGATTGTGAATCAAAATTTAAAATGTAAATTACACAACTCAAACATTTGTTTTCATGGGTTGAAATTAGTGATTTCGCTTCATCTTGTGCAGATCAATCAGAAAGCAAATAGTCACGCACAAGAGAACGCCATGCAAGAAAATATCCAACCATCCATCCAGTCTGAGTGCCCAAAACCAAAACAAGAAGAAGACCACTTGGAAGCCGGCAGAGATGTAGGTTATGACCAAACTGTGAGACCATGCACCCAACAGTCCACAGATCATGGTGAGAAGTAAAGACAATTTTAACTCGAGTTCGACACGGGTAAGCATGTACTGGAAAATATTAGAAGGAATTATTATTTATAAGAGGATAGTCATGCGAATAGTAAGTTATAAAAAACAAAATTGGACTTACTCTGTTCCAAGGCCAGCTGGAAAATCCATCTACCATCCTCACAAGCATTTTGACACCTTTGTATGATGTAATTGCAATGCCAATGACACAACTCACCATCAAAATGGTTCGTTTCAAAGCATAGTGTGGCGGTGCATGTGCCATTATGCAAAAAGTGTGATGTGATGTCGAGTGAACACAACTCGCAAATGAATCGATTTTGTCGTACTCGATCAAACTCAAGTCATTTAGTGATGATCATGAAATTGATTCATTAGAGACAATGATGATGTAATACAATCTTTACATACCAACAACATTGTTCGCCTGCCAATTGTAATGCGCATTATGATTCGTATGGATTCCTACATAAATTGAATACAGCAAACATAAAGAAAAAATGCTAGTATTTACGTGATTTTCTATGAATGAATCACAAATTGCATATATCAATGTCATTGCACTAAATGCACTAAAGCTATAGCGAGATTGTGCAACAAAAGGTCCAAATTATCTACTTACCTCTAAAATAATTATAAGCTCCACAAGCACCACCTATGGACAAGGAGAAGGGTGACTTCAAGGTTCTCATACCGAAGTTCAAGAAAGCTGATACAAAGCCAAAGATTGTTGGCGTCATTTTCAAAGATTAAAGCTTTTATTTTCATATATTTTATTTTGCTTACCCGACACATTGAACTCAATTAGTTCTTATTATAAATATTATCTCACATTGAATATGTGATTCAACTTTCAACTTTCTAACCAATCGTTTGTTTGTTTTTTTATATTTGATGGTATTTAATTTTCTATGAATGAATGATCGAATGAATTTCACAAATCATAAATGACATTGACACTAATACGAAACTAAATCTTGATTTGTTTGTTTTTTCTTTTGTGTTTTTGTACAATCTTTAACTCATTCTCAATCAATGTCATATAGTGACACACATTTTGTAGCATTTGTTGAAATGGCATAAGTATTTCACGAAAAAATTCATTTTTCTGCATTTCAATAAGAATCTCCTAATCGAGAGACTCACAAATGCGCGCATGCGCACAAATATAACCTAATGTCTGAACTAAAATAAAAACATTTCCTCGAATTTATCATCCAATCTGTTGTCCAATGCACAAAATGCATAGGTATTAACTACCTGTTGCAACATGGAACTGTTCCTGGATGGGAGCTAATCAATTAGATTATCGGGAATATAAATAATAATAATTTTGTCGGATGGATTAATTGGTGTATTTTTAGGGGAGCACTTACCTATCGGTATATAAAATATTTTTTTATCGGAGAAATTACAATGTATTTACAGCTAATAAAACCATTTAACCCCATTTAGCTGCATAATGCCACTGCACACATTGTTTGGTTGCTAAATTAAATGAGATGCGTCTGTGAAGGGGAAATCTGATTAATCAGAAATGCTCATTAATTGCTCTAGACGATTTTTTTTTTGTAATTACACACACTTACACACTTTAAGAACAATCTTGTCTTATTATTTGACTTGGATGTGTGCGAATTCTAATCCCTTGTGGATTTATTACTTTGGTTCTGTCAACTAATTGTCCAATCACTCATTGTATCCTGTTTCAATCGAGCACATTACTTGGTAACCATACCGAGTCAGGCATCACGATTGCTTATGGATTAAGTCTCTGTCCGCCTTGTGATTGGGAAAGGTTATATTAACTTGTGCATTCGATTGGAGAGGTCACCATTGCTCATTTGTTGTTCAATGGTTTGTGAAGTTTTCTTTCTTGAAAAGTGACTTTGTGTCCAACTAACCAGTGATTGTGACATACTCCCTGACATAAACACTCCCAACAGTGACCCTTGATCAATCATGTCACTTGTCCGCTCAAACAGACCCAATAGGCTTAAGCCTTTTGGTGCTCTGTTTGTTCTTTCATGCATTTTTGTCTTAACTCAAATGATTTTGTCTGTTTCCGCAGTGATAAGTATGTTTGCATTTATTCAATCACTTTATGCGTGTTAATGTAATCAAATATTCTAGCTTCTAAATCATCGACTGATATCAATTGGATTCGTCTGGACGAGAATTTTCCTCCAACCTTGAATGAACAAAATGAAAAAAAAATTATTCCATTCTTCTATGCACGTGGACAATTAGATGCGAACATGAGCTTGACAAACGAATTCATCGATGAGATCGAAAACAGTTCAATCACTGATTTTCATATCACTTTTGATGTAAGCATTTTTTGCTATTATTAGCATGTAGATTTTTACATTTGAATATTAATTATTTGTTTTTAAGATTTGGAGAAATGCAAAGAGGTGTGCAAAATATTTTTCATTTACTCCAGATTCAATCACCGATCTTCATGATGGTGTTTGGACCAGATTTGAGCGTCAATACCCGAACAATGCAACATTTCGAGATTTCAACATTTGGCTGGCTGCTTTGACAAAGTGTGAAGATTCTTTGGTGGCACTTAGAAATCTTAAATGTAATGTTACTTTACTACTTTGTTTGTGGATACTTACTATTTGAATTTTGAATATTTTAGTATATTACAATCGCTACCAAATTGACGGAAAAGATGATTACATCGAGGAGTCTGGCCATTTTAAGACTATCAGAACTCCAACCGACCCCGAGGTGAAGAAGGAGAATTTGAAAAATTGGCAAACTTATTTGTTTAACTGTAAAACGGATTCGTGTTTGATCGAAGTTCCGAAAACGGTATTTGATACTACTGAGACACATTTGTCATTTTGGCATTCTACCGCTGCAGTTGAAGTGACCGTGGTTGACTATCCCACAGTTAAAGCTACCGGTGATCTTAATTCCAAGATACGCGAATTGGTGCTTAAGAAAGCCGATTTTTCGATGACAAAAACTTCATCTGTGACTATCAAAATTGTCGCCATAGACGATAGTCCGGTTGCTGTCAAATCTGGAACTGGTAAGAAATTACTCAAAAATTTGCTTCACATATTAATTAATTGTTATAGTTCAACTGGATCTGTCGCATGTTAAAAGCTATGTCGAAATTGATATGTTCCAAGCTGAGTCAAGCAAATTTCTTGAAATGACCGAATTCAAAGCACTCGCAGATCTGCCTGTAGCATCAAGCGTTTATTTGGACCAACCCGTGGAAATTAAAGCCTCCGATTATCCATGTTACAAATTCAGCTATTTTGTCGATCGAAAATTTCATGATCAGTTTAGCATTTCTTTAGTGCGGCAAAATGGCTACAAAGTATCAAGCAATCGGTACAAGCTCTTTGACTTTGTGCCTACCAAAATTGGAATTGTAGAAGAAGTTCACTTTTGTTTGCGAGAGCTGATTCGTGATAGGACTGTGTTTGATGGTCGAAAGGTTCAATTTCTACTTGAAACTAAACTTAGCACTTCTATTGCTTTAATTACAAGTATCACTTTGGTATCATTGGTACGAGAATTGCCTGATAAGCAGATAGATGTCACATACAAGTTTTTGACCGATAGAGCAACCTTAAAATCTACAGCACGATGGATCAATAGAATTCCTGGCCGTTTAAACACTGTTGAAGAAAAAAATGACGAATTTACAAGTATTTTATTTTATTATTTTTAAAAATATAAATTCTACTAAATGATTCATTATTTTTTAGCAACCACAGCTCAGCAAAAATTTCAACTACACAGTCATTGGATAAAGAGAAGCATCAAGTTGAGTGAACTGCCACTTCGACTTAAACTTAGTGTTCCTGGTCTTACTCAAGCAGAAGCACAAGTAATTCTCAATGGTGTTAAGTTCAGCCCCCAAATATGTGATGCTATCATGGATTGTATCAATTTGAAGCTAATTGCAAAACAACCAATCAATGGACAAGCCGAAATTTTGTTCGATTACATCTTTGATCCACATCCAAATGAGAAGAGCGTACTTTTAAAGTTGGTGCTGCACGTTGAATTGCCAGTAGTGGGCAGAGATACACCAGTAAAGATTAGTTTGGTGAATTTTGGTGACCCTTGCCACTCGATGGCGAGAGACAATTTTGAGCATAAATGTCCTGCTAATTACGAGTGCAAAGCTGATCCAAAAGATGAAGTTTCTAATTTGATTGAAGCGAACGATTTGGTCAAATCTTGCGTGGTTTTTGACTATTGTGATGCAGATGTAAGTTTTTGATTATGTTAGATATCCATTAAAATTCATTCTTCAATATTAGGCTTCTACCAAGTGTCCTGCAGTTACAACTGATGGTTGTCGAAACAATGCTAAAAATGATGGTTTTGAATGCGTTTGTACAGCAAAAGCAACTGATTCATTGAAAATATGGTAAAATTAGTTTGCAATTATAAAATAGCATTGTAACAAGCTCTAATTTTTATTTCATTATAGGGAAACCAATAACTGCGTTGAAATTGCAGAAACATTTACAATTCCTGCCCCAACAGCCTCAAATTCCAAACATATTTCAACTTGGAAGCTTCCTCTCAACAAAATCAATCAGCACATCTACGATATTTGCTATCGATTTAAGCCAACAGTAAAGGCAGCAGAGAATATGAAAGTAACAATTAATTTAGGACTAGAAAATATTGCCGATGGAAAGAAAACTGTGAAATTACTCGAAGCTTTGTCATTTGAACTCAATGAAAAGA
Organism: Rhizoglyphus robini; assembly: GCA_023373905.1. Lineage (NCBI taxonomy): Eukaryota > Metazoa > Arthropoda > Arachnida > Sarcoptiformes > Acaridae > Rhizoglyphus > Rhizoglyphus robini. Next base: position 733,626 of record JAKIJQ010000051.1, on the reverse strand, counting down.
GTAGTGAGCTCATTGATTTGTGCCTGAGTCAACTTGTGGATCATGTTCCAGAGACATGGTCTTTAGTGGCAGAAATTGATGCTACTAGAGCGTTGGTTAAAAAGGATAGTCTCTTTTATGGGAAAGTTAAGTCTAAAGATCAGGAATTTAATTTACCCGAAAGTAAAGTAACTGGATTTAAGATTGCTACTCAAATGCCCAAAGGTTTCATGAAGGTTGAACAGGATGGAACGAAGCAAGTGATTAGCTTTGCTAAAGTTAAAGGTAAGAATAATTTATTTTTAATTAAGTTTTTTAATATTATATATTTTTTTAAATAGCCGATTTGCCATCAGTCATCGATGTGGTAATTTTCAGCGATTGGATCACCAATGAGAAGTCTCTTACTCTAGCACAAATCGACAAAAATATCATTACAATCGACGATAAAGTTGCTCCAAACACACTCTCCATTTGTCGACCTCGAACTGAACTGGGTTCTGATTGCAAGCTGTATAAGACTGGCAATTTGGGAGAAATATTAACTTCTCTGGGGAGTGATAAATTTCAATTGATGCTTCATGTACCACAGTTGAGCAACGCTGCTAATGTCAAGATTGAAGAAAAGAAAATCAGTTCAGAAATTTCAATTTGGGATGCTTGTGTGATTAATGATGTGAAGTGTGCAAATGTGGACACACATTGCATTTCTGAAGATGCATATAAGTTCAGATGTGTAGAAAAGGGAAAACAAACTTGTCCTGCAGGATTTTCCGGTGCATTCTGTCAAATTGATTACAAATCTTCATGTGCAAAGGATGATAATGAGGTGTGTATTGCTTTTTTGATTACTTATCGATTTTTATTGCAAATTTGAATTGCTTTTATCATTAGAAAAAATACTGCACTCCACACGGCTATGGATGCTATGGACTGGAAGGTGGTTCTTTTGAATGTGCCTGCCCAAGTGGTTTTGTGTTTGATCAAAAAGACAACAGATGTGAACGCAGTGTACTACAAGCTGTAGAGAAAATTTGCGCACCGGGACATTGTTTCGTCGACAAAATCCTTAATGAACCATTTCACTTTTTGCCCAAACAATTTCCCATAATTAGCCATGCGGACCGAACGGGTCGAGAGCTCTTTTATGCAATCAAAAGTGACAGTAAACTTACGATTACGGTCAATGATGCGGACAAGTACTGGGCTAAAGCGCCTGAGAATGATGTTTGTGTGCGATTCAAGTACTTTGTTGCGCCACAGGCAAGACTCAGCCTTCGATTCAATGATCAAATTGATCTGTGGCGGATAGAAGGTATTGAATCTGCTTCACACGATCAAACCGGAATTGAACTATCGAAGGAGGTGAACGTTTGTGTAAAGGCACTGCTGCCACTTGACAAACTTAAGAATTTGACCAACTTTCATCTCTCATTTGTGTCTCAAACGGACAATCTCAACGAAGCGGTTGCGGTTGAACTTGTAAGTTGCAAACATCTTAAGAACGGTTCATTTAATTCACTACTTTTTTCTATAGTTAAAAGTAGACGGTCATTATCTGCACACAACGAGCAACTTGCACATTCCTGCAAAAGCATTGAGATATCTCAGTAATGAAAACAAGGACTTGAAAGAGCCCCCAACTGGTTTAGATCGTTTGAGTTATCAGTGGACAGCTAACTTTCCAGACTACCGCTGGGCCCAACCTGATCATTTAAGTTTTCAACTTCTAAGTATGTTAACTTTCATATGCAAAACAAACATAATTGATTCATTTCTTTGTTTTTAGAACAAGAAACTGGCACAGTAGAAAGTGCCTTCCTGGAAAGTGCCTGGATTGAGCGACTAGTTCAAACATCATCGTCGCCGGTGTATCTCAACTTTAAAGTTGAAGTTGATTTAAGAAATCAACTGAGGAATGACTTCACTGGCACTGTGTATCTCATCGATAGTGATCGAAAACGGCTGACGTCGTTTGAAGCAAAATTTGCTCAAAAAGATATTCTTGATCCAAAGCCAGAAGATATAAAACCCAATCAGATTACCAAATCTTATACATTTTCGATTCCGCTTAATGTCAACATTGATTTTGGTAAAATGTTCAAAGTGCAATTTCACATTCGATTTCAGGACAATAAGAAACCGATTGCCTTCACACTTCCAGAAGAGGAACATGTTGGATTTTTGCTCAAAATTAGTGAAATCAACTTTGGTGACCCATGTAGCGATAGGGCAGCACCACAGCAATGTTATGGTATAGTTGGTGGAATGCTCAAAATTGATCCAATGACTCGTTGTATCCGAAATGAACTAATCAACGGTGGAATGAGCTACACATGCAATTGTGATTCAAGCCTTAGTGGTATTAATTGTCGCAATGTGGATTATTGTAACTTTAAGCATGAAATCAAAGTGGTAAGTTAATTCCAGTATAATTGAATGATTGATTATTAATATTTTTTTTATGTTTTTACCATAGACCGATCCATTAAACCCTATGCAAATTATGACTTACACTAGCACCGGAAAAGAATTTTGTGCCCAAAAGGACAGCATTGCCACATGTAAACGAGGACGTTTCGAAAGTCACCAATTCGTGTGTGAATGCAACAACAAGACTCATTTCTTTGATTGGGTTAACAAAAGGTAAAGTTTTAAAGTTATTCTAATTTGAAATTTTACAAAAACTGATTTTTAATTTCACCTATAATGAGTAGATGTGAGCCAATTGATCAGTGCATTCTGAATCCGTGCAATTTTGAAACTGAGATGTGCAAACAAAAGAACGTTAATGGCGTATTGGTGAGTGATTGTCACTGCAAGCCTGGATATGCACGAAATAGCACTAATGGTCCGTGTATTGCAATCAAAAATGAAGATGTTCTTTGTGATTTATTGAATGATTGCGCCTCAAAGGATCCTAATATGAAATGCATTGCCGGTCCGTATGACTTGAAGATGTGTGTCTGTCCAAAGGGATTCAAGAGAGATGGTATTATAAGAAAAATAATTTACAAGTATTTTATAATTTCAATAAATTTCTACTCTCTTTTAGGCACTAGCTGTAAATCTGCTTATTGTGATTTTCCTGGGCTGCACAAATGTTCTCACAAATGTAGTAACATTGAAACGTCGCCTTACTATCAGTGTGACTGTGAGGACCACTACGAACATGATGCTACAAAAGAAAAATGTGTTTTGAAGGCCAATGCTCCAACCACCTGCCAAGAATGCAAAGATGCAAAACACAAAGTGTGCAAAAATGGTAAATGTTCGTGTATTGCCGATTTTGTAGAAAGTGGAAACGATTGCGTGCCTAGTGGCAGCTATCAAGTCAAGGGTTGTCCAAATGGTCATGCTAAGGTGGACACAATTGATGGTTCTTTGCTGTTTGATTGTGCCAAAAACAAAACTAGTGGCTACTTTACCGACGATGCAACAGTGCGGAAGACTTGTAGACTATCGAAGACTATTTGTGATAGTGGCGAGAGAGGTCAAAGTTTGTGTGCTTCTCGCGATGCTGGCTGTTTACTCGATCCATTTAACATTGAGGAACATTCGTGTCAGTGTAATCTTGGCAAACTATTCCCCGATGGTCGACGTGTGAAAAAGGCATCCGACCTTCGGTCACACCAGGAAGTCAAGTGTGTTGATGTGTGCGATTTGCCGTATAAGCGGAATCAATGCGCCAGCATCGGTGCCAAATGTAATCCGACAAAATTGTTGAATGTCATAGTTGATATAGAACCTATTATCAAGAACATTCAAAATATTTCAACAGAAAAATATTGCGAATGTGTAACCGGTACTTTCTATGACACTTCTATTGGACAGTGTGTACAAGAACTGGAATCACTTTCGTTGAATCTAACTTTCCGATGGACACATGTGCTACAAGAAAATTTAGATGAGATTTTGAACAGATTTGTAAATTTTGCTGAATTTGGCACAAATCGAGAAATCAAATTCCCAGAAGAGTTAATTTCAGAGGAAAATACATTGAGTTTTGTTGATCCAATTGAATTTGCTCATTCGCTCATCCGAATCAAAAGGACCAATTTGGAATCTGATGCCAAAACTATCAAGGAATGGAAACAGCTCACCCGAAAAGAATTGTTGCTTACAAAAGTTGAAGATTTACTGTATAGCTTTAATTTGATTGATCACCACTCGAAGGATGATAGAACTGGTGTTAGAGAAATTGGTCGAGATGTTAAGATTATTTCAATTCACGAACAGATTCTTGATGGAAAACTGAATTATATTCTCAAATTGGCAGTGAAAATATCTAAGGAGATTCAAGAAAGTTCACTAGTTATGGATACTGGATCTTCAGTTGACTTGCCGTACAATGTGTCCAATTTTCAGATTATTATGGATAGTTGTCATGTATTTAAGAATAAGGAAAACTGTGTCATCCCTTACATGTCCGTGGTGTTGGCAAATAGTAGCACAATGCCTGCGATTAATAAGGTACTGTACCTTCTTTTTGTCCATTATAATTAGTTAACAATTTGCCATTACAGCCATGCACCAACGCTGACACATGCCACGGCATGTCGAACTGCATTCCCAAAACTGGAAGTCAATTCTCTTGTGAATGTGATTTAAAGCATTTCGACGTGGAAGACGCGAACAGTTTTCCAGCAAAGTCAAATGGATCACTTGTTATACTGAAGAATGATCGATGCAAACGTAAGTTTTTGAAGATTTATAATCAAGTAAATTTACAGTTATGAATTTGTTACCGTTTCCAACCAAACTTTAAATCGATTTACATTGGAATCGCAAATATCAATTTAATTAAACAGAAATTATTTTCTGAACAATTCCATTGCCATCATTATCATCATTCAAGAAGAGTTCAATTTTGACAAAACAAATGTGATTTTGTTATTTGTTAATGTCGATTTGGTGTGAAATCAAATTGGTTTTCGATCAAAAATGTTTTATTAACTTGTAAACAAATAAAAAGTCTACAATTCGAATTAATTGTCTACAAGTTTAATCATTCTCAAGAGACTCAAATTAGTCGAGATCATTCCTCAATTAATGTCACATCTGAGTTTATTGATCACAATGGCACATTAATTTGTCCAATTGTCGAATGTCAAACTGTGAAGCATTTGTGTTGTGCACTTGAAATTGTCTCTTAAAGTAGGGCAACTCATCAATTGGTTCTTCAACCCAAATCTGTTCCGGTCCCGTATGACAGACGCCTTTGTGGTCAATCCAATTGCCATGATGACTTTCACCAAAATGGCTAAATGACTTTGCAGAAAATAAACTAATATGGCTAGAATGGGTAAATGACATTGCAGAAAGTGCATGACATTTCGGTTGGATAAATTCGATGGCATGACGCGCAATGAAGACAATACACCTTTATGAATGGTTGAATTGTTTGAATATGAACGTGTACATTTGCAAATGTAGATCTTTCGAGAAAAGGCCAAATACTGATAAAAGAGGCGCAGTTGCATGTTCAAACATGACTTGCACCAAAATAGCTAAATGACTTTGCAAAAAGTGAACAAAAGCACAAGTTTCGTTTTGCTAATTTCGATGCAATGACGCGCGTTAAAAGACCATTTTGGTGTAGCTTCTAAGTTGCCTAAGAAAGAGAAAATGCAAAAGCAAATGCAAAGATAATGCATTTAATGGTAATAAATAGATAGTGCAGTTAGAAGGGAAAATGGATAGTGTGCTGCACATAGAGGCTCAACTATATCTGAGGGTGCAGAGAGGGGTGTAATTTGGATGCAGTGAGTGGTGGCCGTGTGTGATTGGCACTTGGATGCTTTGTAGCATAGAGCTAAGCACGACTCGACTGCTTCACTCCGATATGGCTCTGCTGCTTGGCTCCACCAAAGGCACGACTCTGCTGTTTCGCTGCACCAGAGGCTCGACTCTGTTGCTTCGATCCCATAGTGGAACCTGCCTTGCCGGAGTTGATCTTGCTACTGCTACGACTACCACCACCACCGCCAGCCTTGGACGAGGGAGCAGACTTGTCAGAGGAGAAGCAGAGACAGTAGACGGCCACGCCAATCACCACCAGAAGGACAATCACCCCAATGATGATGCCCACGATCATTAGAGTGTTCGAGGAGGAGGTGGTGCTGGACGCGCTTAGTAAGGATACGTTGGGTGAAGATGCGTTGGGTGAGGATGCAGAGTGTGTGGATAGGGAGGTTGAGGATGCGGAAGCGCACTCCAGCTTGGGCTCATCACTCGACCATTGTTTGCACTCTTTCGGGAGGTCATCCAAAGTCTTGCGAGCAAGAACAGCAAAATCTTTGGTGTCATTGCACAGGGCACAAGCAGCCTTCATGCCACAATCAGCAGTGTAGTACACCAGTTTGCAGCCCTGCTCTACAGCATCCCCAATCTGGGCAGTCTTGTCTTGGGCTTCTTTCAGGCAACGGCTGTCTTCGCCTTTCTTTTCGAGCAGCAGCTCACAGGCTTCTACTACGGGACTTGCTGTCGTACTGCGGACAGGGCATTCAAACTTGGCCTCTTCGCTAGCCCACTTGGTGCATTCCACCTTCTTGCCAGTCCAAAAGTTGGCATAATAGGCGAAATACTCTTTGACTGACTCGGAACTGCAGACCTGGCACTGTTTGACGGTCATACACTTGTCCAACACGAACCATTTCATGCACAGTTGTTCGGTAGGATCGGTAATATTCATTGCGGCAACCTTATCGGCAGCCTCTTGGACACATTTTGCATCGCCGACATCGCGGCACTTATTAGGTGACAACTTATGTTATGATAATGGCGGCTTGCTTTAAAATAACTTTTTTGTCCTAATCTAGGTGGCGATGTGGTTTTTTGAACTTTTCAGACTTGAACTATGTCTGATTAGTCACTAAATAATGCAAAAAATCACATCGCCACCTAGATTAGGACAAAAAAGTTATTTTAAAGCAAGCCGCCATTATCATAACATAAGTTGTCACCTAATAATACTTTCGTTTGTAATCCGAGGAGGAGAATCCATAGGGGGAATCCAACTGGCCCATGGCTTGCATTTTTTAGCATTGTCAGCAAAAACTTGCATCAACACCTTGTGGTATGCGGCATACTCATCCGTGAGGCAAAATGTGTTCGCAACTAGGTTGTAACAGTAATTACAACTGTACATTTGTTTGCATGCGTACTCGGGGCCAGTCTGGTCCCAAATCAGGTAAAGCCATTCTGCTTGAAGTTCAATACAGAGTTCTAATGCATCTCCAGCATACGGATTGCTGTTGGTGATATTTTCGCAACGTTGTGCATCTGGTGGCATATCGCCCAACAGACCAGTGGTGAGAGCACGGTTGGTGTTCGAGTCCATCGACGGGCGCCACATCTGACGCACAATGCCAGGGACCACCGAAGCCTGTACAGTGGGAAGCAGGAAGGGCTGCAGAGTAGTTGACATCATCAGGAGAAAAGTCGCCAGGGCAGAGGACCAACGAGTGCTGAATACAGCGATCATGACTGATCCGCGAAGATAGACGACAGGAGAGGAGGTGGTGAGGTCGCACGGGATAGGAGGTGACTTGCACAAAAAGGAATAAGGCGTACAGATAGAGGCGGTGACAGGACTAAGGACTAAAACAGAAAATGAACAAACAAATCGAAAGACCACTGTACTTACAGTGCATATTGGGGGCTTGCTCGAATTCGATAGAGCCATGACTTGCAAATTCGAGTTGAACGTCGTCACTCGGTGGTATTGTCGAATTGTGCGAATATGAACGTGTGCAAATCTAGATCTTTCGAGAAAAAGACCACGTATCGATAAGAGTTGCGCGGTTGCATGTTCGGGCATGACTTGCACCAAAATGGCTAAATGACTTTGCAGAAAGTGAACAAAAGCACACGTTTCGGTTGGCTAATTTCGATGAAATGACGAGCAATCGAGATCATTTTGATGTAGCCTGTAATTATGGTGCTAATTAATTAAATTGTCGTTTAAACCAAAGAAGACGCAAATGTAAATACAAAGATGCAATTAATGATAATAAATGGATAGTGCAGTTAGAAGGGAAAATGGATAGTGTTCTGCACTGTGAGTTGAATAATGGGTTCTGCACGTAAAGGCTCAACACAATACCATCCACAATATTTTTTTGTTGACACAACATTAATTTTTACATGACAAATTGACAACACACAATTAGTCAACATTATTGTTATTATTATTATTATGAAAAATAACGAAATTGGTTTAGTTTTCTCAAGAATTTAAATTATTTAGTATAATTTAAAATTTAAAATAATTTTTGAATAAAAGTCGAATAATAATTTTAATTCAATCGGTTAATTGCATCAATTGTGACACTATTCATCAAATGAGACAACCGAGTTATTTTTTTTATTCATATGAAATAAAATGTAAAAGTGTTTTGTAAATAAATAAATTTTATTGTCTACAAGTTCAATCATTCTCAAGTGACTCAAATTAGTTAGTCGAGAACATTGCTGAACTAATCACATGTGAGTTTCATTTCATTTGTCCAATTGAATGTCCAACTGTGAAACATTTGTGTTGTGCACTTGAAATTGTCTCTTAAAGTAGGGCAGTTCATCAATTGGTGCTTCAACCCAAATCTGTTCCGGTCCCGAATGACAGACGCCCTTGTGATCAATCCAATTGCCCTCAGGAAGGTAAACTTTTCGGGCACGTGCATCCATTTGCACAACAGGCGCAACCAGAATATCATTTCCAAGCATAAATTGATCCTTTATAGTAAAAGTTCGTGAATCGTCTGGTGCAACGTACCAAAGTGGTCGAATGATTGGTTCACCATAATCGACACGTCGTTGGGCTAGTTCAATTATGATTCGTGAGTGTAGAATGTGAAGATTGACGTATCGTTGGGTAATTTTCAAGACATCAAGTTCATCTGAATGCTCATAATCCCACGGTGGTACCACAAAAAGCATCGTAGGCATGAATGCGCATGCCTGAACCCACCGAATGTACAACTCCCGAGAAGCTCGTCCAAATCTTCCTCCAATAACGTCCGGAATAATGAAAGAATAACCCGAAAGTGAGAGAGTCAAAACCGCCGGAATCAACGATCTCAATCCACCATAGTGTTCAAACCAATTTCCAAATCTTTCGGAAATTCTCACAAATCCCGACAGATCTTGACTTTTATATCCGTTCTGGTAGATGCTCACCGATTCTGGTGCAAGTTTCGCTATTACATGCATGTACTTTTCGAGGAACAAATTAGGATACCTCTGAACGGTTGAATCGTGAAATTGAAAGCTTTCAGAGTACGCTCGTAGTGGTGCAAATTGAAAAGCATCAAAACCGTGAACTGTTTTAGGTTTACTTCTACGAAAACTCCTTCGATTGCAATTGAGCAAACTTGAACCATCCGAAAGGTTGCGCAGCTTCTCGAATCGATCCAGAAACCATCGAATCGACTCAGGATTGGTGAAATCCAACAGAAATTTCTGCCCCTCATCACTGATGAGTGGAGTTGAGTTGAGTGCACTTTTGACAAAATATTTTTTGTTTAAAAAATTCACTGATTCAAGCGGCACATTTGGATCAATGGTCAAGCCCACACGGAATCCACGTTTGTGCAATCGTCGTATGAATCGTCGAGGTTCAGGAAATAGCTTTTTGTTAATTGTCAAATAGTTTGCACTCGCTTCCCAGCCCGAATCGAGTATAATCAACGAATTTTCAAAACCGTGAAATTTTAATTCTCTTGTAAATTTTCTGATTGACTTTTCTGAGTACTCCTGTGTACACGACTTTTTGATCCACAACTTCGGTGCACAGAGCCAACTTGGATACGTGAAAAGCCGTTCATCTGGAATGCTCACAGGTTTTTGAATATAGTAATCGAGTGTACTCGAAATTGCATCATAAACTGTGCGTAAATTGCGACCGGAAATAATACTGAATTTGACATCACGATAAGATCGATTAGGAGCTTCATTGGAAGTCAAATAGGGCGCACGGTTTTGTACTGAAATTCCAATGATTGGATCACCATGATTTGGATTGTATCGAAGGAAGAGTGGAGATTGAGGTGGGAGAATTAGGGCGAATCCATCAGTGTTGAGGAATATGTGTTCGGTTATGGAGTGAGGGAGGTGAGGTGCAGTTGGATACTGTTGAAGGGGAAGACTGTTTAAGGGGGTGAAGGGGAGGTGGGATGCAGGATTCATTGGGTAATTTGGAATCGATTGTTGGTAGGTGCTAAACCTGAGAAAAATTTGGTTAACCGAGAATCCTGCTATTTAAAATTCTTACCAAATTGCATTTCCCGTTCCATAATGAAACCAAATTTCCTTCAACTTTTCCTCCTTCTCCTCAGCAGGCCATCGAAAGTGATACTCAGCCACACCCAACTGCTTCCAATCCTTCTTGTAGAACGTAATTCTCTCCTTACACTTTGAATCCAACTTCCAATTCCACACTTTTCGATCTTGCAGTTCAATTTTACTGATTCGAGCCGAGTTTTGTAAAGAAAATTTCAGTATTGATGATGATGGTTGATCTGACAACTTGTAAATGTTTCTCAATTCAATCGATTTTCCATTGTAAATCGTAAAATCATCTCCGTACAAGGTTGGATCCACGATTCGTGTTGACTTTTGTCGGCTAATGGTTTCAATAGAATCTGGTTGAAGCCAATCAGAGATGCAAAGCCAAGCGATGAATGCGAGCATTGATGCGAGAATACATTCTAGTACGATTTGATACATTGCAATGTAGGATTAACATCTTTTTGAATATATGAAAGGTTGATCAAATTATATTTTGATGCCTTTGCTGATTTATTGAAATTTCAGAAATTAATGTAGAAAATATTACAAAATAATTAAAATAAAAAAAATAAAGAAATTGGTGTTGACGGGATTGAGTGAGATTCGGGCGTGGAGTTGACCAAAAAAACCAGGAAGAAAAATTGGGAGAGAGAGAGAGAGAGAGAGAGAGAGAGAGAGAGAGAGAGAGAGAGAGAAGTTGAGATTTCCGGTGCTGTCTTCTTTCGAGTACGTTCGCTGGATTCTTCAACAAAAAGGTCACAGGTCGAATATGTCGGACGCCCAAAGTAAGGAGGCAGAGTGGCGATCAAGGTAAATTGTTCAGTTTACGTTGGAGAAAGATAGACGAGGATTCTTGACTAGGATCCAAGAACGGTTGCACTAGACTAGGCAGACCGATCAGCACGAGGAGTCGAAACACAAATGTAAGGAAGAGGAAAGTGAATTTCTCAGTGTAGTTGTTTTGAGTTGAAGGTAGGTAAGGTAGAAGTAGGGGTCAGAGGGCAGCACAGGTAAGCTAGCGTTACAGGTAAGAAGGTATTGAGTGTGTGTGTTTGTGTGTGAAATAACTAAACTACGGGACTGTTCACAAAAGTCAGGTCAAAACAACAAATAAATTTCAAATCAAAAGTGGCGAGAGGGGATTCGCCACTTACATATATATTAAAATATATTTTAAGGTTTGGTAATGCAACAACAAAGAAACAAAAATTACGTTTAAAAGTCGTTGACAAACTCAACAAATTGCGAGCACATAAAAACAAGGCTTTGTTGTTTAGGATCTTATCATATTAAGGTTGATCACGCTCCTGATAAGCAACTTGACAGCAACATTCCTTCTCATTGACAAACTCACGTCAACTGTAAGTATAAGTAACCAATGTACCTGTTCACCCACATATGATAAGATAAAATTTTATCAGGGAAGGCTTTCCTCCCATGGAAACTGAGGCTTTGAGGGGATCTAATGTTTTAATGTTTGATTTGTTAATTTGTTGCAAAATGTAATATACATTTGGTTATTACATAATTTGTCATTGAACTTCTTTTTTGAAAAACGGTAGCACGTCTAATGGGGCATGAACCTGAATCTCCTTTGGACCTTCATAGTTGGTTCCATTTTGATCAGTCCAATTGCCACTGGGCAAGTAGACAGTTCGTTCAGTTTGACCTTTCGCCAGTACTGGTGCAACTAGAATGTCATCGCCCAACATGAATTGATCTGCAATCTCGTACAACTTGGGATCATCTGGCGCAGTGTACCAAATTGGTCGTACAATGGGCGTACCGTCACTGACTCTCTTGTGAGCCAATTCGATGATTCTGTCTGAATGATCCTGGTGAAGTTTGACGTACTTTTTGATCAACTTTCGACTATTATCACTGTAATCCCACGAAATACGTGCAAACGCCATTGCGGGCATCAGTGCAGTCGCCTGTACCCATCGAATGTATTCCTCTTCACTGATTTTACTGTCCGAATCGGGGAAACCGAAACCAATCTCCTGGGGCACCACAAACGAGTATCCACCAATTGAGGCTGCCAGTACGTTTGGTATTAGTGATCGCAACATTTCCCCACTTGATTTCGCCGGAGAGTGGCAGAAAAGCTGTACAAAGTTGGGCAAATGTTGAGTTTTGAAGGCCACACGACTTGTGACTGTGTTTCCAATTCGAGCTGCGGTTTCTACAAACTTTTTCGTTAAAAGACTTGGATACATTTGTACAAGCCAGTCGTTGAGCTTGAGCACATCACTTGCGGGCCAATTGAAATTGTACAAATAGAAATAATCGATTCCATCTTCGTATTGAAGTCGCTTGAGCAGCAGTTCATACCAATTGGCCGCTTTTGGACTCGAAAAGTCAACAAAATTTGTCTTTTGTCCATTTTGATTTCGAATAAAGTACTGCTCAGTGGTCTTGGTGGCACGGCTAACTTCAGGTCCTGCGTAAACTCCGAGTTGATAGCCCCTGGCATGAAGGTCACTGATCAGCGAGTCACGATCACGAAAGTTTTGATCATTGAAAGTCAAATCTTCACGTTTCCATTGAGTTTCAAGGAAAATTTGACTTTTCAACGCAAACCCATTTTTATCAACTCTACTCGAGTACAACTTGATATCGTCCTGCTTTCCAATTGAATGAAAAGTTGGATTCCGGAACAGTGACTCATCAGGAATTGCGCTCGGCTTTGGAATGTAGCCAGAACGATGAACCACAAATTCATTTACGGCACGAATGTTGCTCGAAGCAAATAGACGAATTTTGATGTCAAGGTAGGATGAATCCACGCTCGATTCCATGTAAGGTTTCTGGTTCGACACTGAGAAGCACAGCATTGGATCACCAAAATTGGCATCATGACGCAGGAAGAGTGGTTGATGCTCGTCGGGCAGTACTGCGAAACCGTCTGTGTTCAGGAAGAGATGTTCCAGAATGTAGCGATACTCCTGCTTGGTTGAATCCCAGTTGTCGTCTAGGAGATAGTTGAAATAGATCTTCGGTACTGACTTGCTCGTGTTCATTGGCCAGGAGGAGTCGAGCGACTGGTAGGTGTTGTACCAACTTTCACCATTCGATCCATAATGGAAGCAAACCTCACGGTTAACATTCGGTCCGCCCCCGCGCCAAATCAAATAGTACTCCGTCACCGTCTTGTCAACCTCATAAATGGACAGTTCAATTTTGCTTGCATCACTCAGCTGTAGTGTCCAAAAAGTAACATTCACCGGATCGATTCGATCAATCTTTGCACCGTGAAGCGAAACTTTCAACTGTGGTGACGATGATTTTAGAACAATTCGATGACGATTCGGTATTTTGATGTTGTTCTCATCGAGCACGCGGTACTCTACATCACCACGGTGGTTGGTGATCACTTGATCGTCGATTGCTGCCTCAACTTGAGTGCTCACCAAAATGGTGGTCAAAGTGAATAATAGAAGGATGAAATTCTTGAATGATGTTTGCATTTTCAAAATCATCATTTGAGTGTCTAGAAATGTGTCATAAATGTGCAACTTTTATACATTTGCATATTTTAGACCACTTGAGACATTTAGGACACCTACGCAATTTGATGCATTGTTAATACTATCGATGATACGTGATATTTAGTATCAAACGTTTGAGCTACGATTTGACAATTTAGCAATCAGAAAGTGGTTTTGTGGATAATCTTTTGGCATATCACACAATATATTAAGTAAAGTCGATATATCTATAGATGCAAATTTTGTTGTTAGATAACATTTATTTACATGTACATGAATGCATATGCATGCATAACTTAAGCTCAAGTACAAGTACAAGGCTAAAAATCTAGTTCGAATTAATCAAAGTATAAATATAACGGTGAACGCATATTTGTGAATTTTAATTTACGTTAAGATAAAAAGATGCGATCGGAGGTTTTTTAGAGAAAGAATTCGAGAATGTGTCGAGCCTATCTACAAAATCTCGAACATTAATCTCACGATACTCATCTTTTCAAACAACGACTTGTGCGTGTACTACCAAGACGGCTATTTTGACACAACTAGAAAGCAAAATTTATCATTTCGAATTAATGAATGAGTCACCAATGAATGAGCCCAATCTATGTGCGTGTAGGTTATCGAAATGTTATCTTCATTTCTACTTTTGACTTTCTGCTTCTTTGTCGTACTCACTCTATGTAGTGGCCGATCTCGATTATTATCGTTTGACAAAAGAAATCGAATATATTTTGTGCAACCATATCATGAAGATCTCGAACAGTTCCAACGATGAGAACAAGTGGCGATGCCACCAGTGGCTTCCAGATGTGAATATGAACCGATCCACGGTGGAAGAAGATCGATCTGAAGAAAGGCACGTGACTATGCCCGAGAACTTGTTCGCTGTCCAGAAAGAGAACTAAAAACCTCTCGAAATGGCCAAACTCGATCTAATAGAAGCACGGCGTGAGCGAGAGAATGCTCGTTATCGGAAGAAAATTGCCTCAGAAACTGCAGAACAACGTGAGGATCGTCTTCGAAAGATGAGGGGAAATTATTATAAGAGAAAACAGAAGCTGCAAACAGATGCTCAAACGGATGCTCAATATCGAGAGTGGGCCTGGATGATTGTCTCGAAACAGCAGACCGAACATCGCAACAGAAAGCGAAAGCATCGCGACCACGACGATCATTCCGACAGTGGCCATTAATGGGCTAATCGATGATCCATGAGGCAAATAGACTGGATCATCCATCAATTTGTGGCTCACAGTCCACACACGCATAATCTCTTATCACAATTTTAATTTTATTAATTAATTTAACTGTTTGTTTTATTCATATAATAATAAATTCACTTATCGACTCAATAGATAACCCAATTTGATTGCACATCTAAATGACATTAACAAATAACAAATCACATTTATTGTGTCAAAATTCGACACTTCTTGAATAATGATGATAACGATAGCAATGTAATTGCTCTGAAAATATTTCCGGTTTAGGTTAAATAAGGTTGCGATGCCAATCGATTTAAAGTTTTGCTGGAAACGGTAACAAATTGTGAATTTACTTAATTAAAGATTATAAAATGTTCAAACACTTACGTTTGCATCGATCATTCTTCAGTACAACAAGTGATCCATTTGACTTTGCTGCAAAACTGTTGGCGTCCTCCACTTCAAAATGCTTTAAATCACATTCACACGCGAATTGACTTCCAGTTTTGGGTATGCAGTTCGACATGCCGTGGCATGTGTCAGCGTTGGTGCATGGCTGTAAATGCAAATGACTGGTTAACTTATAGTTTTAAAATAATTAAGAAAACAAGTACCTCATTTAGCACTGGTATTGTGCTATTTCTAGTTGCCAACACCACAGACATGTAAGGAATGACACAATTATCCTTATTCTTAAATACGTGACACCTATCCATAATAATCTGGAAATTGGACACATTGTTCGGCAAGCCAACTGAAGAGCCAGTACTGTACATAACTGTCCCACTTTCTCGAATCTCCGCGGATATTTTCACTGCCAATTTGAGGACATAATTCGGTTTTCCATCAAGAATCTGCTCGTGAATTGATACAATCTGAACATTGCGACCAATTTCTTTCACATCTGTTCTATCATACTTCGAGTGGTGATCAATCAAATTAAAGCTATACAATAGATCTTCGACTCTTGTAAGCAACAATATTTTTCGGGTGAGCTGTTTCCATTCTTTGATAGTTTTTGCATCAGTCTCCAAATTAGCTCTTTTGATTCGAATGAGCGAATGAGCAAAATCAATTGGATCAACAAAACTGAATGAATTTTCGAGTGAAACAAACTCTTCTGGCAAATTGATTTCTCGATTTGTGCCAAATCCAACAAATATGTTCAAAATGTCATTTAAATGTCTCTCTAGCTCATGTGTCCATCGGAAAGTTAGATTCAACGAAAGTGATTCCAGTTCTTGCACACACTGTCCAATGGAAAAGTCATAGAAAGTACCGGTTACACATTCGCAATATTTTTCCGATGGAATACTACGAATGTTGATGATGGTGGGTTCTATATCAACTATGGCACTCAACAATTTTGCAGGATTACATTTGGCACCGATGCTGGCACATTGATTCCTCTTGTATGGCAAATCGCACACATCAACACACATGACTTCCTGGTTTGATCGAAGTTCAGACGCCTTTTTCATTCGTCGACCATCGGGGAATAGTTTGCCAAGATTGCACTGACACGAATGTTCCTCAAGGTTGAGTGGATCGAGTAGACAGGCAGCATCTCGAGAAGCACACAAACTTTGACCTCTCTCGCCACTATCACAAATAGTCTTTGATAGTCTACAAGTTTTCTGCACTGTTGTATCATCGGTAAAGTAGCCACTAGTTTTGTTGGAACAATCGCACACCAACGAACCATCAATTGAGTCGATTTTAGCTTGACCAAATGGACAGCCCTTGAGTTGATAGTTGGCACTAGGCAAGCAATCGTTTCCACTTTCTACAAAATTGTCAATACACGAACATTTGCCATTTTGGCACACTTTGTATTTCGCATCTTTGCACTCTTGACAGGTGACTGGAGCATTTGCTTTCAAAGTACACTTTTCATTTGCAGCATCACGGTCGTAGTGGTCTTCGCAACTGCATTGATAGTAAGGCGCCGTTTCAATGTTAATACATTTGTGAGAACATTTGTGCAGCCCAGGAAAATCACAATAGGCAGATTTACAACTAATCCCTGAAGGAGAAGTATCTAGAAATTGTTGAATTAGTAAAAGTTTTTCAATAAAAAAATTTTTAAGATAGCATACCATCTCTTCTAAATCCCTTTGGACAGACACACATCTTTAACTCATACGGACCGGCAATGCATTTCATATGAGTATCATTAGGATCATGATTGCAATCCATCTTTAGATCACAATTCTCATCTTCATTGGTGATCGCAACACATGGAGCATCAATGGCGTTTCGTGCATATCCAGGCATGCACTTGGAACAATCACTCTTTAATACGCCATTATCGTTCTTTTGAACACACATCTCAGTTTCAATATTGCACGGATTCAGAATGCACTGATCAATTGGCTCACATCTGTATGGGTAGAACGAAAAATTAGATTTTGTAAAATTACAAATTTAACGTTAAAACTCTACTTTTTGTTGTACCAATCAAAGCTAAAATGAGTCTTGTTGTTGCATTCACACACGAATTGGTGACTTTCGAAACGTCCTCGTTTACATGTGGCAATGTTGTCCTTTTGGGCACAAAATTCTTTTCCGGTGTTTGTATTAATTTGCATAGGGTTGAATGGATGTGTCTATGGTAAATAAATAAATAAACTTTGTTAATCAATCATTCACTTATTAATGGAATTTACTTACCACTTTGATTTCATGCTTAAATTTACAGAAATCGATTTTTTCACAATTAATTCCACTCAGGCTTTCATGAGCACAATTGCATGCGTAGCTCATTCCACCGTTGGATTGTTCATTTCGGATACAACGAGTCATTGGATCTACTTTGTGCATTCCATCAACTATACCATAACAATGCTGTGGTACGGCCCTATATATATTGATGCATGGGTCACCAAAGTTGATTTCACTGATTTTGAGCAAAAATCCAGTTTGTTTCACTTCTGGAAGTGTAGTTGCAATTGGTTTCTTATTGTCCTGAAATCGAATGTGAAATTGCACTTTGAACATTTTACCAAATTCAATGTTGACATTAAGCGGAATCGAAAATGTATGAGATTTGGTGCTCGGAGCTGGAACTGGCTCTACTTTTATGGATTCTGGAATATTTTTTTTGTGTGAATTTTGCTTCAAACGACGTCAGCCGTTTTCGATCACTATCAATGAGATACACAGTGCCAGTGAAGTCATTTCTCAAATCAAATTCCACTTTAAAGTTGAGATACACTGGCAATGATGACTGTACTCGTCGCTCAATCCAGGCACTTTCCAGGTAGGCAGTTTCAACAGTGTCAGTTTCTTGTTCTAAATTAACGAAAAATAGTTTAAAACCTGAATTATTGTGTCTTTTTATATGAGAGTTAGCATACTTAAAAGTTGAATACTCGAATGATCAGGTTCACTCCAGCGATTGTCGGGAAAATTTGCTGTCCACTGATAGCTCAATCTGTCTACACCAGATGGTGGTTCTTTCAAATCCTTGTTTTCATTACTTAAATATCGCAAAGATTTCACAGGAATATGCAAATTGTTGGTTGTGTGCAAATAATGACCGTCTACTTTTAACTATAGAAAAAAATACTGAATTAAATGAACTTCTTAAGATGTTTTCAACGTACCAGTTCAACTGCAACCGCTTCGTTGAGATTGTCTGTTTGAGACACAAATGAGAGTTGAAAGTTGGTCAAATTCTTAAGTTTGTCAAGTGGCAGCAGTGCCTTTACACAAACGTTCACCTCATTCGATAGTTCAATTCCGGTTTGATCGTGTGAAGCGGATTCAATACCTTCTATCCGCCACAGATCAATTTGATCATTGAATCGAAGGCTGAGTTTTGCCTGTGGCGCAACAAAGTACTTGAAACGCAGACAAACATCATTCTCAGGCGCTTTAGCCCAGTACTTGTCCGGATCGTCCACAGTAATCGTAAGTTTACTATCACTTTTGATTGCATAAAAGAGCTCTCTACCGGTTCGATCTTTGCCAATTATTGGGAAATTTTTGGGCAAAAAGTGAAATGGTTCATTGAGGATTTTGTCAACAAAACAATCCTGCTTCCGTTCCGGAGTGCAGATTTTATTCACTTCAGTGCCGGTTGAAGTTTTGTACGACACTGTAAAATATCAAAAATAATATGTATCTGTGTAAATATGGCAGTAACATTACATTTAAGATTGCGAATTGCCACCAGAGAATCTTCACACCTTGTACCAGCAGATAGCCACATTGAGAAATTGCGAAATGCCGCATTGTTCGGGTATTGACGATCAAAGGTGGTCCAAACATCATCCGTAAAATCGGTAATAGGATCCGGAGTAAACGAAAAATATTTCGCACATATCTTTGCATTTCTCCAAATCTAAACAAAAGCACAAAATAAAGAGTGATCGTCAATTTAGCCTAAATATCAATGTGTAATTGATTTGGATGAAAGTAAGCTTATTTTGTAGATTTTGATTAGCAGAATCCAAATATGCATATCATATTACTGTCTGCTTAGCAGATGTGGATCAAATAGATCCAAGACAAAATAAAAAACGACAGATGACATTAATAAAACTCTCATTATTTATAAAGCTATACACAAGTTGAAAACGACAAAAGTCATTATAAATGAACTTTAACTTGACTTGAACATCGAAAATAATGATAAACTCGTCAAATGCGCAAGTGATTCAAGTTCTTCAGTCTATTTTTGCTATAAAACATTCATCTTTTACACTGTAAGATATATATTGCCGTTAATGTCAGTTTATCTTTCCGTTCAAACTTTAATTTTACTTGCTTATCAACAAAAGTCATGTGTTAAACATAGATTTGGTCGCATTCAATTCAAAATGACTCGTTTGTTTTGAACTAACAAATAGGCTTAGTATGAATGTCCTATCAAACTTCTCCATTCTTTGGATACGATTTTTGCACCAACCAGTTACCGGACAGATAAATGATATACATTTTTTAGAATCAGTATTCAAAGGGCTTTAAATTGATACTCAATTCAAGAAAATTGAACGCACATCAAAATTTAGGCTAAAAACAGCCTGTTTTGACGGTCACTCTTTGGAGCTTAATAATAAAGTAAAAAAATTGTGCTTACATCAAAAGTGAGATGAAAAGAAGAGATGGTACTGTGTTCGATCTCAGCGATGAAATCGCTGGTCAAATTCATCATCGATTCAAATTTTCCATGTGCGAAAAAGAAAGGAATAATTTCTTTTGGATTTTGTTCATTCATGGTGGCAGGGAAATTCTCGTTTAGTGGATTCCAATTGATATCAGCAGAAGATTTAGATGCTGGAATATGACAAAAATATTGTGTAAATATACAAAAAAAAGTATTGAATAAACGCAAACATACTTATCACAGTGGAAACAGGCGAAATCACGAGAGTTAAGACAAAAATTGATGCAAAAACAAACAGAGGACCAAATGGCCTAAGCCAATTGGATCTGTTTGAGCCGGTGAGTGACATTGATCAAGCGTCACTGTTGGGAGTGTCAGAGAGTAGTCAAAACCACGGGTTAATTGAGGCACTTCACAAGAAAACCATTAAACAACAACTGAGCAATAGAGTCAACTATTTTCCAATTGATTAATATGCAAGAGTTAATATAACTTTTACCAATCCACAAGGCGGACAGGGACTTAATCCATGAGCAATCGATGTCGGTATGGTTACCTGGTAATGTGATGCAGGACCTATCACTGATTGATTTGCCGAATAGCTCACAGAACCAAAGTAAGAAAATCCACAAGATATTACACCCAGACGCCAATGGCTTGTAAAGTGGATTGCAACCGTGTTCATTTCTCATTATTAATCTCTTTAATTAAACAGTCTTCTGTACAAAGATGTACGGTTTTATGATTAGAATTGGACTGTGATGTTAAACTAAATTAAAGCGACAGAACGAGGATTAACTGTGATAATCTCGAGTGCATTGCATTTGGAGTCTTGACAGACAACTGATTTGCACACTGATTAATACTTTTATAAGTGACACAATTGATATTGTTTTTGACAGAGACAAATTGGGCTGTACATTGTATACAGTGTACATTACATTGCATAGCTCATTATTAACAATAGAATTTAAAATGCAAACTTTTTCTTTGAAACAATTTTTTGCTTAAACTTGTTAGAGCAACATGTTGTTTTTTTTGTACAAAGAGAACTACTTCACCAAAATGCGAATGTGATTCGATTGTGAGACTCTCTTAATTTGTCTTTTGTGCAATGTTATTTGTGATTAGATTTGGAATGTGATCGATCATATATGACAGACATTGAGCTTTAAAACTAAGATTACTGCACAGCTAAATCGGGAACTGCAAATCAGCTACTAATTGACAACCTCGAGTGGCACATTAAAAATTTAGAATAGATATTTTTAAAAATATAAGACATTTAAATTGGATATTGTTTTGCTTTCGAAGAACACTTTTCGAAAACAAATTGAAATGTAACTGTTCAGAAAATAATTTCTGTTTAATTAAATTGATATTTGCGATTCCAATGTAAATCGATTTAAAGTTTGGTTGGAAACGGTAACAAATTCATAACTGTAAATTTACTTGATTATAAATATTCAAAAACTTACGTTTGCATCGATCATTCTTCAGTACAACAAGCGATCCATTTGACTTTGCTGCAAAACTGTTGGCGTCCTCCACTTCGAAATGCTTTAAATCACATTCACAAGAGAATTGACTTCCAGTTTTGGGAATGCAGTTTGACATGCCGTGGCATGTGTCAGCGTTGGTGCATGGCTGTAAATGCAAATTGTTAACTAATTATAATGGACAAAAAGAAGGTAACAGTACCTTATTAATCACAGGCATTGTGCTATTATTTGCCAACACCACGGACATGTAAGGAATAACACAATTGTCCTTATTCTTAAATACGTGACAACTATCCATAATAATCTGGAAATTGGACACATTGTACGGCAAGCCAACTGAAGAGCCAGTTTGATGAGTTTCAACGAAAGTGATTCTAGTTCTTGTACACACTGTCCAATAGAAGTGTCATAGAAAGTACCGGTTACACATTCGCAATACGTGACAACTATCCATAATAATCTGGAAATTGGACAAATTGTACGGAAAGTCTGATGATGATCCAGTGTTCATAACTAGCGAACTTTCTTGAATCTCCTTAGATATTTTCACTGCCAATTTGAGAACATAATTCGATTTTCTAAGAATCTCGTCCACAAGAAGGGAAATTAAACTTTTTCTTACTAGTATTAGAACCAGCAGCAGGCGTTATAAAACATTTTTGATGTATTAAGAATAAGTAACGCCATTGGCGTTAAATCGGAGCGAACGATATTGTCTTTGTCGAATATAGAAATGTTTTTACAAATGAATTTATTAAATTCTATTTAGCTTTATAAGAATATTCCGTACAGACACTTTATCGAACTGACTGCTATAATGTCTCAAGTATTTCATACTCATACCTTTGTTATAAAAACTTATACAAAATCTTGAAAATGGTTTATGGAGATTTCCAAAAAACATTCTATCTGACAAGAAATCTCAATCTTGTGGTTTTACCTTTTAGGCTCACTAATTACGTTAATAGAGTTTTTTCTTCTTTAATTAAATAATAATATGACATAATGTTCGCTTCCAAAAAACAGGAAATACAATCCGATAAAATTAGGTAGTGAAACTGAAATCGAAAACTAAATCAAACATTCAAAAAATCAAGGAATTACTTAATTTTGACAAAACCATCAGTTCATAACGATTACAGGGTTTTAAAGATTGATATTATTTGATACATAAACATACCATGAATCTACAATATGTTGTAGTTAAAGGTTATCGATAATATCATTAATTTATAAGTCAATATGATGGAATACTCGAGTATAGCCAAAAATGTAGTCAAAAACACACAAATGAACAGTATCTAGTGTTTTCAATTACCTGTGAATCTGTGAAAATCTGTGAAAAAAACAACAAAAATATCATAATGTTAAAGTGGTCGCGGTACTGTTGATTATAAGTGCCACACTTAACGAAAACCAACTGGATTAAAAACTTAGATTTTATTGATCAGAGAAGCGAGTTCGGGCGAGCGAGTTCAAGGGAGGGTGCATTTGGTTACCGATTGTGATAGCATTACAGTGTATAGATTTAAAAATATTAATAACCCGCGAAATAGTACAATAAAACCCGAGTTATGGGATATTAGTAATTGAACAGGTGTCCGGTCTTAGTAATGTATCCAGGAACAAAGACAAACAATGTCTCACTAAACTCATTTTGGGATGTTCTGGTTATTGCGCATCTCTTTTGCGCACAGCGAGCGCGCGGCATAGCGTGTATCTATGTGCCAGACACACACACGCTCAGTGTTGTCACTCGATCCCAACACATTTCTATACAAAATTTTGGATTTTAAAAAAAAATTATTGTACCTTTGACTTTTGACCTATATGGCCTCAAAACTATACACACATCTACACCACTACCAGAACATAGGGTTAAATTTTTAGACCGATCCATGCAGTCGTTTTTGAGGAGTAGCGAAGACAAGAATCCCGTTTTCTCCCGATTTGTCTGGGGAAGAATCGTCGCTCACTCAAAAACTCACACCTCGCTCGCTTCGCTCGCTCGGCGTGAGTTTTTTCGTTCGCTCCTCTAATTATTTTTTTGGCCTAGCACAAATTTCGCCTTTGGCTAACACCACGACCAATATAATTATAGTTGAACTGCGTTTGAAAAAATATTTGCAATTCAAGTTTATTTATTTTAAAAATCAGTTTAATTATGTAAAATATTCAAAGTTGATATATTACAAGTCAATTTATATCATTTTAAATAATATTCTAAAAAGGACTTTTGTGCTGTTTGAAATCGACATAAAGTTTCGAGTACAAAATTACGTTTAGTGGACAAACGAACGGAATCGACAAAAGTGCCAATTCGTGAATAAAAATTTATTTTATAATCTAAAATTTACATTATTATTTTCAAAATGCCCTTGTTGAAATTACAGTAAAGATACAAAAGTTCATTTGTTCAACAATTTATAACTAAAAATCATAAATCTACAATAAAAAATCAAACACTGTAGGTGGAAAAATGGTTAAGTTAATATTTTTTTGGTTATGAATTATAAAGAATTACCTTTGCAAACGATGCCACGGTGATCAAGTTAATGCGGCCATACGAAATTCCGTAACGTTTTTGTGTATGCAATTTACAAACACAATTAGCGAATTGAATTTTCGACAATGTTTGATGAAATCGAAACTGCGAATTACAATTTAAACTGAACAATCGTTTTGAGCATCTGTGAATGCGTTCACTGTACTGAGCGGTCAACAAGTGAAAGCCCACCACTGCCAGCAATTGAGCAATCAGAAGGACTACAAAGAAGGGCACAAACAGGATGGGAATTTGTTTGAGTAGCAGCACCATTAGCAGATAGGCGCTCGTCGGTGTAAGCACCGAGATAATATGAATAAATTCTTTACTGCCAACAGTGTTCAATATGAAAATATGTCTCAGCGTTTGAGTGTGCTCAAAAGCGAATCGATAAAATCGTGGATAAATGAATGGTTGTCCATCTTGAAATTGCAATATTTTTTCAATATTTCTCAATCGAGCAAATATTATTTGGGTAGCCGCTAGAAAGGTGCACCCATTTCCGATACATGTGTGCACCAATCCCAACATCGATACACACTCCAATAAGACACTAACTTTTGAGATGGCCAGAAAAAAGACAAATTCTAGAAAATTTCTTTCAAGCAGATGTTCAAAAAGTTTATAGTAACACAAGCTCGCAAGTGTTAAAGGCCATATAACTAGAAACAAAATGGATGTAAAATAACGTCATATATGCAAAACCCTAGCATTTACTCACCTACAACTACTGGCAAGCCATAAATTGTATTCAAGAATGTTTGAACATTTCGATTGATGCTTTTGCTTGTGACAGTTGGATTTGGTTTCGTTTCCAAAAGATAGTCATCGTCATGTAGAACCAGCACACGATGTGTGAACCAAAAATTCAAATAGGAACTAACTTCAAAATAGAGTGCATTCAGTGTAACACCGGCTAAGTAGTAGAGTGAGATGAGAATCAGCCGAATTGGGGATGAAAGTGAAGTCAGTTCGACAGGATCACAAAATGCAATCTTTATTTGAACGCTCATGGTTAGTGGGCTCCAATGAAGCCAAATTAACTGAAAGGTACGAAGTAAAATGCAGTAGTTGAGTGCTTTCATCTTTGGGATTGAATTTTTAATGAAAATGCAAATTTAGAAAGTAACAAGTTACCTGACGAATTTTGTTGACATTTTTGTCAACAATAATTTGTTCAAGCATTGTATAGTGCAGCTTGAACAAATTGATGCTCGAATTGAATGGATTCAGTAGTTTTGCTAACTGTTTCATGCTGTAAAGCAAAAATTTTATTTTCTTAAAAAATTTAGAAAATTAGGTTTCAGTATTTTGTTTGAAGACAAAAATACTTTGAATTTGGGTTTTTACATAAAACTTTTGGTTATTATGAACCCATTTAAAAGGAGAACTCTTTGGTAAGTTTGAGAAATTTAATCGATATTTTTATATAAGCGGAAACTGGGACAATTTCTTGGAAGCAATTAAGCATTTACAAAACATAATGACAACTATATTTTGCTGAAATGTACTTTTGACTAATGACTTTGTAATGGACAATATATCGATTGACTGATTATGATGACATTTGTGTTGGAATTTAAAATTATTCTGCCTTCAACCCAATTTTCAATTAAAAGTGAACAAACGGGCCAATTTATCTTTTTACCATTTACCAATTTAGTTCCCAAAAGATTGTTAAGATCACTTTTTGATAGTTAATTCACTCGATTAATTCATTTTAGTAATTAACTTTCAAATGTTAAGTATGTTGCGTAAACATTTTGATGATGCTAGTCAAATGCAATTTAAAGTGGATCGAGCTTACTTGCGGTTTGTTGGATTTAAATATGCACGAAACGACAAATTCATATTCCAATTGGAACACAACAATTTTAAAGAGTCTCTCAATATAATTGTTGAAATAATTTAATATAATTTGTTTATGTGCTCAACAATTTGTAACTAAAAATCATAAAATATACAATCAAAAATCAACCTAGTACAGTAGTATAACTACGTATTTAAATATATTTCGTAAAATTGTATTTTATTCATCAAGTTTTGTCAAATTTTATCAACATATTTTGTACACAGTAAAACAATTTTCTGCTTTTTTTAACCGAAATTTCTTTAAAATGTTTTCAGTATATAATTTTAATTCTAATCGCCTAAATTGACATTTGCACGAAAGATGACATTCACAGACAAGACAAGATAATAAAGACAAGAAATTAATGCTTCAACTTCCAAGAATTCAATTAACAAATTCTTCCTCTCTTTCACAAACACGCCAAACGCTAAAAATCAATAATGCACCAACCCATGAATTATTAATAACAAAAGTATTAAATGCAGAGCATTTCAATTACAAAAGTAACTCCAAATTGTTGATCAATATTAACCAATTGAAAATTGAATTAACCCAGTAAAAGTTTATTTGAAAGTTACTTTATGAACATTTCAGTTTCAAAATTGAGATCACAAGATCACAGTTACAAAAGAACAAATCGATAATATGAGCCTACCAATTTGAGAAAAATATATTTTACAATTTTCAAATGTCAGTTTGACTTTGTTAAGAATTGTTAAATTAATTTCGAAAAAATGTTTGAAAATTTCTTCTCGATTATTTTGCCATTTGTAGCATTTAGTTTAGTATTCAATTGCGGGACCTTCATTTTACCCAACTCCCTAGCCAGTCAGTTCATCACCAACCAGCTGAGTCACATCATCAGCAATCAATCACCTCATCGTTCACTGTCCTACACTTTCATGCACTCGTTCAACCTGATTGCATTTGCAATCTGTTTCATTCGCGCCACTTTCATTCAATTTGCAGTCTCAAATCCTAACAAATTTGCTCACTATTTAGAGTACGACATTTTCGGACAAATCTTTAATCAATTCACCACTGAAAAAGATCATTTTCCCCCGATTGGTGTGTTCGCTTAAGCTTTACTCTTGAAGCGCATCTCTATATAATTCGTTTTGTTTATGCCAAAAGGAGCATGCTCTAAAAAGTTTGAGACCGTTTTCGACATTTTGGTGCTTGAAGAAACATGATTTCCTAAAAATGTGTTTACATTTGGAAGTTTCAATAATTAACGACTTGAAAAATAAATCCAATCAATATTGCAACAAACTAAAATCTACGATTGCAATTTCAATGTAAAAATATTAGTTTTAAAATCTAAAAGAAAAACATCTAATCACAAATAATATGATGGAAGGTTATTATTTGTAAAATGACATAACAAGCAGTGGCGTAGCTAGAAGTTTTTCGAGGGGGTGCAAAAAGATGCACAAATGAATGATCCGCAGTTGTGGGACCGCATTTGGATTCAAATGGTCAAATTCTTGAATGATTCAATTTAGTTTTGTGTTTCAAAGTTCTGCTACTTGCAATCCAATGTATGAACATGCACTTTAAGTGTATGGAAATGTTCAGAAGGACACGGGCAACATTACTGAATTCAAAAATCTCGATGATCCGCAGTTGTGAGACCGCATTTGGATTGAAATGGTCAAATTCTTGAATGATTCAATTTAGTTTTGTGTTTCAAAGTTCTGCTACATGCAATCCAATTTATGAACATGCACATTAAGTGTATGGAAATGTTCAGAAGGACACGGGCAACATTACTGAATTCAAAAATCTCGATGATCCGCAGTTGTGAGACCGCATTTGGATTGAAATGGTCAAAAGTCTTGAATGATTCAATTTAGTTTTGTGTTTCAAAGTCCTGCTACATGCAATCCAATGCATGAACACGCATTTAAATTATATGGAAATGTTCAGAAGGACACGGGCAACATTACTGAATACTAAAATCTCGATGATCTGCAGTTGTGAGACCGCATTTGGATTGAAATGGTCAAAAGTCTTGAATGATTCAATTTAGTTTTGTGCAGTGGCGTAGCTAGAAGTGTTTCGAGGGGGTGCAAAATGCTGAACAAGCATAGGGCCATGGAAATAGTGAATGAACAACAGTAAAAATCAGTAGTACTTTTGTTACTTTTCAAAAATTATGGGGGTGCAAATGCCCTACTTGCACCCCCTTGTCTACGCCACTGATAACAAGGTAAATTCTTGCTTTCAATCTTCTAGTGCTCAATTTTGAAATTTGAATTCAGTTCTGTTGAGTTTCATTCAGTCTATTTTGAGATAATTGTGGATTCTTGAAAAGATTTCTATTGTTGGAGCTATCAGAAATGGTCCATTTCTCTAGAAATTTTGATTCACATCCCTCGGTCTTGTGCTGCCATTTGTCAAACTTTTTGTGCCCAAACTTCAACCAACAACCTAAAATGGCTTTCAAAAACTCTGCTGAACAAGCTGCTAAAGCAAGCGCTTGTCAAGCTCGAAGAATCTAAAAGCAAACTGGCCTTGAAAATCGAAGTTACTAACCACGAACTTCGTCACGTTGCCAGTTGCAAATTGCTGGCTATGATCAACGTATGCGCAATGAAGTGCGTGCTTCAAGAAACTGAATCCTGGCACGAGAAGATTGATCTTACATCGATGAAGAGAGTCGCGAAGATGATGTTGAGGATGCCGATCTTGTAAACAAGTTCCCTGATCGATTGACCAAATTTCATAATCTCCTTATAGAGAGTGCTATTTGTTTCTGTATATATGTTAGCGTCAAATTGTCAAAACCGTCATTTCTCAAATTGACGGATCTGAGCAACGGCAAATTGAAGAATTTCATAATTTTAAAAAATTCTACAATTTTTCGAACACAGTTTCGTAACTTCATAAAATGACTAGTCAATCCATAGAGTGCCCAGGCAGATTGTCAAACTTTATAAAAATATAAAATTTTGCAATTTGCCGGTGCTTAGATCCGTCAATTCATAAAATGACGTGTTTGACAATTTGACGCTAACATATATAAATGGCAATGTTAAGTTCACAATGTGGACATTGATCGATTAGGAAATAGTTTAATAAAAGTATAGTAAAAAGTATAGTTTAATATAAGCATAATAATTTAACTCTCTTTCAAGACGTTGTTGTGAGTAATTCCAGCAAACAATTCTTTAAAATTATATTTTAACCTTCTTTCAAAGGTTGTTAAGACAAGTTGTGCTTGCAACTTGCAAATGAATTGTTTTGTCAAGCTCGATCATTAAAGCTTTAAAGTTTAATGTTCATATATAATTCATCATAGATGATGATGTAAAGCAATCTTTTTATATAGCAACATTGTTCACTCGTGACTCATAAGTTATGAATGTGCTTTGCATTAATATACATCAACATTACAGACAGAAATGATCATTAGCATTCAGTTACTTTCACATCACCAATCAGTTGCACATCATCACACAAACATCATGCATCCACCAAAAGATTACGAATTGAAACGAGCCATTTTGCTGGTGATTTGTGTTCTGCAAATTGTTCTGTTCTTTTGTGTTGGTCTCTCAAATTTGGACAAGTTTTTTGTCGATCATCAGAAAGAAGGATGTCTTTTGGGATATGGTTCCAAAGAAAGCAAAGTAATTTCGCATTTTTTTATTGTTCAATTTGTAACTAACTGCTAACTATTTTTCCAGGACGAGCTGATCCAAGAACTAAAATCGATATACACTGGAATGTCTTTGTTCATTCTGCTGACCAGCTTTGGACTTTTAGGTGCATGGTGTCACAATGTACCGCTAATGTACGTCTTTATATTTTTCCTATTTTTGATCACCTCGCGTGGAATCGAATTAACTAGTCGTAAATCAGATCAATGGCCAATTCCTTGTTTCTTTGGCGCTTTTTTGCTTGTCACTTTTGTTTTCCTGGCTGATCTGTATAAGATAGAGCGAAATCACAGTTCGCAAGCATATGAATTGAAATTTGTTGTTCAATGCTAATGCAGTAATGCAGAAATGTAATAAACAAACAAATTGATTTTCAAACATTTATTATCATTATTAAATTTCTTTAATCGAAAAAAAATTAACATTAGACTTTTGTGAAATCACACGCAACAGTGTTTGTGTGTGATTGAAAATATTAATCAAACAAAAGTTTTCATTGAAAAATGCGAACGATCTCTCTGTAACAGTTTCAAAAGAATTTTTGCTTTGGAATTATAAACACCAAAGCAGGATTAGCCTTCATGAATAGTTCCCGATTGCGCCCAATGAGACACAGTGCAAGTCAGTCCAAATAGACTGATCTAGAGTATAGTAGAGCACAAAGTGAAGTGTAACACAAAACAGGACCACTCCTGACACTGTCAAGTAGAGCAGTCTGTCGTATACCTCTATAGAGGTGAAGCATACGAGCTGTCGTAATTGCATCTGCATCCAAATAATCAATACTGTCAGCATCACTTGTGATTGCTCCAATTCGTTGTACAGTCAAACTGAGCACAACTAAACGGACAAACAAAAGTAACATTGCAAAGTAATAAACAAGCGAATCCATGTCGGGTCTATTCAATCGATATTGTCTACTCTCGATGTCAGACATTCTCTTTTTAACAACTCCGTAATAGCTTCGGACAATCATCTTCGGAAAAATATTTTTTTTTCTTTAGAACTATCAAACAGGAACGCAAATTTGAAATGAAGTTATTATTTAATTCTTATTTGAAAATACATAATATTTAAATGCAGAATTTTAATATTATTATTTCAGTTTTGAGAAAATTAAACCAATTTCAGTATTTTCTGTTTAATTTTAATGTTGACTAATTGTGTGTTGTCAATTTGTCCTGTGATATTTAATGATTTTTTATGGTAAATTGCATTTCTTAGAACAAATTACGTAGCGGGGAAAACGTACTGAAATTGCCCTCACAGAATTTAAAATATAATTATAAAAAATATTTGAAACGGTCAATCGCATCAATTGTGACACTATTCATCAAATGAAATAATCTATGGATAAAATTATTCCAAGCAAATAATGGCAAATAATTTATCAAACGAGTCAATTTTGTTTAAGTGATAACATTCATTTGCTCGTGTTGATTAATTTATTAATTGACAAGAGTAAAATTTAACAGTGTCATTAGCATGGCTCAAGAAATTGCATTGTGATGATTGATTCTTTTGAATTTGCTTCATCTCATAAATATTAACCACAAAAGTAATATCCAAAACCAGCCAAGCAACAGTCCAGCCAATTTTTTGGATCATGGATTGTGTATATATTCAATTACACTCAAAATAAGCTATTTCTTATATCATTTGGTGCTGGAACAGTTAGAAGAAATTGTTGTAAAAATTAATTTTAAAAAATTTGTGAAAAAGTACAAACTTACTCTGCTCATTCTGGAACCTTCATAAAGATAAACACCAGGTTCTTGGTTAATGCCGTGCAAGAAATCCTTTAATCGTAAAAAATCATCGTAAACGGTAAATGACACAAATCAAAATGGTTTGTTTCAAAACAAAACATCGAGATTGTTTTGCCATGAATCATGGCCCATGATGATGATGCTGTACTGTGCGTGTGATTTCAACTTGTAAATAAATTGTTTTGTCATACTCGATCATTAAAGTTCAATGTTTTGATCATACGATTCATTATAGACGATGATGGTAATACAATCTTTACATACCAAACATTGTGCACTTATGACTCATGAGTAATGAGTGTAAAATGTACAATGTACATCATCAACATTACAGACAGCAATGATCATCAGCCACTTTCAATTCACATTTCCATTCACTTGCACATCATCATCACACAAACATCATGCATCCACCGAAATATTACGGATTGAAACGAGCTCTTTTGATGATGATTTGTGCTCTACAAATTGTACTGTTCTTTTGGGTTGGTCTCTTACATGTTGACAAGTCTCTTGTCGATCATATGAAAAATGGTGGCGAATGCTTTTTGGTGCGTTCCGGCGAAAGCAAAGTAATTTCTCTTTATTTTTGTTTAATTTCATCTTTTGTAACCTATTTTCAATTTGTGATTCAAGGACGAACTAATCCAAGAATTTAAATCGATTTACTTTGGAATGTCGTTATTGATTCTGCTGACGAGCTTTGGACTGTTGGGTGCCTGGTGTCACAATTTACCGGTAATGTACATCTTTACCGCCTTTCTATTGGTGAGCACCTCGCGTGGAATCGAATTAACTTTGCGAGAGAAAGATCAATGGCCAATTCCATGTTTGTTTGGCCTTGTTTTGCTTGTGACTGCTGCTTTCTTGGCTGATCTGTACAAGATGAAGCGTAGTCAAGGCTCGCAGGCTTGTGAATTGAATTTTGTTGTGCAATGCTAATTTGAATTGTGATTTAAATTGTATACAATGCATTAATACAATAAAACATAAACATTGACATTTCAATCATTTAATATCATTCAATCATTCTCTTCTGAACATTTGAGTTCGGAACTATTAAACCAGACACAAATCACCATCAAAATGGTTCGTTTCAATTCAGAGTATTGAGGCGGAGGTGGTTGTGTCATGATGCTTGTGCGATTGACTGTTGTTTCAAATTGATTGATTAGAAATTTCGAGTGAATGATTTATCATGAAGAAGAAGAAGCTACTCGAGAATGGTGAACACATAGTTTAAAAAGGTTGTTATGTAAAAAATTTCCATAAATGAATGAATCATTGAATAACAAATTCCATATCAATTTACATTTACGAGACTTCTACCATGGCTTTTTGTGTTGCTTTCACGAGAGATTCTGGAAAAACTACTTGATCAAATTGCGCCAAATTTTCAGGTTAAGCTTTTGGGATAGGTCTGAGTTGCATAAAAATAGTGGTTATCTCAGAAATGACATTTACATTATCGTATAACAAATCTATTTAATTAAATCAAAAAACAAATTATTTTTTTAAATAAAACAATTTTAATCAAACAAAACTGAGTTCTGACATGTTTATTTGCACATATTCTGAATAGCTATTTTACATATAAGATGAACACACACACATAATGAAAAAAATGTTGTTATGTAAATATTTTGGAAGAATAAATCGATTGAATTGCCAAAATCGATTGAAATCGATTTAATATAATATTTAAAATTATCTGCCTGTTTACCCTCACTTACAATAAATTCATCCTAATCAATGCGTCGATTTAGATTACCACTTCGAAATAGATTTAATATATTATTTAAAATTATCTACCTTTTTGCCTCTCACTCAATTATATCAACAACTCAAACACACAAATTGATAACATTGGTTAGAGTTGATTGACTTTTCGATAAATCGAAAATAAACTAAAACTCAAAAAAAGATGTATGGTTAAACAACAATTTTGTGGCAATAGCACAACTCAAATATATGCATTCATGGGTATACAGATTGTAATTTGCGAATTCGCTTCATCTTGTGCAGATCAATCAAGAAGCTTATGGTTAAAAGCAGGATAGAACCGATTAAACAAAGTGCCGGCAATTTGTGTTCTTTTTCACGGAATACGGAATCGATGCCAGCCAATGTGAGGTACACTTGAAAGATGGTAAAAATGTACATTAGGATCAAGTTGTGATACAAGGCACCAAACAGGCCACAGATCGCCAACAAAGTGCCAACCAATAATGCGATATAATTTACGATGATCATTTCGTCCTGGGAAAAGTCATAGAGAAATAGTCATAAAAACTGTCGATTGTTTATTTAAAAAAAGTGAACTTACTTTGCTCATTCTGGAACCCTTAAAGAGATAATCACCATCTTCTTGTAAATATTGGGCGATATGGTTCTCGAAATTAAAGAGCCCACTGTTTATGCAAAGCGAAAAGAAGATGACACAAATCACAATCAAAATGGCTCGTTTCAATGCAAAGCATGGAGGTGGTGGTTGTGCCATGATGTTTTTTTTGTGATTGACAATGTTTCCACAATTGACGGATTGGAAATCTCGAGTGAATGCTTTATCATGCCAAGCAGAGCTTTTTAAACAGATAATTGAAAAATGTTGTATATAAAATTTATTTTCATGAATGAATCATTGAATAACAAATTGCATATTCATCACAAATCACAACATTTTGCAATATTTAAACATTGACTCTTTTCACATTGGCATTCGTTTCCAATCACTACATTCGAGTATAATGGCGCCTCAATACTTTCCTTTGAAAATTTTGATGGCGATTTGTGTCATCTTAATTGCTATCTGCATTTTATGTCACTTTGTGGCTGAGAAAATTGTTGATCATAAGTTTCAAGAACCAGCAAACGATTACAACAAAATGGTAAGAGTAAGTTCACATACATTTTGAAACATGTAATTCTGAATATTTTCCTTTTCTTAATTCCCATAATTTAAAATTTCTTCAAATTTGACGTATTCCTATCTGCATAAGATGAAGAAAATTCGCTAAATCGCGAAATCACAATCATCTCCATTTTAATCAAATGTATCTAATGTAATAAATAAATTCAGATTTTGTAAAATTCATAAATTCGCAAACTTGTAATTGCATTTTTTGAACGCAATAAAACATTTTAAACCAACCTAAATTGAGTTATATCATGTTTATTTGTAAGAACGAGGGCAAAAAAGATAAGATAAAATGATGTTGATAAAATACTGCGCATGCGCAAAAAGAATCACATTTTGATAAGTCTTATCAAAAAAGAAAACAAGAAAACTTTAGTGCGCATGCGCATTTTATTATGTGATTACATATTCGTTCTCTTCATCATTCACTGTACTGATTCTTCTTATCAGGGAATCTTGATTTGTGTGTGTGTTACCTCACTGCTTCACAAGCTCACTCATCACCTCCACGTGCTTTTTGTTCATTTTTTTGAGTGTTTCCGAAAACGACTCTACCACGTGCGCTATCATGTCTGACTTAAAGAAGAATCCCGACCTCGAAAACCTCGAGCACCAGGACAATTCTTCATCTTCAGCTTCTTCATCTGCTTCTACTATTATCTGTACACCACCTCACGAGGATGCTTCCTTCAATGAGAGCAATCCACGATTTTCTTCGCCGGCCACTTCTGAAGAACTTGATGATCAACTCGATGTACATGGTCAGGACTTGAAGCGCTACGATGTACTTCAACTCGCTAATCTTGACGATCGCCGTGCTGATGGTCAGCCACGAATACCTCGAATGATTTTGCGTAGAACTGTGGATACTGATGATCGTGTTCAGATTGAGGATGATAATCTTGAAGAAGATCTTCCAAACCATCAGTCCTGGAACTACGAGGTACTTACGATTTCTTATATTTAATCTAAATCTAATGTTTACATTATCTTTTTGTGCTTAGTATGACCCCCGATATTATGACGAGATTAAAGAATCGCCCTACTTTTCGAATCTTCGCTTGCTCATGCCTTATCTCAAGCCGATTGTCTTGAAGCCGGTTGCAGCTGAAGAACTACAAGTGGATAATGACAAATTCCACAAGGTTTTGGATGTTAATTCCAAGGTCAAAGAAGAACCACCACGAATATCATCAACATCCACGATGACTTTGGCTATGGAATCTCTTGCTCTCCTACACGATCCCTATCGTGATTATCATTACGAAGATCTAGAATCTGCGGCTCGAATGCTATGTGGTCCACTGGAACGCCCTGAAGAACCAGTTCTGATGGTCGAGGTTCCCGATGTTGATGATAATGATCATAATCATCATGATAATGGCGATGAATCTTCAGTTTCGATCACTACCACCAATGTTGAGGTAATGGAGGGTGATGTGATGTACAATGCGGAAGACAAAGAAGTAGAGGACAATCGACAGGAGGATCCCAAACCGGTAACTCGCCGTCGTGGACGCCCACCTGGACTGAGCTTAGGCCGTTTTCGCGATATTAAAAAACGGGAACTACATTCACGTGCCAAGAAGGATGAAGCCGTGGCCAAGATATCAAAATCCATACCACCAACCCGGAAATATGCCCGTAAAGTTTCGAAGGAAAGTCCGAAAAAGGAGAAACTTTTACGTAAAGATCCTAAGGAAAGTCCGAAAAAAGGAGAAACTTTCACGTAAAGATCCAAAGGCAATTCCGAAAAAAGGAGAAACTTTCACGTAAAGATCCAAAGAAGATTCCGAAAAAGGAGAAACTTCCCCGGAAGAACCAGGAAAAGAAGAATTTAAAGAAAAAGGCAACTCCAAATAAGAAGAACCAGAACCCGATTAAACTCCCGAAACTTACACCCGAAGAGGAACGCGAGCGCAGGCGCACTTACATGCGAGAATATCGTCTGACGAGGATGACGCATGCGCAGAAGGAGAAGTATAGTGCTCACGCCAGTGTGTACTACTTGAAGCGGAAGCTTGAAAAGAATCCGGACAAATTCTGGAAGTCAATCCGTAAACGACCTGTTAAAGGCTAATAGTTGTTCAATCCTGTAACTTTATATTCAATATTCAAATAAAAAAACATTTAAAATTGCCCTTTCAATCATTTATTATTAATATCAAATCTCTTATCTCGATCGAATCGATCGAGATTGTTAGTCTGTACGTTTGATGTTGTTGATTGTACTGCGCATGCGCATATTTACGAAAAAGATGTACATATTGATAAGAATATGAAACCATTAGTGCGCATGCGCGTTTTTTTATTGTGATTACATATTCGTGGTTGATTCGAATACGACTGAGCGCAGCTCACCTTACCTAATCATCATGTCTTATTCTTATCAGAAGATCTTGATTTTTCCTGTGTTGTTGGCTCACTTCTTCTCACGTTCTCACTACTCACTCGTGCACGCGTTTGTTTGTTTGTTGTCTATTGTTGTGTTTACGAATACCACGCGCTCGATCATGTCTAACGTAAAGAAAAAACTCGACCCTGAAAACCTCGAGCACCAGGACCTGGATTCTTCATCTTCACCTTGGTCCTCTGCTTCTACCATCATCTGTACACCACTTCACGATGATACCTTCTTCAACGAAGACAATCAACGACACTTTTCGTCCACCATCTCAGAAGTTTCCGAACTTGATGATCAACTCGATGGCAACCAGAAATTGGCTCATTACGATGTACTTCAACTTGCTAATCTTGACGATCGCCGTGCTGATGGTAAGCCACGAATACCTCGTATGATTTTACGTAAAACTGTGGAAAATTATGATCGTTTTCAGAATGAGATTCTTGAAGCAGAAGAGGTTCAACTACGGAACTACCAGTCCTGGAATTACGAGGTAATTTCCGATATTCTTATCTTAAATCATAACTAATCCTTCTTTTTGTGCTTAGTATGACCGCAACCACGGATCTTATGACGTATTTCACGAATCACCCTATTTTTCGAATACTCGCTTGATCATACCTCACCTCACTCCGATTGTCTTGAAGCCGATTAAAGCTGAAGAACAACAAGTGGACATGTTGTTCCACAAGGTTTTCGATGCTAATTCCAAGGTCAAAGAAGAAATACCACAAATATCATCAACATCCACCATGACTTTGGCCATGGAATCTCTTGCTCTCCTACACGATCCTTATCGTGATTTTCATTATGCTGATCTAGAATCTGCGGCTCGAGTGATATGTGGTCCGGATGTATGGCCTGAAGAACCAATCTGTGCAGATGTCCTGATGGTCGAGGTTCCCGATGTTGATGATGGCTATGATGATGGTAATGATTCATCCAACACCGTTATTGATGTAGAGGGTGAAAAGGAGTACATTGAGGACAAAGAAGAGGACAATCAACAGGAGGATTCCAAACCGGTAATTCGTCGTCGTGGACGCCCACCTGGTCGGAGCCTAGGCCGTTTTCACAATCTTGAAAAGCGGGAACTACATCCACGTGTCAAGAAGGTTGAAGCCGTTGTCAAAATATCAGAATCCATACCCCCAACCCGGAAGTATTCTCGTATAGATCCAAAGAAGATTCCGCAGAAGAAGAAACTTTCCCAGAAGAACTC
The DNA here is from genome assembly GCA_023373905.1 of Rhizoglyphus robini. Classification (NCBI taxonomy): domain Eukaryota; kingdom Metazoa; phylum Arthropoda; class Arachnida; order Sarcoptiformes; family Acaridae; genus Rhizoglyphus; species Rhizoglyphus robini. Next base: position 695,669 of record JAKIJQ010000051.1, on the reverse strand, counting down.
AAAGAAGAAGAACCGGAATCGGAACCGGAATCAGAACCCGGATCTTACACCCAAACAAAAGGCTGCACGCCTGCGCACTTATATGCGAATATATAATATGAAGAATCGTCTGGCAAAGAAGGCGCATGCGCAGAAGAAGAGGCGTTCCTGTGAGTACAACTGGAAGCGACTAATTGTACCGAAACCGGTCACTTTTAGGAATTCACTTCGTAGACGATAGATCAAAATTGTTGTCTTCAATCCTGTAATTGTAATAATGAAGTATTCAAATAAATAAAATTTTTTAATTGACCTTTGACTTTTCTATTTCATTTATTAATAGTGTCAAATCTCTTTAATCGCACGATCGAATCGATTTCCACAGAAATCTTGAAACTCGACATTTTTGGGCTCAAACCGGAAATGCTCTTGACCAAAGTTGCAGTACACATGTTGACCTGCTGAGAGTGAGATTGCTGGTTTGTATATTTGTTTTGGATTTTCGGAGTTTGAACTTGTTAGCTTTTCATCATCAAAAAGTTTGGAACAATCAAACTCTTTTCCATTGTGATAGAATACGTAATTTGCACGCTCCGATAGATCAATCAAACATCCGAGTACATCATCAACCTTCCAACAGGAAGTTGCAATATCCAACTGTTTGGTTCCATTCCAAATCAACTTGCGATACCCATCGAAACCAATCGAATCTCCATCTCCTTCCCAACCAATCTTCATGAAACCATCCGTCAGTAAATGAACTTCATAGAAGTACACGCCCTCACCCTCCACCCCCATCCAACCACAAACCGTCTCAATAGAACCAACATCCGAAGAAGTATTCCGAACAGAAAGACCATCACACGACAGTTCAACATTGTTATCCCAATTTGGTGGCGGTTCCAGAGATTGAAAGTTTCGATTGAAACGATAGTTGTAAAAGTCGTGAAACAGCAGCTGTTTCGGTGGGAATTGAAAGGCTTGTTGACCAAAGTTGAAGGAGGCGGAAGACTTTTGAAACGATCCGGCGGGGTAGTAGGGAAGGTTGGAAAAGTGGATGGGAATGTTGAGTGAGCGAACGTTGAAGGATTTACCTGTGATGGATGATATGAGATTAATGGCAAATGGCAAATGGAAATTTTATAGTAACTAATGGCAAATGGGAAACTGCAAATGGAAACTTTCTTGTAACTAATGGCAAATATAAATAATATAAATAGCAACAAATAGCAAATTGTAATTGGAAACTTTCTAATAACTAATGGCAAATGGCAAATGGCAAATGGCAAATGGCAAATGGCAAATGGCAAATGGCAAATGGCAAATGGCAAATGGCAAATGGCAAATGGCAAATGGCAATTGAAAACTTTCTAGTTACTAATGGCAAATGGCAAATGGCAAATGGCAATTGGAAACTTTCTAGTTACTAATGGCAAATGGCAAAAGGCAATTGGAAACTTTCTAGTTACTAATGGCAAATGGCAAATGGCAAATGGCAAATGGCAAATGGCAAATGGCAAATGGCAAAAGGCAAATGGAAACTTTCTAGTTACTAATGGCAAATATAAATAATATAAATAGCAATAAATAGCAAATTGTAATTGGAAACTTTTTAGTAGCTAATGGCAAATGGCAAATGGCAAATGGCAAATGGCAATTGGAAATTGGAAACTTTCTACTAATGTCCAATAGCAAATTGTAATTGAAAACATTTTAGTAATTAATGACAGATCGAAAAGTGAAAATTTCTACTAAGTAATAGCAATTGACTATTATACCTAAATTAAATAATGTCTAATACCCAATGCATACTTTTAATTCAAACTTACCATTAAGATAAAACACAAAGTTCTTCCCTCTCAAATCAATCAAACATCCCAACACATCACCCTCCTTCCAATTGACCGTCTCAATTTTATGTCTCCCATCATGCCAAATGCAGCCCCTACTTCCATCGAATCCAATCGAATATCGATCATCACCAATTCCGTCTATGTTCGAGTCAGAGAAGAAGCACTGCTTCGTGGCCCAGCCAATTTGCATCAATTTGTGCGACCAAAGTTGTGCCTCATAGTAGTAGAGATGTTGTCCTTCAGTTGGCACTGGTTCTAGGGCACGAACAGAACCGAAATAGTCACCAGCAGAGGCGTCGAGTAGGTCAGCGGACAGAACGACGCTCACAGTTTTGTCTTGAGGATTCAACATTTGAGGCATTTTTGATGAAGTTAGTTAGCACACTTTCATAATATGTCATACATCAATGTTATACTAACATAAGAAGTCTACTTTGTAACTAGTTCATCATTTTATCATTAGCAACACATTTCCCTTCACTCCGTGATAAAACACAAACACAAACATACAAAGTGATAACATTCATTTGCTCGTGTTGATTATTTTTGCAAATCGTAAAAAAGTCAATCATTAGACACAGTGATTAACAATGTGCAGAAGTGAATGTCGATGGTCGAGGTTATTTGAGAGAACAATTAGCTTGCAAAATTGCACAAATCAACTCGAGATCATATTACCATGCAGCACCATTAGCCAGTTGATATTTGACCCAATAAAGACATTTAATTGCAATACAATTTACTTTGATTTTCCATTGCAGTTTATTAAATTAATTAAAAAAATTTAAATAATGATAAAAAATAATGACAACTCTCAATTCGTTTCCTTGGAATTTTTGTCATCATCAACTTTTCTTTCTTCTGTCAGATTATGAAATTTTCGTAAAATTCTTTGTGCATTTCAGCACTAAATATTGAATCCATTTGTTCTATCCAATTTGCAATATATTGCCAAAAGTATTGCCAAAAGTTTGATCTGCTTGACAGTCTGTTGCTGTCGATTTGATCGGCTGGATTGAATCTTTCCGTTTTTCGATAATTTTCAAAAGCGATTTGCAATTTGAGAACCATACATGACTCTGAATTTGAAATTTGAGCTTGCTTGCTTAACTTCTCCTTTGCCAGTGAGAATGTAACGCAAAATGTCAGCAATGGTTGGAATGCTTTCCGGTAATTCACAAAATTTTCAATTAGTTTTTCATTTTCATCGAGTTTTTCAAAAACTTTTTGAATGTCAGCCTTGAATGCCATATACACCACACACCGTCATTCAAAACTGTAAATATAATTAAAGTAATTATAATTGTATAATTATAATTAGCAAAACAACAAACACAGACTCAACTCAACTTACCTTTTACCATAAAAAGTAGTTTCATTCTTGATAAAGTTGAGCACTTTTAGATTGACCAAAATAAAGTCGTATTGGCCATTTTCAAGTTGGCCCATGATGCAAACCTTCGGAGCTCCCGAACGGTAAACTCTGAATGCAGGAGCAAGAGCCAACTGGACTGAAGCCCTAAAATCCTCCTGGGCATTAATGGAGACAGGAGATAGGTATCTGACAAACAAAACATTTATACGATTATTAAAATGTAAATGTTGACTGTTAGTGTTACTTACGGAGAGTTTCGGTTATAGTCAGGTAGATTACCTTCACCTGATCATTCTGTTGCTGTTCAATTTGGTTCACATTTGGTGGTGGTGGTGCCAGTACAGTACAGTCTGTTCCTCCCTGGGTTCCTTCTTGACCACCACATTATGCACAGTTTGTTGCTGCTGTCAAACTTGTTTAAAGTTTGAAGTTTCTTAATCAAAGTAGTCATTTTAAACAAATCGATTGCGTGAGAGATTAGACCAGTCGTTACCAAGAGCAGTGGAGAAACGAGTGTAAACTGCCAAACTCGATCGGTTTGATCCAAATTTAACCTCGACAGAATCATTTGTTATAACGCTGTTAATTTTTGCATTGATTGAGTTAAAATTGTCAAAAATTAAATATGAAAATCAAAATTGAATTAGACCAGATTGTTAATGTTATTGTTACTGTCTTTTTGAGGAAATTTGACTCATCAACTTTTCGGTTGTTACAAATGTAGAATGTGTATTTGACTTGGAAATTTAAAAAAATGCAGTCACACTCAAATTTAGTATTTTAAAGTAACATAATTCTGAAACATTCCATTTTGAAAAATAAGTTTAGACATAAAATTGTAAATAAGTACATAAACTGAATCAAAAGACAAATTATAGATTTAGTTTGTTTACTATTTATGATGATATCTCGTGTTGATTAATTTACTAATAGCAAAAAATCAATCATTACATTAGACACAGTGATAAACATGATAACGATGATTGTGCTTTCGTTTCATCTTATGTAGATCAATCACAAAGCTCACATCCAAAGCCATGTCAGCAGCGAAGAAACAAATCACAGGCCACGAGTCTGGTTTGCGAAATGTGGTTTCGATTCCAGCAAAGCTGAGCCCAACTAGAAAGATGGTAAAGACGTACATTAGGGGTAGGCTGTGACACCAGGCACCAAATAGACCAAAGATTGTCATTAAAATGCTCGACAATATTGAGATGCGAAAGATAAAGATCATCTGGTCCTGGAATACGGTTGGAGAAATATTCAAGTGTTGGAATTGGTATAATTTTGAATTAAGAGTATTGTTTGGTTGTAAACTTACTCTGTCCATTTCGTAATCGTAATCGGCAGCTTGTTCTTCTAGATTTTGGTCAATAATTTTCTCAGCCTCAAAGTAACCAAAGAAGAAGATTAAAATTAACAGGATACAATTCACCATCAAAATGGTTCGTTTCAGTGCAAAGTATTGAGGTGGTGGTTGTGCCATGGTGCTCGAATGTAGTTATTGGAGATTTGATTCTCGACGAAAGTGATGATCACTGATCGTAAAATGATTGTATTGCATCATCATGAATCATCACACTTGCTTGAGTGATCAATTGAGTATGACAGAACGATTCACTTGCAATAGACTCGAAATCATATTACACGCTTCATTATGGATGCAAACCCGCAATACTATGCGTACATTGAAATACAAACATTTTGTGTGTGATTTGTATTTCAAATTGATTTACCATTTCAAAAAAAAGTTTAAATTTACATTAGAGTTAGTGAAAATATTGTGATAAAAAAAATTGCACGTTTAAATGTAATGATTCAATTGATTTTGGATTCATCATATTCTCTAAATAAAAATATTCAAGATTAGGCATTAAGCATTATAAGTCGATAGACTTAAGGGCAAACATTTTGGATCACAAAATATTGAACAAAAAATTACTTTATGTCTTAACAACAAAATAGAAAATGTATTCGACTTTGAAAAAATCAGTTGACTTCAGTCAGATAACATGACATTTAGTCGAATTGTAAAGTTAGAATTCGATGCGACTACAACCTAAACTGAGGAAAGTGACGAACACTTCATTTTATACTTTCTACTGTTTCTGTTTCGCTTTTGTGTGACACGACCCTAAAAGTTTCTCTAAATGGCTGCCCTCCATGGAATCGTGGCCAGTTTCGTAGCGATTATGTTCTGTTCGGATCTATTCTGTGCTGCAGAGGTAAGTGTTCTGTGTTCATTTTCGGGGTTAATACTACTTTTTTGTATCCTCCCTACAGGAAGATTCCCGTGAACGGATCTCGGAACCCGAGAGCGAGCATTTCTGCGCCAAACTGATGAGTGGCCATTTTGAGCGCATCCACCTGGTGGCCATCAATCAGAATATGATACTCGATCCAAGCTACATGTATGTGGTGTTGCATGAGAGTGGCTTAAACGAGAACCACAACATGACACTGAATGACACTTATACTGAGGTGAACGACCGCATTTACTCGTTGGCACTTGTTCAACACTGGCTTCAAATTGAAGCCAAAATGGACGAGCCTATTAAGCGGCTTTACCGGCTTGAATTTGGATTTGACCGGTACAAAACTGCAAAAAGGGTTGGATACAATTGGGCAACGCAAAGTGCGCTCGGACAAGTCAAACTCATCTATGTGGTCTTCACTGACAGTGTACAGTACAACTTGGACGTGTGGCCCGCTTACTTTTTTAATCAATCTGTCGAGCTGCTGTCGGAACAGCCAATCTCCAGTGACACTCCTGAGTTTGCTTTACTGTACAAGCACAAGGATGATGATACCGTTACGGGTTATATCATTGAGAAAGGTATGCGATTCTAGTTATGGTTGTGTAATCGATTGTTAATCGATTTTTCCCCTGTTTCCATAGACACTTTTACCCACACGGACAACTTCATCATCTACGACTTCACGTTCAGTACAAGGTGCAAATCGGGAAGCAGCATTTGGACCAATTTGGCCTCCTTTGTGGTACCAATCCAACTGATCAATATGGTCAAGAAACTTTGCTCATCAAAGTCATCTAAGCCTGAAGATCGTGATGTGTTTTACTTTATAGAAAAGACAGACAATCCACACGAGATTCGTCTGATTCATCGTGACCATCCAGATGCCAATGGATCCAGTGCTGATCGTCAGCTGTTCCGTGGAGCCCTGCCCAACGGATTTCAGTACAATGGCTCACAGTATCTGTTTGATGGCTCACTGGGCTGTGTCTATGAGATACAGAAATTTGAGTTCAGTTTCACTCAACAGTTCCAGGCAGGAAAAGTTGACATTCGCCTTGCACGACGCAACATTCCATACGAGCAGTACTTCAAGTGTCCCGACAAGTACAAACTGACGGACGATTTTGCCAAGCGGTACAGAGCAGATCGATGCGATTCGGTCATTGGCGATATTGATGATGGTTCGATTGATCGTGGGGAACCGATCGAACACAGCAAGTCCACTGGGCTCAACTGGACGCTCATTGGTCTCGTTTGTCTTCTCTTTATGGCTGCACTCGTCGTGGTAGTGGTCGTCTTCTGGAAAAAGACCAAGACCCGCAAGATTGACAAGAAGAAACGACCAATTGGGCCAAACGATTTGGAAAGCGCCAGCAAGTCTAACAAGACTTTGACTACTTCTGGCACCAAGTCCAAGAAGAGCAGTAGCTCAGGCAGTTCCGCAACTCTTTAAACTTTTCTGCCTTGATACTACTTTAGGCTTTCACAATTTACTTTGATTTCGCATTACATTTTAACCAATTAAAATTTTGTTTTACAATATCGGATTATAGGTTTTCTTTTGATGTTATTGTGGCGTGCTTATTCTCTAGTTGACAATTCCACAATTTAACAAAGCCATGAGTCTGGTTTACGATATGTAGTTTCGATTCCAGCCAAGTTGAGCCCAACTAGAAAGATGGTAAAGATGTACATTAGGGGTAGGCTGTGACACCATGCACCAAATAGACCAAAGATTGTCAGTAAAATAATTAGAGATGCAAAAGATAAACACCATCTGGTCCTGGAATACGATTGGAAAAATATTCAAGTATCGAAATTATAATTTACAATTGAGAATAGAGTATTTGTTAAATAGTGAATTAAGTAAACTTACTCTGTCCATTTTGTCATCGTAATCGTCTGCTTGTTCTTGTAGATTTTGGTCAATAATTTTCTCAGCCTCAAAGTAACAAAAGAAGAAGTTTAAAATCAACAGGACACATTCACCATCAAAATGGTTCGTTTCAGTGCAAAGTATTGAGATGGTGGTTGTGCCATGATTCTCGAATGTAGTGATTGGAGATTTGATTGCCGATGGATGTTTATGATCACGGTAAAATGATTGTATTACATCATCATACATCATGAATCATCACACTTGCTTATGATGATGATGATGATGAACTTGCAATAGACTCGAAATCATATTACACGCTGCATTATGATGCAAACCCGAAATACTATGCATTGAAATACAAACATTATGATTGGGGTTTGTATTTCAATTTGATTTACCATTTCAAAAAAGTTCAAATTTACATTAGAGTTAGTGAAAATATTGTGATTAACAAATTGCACGACTGTTTTCAGATGTAATGATTCAATTGATTTTGGATTCATCATATTCTCTAAATAAAAATATTCAAGATTAGGCATTAAGCATTATAAGTCGATAGATTTAAGGGCAAACATTTTGGATCACAAAATATTGAACAAAAAATTACTAGTTTTAGTTTTATGTCTTAACAACAAAATAAAAAATGTATTCGACTTTGAAAACAATCAGTTGACTTCAGTCAGATAACATGACATTTAGTCGAATTGTAAAGTTAGAATTCGATGCGACTATAACCTAAACTGAGGAAAGGGACGAACACTTCATTTTATACTTTCTACTTTCTGTTTCGCTTTTGTGTGACACGACCCTAAAAGTTTCCCTAAATGGCTGCCCTCCGTGGAATCGTGGCCAGTTTCGTAGCGATTATGTTCTGTTCGGATCTATTCTGTGCTGCAGAGGTAAGTGTTCTGTGTTCATTTTCGTGGGTTAATACTATTTTTTTGTATCCTTCCTCAACAGGAAGATTCCCGTGAACGGATCTCGGAACCCGAGAGCGAGCATTTCTGCGCCAAACTGATGAGTGGCCATTTTGAGCGCATCCTCCTGGTGGCCATCAATCAGAATATGATACTCGATCCAAGCTACATGTATGTGGTGTTGCATGAGAGTGGCTTAAACGAGAACCACAACATGACACTGAATGACACTTATTCTGAGGTGAACGACCGCATTTACTCGTTGGCACTTGTTCAGCACTGGCTTCAAATTGAAGCCAAAATGGACGAGCCTATTAAGGGGCTGTACCGGCTTGAATTTGGATTTGACCGGTACAAGACTGCAGCAAGGGTTGGATCCAATTGGGCAACGAAAAGTGCGCTCGGACAAGTCAAACTCATCTATGTGGTCTTCACTGACACTGTACAGTACACCTTGGACGTGTGGCCCGCTTACTTTTTTAACCAACCTGTCGAGCTGCTGTCGGAACAGCCAATCTCCAGTGACACTCCCGAGTTTGCTTTACTGTACAAGCACAAGGATGATGATACCGTTACGGGCTATATCATTGAGAAAGGTACTAGTTCTAATGGTTGTGTAATCGATTGTTAATCGATTTTTCCCCTGTTTCCATAGACACTTTTACCCACACTGACAACTTCATCATCTACGACTTTACGTTCAGTACAAGGTGCAAATCGAGAAGCAGCATTTGGACCAATTTGGCCTCCTTTGTGGTACCAATCCAACTGATCAATATGTTCAAGAAACTTTGCTCATCAAAGTCTAAGCCTGAAGAGCGTGATGTGTTTTACTTTATCGAAAAGACGGACAATCCACACGAGATTCGTCTGGTTCATCGTTACCATACAGATGCCAATGGATCCAGTGCTGATCGTCTGCTGTTCCGTGGAGCCCTGCCCAATGGATTTCAGTACAATGGCTCACAGTATCTGTTTGATGGCTCACTGGGCTGTGTCTATGAGATACAGAAATTTGAGTTCAGTCTCACTCAACAGTTCAAAGCAGGAAAAGTTGACATTCGCCTTGCACGACGCAACATTCCATACGAGCAGTACTTCAAGTGTTCTGACGACTACAAACTGGCAGATGATTTTGCCAAGCGGTACAGAGCAGATCGATGTGATTCGGTCATTGGCGAGGATGATGGTTCGATCGATAGCGGTGAACCGATCGAACACAGCAAGTCCACTGGGCTTAACTGGACGCTCATTGGTCTCTTTTGTTTTCTCTTTATGGCTGCACTCGTCGTGCTAGTGGTCGTCTTCTGGAAAAAGACCAAGACCCGCAACATTGACAAGACGAAACGACCAATTGGGCCAAACGAATTGGAAAGCGCCAGCAAGTCTAACAAGACTTTGACTACTTCTGGCACCAAGTCCAAGAAGAGCAGTAGCTCAGGCAGTTCTGCAACTCTTTAAACTTTTCTGCATTGATACTACTTTAGGCTTTCACAATTTACTTTGATTTCGCATTACATTTTAACCAATTAAAATTTTACTTTACAATATCGGATTGTAGGTTTTCTTTTGATGTTATTGTGGCGTGCTTATTCTCTAGTTGACAATTCCACAAGTTAACAAAGCCATGAGTCTGGTTTACGATATGTAGTTTCGATTCCAGCCAAGTTGAGCCCAACTAGAAAAATGGTAAAGATGTGCATAAGGGGTAGGCTGTGACACCATGCCCCAAATAGACCAAAGATCGTCAGTAAAATAATTAGAGATGCGAAAGATAAACACCATCTGGTCCTAGAATACGATTGGAGAAATATTCAAGTATTGAAATTATAATTTAGAATTGAGAATAGAGTATTTATTAAATAGTGGACTAAGTAAACTTACTCTGTCCATTTTGTAATCGTAATCGTCTGCTTGTTCTTCTAGATTTTGGTCAATAATTTTCTCAACCTCAAAGTAACAAAAGAAGAAGATTAAAATCAACAGGGCACAATTCACCATCAAAATGGTCCGCTTCAATGCAAAGTATTGAGATGGTGGTTGTGCCATGGTGCTCGAATGTAGTGATTGGAGATTTGATTGCCGATGGATGTTTATGATCATGGTAAAATGATTGTACTACATCACCATGAATCATCATACTTCAGTGATCAATCAATGACAGTATGATGAACTTGCAATAGACTCGAAATCATATTACACGCTTCATTATGGATGCAAACCCGCAATACAATACTTTGAAATATAAACATTTTGATTGTGATTTGTATTTCAAATTGGTTTACCAATATAAAAAGTTCAAATTTACATTAAAGTCAGTGAAAATATTGTGATTAACAAATTGTACGTCTGTTTTTAAATGTAATGAATCATTACTAACTCTTAAGCGCACGACGTCTGTTGAGAGGCGTATTGTCCATCGTGTGTCTCGGAGACACAGCTCTGACAGTACAAAATGAGGGAGGGGCAAGCTTGTTTCGAAGTGAGACTTAGCAAAAATTGCTCAAGTTTACAAGACTATAACTTTGTCATTTCTTACTGCTAAAATCATAGACACCCCCATTTTGAAAAGCCAATTTTCTCTACTTTAAGAATATGCAATAATAAAATATGGTCATCACCTTAGATTTCTTAGAAAATTAGATTTTTCGAGGCAACTTTTTGAGCGGTCTTGTCGTTCTGTCTGTCCGTGCAGTGAAGTGGCACGCGATTACATTCTCTGTGCTTGCCGTGTTAGTGGCTCTTGGAAAATGTAAACAAACTTTTCGGTCAAAACATATTTTTATTGGTAAGGTAAATTACTAATTATTATGACATTACTTAGTTTTAAAGTCATTGACACATTTCTCACATAGGATAATGTCGTAGCTATGATCAGCACAGAATGGTTTAGCACAAGTGTTGCATCGACGAGTGCTATTACGGCTTTTTTTTGGTGGGCAAATTGAACAACGCCGTTTATCTCCAATTATCTTTTTCAATTTGTCAAATGGAAATTTGATTGAAATTATAGCAGAATTGTCCGGATTAATCTCAATTTCGCTATTCTCGAGCTTTGTAAGCAATATACTAATTTCATCCTTGATGGCCTTTTTTCAAACCGAACACTGACTGCGATCGCTGTTTGACAAAAAGGATGAATAAGCATTTTGGCTAAATCTAACAGAAAGTATGCTCGCTGATACTTTGCATTTGGCTTATATTTGGGATTCTTCAAGGTGAAGATTTTATAACTTGCCACACAACCTACATCAATCATGTTGAAAAAAGAATGCCAGTGGCCAGCGACGAGATTGCCTTTTTTATCGTATATTCGTGCACCAACTGGTCCATAACGTCTACTCCTGCTTTGAAACGATTGTAATATTGTACCATTTTTTGGTTTGGCTGATTCATCGTGATCCGGTTCACCAATGTGCATAGTCGAGTACATTAGAACAGTTTTGGTTGCTTTAGCTTGGTATGAAAGCAAAGTTGAGTTACTCTGAAGCCATACAAACACGAACCAACTGCTCGTTTCGTGGTGAATTCAACCGGGACAAATGGCTTGTTTGACCGAACTGTGCCTACTACTGTCAAACCATGTTTCAAAAGAGCCTGACCAGTGGGTTCGTTTGTAAAGAAGTTATCATGGGTTATGTTTCTTGAAGTTCCATAATAATCTTTGACGAGTTCCAAGACCATTGACTCAGACAAGCTTCCATTTAGTGGCTGATTCCCTTTGCCCAAGTACGGGATAGCATGCAGTGGATAGTTGGTAACGGCATCAACCACAAAGTAAATCAAAAGCCCAAAAGGATCAGGCTTTGAACCATTATAAACTCGGAAGCAACAACGACCCTTAAATGGAACCATCTGCTCGTCAATGCAAAGGTCAAAACCAGGCTTATAGAATTGAGAAAGTTTTGCCTCAAAATCAGTCCAAAGTTGCCTAATCGGAGCCAGTTTGTCCTTACTTCTACGCTCTTCTCTTGTGAATTGATCATCGAATCGTAAACAACGACGAAGTTCACGAAATCTTCTGAGTGCCATCGTAGCACGAAAAATAATTCCTCCGTAAAGTGTATCCCAAATAAGCTCATCGGTAGTGAAATGCATCTTCATAACGCCAATTGCAATACACAAACCAATAAACGCTCTGACCTCAGTCACGTCTGTATCATTCCACTCAGTACCCATCATGAGGCGACCTTTCTGGTTGGTGTATTTGTCAACTGTTTCCCAAAAATGCATAATCAAAATATAAGTTGAATGCATCAGCTGGCCATTTCAATGAAGTCCCTTTTGGTAATACAAGATGGTTGTACTCATTCGATTTTTTACCAATGTTTTGTTTCGGTACTTTACGGTTTCTAGAAACAACTTGAAGAGGGTCGCTATTCCAAATTGTTGCCACTTTTGGTTTCTTTTGGCGGCCAGCAAAAGTTTTAACTGTGGGTTTAATTTGTGGAAATTTTATAGGTTCTTTTGAAGAAATTGTTATTGGTTTGCACAACTTTGGCTTCTTTGGGGGAATGTTTGAAGTGAAGTCATATTCTTCTGGTTCGTTTGAATCTTGTTCATCCGATTCATAATCACCAATCTCTACACAATCCATTTCTTCGGTGTCACTATCATCGATGGCCATATCCTCAACGTGATTGCATTCCATTTTGCCACAGGTGAACAATTACAATGCTATAAGATTGTGAATTTGTAAATCAACTATCAACGATCTAGCGAGTCAACCAAAACCTTATGCCATGTGCTTTTGATCTTATTTGCCATGCTCTGTCTAAGCCGACAAACTGTCGCCAGTGCAGGCGAGAGACAATCGGTGCAGACAGAATTGGGCAAACTTCACTGCAAAACACTCAAATGCACTACCAAAGCTACGCAGTAGGTGGGGCATAATTTAGTGCAGTGAAAGTTAGGAAGTGAGATTTTTTACTCGACTTTACTCAGGTTTCTGGAACTTTTTGACCTATTCTTTATGCCTAGGAACCCCAAAATAGTCTCAATTTGTTCAAAATTAATGTATGAACACATAACTCTGAGGTTTTTGGCTTATGTTTTGTACATTCAAAGAACGACTTATTGAAAAACTGTCGTGTGTCTCAGAGACACACGTCGTGCGCTTAAGAGCTAATGATCCAAGTGATTTTGGATTCATCATATTCTCTAAATAAAAATATTCAAGTTTAGGTATTAATCATTATAAGTCGATAGACTTAAGGCAAACTTTTTTGGACCACAAAATATTGAACAACAAAATCACTACATTTAGTAACTAAATTTTAGTTATAAAACTTAAACAATAAAATAGAAAATGTATTTGACTTTGGAAAAAAATCACTTGACTGCAGTAACGTGGCATTTAGTCGAATTGTAAAGTTAGAATTCGATTGAGTTACGACTATAAACTAAACCGAGAAAAGTGACGTACACTTTATTTTATACTTTCTACTTTCTGTTTAAGCTTTACGCCCAAAAGTTTCCTAAATGGCTGCCCTCCGTGGAATCGTGGCGAGTTTTGTGGTGATTCTGTTCTGTACGGACCCATTCTGTGCTGCAGAGGTATGTTTTCCATGTTCATACTCGAGAGGTTAAACCTAATCCTACTTTTGTGTATCCTCCCTACAGGAAGATTCCCGAGAACGGATCTCTGTGCCCGAGAGCGAGCATTTCTGTGCCAAAGTGATGAGTGGTCATTTTGAGCGCATCCAACTGGTGACCATCAATCAGGATATGATACTCGAGCCAAGCTATCACGTGTTGCATGTGAGTGGCCTAAACGAGAACCACACCATGACACTGAATGACACTTCTGACCGTGAGGTGTTCGACCAGATTTACATAGCCTCGTTGACCTTTGTTAAAGACTGGTTTCAAAATGAAACCAAAATGGTCCAGCCTATTAAGCGGCTGTATGCCTTTGAATTGGGATTTGACCGGTACAAGACTGCAGCAAGGGCTGGATCCAATTGGGCAACGCAAAGTGCGCTCGGACAAGTCAAACTCATCTACATGATCTTCACTGAGAGTGCACAGTACACCTTGGACGTGTGGCCCGCTTACTTTTTTAATCAATCTGTCGAGCTGCTGTCGGAACAGGCAATCCCCAGTGACACTCCTGAGTTTGCTTTACTGTACAAACCCAAGGATGATGATACCGTTACGGGCTATCTCATTGAGAAAGGTATGAGGTTCTAGTGGTTGTGTAATCGTTTGTTAATCGATTTTCCCCTGTTTCCATAGACACTTTTACCCACACGGACAACTTTATCATCTACGACATCACGTTCAGTACCAGGTGCAAATCGAGAAGCAGCATTTGGACCAATTTGGCCTCCTTTGTGGTACCAATCCAACTGATCAATATGTTCAAGAAACTTTGCTCATCAAAGTCATCTAAGCCTGAAGAGCGTGATGTGTTTTACTTTATCGAAAAGACAGACAATCCACACGAGATTCGTCTGATTCATCGTGACCATCCAGATGCCAATGGATCCAGTGCTGATCGTCAGCTGTTCCGGGACGCACTGCCCAATGGATTTCAGTACAATGGCTCACAGTATCTGTTTGATGGCTCACTGGGCTGTGTCTATGTGATACAGAACTTTGAGTACAGTCTCACTCAACAGTTCAAAGCAGGAAAAGTTGACTTTCGTTTGAAGCGACTCAACATTCCATACGAGCAGTACTTCAAGTGTCCAGACGAGTACAAACTTGCGGACGATTTTGCCAAACGGTACAGAGCAGATCGATGCGATTCGGTCATTGGCGAGGATGATGGTTCGAATAATCGTGGGGAACCGATCGAACACAACAAGTCCACTGGGCTCAATTGGACCCTCATTGGTCTCGTTTGTCTTCTCTTTATGGCTGCACTCGTTGTGCTAGTGGTCGTCTTCTGGAACAAGGTCAAGACCCGCAAGATCGGCAAAAAGAAACGACCAATTGGGCCAAACGATTTGGAAAGCGCCAGCAAGTCTTACAAGACTACTTTTGGCACCAAGTCCAAGAAGAGCAGTAGCTCTGGCAGTAGTTCTGCAGCTCTCTAAACTTCTCTGCCTTGATACACTATTTTAGGCTTTCACAATTTACTTTGATTTCGCATTACATTTTAGCCAATTAAAATTTTGCTTTACAAGATCGGATTATAGATGCTCTTTTGATGTTATTGTGGTGCGCTTTCTCTCTAGTTAACAATTAAAAATTTACAAAATCATTTCCAAAATTGAATCAAAGGATTAATTCAATTACAATTTTTTGGGTTGTTTCAACACTTTGGTGGCTGTGGTGCTTGAATGTATAGTGCCCGACAGTCAAGTTGAAATAGACCACATTTGTGTTGAAGATATGCTTTTGTAAATTTAAATTTAGGGCAGTAAAAAATAATAAACAATATTGTTTTATAGCTCGTTGGAAAGGTCTTGATGTGTAGAAAATTATAAAATTATAAAATCAACTGATACGTATTATCAACTTTTAATCTATTTCAAAAATCAAAAGTTGCCGATTTTTTAACATTTTGTTTTTGTTTATTTAAATCCCGTTGATAATATCGAATTATTGAATGACTTGTGCTTTAAATCATCAAGGATACATGCAATAATCATGATCCGATCAAAAAAGAAATAAATTTTCGGGTTTATGATAAGCCAGGGGTGTCAAAAATGCCGTAAAAAGTATATTAATTTAAGACGCCCGTTTTTTATGACGCCATTTTGGAACAGCGCATTGTAAATTTATAAATAACCACAATAATCAAGTTAAAATGATATTTTTTTATTATTATAGATGAAACATCAAGTAATACAGCGCGGTTCCAAAATGGCGGCATGAAAAAGCGGGCGTCGTAAATTAATATACTTTTGACGTCATTTTTGACTCCCCTAGCTTATCATAAACCCGAGAATTTATTTCTTTTTTTGATTGGATCATGATTATTGAATGTAGACTTGATGATTTAAAACACAAGTCATTTAATAATTTGATATTATCTCAGAGATTTAAATATTCAAAGATAATATGCCAAAAATGTGCAACTTTTGATTTTTGACATAGATCAAAAATGGATAATACTTATCTGTTGATTTTATAATTTTATAATTTTTTACACATCAAGACCTTTCCAACGAGTTATAGAACAATATTGTTTACTAATATTTACTATTCTAAATTTGGATTTACAAAAACATATTTTCAAAACAAAAGTGGCCTATTTCAACTTGACCGTCGCGCACTATAGTGATTAGAGATTTGATTGCCGATCACTGAAAATGTAAAATGATTGCATTACATCATCATACATCATGAATCATAATGATTTGAGTGATCGCGAATATGACAGAACGATTTCCTTGTAATGTGCGCCAAATCGACTTGAGATCATTTTACGCGTATTTATTACATTGCTGCATTATGGTGCAAACCCGCAATACTTTGCATTGAAATACAAACATTTGTATGTCATTTGCATTTCAATTTAATTTACTATTTAAAAAAGGGTCAAATCTATATTAAAGTTAAGGAAAACATTGTGATTATCAAATTGCACAAGTGTAATGATTGAATTGATTTTCTTCATCATATGCTCTAGAATGATAATTTTCAAAATGACATTATTTTAGCCATTAGGCATTAGGCAACCATTTTAGATCGGAAAATATTGAACAACAAAATCACTACATTTAGTTATTATAAAACTTAAACAACAAAATAAAAAATGTATTCGACTTGGAAATGTGAAAAAAAATTCAGTTGACTGCAGTCAGATGACATTAAGTCGAATTGTAAAGTTAGAATTCGATGCGACTATAACATAAACCGAGAAAAGTGACGTACACTTTATTTTATACTTTCTACTTTCTGTTTCGCAAAGTGTTACACGACCCTAAAAGTTTCCTAAATGGCTGCCCTCCGTGGAATCGTGGCGAGTTTTGTGGCGATTCTGTTCTGTACGGACCCTTTCTGTGCTGCAGAGGTATGTTTTCCATGTTCATACTCGAGAGGTTAAACCTAATCCTACTTTTTGTGTATCCTCCCTACAGGAAGATTCCCGAGAACGGATCTCTGTGCCCGAGAGCGAGCATTTCTGTGCCAAAGTGATGAGTGGCCATTTTGAGCGCATCCAACTGGTGACCATCAATCAGGATATGATACTCGAGCCAAGCTATCGCGTGTTGCATGTGAGTGGCCTAAACGAGAACCACACCATGACACTGAATGACACTTCTGACCGTGAGGTGTTCGACCAGATTTACATAGCCTCGTTGACCTTTGTTAAGGACTGGTTTCGAAATGAAATGGACAAGCCTATTAAGCGACTGTACCCGCTTGAATTTGGATTTGACAGGTTCAAGGCTGCAGCAAGGGCTGGATACAAGTGGGCAATGATTTCTGCGGTCAAGCAAGTCAAGCTCATCTACGTGGCTTTCACTGACAGTGCGCAGTACACTTTGAAAGTGTGGCCCTCTTACTTGCCTAAAGGTAAAGATGTTGAGATGCTGTCAAAACAGCCAATCTCCAGTGCCAATCCCGAGTATGCTTTACTGTACAAATACAAGGATGAGAATAGCGTTACGGGCTATGTCATTCAGAAAGGTAAGTGGTTTGGTGGATGTGTGCAATTTATGTGATTAAATCAGTTAACCGTTCAATATTTTGCATCTAGATTCCCAAACCGGCAACTTCATCATCTACGATTTCTCGTACAATGGCAAGCCAGCACCGAAAGGTTTTTGGGGTAGAATCTACACTCAGATAAAGGACATTTTTACGGATAGTAAACTGGTCAAGCCTGAAGACCTGAAGCTCGACAGTAAAGTGTATTACTTTATGGAAAAGACGGAGAATCCACACGAGATTCGTCTGGTTCACGGTTACCATACCGATGCCAATGGATCCAGTGCTGATCGTCAGCTGTTCCGGGACGCACTGCCCAATGGATTTCAGTACAATGGCTCACAGTATCTGTTTGATGGCTCACTGGGCTGTGTCTATGTGATTCAGGACTTTGAGTTCAGTCTCACTCAACAGTTCAAAGCAGGAAAAGTTGACTTTCGTTTGAAGCGACTCAACATTCCATACGAGCAGTACTTCAAGTGTCCAGACGAGTACAAACTGGCGGACGATTTTGCCAAGCGGTACAGAGCAGATCGATGTGATTCGGTCATTGGCTATCATGATGATGGTTCGATTGATCGTGGATCACCGGTCGAACACAGCAAGTCCACTGGGCTCAATTGGACCCTCATTGGTCTCGTTTGTCTTCTCTTTATGGCTGCACTCGTTGTGCTAGTGGTCGTCTTCTGGAACAAGGTCAAGACCCGCAAGATCGGCAAAAAGAAACGACCAATTGGGCCAAACGAATTGGAAAGCGCCAGCAAGACTTTCAAGACTACTTCTGGCACCAAGTCCAAGAAGAGCAGTAGCTCTGGCAGTTCCGCAACTCTCTAAACTTCTCTGCCTTGACACACTACTTTAGGCTTTCACAATTTACTTTGATTTCGCATTACATTTTAGCCAATTAAAATTTTGCTTTACAAGATCTGATTATAGGTGCTCTTTTGATGTTATTGTGGTGCGCTTTCTCTCTAGTTAACAATTAAAAATTTACAAAATCATTTCCAAAATTGAATCAAAGGATTAATTCAATTACAATTTGTTTGGGTTGTTTCAACAATGCTGGTATAATGGATTCTTATATCCAGTTTCAAACGGATCAATCGATTAATATGAAACGCACTTTCGAATTTCTCACTGAATTTAATCAAGTTTCAATCTCTCTGACTTTCACTTTGCATATCTCACTTACCGTTACGTTATGGACCTAATCCAAAATCACGAAGAACAAATACGAAAATCGACCATCTATGATGATCCCAGTGCTGGTCATTTAAAGAATTACTTTGCAAGTGCCATCCAAAGTATGTCGAGTTGGTACAAATTTTGGACATACTTCGTAGCAAATTAAACGAAGCCACGAATATTCCAATTCTAGTTCATCTTCACCTGCCACTCAACTTTACCAAATTCACTGTCATTACCTTCAAAGATATTTCAAACGAACATTGTATAGTGAAACAACATTTCGATTGTCATAAAAATGTTCCAAAGAAACAATTGAAAAAATCAAAGGTGAAATCAGTGACAAATTTGTTTATGTTTCAATTGATGAATCCACTGATAAAGATTTACGAAAACATTTTAACTGTTGAAACTCTAGAGCCATCTGTTCAACCTAAAGTTCAATTCAAAGTTACTATTCTGAAGTTGATACATTCATGACTTGTTAGCAACTTTGGCGACGATGAGTTTCTATTTGTTGTATCTTTAATAAAATCTTTAAACACTCGCTTATATTGAAACAAGTTTTAATGTTTTTTAATAAAATGTAATAATGAGGAATCAAAGTAAATTGTGCTAGTCTAAAGCTGTATCAAGAAGCCTGAACTGCCAGTAGAGCTACTTCAGTTCTTGGACTTGGCAGCCTTCTTGGACTTGGTCCTGCGCAAAGAGATTGCACTGCGCATGGTTGTGCCAATAGCATCAGTACTGACAGAAGTAGTCAAAGTCTTGCTGGCGCTTTCCAAATCTTTTGGCCCAATTGGTCGTTTCTTGGTGCCGATCTTGCGGGTCTTTTTGCGGAAGATAACCACGCCTACAACCAACATTGCGATAAGGAAAAGACAAGCGAGACCAATGAGGGTCCAGAAGAGGCCAGTGGACATGCCTTTGACTACCGGTGCCCTGTGATAATGGATCGAACCACCAATATCCTCGCCAATGACCGAATCGCATCGATCTGCTCTGTACTGCTTGGCAAAATCGTCCAGTTTGTTCTTGTCCGAACACTTGAAGTACTGCTCGTAGGGAATGTTGAGTCGCTTCAGACGAATTTCAACTTTTCCGCCTTCGAACTGTTGAGTCAGGTTGAACTCAAACTCCTGTATCACATAGACACAGCCCAGTGAGCCATCAAACAAATACTGCGAGCCATTGTGCTGAAATCCATCGGGCAGTTGATCTCCACGGAACAGCTGATGATCAACAGTGTATCCACTGGTGGCTGCATGGCTAGGGTGAACCAGCCGAAGCTCGTGTGGATTGTCCGTCTTTTCGATAAAGTAATACACTTTGCCCTCTTCAGGTTTGGCCGATTTGGAGGAAAAAAGGCTCATGACTAGCTTGAATGGATAAGTCACGATAGAGAGAACTGTGCCCCAAAAGCCTTTCGAGTCAGACTGGCGATCGTGCGCGAAGTCGTAAATGATGAAGTTGCCGGTTTGGGAATCTAGATGGAATATTTTTAAAAATGTTAAAACCCTGTTAAAGATCACAAATTACACCCTATCCAAACCTCGCTTACCTCTTTGAATGACATATCCCGTAGCGATATCATCCTTGTCGAACTTGTACAGCAAAGCAAACTCGTCACTGGGCAGTGTCACCACTTTCGACAGCTCAACAGCTTCACTCCGACCGGGCCACATGTTGGACACCAGTTCGATGTGCTCAAAATGGCCACTCATCACTTTGGCACAAAAGTGCTCGTAATCGGTTTCAGAGATCCAATCTCGAGAGTCCTTCTGTTGAGAGGATACAAAAGTAGCATTAACCAACAAAAATGAACACCAACTTACCTCTGCAGCACAGAATATGTCCGAGAAGAACAGAATTGCCACAAAACTCACGAATTCACGGATGCGAGCCATTTGGAGAAAGCTTTGGGCGTACGAGCTTAGTAAGCACACAAAATAGAAAATGACTCAAATGACGTAAACTTTTTCTTGGTTTAAGGTTAGTCGATTTCGATTTAGAAATTGAGAATTCTAAATGTCACGAGACATTGTAGTTTTCCAATTCAAATACACAATTTATTTTTCTGCAATTTTGACAAGCCAACTTGTGACAGTGCATTAGATAGGTCAAAGTTCCTCATGAGAAACTAACAATAACAATAACATCTTAAAATTGTTAATTTTAATTTAATGCCACAATTTTTAACTCAATTAAAATGACAAAAACTAACTATGCAAACAAATGAGCCCGTTGAGTTTAAATTTGGATCGAACGGATCCAGTTTGACAATTCACACTCGTTTCTGGTTTTTGTTCAATTCTGTTCTCACTGTATCGAATCTTTGGTGATCTTCTTTCTATTAAAAGAGTTTTATCAAATAGATCAAATAAAAACAATTCAAACAATATAAAATTTATTAAAAATGGTTAGAAAATAGACTAAAAAAAGATAAAATTGAAACAAGCAATGTCATGACAGTTGTATCAATCATTGTCTCATCTGGTCAAGATGATTTTGAGTGTCCTGAGCGTGGTCACGATAGTACTGACTCTCCAACAGACCGCTGATGATACGTTCAATGCAGTGCGGTTCGGTCGGCTTGTACGGAAGTGTCCCTCGTGCCAATCGTCTCCAATCGGGCGCATCTCTTCGTATATCGGGATACTTTTTCAGGCAATCTTCAATCACCGCTTTTCCAGCGTAGGCTTGGTAAAGACAGACCCCGAGAGAGTACCCATCCGAAAGATTGGCGGAATAGTCTTTATCAATATCGTGCAACTTCTCATAGCACATGTATTTGGGAGTGCCCTTTCGATAGTTTCTCTCGACTGGATTTGCATGTTGATAGATTTTGGCCTGTCCAAAGTCGATAAACTTGAACGTGCTCAACGACAGGTGACGATTGATGTCTATCAAGTCCATCCTGGGATCGAGGTACTGATCGAGCATGATGTTGGCCAGTTTGATGTCGTGATGGACGATGTGGCGATCTTGCATGTAGATGAGTGCGTTGTTCAGTTGTGTGGCTAGTCGGATCACATTCGCCTCATTAAATCGGTGTCGAGGCGCAATTTTGCGCAGTGTCTGGCCCAAATGTTCCGTTTGGATCATGGCGTGTCTCTCGGGGCTAAACTCGAGGGCAAAGAACTCGACAATGTTGGGTTGGCCACGCAGTTGGTTCAAAATGTGCGCTTCTCGACGCACTCTCCGTTCGTGCACCAACTCGATATATTCTTGATGGTCGTAGCCGCAAAGTATGACCTTGATGGCATAAAATTGGCCTGTTTCAGGATGATGCCCAGTGACGATTGAACCAAAAGATCCAGCATTTCGCGTGGCCTTGACATTGATCAGTCCAAATGTTCCTTGGATCATTACCACCTTTTCATCATCAGTTAGAGGGGCAATAGGCTCGTGTCCAGGATTTCTTCTTGCCCAATTTTGACCGGCAGGGGGAGTGTCATCGTAGGGGGTCAATTGGCGTTGTGGATTCGGGTTTGGATCCATAGTAACAGTATAAGACAAGTGAGTTGAACAAAGTGAAAGCAGCGAGATGAAAGAGAACTGTGAACTGGTGAATTCAGTGAGAATCTCAAGAGTTGGCCATTTGGTCCATTTGGAGCTGGATTTAAGAATCCAATGTACAGCATTGTTGAAAGGACCAAGAATAGTTGTAATAAATTGATCCATTTTTTCAATTGTTGGAATCGGATTATTGTTTGATTCGGATTGTTACTTGCAACACAATCCATTACATTCCTGTGCATTTTTTTTGCAAAATATTTAATGTTCAACTCAATTGGCAAAACTCGATGAAAATGCAAAATTATCAACATTTAGTGCCAATTTGCTCAACAAACTATAATAAGATCAATCGTGAATCAAAAGAAAATTGTGTCAAACGCCATTGAGGTCGTAATTATTAGTAAAATTGTTTTAATCAAACAAGAGCAATTATTTAATTCAAACAATCAAATTTATTTTATAAATTATTATAGAAAGTAGATTCAAAAACAAAAAGATAAAACATAGTTCAAGTTCGTCTCAACTGGTTGAGATGCCATTCAGTGTCCTGAGCGCTGAAGCGTACGACATCTTCATCTACTTCGTCTTCTTCATCCCTCAACAGACCGGTAATGATACGTTCAATGCCGGACTGTTGGTGCTCGCGCGGAAGTGTTTCACGTGCAATTGCTCGCCAATTGGGCTCATCAGTGGACATTTCCGTGTTCGCAGCGTGGTAGGCATTAACCGCGGGTTTTCCAACCCGAGCAATATACAGACAGACGCCGAGTGAGTACTGGTCCGAAAGATTGGCATCATATTCATCATCCATAATCTTCTCCGGACTCTTGTACTTGTGAGTGCCAGATCGGTAGTCTGTCTCGATTGGATTTGCTTGTCGATAGATTTTGGCGAGCCCATAATCGATAAACTTGAACGTGTTCAACGACAAGCGGCGATTGATCTCTCTCGGGTCCTGATTGGGATTCAGGTACCGAAGGAACATAATGTTGGCTGGTTTGATGTCGTGGTGGACAATGTTGCGAGCTTGCATGTAGATGAGAGCGCTGTTCAGTTGTCGGGCCAGTCGGATCAAATTTGCTTCATCGAATCGGTGTCGCGCCACAATTTTGCGCAGTGTTTGGCCCAGGTATTCAGTTTTGATCATTGCGTGTCTCATTGGGCCAAACTCGAGGGCAAAGTACTGGACAATGTTGGCATGGCCTTTCAGTAGGTTCAAAATGTGCGCTTCTCGACGAGCCCTCCGTCTGTGAACCAACTCGAAATAGTCTTGATCGTTGTACTCGCACAGTATGACCTTGATGGCAAAGGTTGTTTCTGTCCGAGGATCTTGCCCAGTGACGATTGATCCAAAGGAGCCGGCATTTCGCGTGTACTTGACATTGATCAGTCCAAATTTTCCTTGGACCATTACCACCTTTTGATCACCAGTAAGGGGCGTATTCTCGTTTCCAGGAGTCGTTTCCAAATGAGCAATAGTCCTACGACCAGCAGTTGGAGTATCGTCGTAGACGGTCAATTGTCGTCTTTGTCTTTCTGGATTTGGGTTTGAATCCATTTCGTAACAGCAGTGAGACAAGTGAGATCAACAGATGTGAAAGCAGCGAGATTAAAGTGAACTGAGATGGTGAAATCAGCGAGAATCTCGAGGGTGCGTTCCGTGTTGGCCATTTGGTCTATTGGGAGCTGGATTTAAAAATCTAATGTACCAGCATTGTTGAAACGAGACCAATAATAGGCGGATTGAATTGATCCATTTTTGCAATTGTTGGAATCGGATTATTTTGAATTGTTACTTATATTAATGTGTTATCCAAAGCGGTCATTGTGGATCAACTTTAAAGAAATAGTGTTCACAGTAACTGAAGCAACGTTAGTTGCAGGAATAGCTTCAACACTATCCATTCAATTACATTCCTGTCCCATTTTTGCCAGAATATCCTTTCACTGTAAATTTATGGGCATTTGAACTTCTTCCAGAATTTCTGCTTCCAAACATTCATGCTAGAAAATTTGTGAATGCCGAATTTTGAATGCTTATGAAATTGCAAATATGCTAACAAAATGGTAAATTCGCAAAGTTTGACATTGATTTGGATCAATGATTTGTCAAGGAAGAACAAAAAATTGCCAAACAAAGCAATCTATTTCAAGTGAATCTAAACAATCGAGTATATTTAAGCACATGATCCGACTCAGTGCAAATTAGTTGGTCTCACAGCCATTATTCTAATGCTAATTTTTCCAGTATTGGAATTTTGATTATACAGTTTTTTACATTTCTTTTAATTGATTTCGACATATCGACATGTCGACATGATAACATGTCGAAAGAAAATTCATTAAATAAATGTTGAGCATAAATTTGTTTAGTATTGGCATTGAATTGACAATTTAGACAACTCATGAAGTTTGTCAAAATGTGTGCTCGAAACAAACAACCACAACAATAAAAGTTCAAACTGCAATCGAATCCAATTTTAGATTTTAACTCAATCAATGCAACACTAACAGCGGCGCTAAAAAATGGGTCTGTCAAGGTTAAATTTAGCCCAAACTGACCCAAAAAAGGCAGTTCACTCTCACCGTGAGACCGAATTTGGATTGAAATTGCGAAAGTTTTGAATGATTCAAATAGTTTTTTCTTTTAAAGTTTCCCAACTTGCAATCCAATGTAAGAACATGCACTTTAAGTGTATGTAAATGTTCAGAAAGACACGGCCAACATTACTGAATTCAAAAATCTCGATGATCCGCAGATGTGAGACCGCATTTGGATTGAAATGGTCAAAAGTCTTGAATAATTCAATTTAGTTTTGTGTTTCAAAGTTCTGCTACTTGCAATCCAATGTTTGAACATGCATTTAAATTATATGGAAATGTTCAGAAGGACACGGCCAACATTACTGAATTCAAAAATCTCGATGATCCGCAGATGTGAGACCGCATTTAGATTGAAATGGTCAAAAGTCTTGAATAATTCAATTTAGTTTTGTGTTTCAAAGTTCTGCTACATGCAATCCAATGTTTGAACATGCATTTAAATTATATGGAAATGTTCAGAAGGACATGGGCAACATTACAGAATTCAAAAATCTCGATGATCCGCAGATGTGAGACCGCATTTAGATTAAAATTGCGAAAGTTTTGAATGATTCAATTAGTTTTTTCTTTTAAAGTTTCCCAACTTGCAATCCAATGTTTGAACATGCATTTAAATTATATGGAAATGTTCAGAAGGACACGGCCAACATTACTGAATTTAAAAATCTCGATGATCCGCAGATGTGAAACCGCATTTGGATTGAAATGGTCAAAAGTCTTGAATGATTTAATTTAGTTTTCTCTTTAAAAGTCCTGCTAATTGAAACCCATTGTATAAACAAGCATTTAAAGTACATGATAATTTTCAGAGAGACATGGACAACATTATGCTAAACAAAAATCTCAATGAACTGCAGTTGTGAGATCACATTTGGATTGAGATTGTGAAAGTTTTGAAAGAATCAAATTAGTTTTGTCTTTCAACGTTTCACTACTTGCAATGCATTGTATGAACAAGCAATTAAAGTATATGATAATTTTCTTAGGGACATGGACAACATTATGCTAAACAAAAATCTCAATGAACTGCAGTTGTGAGATCACATTTGGATTGAGATTGTGAAAGTTTTGAAAGATTCAAATTAGTTTTGTCTTTAAAAGTCCTGCTAATTGAAATCCAATGTATGAACAAGCATTTAAAGTATATGACAATTTTCAGAGAGACATGGACAACATTATTGTAAACAAAAATCTCGATGATCCGCAGATGTGAAACCGCATTTGGATTGAAATGGTCAAAAGTCTTGAATGATTTAATTTAGTTTTCTCTTTAAAAGTCCTGCTAATTGAAACCCATTGTATAAACAAGCATTTAAAGTACATGATAATTTTCAGAGAGACATGGACAACATTATGCTAAACAAAAATCTAGATGAACTGCAGTTGTGAGATCACATTTGGATTGAGATTGTGAAAGTTTTGAAAGATTCAAATTAGTTTTGTCTTTAAAAGTCCTGCTAATTGAAATCCAATGTATAAACAAGCATTTAAAGTATATGATAATTTTCAGAGAGACATGGACAACATTATGCTAAACAAAAATCTCAATGAACTGCAGTTGTGAGATCACATTTGGATTGAGATTGTGAAAGTTTTGAAAGATTCAAATTAGTTTTCTCTTTAAAAAGTCCTGCTAATTGAAATCCAATGTATAAACAAGCATTTAAAGTATATGACAATTTTCAGAGAGACATGGACAACATTATGCTAAACAAAAATCTAAATGAACTGCAGTTGTGAGATCACATTTGGATTGAGATTGTGAAAGTTTTGAAAGATTCAAATTAGTTTTGTCTTTAAAAGTCCTGCTAATTGAAATCCAATGTATAAACAAGCATTTAAAGTATATGATAATTTTCAGAGAGACATGGACAACATTATTGTAAACAAAAATCTCAATGAACTGCAGTTGTGAGATCACATTTGGATTGAGATTGTGAAAGTTTTGAAAGATTAAAATTAGTTTTGTGTTTCAAAGTTCTGCTACTTGCAATCCAATGTTTGAACATGCATTTAAATTATATGGAAATGTTCAGAAGGACACGGCCAACATTACTGAATTCAAAAATCTCGATGATCCGCTGGTAGAGCTGTTTCATGAGTGGATGGTACTGAGAATTGATGTCGCATTCGAGGGAAGAAGAAGTACTCGCAATGTTTTCTTGAGTTGATTTCGTTTTAAAACTGCCTGAACGTTTGTTTTGTTCGTTTTGAATTATCAATTTTATTGGTAGATAATTTTTGATGAGGTGGCTCAGATTGTCGAAATTGATTCGTATTAGACGATCTATATTTTCGATTATGAATTTAATGTCCTCTTCGCTAATGTTGAGATGATGAGTCTCGTTCACAATGAAGTCACGAATTTCGTTTGTTGATTTGCCAAATGTGAACACAACATTGTGCAGTGTTGCATTGTTCAGATCGCACTGTTCATTTTCACGCGCACTTTTTATGTCGATCAGCAGTAGCTTGTTCTCGATCACAATCGACAGAATTTTCTGTAATTGAACCAATTTCGGCACACAAGTTTGGTACTTGACAAAGTCATTTGGACGAAGTTGCGTGAGTTGGGAAATGTTGATTTTGTGCTGAGGTTGGATGATTTCGTCGATTTGAACGCTAAAATACGAACCTGTGTGTGGCAAGTTGCACAGTTGATTGTATATCTGCTGAAAGTCCCTGGCTGCAGAACATTTGCTAAATTTGTCTGAATGAATGAAAATGAATCCTGAATAATATATTAATAATGAGAATTACTCAAATTTCAATATGGTCTCCACAGTCACTATAAACATGATTGAATACATAATGTTTTGATAAATTCTTTCAGTATTATTCTGCAGCTATCAGAATGTCTAATTATAACGGAAAGCATCATATTTACAATTTATTATTCATTGGGTATTCTTATATTATCCCATTTCTTCCCCATTGAATATCTAAAATTAACAACCACGATCACTTTTGTATCACTGCCAATAAATAATATCTCTGTTTATTTTTTCAAAGCTAGATATAAAAACCAAACATGCCATCTGTGCATTAATATTAGGCTCTTCTATGGGAAGAGCTCTCTTTACTTGCCAGTGGCGGAAATTTGCAAATGTTTAACTGATTCCTGGTTTTTGCTATGTTTTTGTCACTTCATGTGATTAAATCAAACATACATTAATTATGACCTATTTACTGAATCGAATTGCTGGCTCTCTGAGTTTTTAATTATACAAAAAACAAAACAAGGGTTTAATTCAAGTTTTATTCCTTTTCGAGCGCATTCAAGTTTACGTCATTTTTAGAGCGCATTCAAGTTTTTATCATTTTAGAGCGTTAATTAAAAACTCCATTTCTGTAAAATCTATGATTTTACTCTACAAGTTTTCATTATTTTCTTTATAAGGGTTGTGATAGCTACAGGGAACATCAAACCCAAATTGTTAGGAATCACTAATAAAAACAAGTCTGAATCCATTCCAAATTCTCGCTGCTTTCAATGTTAGCCCTTTTGGAATGATATTTTATTAACCTTTTAAGCAAAATTAGTGCAAAATACAAGCTATGGAACATACTGACAATTACCTTACAGTTACTACTACAATTACACTTATAATTATTAATGTTAACCCTTTCGAATGCACAAATCTCGAATCAAGTTTGATTCCATTCCTAATGACTCGTTGAGTAATGCAATGTGTAGAGACATGGGTAGAGCAGAAACATGATTAGATGAGAATCGAATAGTCAATACAAATTTGGGTACCAAGAGCATTGATTGCTTTCACATTAAAATTTTATGATTATAATGATTTGTTTAATATTGCTCATTTTTACGTTAGTTGGTTCGGTCGATTCAGTTATCGATCACACTTATTCGTGCATGAATTTGATTGTTTAATATGTGAAATCACAAAACATTCAAATAACGAATTACTTTCCCTGATTTTTTATTCTTTACTCTCTCCCCTCTGCAAGTTAAACTGTACAATGTAAAAAGTTAAACTGTAGAATGTACAGTGTACACTGTACATTCTCCTGCACCCGTTAGGACACACAACATATCTCTCTTCAATATATAATATTTTTTTCTCCCCTCCTTTTCCTTATTTTTTATCAAGAAATACTACAATCTGATAAACAAACCTTTCACTGCCAAATAAATTTAGTACATCTAGAGAGTATAATATTGGCGGTAAAGCACATTACACAAGTTAATGACATTTGCACAGAACGTCTACAAAACACAATGACAACATTTTAATTCCGAAAGTAATTAAGAAATACAAACATTTCCACAACCAAATACATGACGAACCTTGACATACTGAATACTGCATAAAGTGAATCTAGAAACTACATTCACATCACAATTAAGACTCTTAAACATTTTCTTAGACTTACATTGCTTACCATAATGATCTTTACTGTCGATACGAGACAATGTCAAGACGAAATCACACTAAAGTGAACACAAAACGTAATCACAGCACGTACCACCTTTATATTTTGAATAAACTTGAGCACATTCTGTTGCCAGTCTCAAATGAAGTGTTTTGGTTTGTTTTCGGTGAAGAATTATATGTAGTAAAGTTCGAGGCCAACAGAATAGGGTATTCAATGTTAGGGAATAAAAAATCAAATAACAAACTAGAGAAATCCCAACAAAACAAACGATACCTTATAATATATCGTTATCAGCTTTTGAGCCAACTTGGTCACAACAAAACATACAGCCACACCCAACACAATGGAGGTTGTGGTGGAGATTGTGATCACGAGAGAATCCATCTCGAATCAAATTCTGGTGGTTTTCGTGGACCAAAGAGCAATTCAGTGCACATTTGCAATCATGTGCGTGCTTCTGTCATCTTTATATATTTTGAATGGTTCTACTACAAAAGGTCGAAATTACAAAAGGTCGAAAATTAACATATTGAACCTATATAATTCGATCTTTTGTAAGCCAAACATAACAAAAGGTCGAAAGCTTGGTTTTGTATTTTAAAATCTTTAAAAACAATAGGGATATAATTAAATTATGTTTTAAAGTTGTTAACGCTAAGATTTGCCAAATCAGACCATATATTTTCGCCAATATTGAAATAATCGAAAACATTAAAAATTTTTACATGTAAATTCATCATCAAAAATAATTATACTCTCTGAAAACCAATAGGTTAAACGATTGAGACCAATAAATTAATTGTCTGGATTTATTTATTTATCTTCAGGACTAATTTTCGTGTCCCATTTGCAGAGATTTGAGATCAATGATCTAAGATCATGTGAAACAAAAAGCTTAAACAAAAGTTTATGGAATTTTGGATGTACTTGATGGTCACACAGTTATTCTTTCGTGTGAGTAACATTATGTGACGATCTATAAGAATCGAAGATTATGTATTAAATAAAATCACTTCTTACATGATTATTACCACAAGTTGTTTACAAAACATCTCGAATACGGAACTGATAATCAAGTGTTGATGTTCATCGTTATTGTGGAATCAAAAAGCAAAGTGGTGTGATTTAATATCACAGTGATTAGGATACACAATTGTTGACACATAATTCTGGTACATTAGGATCACAATAACAACACATTTTAGCCTTACTGGACCAATAATTCAATATTCAAACAAAAAATATACTTTCGAACTTTTTCGACCTTTTGTAAGCCAAACCTAACAAAAGGTCGAAAATCTAGTTTTTACTATTATACATCTAAAAAGGCTCATGCTTTATTATTACATGCATTTAAAGTCAATTGCCGCTCGCAGTAACATTATTTTAAAATATTTTTTTTTAATAAAAAAGATCAAAAATGTTTGAAAAGTTTCGAAAATATTAATTTATGAATTATATCATCAAAAATACCTTACACTCTCTCGATCTATTCAAATCCACATTGGTCAATTAATTGGATGGATGTAATTGTTTTAAAACGGAATTTTTAACTACCAAACTTGTCAGCTTCATCAAATATGAACTAATCATGGCTGAATAGCAATAAAGAGAAACAAAAGCAGCTTCGGGCTATAGAGACAGATACAAGATCATCCCGGAAGAAAAATTTGCATGATAAAGCTATCTAAATCTAACAATTGAATGGACAAGGAAGATAAACGATCTGATTGTATGAATCAACAATCTCTCAGTTTGTTCTTCAATTAAACCAGTTTCTCTAAATAAATTTCGAGTTCTGTGCAATGAACAAAGTCCAAACTGGCTTAAGGACAGACGAGAGATTAGCATAATCAGCTTAATGTGGTTTTGTGTATTAACTTGCTCATATGTACCAAAGTTCTATCATTTGTTTGTCACAAAAACGACTTTTGAGAAAAATTTCATTGAGTTATGCCTTGAATGTTTTATGGCACCTTGATGGAACTAGTTATTCTTCTAAACAAATAAATTTTGCGAGAGGAAGATGCTGAAGACATTAACCTAATCTTTTATTCACCAATTTATAGAATTTGATTTAACTTTGAAATTTTGAAAAATAATGTTTCCTGGTAATCATTTACTCTAAATGTTTATTTTCCCAATAAGTTTAAACAATTGCTGGTGACACAATTGATGAATAAAAATTATTCTAAGAGAATATATATTTATAAAGCAATTTTAATGATTTATTTCACAAATCGAAAATTTTCGAACACTTTCGATCTTTTGTAATTTTGGAATAATAAGCAAATTATATTGAAATAATGTTACTGGAATTGTTAATAGATTTGAAAATAACCTCATCAATATTTTTTATCCAATATAAATCATCAACAGCAAAATATGAGTATTTTTAGACGCAAAACTTGATTTTCGATCTTTTGTTATGTTTGCCTTACAACTTGTAAGTTACAAGAGATCGAAAAAGATCGAAAGACCCTCCTCCCACTCATTTAACGCCATAGCACCACAGAAGTAGAGAGGAGGTGGAGTGTTCTTACAGTGCACAGCCAATCAACGCACATTGCATTGTTGAACAGCGATCGCACTCATTTGTCTGTGTCTGCTCGCCTACAACGCGCTACCATTGACACGACCACACAACAAATCTGCCGAGTGAGTGTGTTTTGTTTACTTACTGACTCAGCTGTAGCTAAATACTGATTTATTTTGATTAAAGTGTTTGGATTCGCCTTTTGTGTATGATTAATCGAACCCAAATTCGGGACAAATTTACCAAATTTAAATTTGATTACAGTGATCAAATAGTTCACAGGATGAGCTATGGCTGCTAGATAGTATCGATGATTTGAATGAAAATCAACTCAACTGATTTATCTCATTCATCAAACATAATCTCTCACTCATTGTCTACTGCTTTTTCAATGTGTCGATATAAGCTTTATTGTGTTTTGTTTTACTTTGATGTATCAAATAAACAAAGAGCACAAATTGTTTCGTTAATCGTCATCAACCTTGCCAACTGTAAACAGGATTTGTTTTTTCCCTCAAAATGTCTTAAAAATCTCCAATTTCGAAAGTAACACTAATAACAAATTTAAAATAGCTGTTTAAAACGTTTTTAAGAGCTACGATAACTTTCGATCTTTTGTCAGGTTTGGCTTACAAAAGGTCGAATTTTATAGGGTCATTATGCTAATTTTCGATCTTTTGTAATTTCCATACTCGAGTACAGCATCATTCCCAGCAACTTTTCCCAAATGTCTTCAATTCTTTTATGTTCTGTTGGATTTCGTTTGAGAAACTTCACGATTTCACTGATTTCGGCTGTTTTACTGCCATAATTGTGATGTTTGACAAATTGCATGCACAAGTTCATTATTTGGACTGATTGCATCAACTCTACTTGAGCTTTGACCTCAATTTCTAAACAACGCAATTGCATTTAAATGAAACTTTACAATTTTAAATAGAAAACATTTACATTGAAAAATTCAGTAAATACGTAAAACATCAGTTACCACATATCTCGCATTCTAAATTGCAAAAACACTCTTTTAACTTTATCAAAAAGATTTGTTTGATTAAAATAAAATTGAATTCCATCATCAAAGCAACTTTGTGAGACCACAAATTATCGCTATTATTTAACCGATCTATGAAATTTTAATAAAAACAATTATCACAAAGAAATGTTACAAGTTAAGAATCACAAGGTTAATGAAGCTTTTCGAGCACAAGCTTGTCATGCTACAAAGTTGAGATTATATACAACCTCTAATAATTTAAGATTAATAATTTGAATTGTAAGTAAAAATAAAAAATAAAAATTAATCTTCTCCAAAAAAAATACGCGACCGAAATTAACATAAGGAACAATTGAGTTGCGTCAAAAGTTCTTCACATTTCATACCATCCACGAGAGGCTTCAATAATCGACTGGTCGAGAACAACTCGACCAGTCGAATACACAACCGCCACTTCATGTTCTTCAAATTTGTCGAAAAAAACTTTATCGATAAATTTGCTAACTTGAATAGCAAACCACTGAGCTTCAGAAGGGCACGGGGCTGTTTCGTGAACGGAGACTGTCAACTTCTGCACATGAGGAAACATAGTCGAGAGAGTGCGAAGAAAAGTGCTGAGTAGTGTGTGGGTCACGGCTCGGTACATGAAAGCAGTGCGGTAAAAGTCAAAGTGAAGTTCACGGATTGGGCCACTGAACCGTGGAAACATGGCAACACGAAACACATCGTCAGGATCTGGACCACCAGAGCCGCCTGAGTCATCACCAATTACTTCTTCAGCATTTTGAACCACAGTAAACATCCAATCGCAAAAAGTAATCTAAATAATAATCAAAACGCAAATTAACAAAAATAACAAATAAACAAACAAACAAACCTCATCAAAACCGATGTGAATCACTTCCAACGAGGGAAAGTGAGGAGCCAGCTGCCAAAGTGCATTCGGATCTTCGATTTTTGACAAACGCAAAAAAGTCAAATTCCTCACAAAGTTCACATTAATAAAGGAAAAATCATCGAAAAGGGAGTTGGGCATTGCTTCACCATCTGCATAATCGATACAAAGTCGAGTGCACTGAGGGCCAAGATGACGAATTGTGGACACATTCTCGAGTCGAGTCCACGAGTCCAGTTTGGGATAGAGGCGCACAGTGAAACTGTGCAAACGGGCAAGAGTCGGTGCCAACAAATCTAGGGATGGCAGTCGGCTTGAATTAGACTGACGATAAGGAAACAAAGTGAATCTCTTCAAAGAGTTCAACGAGTTGATAGTTTCGTACAAATGATTCATCAATTCGGGTTGAGCATTCACAGGAGGCAGTCGTACAAACAAACACAAACTCTTGAGCTGATTCTGCCAAACAGGGCTGTTTAATAAGAGAACCAAATTAATGTCCAAATCAGCACACAAAACCAAATCTTGTACAGCGGGAAACAGGAGTGCCAAACGATTTTCTCGAGCGCTGTTTACATAATCGAATTTAACCACCAAATGATCGTCCATTCCGGTTGGTTTAAGCTTGAGCAATTGCACATCTTGCACAAAGTGATACAATCCATTCGCCATGGCTTGTTCGTACTGAGCAGCACAATCATACGAACCAAATAGCTTCAGACTTTTCTTCAGTTGGAAGCATCGCATCTTCGGGATGATGGTAGCCCAAAGGCGGCAAACCAGTCGTAGTGGAATCAGGTTCTGCATTGCGAAACGCTTCAATACAAACTCGAGTAGCTCGTTAGGTAGGTTGTCGAACGATTTTTCGGTTTGACAGTAGAAAGAACAACTTGAGACCACACTGAAGTCGTTGTTGTCCATAATGAAACTTGTTCGTGTGCTTGATTAATTGTATTTTGTAGAGCCACAGTCGTTTAGGATGCGGGGACGGAGTACGTGAGCGAGTACCAGAATGATGAAGAATCTTGAAGTAAAAATCAAAGTAGTATAACTCAGATCAACATCCAGGCTGGAGTCGACTGCCAGCAAAAACAACAGACAGCAGCGAGAGAAAGCGACTATTTGTACTAACAGAAGAGGAGACACGCATGCACTGACAGCAGGACACGAATCCAAACACAAACGTAACGAAACTCTTCCATAGATGACGTACCCAATTTCTACAACTCTAGAATTTGACACAAGTTTGTTTTGTGTCAATTTGGTGGTGGTGGCCCAAACCAAATCAATTGAAGAATCAAATTTGGGTTGACACAACCAGGAATAGAATAACAATAATAACCTTCTTTCTAAAAAAGAAAAGCCCAGAGCCACTTATACGTCAATAATACTGAATACGTGTTACTTTTAACGAATTTTAATGACAAATATCGAAAATAAGATGAAATCAATAATGTGTGTTCACAAAAGATGTTACATATATATCATTATGCAACTAAAATTCATATAAATCATTGAATTTCAAAGAATATTTACAATTTAGGAAACTTTGTTTACTAAACGATTCAACTATGACTCCACATTTGCATATAATTGCATTTGTCGAAAACAATGTTCGTTGCCATTTATTTGTAAACATTTTCCGGTCTTTGTAAATATTACAAATTAGAAATTTTTTCCAATCTCATTTTAATGTTTATTTGCGTTCATTCAATTTGGTTTGTGTGTTGCAAGATCAGATTCATTGATTTTAAACGCAAAAAATTTTCAAACTTTTTCTACTCATAAACAACTTTTTCTTGCCATGAATTGGAGATTTAATATATAGATTTTATTATTATCAATTGTAAAGCAAATTACATTTGAAACAAAAGTCCTTGTACTTTTTTAACTACCTTTTTAAGTTTGAAGAAAAAACAAGCTTTGAAACACTGCAAATAGCCCTTGGGGCAGAATTTTGTAAATATTCAACAGATAAAAAGCGTGTTTGCCGAGCAGGGCCGCGCTTTGTGCTCTATATATAGTGTGCATGTGAATATTTGTCATTGCCATCGAGAACTTGTGTCTTGAAGTTTTGTCTACAAAATATTGTTTGCAAAGTGTCAGTTTGATTGTGATTGTTTCTCAACATGAATTCCCTATCAAACGAATGTTTGGCTTTAATTTTGGACAGAATTCCCTTATTAGAATTAATACGCAACATTCCACTCGTGTGTCACAAGTGGAAATCACTACTACCAATTGTCTGTGCTCGAAAGCGATCACTGTTGATCAACTTTGGAGCACAAGTGTTCACAGTAACTAAAGCAATCGTAGCTGCAGGAATAGATCTTCAACACAACTATCCACTCAATTACATTCCTGTTCCATTTTTGCCAGGATATCCTTTTTCTGTCGATTTGGTTGCATTTGAACGTCTTCCAGTGCTGCTTCCAAACATTGTCAATTTAGAAATTTGTGAATATGTTGTTTTGAATCCAAAATTGATTGAAAATATGATAACCAAATGGTCAACTCGCAATCGAATGCAAAGTTTGACATTGATTTGGAATATATATCAAATGAATAAACAACAAAAATGTCAACTCAAAATGTTAGACCAGACAATTGCGAAATTAGTGAATTCAACATTAAAACGAATTGTAATTTGTTCGATTGGCCGGAAAAAAGTGAAAATGCCACAAAGTGCTGCGGCATGTTTAGTCAACTCGAATAGTAAACTCACTCAAATCGATGTTGACACATTTGACAAATCCAACATGATGAGTAATGCAGTCAATCAAGTTGATAGCATTCGTCTATCAAAAATCACGACTTTTGCATTGCGCAACTTAAAGTTCAACAAAATTCCAACCAAACTATTTAGCGGATTAGTGAATTTAACCCATCTGACACTGTACGATAACGATGACATTGTGGGTAGAACTACTTTTAAACCCAAACATCTAAAAATGATCACAGAAGCGTGTGCTCATTCACTCATTTATCTCAACATTCAAGTAAAACTTAAATACGCGGAAATCTTTCCGTTTATACCAAATAGAGTTGAGTGTCTACGAATTGGTTATACCCAACTGGAAAATGTTGATGACGACATGTTTGACTCAATTACGCAAATTAAAGGTACAATTCAACTGAATTCAGTCACAAGTTTGCACGTTCATTTGGACACTAAAGATAAAGTGCAACTAATTGAAAGATTGTGTTCTAATGCAAAAACAATTTTTCCAAATTTAAAGGTAAAAATGTACAATTGAACAATCTTCAAATCTAAAACTTTTTTCTATTTCCAATCATATTTTTAGACACTTCATCTGAGTTCAGTTATCTTATTTATAGGTGACGAGCAGCTGTTTACTCTTTACGAACAGAGCACTTTTAAGCCAGAGTTGTGTCAACTTTTATCGAAGAGTTTTACACAATTGACCACAATCTTTTGGGATCAGTCTGTATATTCTTGTAATGATACTTTGTAAAGCAAAATTGTAACGTATTTGTATATTGAGCAAAGGTTGAGTTCTGTAGTGAATTCTGTACTCTAAGAATTCGATACGTGGACAAACGATTCATATGATTTCATTAAACAATGATTAAAGTTATTTCTAGTTTGTTTATTCACTTCATGACTTAAAAATTGATCAAATGCAATTACAAGTCAAGCGGACTGTGGTATATGTAGTACAAGTAGTCAAGATCATCCATAAGAGTTAAAGTCAAAACAAAGTGAGCCCCATCCAAACAAACTACAGGCCATTGAATTGATTTGCCCAGTATGATCTCATTCAAGATGTCCAACACTAGGAAGGCCATAAAGATGCACAGTAGGGACAAGCTGCGAAGCCATGCACCGATCAGTCCACAGCTGGTGAAGAGAATGCTCAACGACAGTGCCATGTGATGGAGGTTGATCATCTGGTCCTGGAACAAATTTGGAATAATGAGAAAACAGTTGGCACTAGAATTTGAATTTGAGTTTGGCACTTACTCTGCTAAATGTGAAACCACACAAAACGTAATCATCAGCTCTTCCGTAACGATCGTCAATAAAATCCTCAATCCCATTGTGACGCCAAAAGAAATATAAAATCAAAAAGAAACAATTCCCCATCAAAATGATTCGTTTCGAAAAATCTGCCATGATGCTGATGTCGATTGTGATGTGATTGATTGAAAGTGTATGATTTAATGTCATTGCTTAATGTGATGAACAAATATGTGAATGATGATGATTGATTGATGGAAAAATGTTGGTATGTCAAGATTGAACACAATTTGAATTATTTAATTAAAATGCAAATTTTTTAAAAATATTTTTATTTTTCAACTAAATTACATCATCATTATCGTTCACGAACGAACTAACGGAAGGTAAGATCGGAAAAGCTTTCTACAGGGCCAAGTAGTAAAAGCTGAGATTAGTTTGAATTTCTGTTTCTAAATTGATTGATTTTTCCCTTCATTGTGATTAAAGCCATTCTAAACCGAATTAATGAATCGAATTCGATTTGCGAGTGTATAAATAGGCTTGTGCCATTTGACTTTGTTTTATTTGTTTTGCTATTAGCCTTTTGTGCACTTTATTAGTGTTGTTGTGTTCAGAGTGAACCTAGCGTTCGAAAGTAACTTTCTACTCGTCATCACAACTCGCTACTACTTCAAGCTACGTCTGCTTTTCAAGATAACTTTCTTTTGTGATCCTTCTCAAGTTGCACAAGCAAGCTCAGGCAAGTCCGACCACTTCAAGCACTAACAAGTCGACAAGTGCTTCACTCAAGACAACTTTCTTCTGTCATCTTTTTCAAAGGTGTTAAAGCCAACACTCAAGAACAATGATTATAAGCGTTGCAATGTTTTCGCTGCTACTAATGATGATGATCGATGTCGTCCGAGGCACTAGTCTAGTCGATGAGGCGTACAACTACTTTACTTTTACGAGTAATAGTATTGACAAGGCAAATGAGTTAGCAAAAGAATTGACCAAACCAGACGCGTACTACATTGGCTCGAACAAGGAGCACTTGATTGAACAAATCCGTGCACGAATCAGCATGACTCAGCCCACTATCGACGAACTGGCACAACTGTACAAAGCCAAATTTGGTGACACTGCCAAGCGGTTTAACTCTAGTGAAGAGTTCGATCCTGATGACCAAGAGAAGGCAAAGCAACTAGTGGAAAAGCTTAAAGATTCGAGTGTGTGGTTTAGAAATTTGTTTCGACCTTTTGTTTATCAAGATGAACTGAAGGATTACTATAGCAAAGTGGAAGCAAACGAGAAGCTTCTTCAAGATGGCTTCGACATGTTGGCCAGTTCGCCCAAGATTGAGCATAAAAGACCTTACCTAGATGGCATTCGAATTGAGTTGAACAAGGTGAAGCAAGCCTTAGAAAAAGTCAAGTCTTTTTTTGTCAATCAACTGGACAATCTCAACGCTGATGTGGTCGAATACGATGTGTTTAAAAGATTTCTTAGAGATAAAATATCTTCTGATTATGATATTGCCTTAAAAAACATGTACATGAACTTAGCAACACAATGTCAAAGATTGCATAAAGAGCTGCATGATGAGCTTTTGTTGGTCGGATCGGTCAATGACGAGTCGGGCAAGGAGAAACCCCAAGATGACGAGAAGGCCAAGCAAAATTCGGCGTCCATTTCGGCAAGTAATCCTTCTGGTAAGTTGCGAATGAAATATGAGATGAAAGCACATTTCCAATTTTTCCAGGCTCGCAAGAAAAGCAAGAGGATCCTCCGAAAGTGCTTCCTCAAGCTGATATTCCAGAACCTGGCATGGGAGAGAATCAGGATATACCTCCGATTTCAATTCTTCCGAAGCCAGACTCGCAAGCAAATCTAGAGCTTCCTCCAGCAAATGTTTCCAACACCGGCACTAATAGCTCCCAGGAAGACCAACGACCTTTTTGGAAGAAGAAGCGTTACAACATTCCTGCCAGCGCTGTTGCTGGTGCTGGAATACTTTATACAGGATGGCTGCTCGATCTGCATAACATGATTCCCCAAATGATATGGGGCTCGAAGGAGGATGACGCCAGCACGAAAGTGAATCCACCGAACAGCACTACCACTGATACGTCCACTGATGCGCCCACTCATCAGGTCGAGTATCTCACTGTGGTGATCATCGTTCTGGTGGTACTGGTTCTGCTTGCCGTGGGCTTTTTAGTCCTTCTTAAAGGATGCAAGAATGAAACCAATGATTTGGAACTGGGCAAACCGTCTCACAAAAGCCAGGCTGCGAGTACTATGACTTCGACTGCCACTGGTACGGAAACTCATTTGACTCCTACTCGTAGTACGAATGCTAATTCAAGCAAGGTCAAGTCCAACAAGGACAGCCCTGGTCCAGCAAGTACTCCTGCGTCTACCAAGACCAAGTCAAAGCGTTCAAGTCAAAAGTAGCTTGAAATTCTGCTTTTAGAAACTAGATTTTATTTCTAGATTATTCAAAATCTTCGCATTTCTTTTTTATTAAACCTTTTTAAACTAAATTAATCCCAATCAATCGAGTCGAATTCGACTTTCGAGTGTATAAATTGGTTTGTTTCAATCTGGTGTTGCTTTATTTGCCTTGCTATTTGCTTTTTGTGCACTTTTAGTGTTTTTGTTTTCAAAGTGAACCGAGCGTTCGAAAGCAACTTTCTACTCGTCGTCACCACTCGGCACTACTTCAAGCCAAGTCTGCTTTTCAAGACAACTTTCTTCTGTGGCCCTTTTCCAGTGCACAAGCAAGCTCAGGCAAGTCCGACCACTTCAAGCACACAAATCGACTAGCTCTTTACTCAAGACAGCTTTCATCTGTGGTCTTCTTGAACAAGAGTCTTCAAGCCTACTCTAGATCGAGCACCATGGCACCCGTCATTTTTAGCGTCACAATGTTTTCGCTGCTGCTACTGATGATGATCGATGTCGTCCAGTGCTCGACTGTAGCCTTTGAGGTGCACACCTACTTGAATGATGTTAATCCTATTAGCAAAGCAATTCGACATATCAAAAGATTGTCCAAGCCAGAAGAGTACTACTTTGTCTCGAACAAAGAGCACTTGATTGAACAACTCCGTGCACGAATCAGCATGACTCAGCCCACAATCGACGAACTGACCCAACTGTACAAGGCCAAATTTGGTGACATTACCGAGCGACTGTCAAACCATAAAGAGTTCGATCCTGATGATCAAGTGAAGGCAAGGCAGCTACTGGACAAGCTCAAAGAGTCGCATGTGTGGTTTGGCAATTTGTTTCGACTTTTTGATTATCAAAATCAAGAACTCAAGGACCTCTACAGCAAAGTGGAAGGAATCAAAAAGCATCTTCAAGAATGCTACAAAATGGTGAGCAATTCGCCCAAGTTGGCAGATAGAAAATCTCTCCTAGATTTTTATCAAAAACGATTGAACCAGTTTAAGCAAACCTTAGACAAATTCAAGCCAATTTTTTGGCCATGAATTGGACATTCTCAACGCTGACGTGGTCGACCACAATTTCAAAAAGAAATTTGATAAAGATGAAATGTATTCTGACTATCGTACTGCCAAACGTAGCCTTTTGGCTTTTTCGATACAGTGTCAAAATCAGCCTAAAAGGTTTGATGATTATCTGTTGTTGGTCGAATCGGACAACGACGAATCAGACGTGGAGACACCACAAGACAACGAGCAGCTCAAGAATGCCAAAGCTGAATTGAGAGATCGACGAAGATTTCGAGATAAACAAAAAGTTGGATTCAGGGAATTGGTGTATGATACCTACTTCATGTTTGATGAGAAGGACAAGAAAAAGATTAGTGATGACTTGAAGCAGGCTTGGAACTACGTACAAGAAGCCAAACTAAAAGTGAAAGAAGCCAAAAAAAATTCGGCGCCCAATTTTGCAAGTAATTCTTCTGGTAAGCTGTAAATAAAAGAAATGAGATGAAAGCTTATTTCCAATTTTTCCAGGTTCCCAAGAGAAGCAGGAGCATCCTCCGAAAGTGCTTCCTCAAGCTGATATTCCAGAACCTGGCATGGGAGAGAATCAAGATATACCTCCGATTTCAATTCTTCCGAAGCCAGACTTACAAGTGAATCTAGAGGTTCCTCCAGCAGATATTCCCAACACCGGCAATCAAAGCTCTCAGGAAGACCAACGACCCTTTTGGAAGAAGAAGCGTTACTACATTCCTGCCAGTGCTGTTGCTGGTGCTGGAATACTGTATACAGGATGGCTGCTCGATCTGCATAACATCATTCCCCAAATGATAGGATGGGGCTCGAAGGAGGATGACGCCAGCACGAAAGTGAATCCACCGAACAGCACTACCACTGATACGTCCACTGATGCGCCCACTCATCAAGTCGAGTATCTCACTGTGGTGATCATCGTTCTGGTGGTACTGGTTCTGCTTGTTGTGGGCTTTGTAGTCCTTCTTAAAGGATGCAAGAATGGAACCAGTGATTTGGAACTCGGCAAACCGTCTCACAAAAGCCAGGCTGCGAGTACTATGACTTCGACTACCACTGGTACGGAAATTCCTTTGACTCATACTCGTAGTACGAATGCTACTTCAAGCAAAGCCAAGTCCAAGAAGGACAGCCCTGGTCCAGCAAGCACTCCTGTGTCTACCAAGACCAAGTCGAAGCGTTCAAGTCAAAAGTAGCTTGAAATTCTGCTTTTAGAAACTAGATTTTATTTCTAGATTATTCAAAATCTTCGTATTACTTTTTTAATTAAACCTTTTTCTAATTCAAATTAATCCGAATTAGTGAAACGAAATCGACTTATGAGTGTATAAATAGGCTTGTTCCATGCTGGATTTGTTTTATTTGTTTTGTTCTTTGCCTTTTGTGCACTTTATTAGTGTTGTTGTGTTCAAAGTGAACCGAGCGTTCGAAAACAACTTTCTACGCCTCGTCAAAACTCGCAACTTCAAGCCAAGTTTGCTTTTCAAGACAACGTTCTTCTGTGGTCGTTTTCAAGTGCACAAGCAAGCTCAGGCAAGTCCGACCACTTCAAGCACATAAGTCGAAAAGCGCTTCACTCAAGACAGCTTTCTTCTGCCGTCTTCCTAAACAAGGGTCTTCAAGCCAACTCTCAAACACCATGGCACCCGTGATTCTGAGCGTCACAATGTTTTCGCTGCTGCTGCTGATGATGATCGATGTCGTCCAGTGCTCGACTATAGCCTTTGAGGTGCACACCTACTTGAATGATGTTAATCCTATTAGCAAAGCAATTCGACATATCGAAAAATTGTCCAAGCCAGACGCGTACTACATTGGCTCAAACAAGGAGCACTTGATTGAACAAATCCGAGCACGAATCAGCATGACTCAGCCCACAATCGACAAACTGGCCCAGCTGTACAAAGCCAAATTTGGGGACATTACCGAGCGACTGTCATACTCTAAAGAGTTCGATCCTGGTGATCAAGTGAGGGCAAGGCAACTACTGTACAAGCTCAAAGAGTCACATGTATGGTTTGGTAATTTGTTTCGACTTTTTGATTATCAAGATCAACTCAAGGACTACTATAGCAAAGTGGAAGCAAGCCAAAAGAATCTTCAAGAAGGCTACAAAATGCTGATCAATTCGCCCAAGTTGGCCCATAAAAAAGGTTATCTAGATATGCTTCAAAGACGATTGAACCAGATTAAGCAAACCTTAGACAAATTTAAGCCAATTTTTGGACATGAATTGGACATTCTCAACGCTGAAGAGGTCGACTACAATTTCAAGAAATCTGATAAAGACAAGATGTATTCTGACCATCATTCTGTCAAGAGTCCTCTTTACAGTTTAACGAGACAGTGTGAAAATCTGAATAAAAAGTTGGATGATGAGTTGTTGCTGGCCGAATCGGTCAATGACAAGGACAAGGAGAAACCCCAAGATGACGAGAAGACCAAGCAAAATTCGGCGTCCATTTCGGCAAGTAATCCTTCTGGTAAGATGCGAATGAAATATGAGATGAAAGCTCATTTCCAATTTTTCCAGGCTCGCAAGAGAAGCAGGAGGATCCTCCGAAAGTGCTTCCTCAAGCTGATATTCCAGAACCTGGCATGGGAGAGAATCAGGATATACCTCCGATTTCAATTCTTCCGAAGCCA
Source organism: Rhizoglyphus robini (assembly GCA_023373905.1). Classification (NCBI taxonomy): domain Eukaryota; kingdom Metazoa; phylum Arthropoda; class Arachnida; order Sarcoptiformes; family Acaridae; genus Rhizoglyphus; species Rhizoglyphus robini. Next base: position 651,561 of record JAKIJQ010000051.1, on the reverse strand, counting down.
GACTCACAAGTGAATCTAGAGGTTACTCCAGCAAATGTTCTCAACACCGGCACTCAAGGCTCCCAGGGAGACGAACGACCCTTTTGGAAGAAGAAGCGTTACTACATTCCTGCCAGTGCTGGTGCTGGTGCTGGAATACTGTTTACAGGATGGCTGCTCGATCTGCATCGCATCATTCCCGAAATGATAGGATGGGGCTCGAAGGAAGATGACACCAGCACGAAAGTGAATCCACCGAACAGCACTACCACTGATACGTTCACTGATACGTCAATTGATGCGTCCACTGATGCGACAACTGATGCGCCAACTCATCAAGTCAAGAATTTCACTGTGGTGATCATTGTTCTGGTGGTACTGGCTCTGCTTGTTGTGGGCTTTGCAGTTTTTCTTGTGGGATGCAAGAACGAAACCAGTGATTTGGAACTCAGCGAAGTGTCTCACAAAAGCCAGACTGCCAGTACTAAGGCTTTGACTACTAAGGGCACGAGTGTTTCGTTTACTCGTAGTGCTTCAAGCAATACCATACTGACTTCTGATGTCAAGTCCAAGAAGAGTCGCTCTATCACTTCTGTGTCTACCGAGACCAATTCGAAGCGTTCAAGCCCGAAAGTAGCTTGAAATTCCTCTTTTAGGACCTTGATTATATTTCTAGATTATTCAAATTTTTCGTTGCTTTTATTAAAATCATTCCAATTAAACCTTTTGTTAAACCTTTTTTTTATAAAACCTTTTCAGTCTAAATTAATCAAAACTAACTTTGTTTACTATAATTTAACATTTAATTTCATTTGTTGTTGATGTGATGTATTGAGTTGAGATCAAAATATATCAAAGATAACAAATTACATTCACAAATTACTCACACACAAAATTTCATTTGATTTAACGCGAATTTGACAGGACGCCAAATGTAGAAATGACTTCCATTATGACTGTGTGTGACTGCGTCTTAATTGATCGTTTGTACAATTTGATCTAATTTTGTTTCGATTTTACATGCCTTTACAATCAAGTCTCAACCAACACACTCATGATTGGATAGTACAAATCACTTTTCTGAAAAATTTGTCGCTATGATGCTGCGTGTGATGTCGTGTGATTGATTGCAAGTGAATGGTTTAATGTCATTGGTTAATGTGATAAACAATGTGAATGATGATTGATTGATAGAAAAATATCGTTAAGTCTAGATTGGATACTATTTGAATTAATTTTTTAAACACATTTTTATAAAATATATATTTTTCAATTAAATTACATCATCATCGTTAATGAATGAACGTACGATAGGTGAAGGTAAGATATATCTATAGGTGATGTCTTCTATAGAATAGTAAACTAGATCAATATTGACTTGCAAGTCGAAAAGCTCTGATTAGTTTGAATTTCTGTTTCTAAATTGTTTTATTTTTTTTGCCCTTCTTTGTGGTTAAAGCCATTCTAAATCGAATTCGATTTTAGAGTGTATAAATTGACTTGTTTCAATCTGGTTTGGCTTTATTTGTGCTGCTATTTGCCTTTTGTGCACTATTAGTGTTGTGTTCAAAGTGACCTGAGCTTTCGAAAGCAACTTTCTACACCTCGTCACAACTCGCTACTACTTCAAGCCAAGTCTGCTTTTCAAGACAACTTTCTTCTGTGGTCGTTTTCAAGTGCACAAGCAAGCTCAGGCAAGTCCGACCACTTCAAGCACACAAGTCGACAAGCGATTCACTCAAGACAGCTTTCATCTGTGGTCTTCTCGAACAAGAGTCGTCAAGCCTACTCTCAAGCACTATGGCACCCGTGATTATGAGCGTGGCAATGTTTTCGCTGATGATGATGATCGATGTCGTCCAGTGCACTACCATAGCCGATGAGGCGCACGAATACGCGTATATTAATAATGCTATGATTAACAAGGCAAATGTGATTGCAACCCAATGGGCCAAACCTGACGTGTACTACATTGGCTCGAACAAGGAGTTCTTGATTGAACAAATCCGTGCACGAATCAGCATGACTCAGTCCACTATCGACGAACTGGCACAACTGTACAAAGCCAAATTTGGTGACATTAAGTGGCCTGACTCTAAAGAGTTCGATCCTGATGATCAAGAGAAAGTAAAGCAACTGCTGGACAAGCTTAAAGAGCCGAGTGTGTGGTTTAAAAATTTGTTACAACTTAGTCATGAACAAAATCTATTGAAGAAATACTACAGCCAAGTAGAAGCATACGAAAAGCTTCTTCAAGAAGGTTACGAAATGCTGAGCCGTTCGCCCAAGTTAGCCAGTCAAAGGCCTTACCTAGATAGCATTAAAATGGAGTTGAATAAAGTGAAACAAGATTTTGACAAAGTAAAGCAATTTTTTGGCCATGAACTGGACATTCTCAAGGCTGAAGTGGTCGAACACGATATCCGGGAAAGATTTGATAAAGATAAAATATATTCTGATTATGGTGATATCGAATTTATCTTTAAGAGATTTTTAATGAAAAGGTGTGAAAATTTGATCAAAAAGTTGTTGCTGGCCGAATCGGTCAATGACGAGTCGAACAAGGAGAAACCCCAAGATGACGAGAAGCTTAAGAAGGCTAAAGCTGAATTGAGAGATCGACGAAAATTTCGAGAAGAACAAAAAGTTGGGTTCACTGACAAGTTGTATACAAGTATATATGAGGCCTACGAAGAGGAGGACAAGGAAAAGATTCGTGATGGCTTGAAGCAGGCTTGGAACTATGTACAAGAAGCCAAACTAAAAGTGAAAGAAGCCAAGCAAAATTCGGCGTCCATTTCGGCAAGTAATTTTTCTGGTAAGTTGAGAATGAAATATATGAGATGAAAGCTCATTTCCAATTCTTCCAGGCTCGCAAGAGAAGCAGGAGGATCCTCCGAAAGTGCTTCCTCAAGCTGATATTCCAGAACCTGGCATGGGAGAGGATCAAGATATAACTCCGATTTCAATTCTTCCGAAGCCAGACTCGCAAGTAAATCTAGAGGTTACACCAGCAAATGTTCTCAACACCGGCACTCAAGGCTCCCAGGGAGACGAACGACCCTTTTGGAAGAAGAAGCGTTACAACATTCCTGTCAGCGTTGGTGGATTAGTCTTTGCAGGATGGCTGCTCGATCTGCATCGCATCATTCCCGAAATGATAGGATGGGGCTCGAAGGAGGATGACGCCAGCACGAAAGTGAATCCACCGAACAGCACTACCACTGATACGTCAACTGATGCGACCACTCATCAAGTTGAGTATCTCACTGTGGTGATCATCGTTCTGGTGGTACTGGCTCTGCTTGTTGTGGGCTTTGTAGTCCTTCTTAAAGGATGCAAGAACGGAACAAGTGATTTGGAACGCGACAAACCGTCTCACAAGAGCCAGGCTGCGAGTACTATGGCTTCGACTACCACTGGTACGGAAATTCCTTTGACTCCTACTCGTAGTACGAATGCTACTTCAAGCAAGGCCAAGTCCAAGAAGGACAGCCCTGGCACAGCCAGCACTCCTGTGTCTACCAAGACCAAGTCGAAGCGTTCAAGTCAAAAGTAGCTTGAAATTCTGCTTTTAGAAACTAGATTTTATTTCTAGATTATTCAAATTTTTCGTTGTTTTTCTATTAAAATCATTCCAATTAAACCTTTTGTTAAACATTCTTATAAAACCTTTTCAGTCTAAATTAATCAAAACTAACTTTGTTTAATATGATTTAACATTTCATTTCACACACACACACACACACACACACACACACACACACACACACACACACACACACACACACACACACACACACACACACACACACACACACACACACACACACACACACACACACACACACACACACACACACACACACACACACACACACACACACACACACACACACACACACACACACACACACACACACACACACACACACACACACACACACACACACACACACACACACACACACACACACACACACACACACACACACACACACACACACACACACACACACACACACACACACACACACACACACACACACACACACACACACACACACACACACACACACACACACACACACACACACACACACACACACACACACACACACACACACACACACACACACACACACACACACACACACACACACACACACACACACACACACACACACACACACACACACACACACACACACACACACACACACACACACACACACACACACACACACACACACACACACACACACATACACACACACACACACACACACACACACACACACACACACACACACACACACACACACACACACACACACACACACACACACACACACACACACACACACACACACACACACACACACACACACACACACACACACACACACACACACACACACACACACACACACACACACACACACACACACACACACACACACACACACACACACACACACACACACACACACACACACACACACACACACACACAAAATTTTATTCGATTTAACGCGAATTTGACAGGGCGCCAAATGACAGAAATGACTTTCATTATGACTGTGTGTGACTGCGTCTTAATTGATCGTTTGTACAATTTGATCTAATTTTGTTTCGATTTTACAATAAAGTCTCAACCAACACAATCATGATTGGATAGTAAAAATCCACTTGAGCCAACTTGAGCCACTTACCATCTGGACGTGATGTGAACAATCTCCCAAAAGTAACGGAAGAAATCGAAAAAGCATCCGAAAACTCGCCACTTCAAATCATTGGTGATTTGAATAGTTGATAAATTGCTACCCGAAAAATTGGTTAACAAAACTGTTGCGAAAATACGGGAGACTCGATTTTTTTGGTGAACAATGCCGGAAATTCACCCCAAATGAAACTTTCGACAATCCAAACCTGTTGGTGCAATATGATCATGTGATGAATCTGGATGTTCTTTCGGAGCTCGCTATTACACAACTCGCGGTGCCTCATTTGGAGAAAACTTTGAAGTTGTGAATATTGAAAGTATTGCTAGTGCAACACCGGTAATTACTTATAATTGATTGTATCATTTAGTGTTAGTGTAGAATTTAGTGTAACATAACTAAATTTTTTGTAATGGAATGATCATTGATTGATCAATGGAGTCATCGTTAATGAATGAACGTACGATAGGTGAAGGTAAGATTGGTAATGACTTCTACTAGACCAAGTCGAAAAGCTCTGATTAGTTTGAATTTCTATTTCTAAATTGTTTTATTTTTTCGCCCTTCTTTGTGGTTAAAACCATTCTAAATCGAATTCGATTTTAGAGTGTATAAATTGCCTTGTTTCAATCTGGTTTGGCTTTATTTGTGTTGCTATTTGCCTTTTGTGCACTATTAGTGTTGTGTTCAAAGTGACCTGAGCTTTCGAAATCAACTTTCTACACCTCGTCACAACTCGCTACTACTTCAAGCCAAGTCTGCTTTTCAAGACAACTTTCTTCTGTGGTCGTTTTCAAGTGCACAAGCAAGCTCAGGCAAGTCCGACCACTTCAAGCACACAAGTCGACAAGCGATTCACTCAAGACAACTTTCTTCTGTCGTCTTCTTGAACAAGAGTCGTTAAGCCTACTCTCAAGCACTATGGCACCCGTGATTATGAGCTTGGCAATGTTTTCGCTGCTGCTACTGATGATGATCGATGTCGTCCAGTGCTCGACTGTAGCCATTGAGGCGCACACCTACTTGAATGATGATCCCATTAGCAAAGCAATTCGATATATCGAAAAATTGTCCAAGCCAGACGCGTACTACATTGGCTCGAACAAGGAGCACTTGATTGAACAAATCCGTGCACGAATCAGCATGACTCAGCCCACTATCGACGAACTGGCACAACTGTACAAAGCCAAATTTGGTGACGTTGCCAAGCGGCTTGGCTCTAGTAAAGAGTTCGATCCTGATGATCAAGTGAGGGCAAAGCAACTAGTGGACAGGCTCAAAGACTCGCATGTGTGGTTTGGCAATGTGTTTCGACTTTTTGATTATCAAGATCAACTCAAGGACTACTATAGCAAAGTGGAAGTAAGCAAAAAGCATCTTCAAGAAGGCTACAAAATGCTGAGCAATTCGCCCAAGTTGGCCCATAAAAAAGATTACCTAGATATGCTTCAAAGTTTTTTGAACCAGATTAAGAAAACCTTAGACAAATTTAAGCCAATTTTTGGACATGAATTGGACATTCTCAACGCTGAAGAGGTCGACCACAATTTTGAAAAGAAATTTGATAAAGACAAAATGTATTCTGACTATCATTCTGTCAAGAGTCCCCTTTACAGTATTACGATGCAGTGTGAAAATCTGAATAAAAAGTTGGATGATGAGCTGTTGCTGGCCGAATCGGACAATGACGAATCAGACGTGGAGACACCACAAGACGACGAGCAGCTTAAGAAGGCTAAAGCTGAATTGAGAGATCGACGAAGATTTCGAGAAGAACAAAAAGTTGGGTTCAATCACAAGTTGTATGAGACCCACAAAAAGGAGGACAAGGAAAAGATTCGTGATGGCTTGAAGCAGGCATGGAACTATGTACAAGAAGCCAAACTAAAAGTGAAAGAAGCCAAAAAAAATTCGGCGTCCAATTTTGCAAGTAATTCTTCTGGTAAGTTGAGAATGAAATATATGAGATGAAAGCTCATTTCAAATTCTTCCAGGCTCGCAAGAGAATCAAGAGGATCCTCCGAAAGTGTTTCCTCCAACAGACATTCCAGAACCAGGCTCGCAAGTGAATCTAGAAGATCTGAAATTGACTCCTCCAGTAATTCCCATCAGAGGGGGCACTCAAAGCTCCCAGGAAGACCAGCGACCCTTTTGGAAGAAGAAGCGCTACAACATTCCTGCCAGCCTTGGTGGATTAGTCTTTACAGGATGGCTGCTCGATCTGCAAAACAAGATCCCCCAAAAGATATGGGGCTCGAAGGAGGATGACGCCAGCACGAAAGTGAATCCACCGAACAGCACTACCACTGATACGTCAACTGATGCGACCACTCATCAAGTTGAGAATTTCACTGTAGTGATCATCGTTCTGGTGGTACTGGCTCTGCTTGTTGTGGGCTTTGCAGTTTTTCTTGTGAGATGCAAAAACGGAACCAGTGATTTGGAAGGCGGCGAAGCGTCTCACAAGAGCCAGACTGCGAGTACTAAGGCTTCGACTACTAAAGGCACGGGTGCTTCGTCTACCCCTACTCGTAGTGCTTCAAGCAATACCAAGCTGACTTCCGAGGTCAAGTCTAAGAAGAGCCGCTCAGGCACTGCAAGCACTTCTGTGTCTACCAAGACCAAGTCGAAGCGTTCAAGCCAAAAGTAGCTTGAAATTCTGCTTCCAGAACCTAGATAATATTTCTAGATGATCCAAATTTGCCGTCGTACTTTTTTTTAAATTAAAACCTTTCTAATTTCTAAAGCAAACAGAACTAACTTTTATTTATATGATTTAATATTTTTGTTTTATTCCAATAAATTGCAGCAGCAGCAGCATCATTCATGAATGAATCCATCAAGAAAACGATTACTAATCAAGTACGGCAAAGAGTGCAAATAAACATGAATTAGCCAACCATTGAACTTGATATGATCGTGCGTTCGATAACTGACCACAACGATTATTGTGAACGTTTGATAGACAGCAAAGATGTAAAGTAAGATCATGTTGGAGCTAAATACTGAGCAATCAAATTCAATAACATAAAAACTTTATTGACATATAAACAATACATTCAATACTATACAAATTACGGATAAAAAGATAATAAAAACGGGTGTCAATGACGACCTAGAGAATTTTGGGGGTTAAAAGGAAAAAATGCGAATAAAAACTATGAGTAAGAATGTGGAATTAGAGTATAAAGGAAATGGCGCCAATGGAAAGATTCTTGAGAATAATCTTGAGCCATAGGATCGTGGCTTGAACTTTCTCAAAGATCCTGTTTGCGCTGCTGAGCCTGACGTTTTCGTTCGTACCACGGCACAAAATCCTCCAGAAGATAGGGTGCCGGATCAGCGGACCATTTGGGTGGGTCTAGTGCCCAGGTGACTTCGATGCCCAATTCCACTTTCTCATAGGCCTTGGTGGTGGCATTGCACAGCTCGGTGCAATCTGATCGAAGGTGGCATATGTGAGCCAAAGATATTATCGGTGGCGGGCGAATACGGGGTAGTGGCACAGGCGAGGGCCAGATCAAAATCGTGACCAGACACATTACGACAACAAAATGAGCGAACAGTTTGACCAAGGCAACCATCTTGAAGAAAACAACTCTACGAGGGTTTGCGAGACAATACCAATAAGAGACGAGGCAACAAGATGTATCAATCTTGGAATGGGAATGGTTGTGAGATTTGAATGGTTTTGAGTGTGATTGTTGTGTGTGAACAATTTTGGTTTGGAGTAAGTGGACTTTGTGTGAATGATCCAGAAACAACGTGAATTCAATTAGTTTCATTGCCACTGTTGAGTTAGGAAACTTCTCACATAAGGAATAGTTCATATTCAATAGAATCTATTGTGTTGATTAAAAAAAATATGGTTCCCATATGTAAGAAACGTATATTCAATGATTTCCCATTACACTTTAATGAATTCAGGTTGTTTTATTGTAATAAAAATTTCCACGAAATCTCACAAATTCAAATTGTTCATATTCCCACAACCCAACAAATCATCAACCTGCACCGTCTCCCCATTAGACTGTGCCAAACAGCGATACTGTAAATCGAAAAGTGTCCGCTTCTAATCACTCTTGTGGGAAGTTAACAAAATGAAAAGAAATTAGAATTCTCTGCGATTTGGTGCGTCACTCGGGAAATGTTTTCTTGGATGATCGATTGTCTCACACTAGAATACAGTGGGAACATTAAATGTGGGAACAGTTCTCTAGGAGACCAAAGTGACGATTTGAGGAGAGGATTGAGTCCATGCAGCTACACTGATGATTGTGTGGGATTGTTGTGGGTATGGGAATTTGTGGGTTAGAAGTAGTTGATTTGGGAAAAGTTTGTGGTCCATTAATAAAGGATGACAAATTTTCGGTTAGATTTTCGGATACTGTTTTAGCAATAGATGGGCCTCGAATTTGTTCTTCTAAATTTGAACTCAATTCCTGTTCAACCACAATTCTATTCGTATTCTGTGAACTTCAGCATGAACCTAAGCCAAAATCACGGACGCTAACTTCTGGTGCAAATGCTCCAAATCGACCAGTTCGTCAATAGTGGGATGAAAACCATCCAAACAGCGAACCAATGTGAACCCCATCTGTTGATTAAATCCAATGTCCTACTGTTGGAATAAAACACAGTCCACCCAAATTGCGGACACAAATATACCATGGGAATTCCCTCAATTGTTGGATATTTTCTAGATTGATTGGAGTTGTAGAAAACAAAACGTCAGATCGATCACCAAATGAAGAGACGTTTGGTAATTTCGTATTTTGTTGTAGATGCAAGGACTTGTGGGATCGAGCTCGTAGGGACATTGAAAGTTGTGTAGGAACTGTGGGTGAAATGTTAATTGTTTGTTTGGCTAATGGGTTTGTTGTCTCTGTTTGCATTTCATACCACCAATGTCATGTGTTACTAAGGATTTTCATAGAAGAGATATTTGATATGCTTTTTGACAGCCGCAGGTTAATAATTTTGACTCTAGATGTGCAGTGCAATTTTTTCTGTTGGATGTATGTAATGGATTTATTTTGTATCCTTTATTTCATGTCAATTTAATAAATTGATTCCTATGAATTATTTGTTTGAAAGCAAATTTTAATAAAAAATATTTTTATTTCATTAAGTTACATCATCATCGTTCATGAATGTAAGATCGGAAATTACTTCTAAGATCAAAAAGTCGAAAAGGCTCACAATTGTCAGATTAGTCTGAATTTCTGTTTCTAAATTGTTCGTTTTTTACCGTTCTTTGTGATTAAAACTATTCTAAACCGAATCAATCCGAATCAACTGATTAATCGAATTCGATTTGCGAGTGTATAAATTGACTTGTTCCAAACTGGGTTTGTTTTATTTGTTTTGACTATTTGCCTTTTGTGTGCTAGTGTTTTTGTGTTTAAAGTGAACCTGAGCGTTCGAAAGCAACTTTCTACTCGCCGTCACAACTCTCTACTTCAAGCCAAGTCTGCTTTTCAAGACAACTTTCTTTTGTGGTCGTTTTCAAGTGCAGACGCAAGCTCAGGCAAGTCCGACTACTTCAAGCAAACGAGTCGACAAGCGCTTCACTCAAGAGAACATTCATCTGTCGTCTTCTTGAACAAGAGTCGTCAAGCCTACTCTCGAGCACTATGGCACCCGTGATTATGAGCGTCACAATGTTTTCGCTGCTGCTACTGATGATGATCGATGTCGTCCAGTGCTCGACTGTAGCCGAAGAGGCGCACAATTACTTTTTTTATAAAGATATTAATAAAGCAAATGCCGTATCCAACCAATTGGCCAAGCCAGACGCGTACTACATTGGCTCGAACAAGGAGCACTTGATTGAACAAATCCGGGCACGAATCAGCATGACTCAGCCCACTATCGACGAACTGACCCAGCTGTACAAAGCCAAATTAGGTGACATTACCAAGTCGCCTGGCTCTAAAGAGTTCGATCCTGATGATCAAGTGAAGGCAAAGCAACTGCTGGACAAGCTCAAAGACTCGCATGTGTGGTTTGGCAATTTGCTTCGACTTGATAAAGAACAAAATGAACTGAAGGGCTACTACAGCAAAGTGGAAGCAAACGAAAAGCTTTTTAAAGAAGGCTTCGACATGTTAAGCAGTTGGCCCAAGATTGACGATCAAAGGCTAGGTAAGGCTTACCTAGATGGCATTCGAATGGAGCTGAACAAGGCGAAGCAAACCTTAGACAAAGCAAAGCAATTTTATGGCCATGAACTGGACAATCTCAACGCTGACGTGGTCGAACGCGATGTGTTTATAAGATTTCTTGCAGATAAAATATATTCTGACTATGTTATTGTCGTGCAAAACATGGATAATGGATTAACGAAACAGTGTAAAGAGCTGCAAGAAAAGTTGGATGATGAGCTGCCGGACGAGGAGAAGCCACAAGACGACGAGCAGCTCAAGAAGGCCAAAGCTGCATTGAGAGATCGACGAAAATTTCGAGAAGAACATAAAGTGAAAAAAGTTGAAAACCCCGACAATGGTAGTCAGAAAGACAAGAATGAGTTTCTTGATGACTTTAAGCAAGCAATTAAAATTCTTCGAGGCGAGGTTCTTCCACCAATTCCCAACATCGGCACTTCAACAAGTTCCCAGGGAGACCAGCGAGCCTTTTGGAAGAAGAAGCGCTACAACATTCCTGCCAGCCTTGGTGGATTAGTCTTTACAGGATGGCTGCTCGATCTGCAAAACAAGATCCCCCAAATGATATGGGGCTCGAAGGATAATGACGCCAGCACGAAAGTGAATCCACCGAACAGCACTACCACTGATACGTCCACTGATGCGCCCACTCATCAAGTCGAGTATCTCACTGTGGTGATCATCGTTCTGGTGGTACTGGCTCTGCTTGTTGTGGGCTTTGTTGTCCTGTTTAAAGGATGCAAGAAGGGGTCCAGTGATTTGGAACGTGGCCAAGGGTCTCACAAGACCGCGAGTACTAAGGCTTCGACTACCACGGGTACGGAAACTGCTTTGACTCCTACTCGTAGTACAAATGCTACTTCAAGCAAGGCCAAGTCGACTCCCGAAGCCATGTCCAAGAAGGACAGCGCTGGCCCAGCAAGCACTTCTGTGTCTACCAAGACCAAGTCGAAGGGTTCAAGCCAAAAGTAGCTTGAAATTCTGCTTCTAGAACCTAGATTATATTTCTAGATTATTCAAATTTTCTGTTGTTCTTTTTAATTAAAACCTTTCTAATCTAAATTATTGATAATGACTTTTTTAGCTGAGCAAATTCTTGATTAAACTTATTTGAACTTATTTGAACTTGTCTTCGTATGAGCCCAAAACGCCTGTCAAATCTCTCAATTATTTCCATAGAAAAAGACATTATGAAAAAATCCCATAATTTCTTGTCATTTCTAAAGCGAACAGAACTTACTTGTTAGTTTATTTATATGATTTAACATTTCAGTTTTATTCAAATAAATTGCATCATCATCATTCACTACTGAAACTATCGAGAAAGCAAAGTAAGACAAAGAGTGAAGTCTAAAACATTAATTTGCAAAACCATTGAACTTTATTATCGTCCTGTGGAGAACTGATCACAAGGACAGTTGTGAACATTTGATAGATTGCAAAAATGATAAAGTAAGATCAAATGTTGATGCTAAATACTAAACAGTCAATAGATAAAATAAAATAAAAACTTTATTGATATGTAAACAAGACATTCAATACAATAAAAATAAAAGATAAAAGTTAAAGGGTGTCATTGACGACCTGGATAATTTTGTGGGTTGAGGTAAATTTGAAAAGTAAGAACATAGAAAAATAGAAAGCGGTGGGAAAGATACCAATGGAAAGATGGCCAATCTTGAATATAGAGCCTATAAATGCCGAGGAAGCTTCACGGACCATTTTACCAAATTTGATCGCCTAAGGATCTTCTCTGCGACGCTTTGCTTGTCGTTCTCGTTCGTACCAAGGTACAAAGTCTTTGAGGATATTTGAGGCCGGGTCTACGCTCCACTTTGGTGGGTCAAGGGCCCAACTGACTTCAATTCCAATCTCAATCTTCTCATGCACTTTGGTGGTCGCATTGCACAACTCAGTGCAATCTGCACGAATATGGCAAATATGAGCCAACAATATAATAGGCGGGGGTCGAATCCGGGGCAATGGGACAGGAGACGGCCAAATCAAAATAACAACCAACACGGCTACAACCACAAAGCGAGTAAACAGTTTGACCAGCGCGACCATTTTGAATAGTAAGCTCGTATGAGAATTGCGGAGATTCAAAACCGATAACAGATGAGGCAGCACAAAATGAGTCAATCTTGGAATGGGAATGGTTGTGGGATTTGAATGGTTTCGATGGTGATTGTTGTGTGGGAACAATGAGGGTTAGGGTACTTTGTATGAATGATCCACAAACAATGGGGAATTACTTCAAAATGGAGTTCCTATTGTTGAATTTGGAAACTTCCCACAAAATGGATAGATCATATTCAAAAGGATTTATTGTCTAGATTTAAAAAATTATTCCCATAGAACTATATACAATTTCCCATCTCACATTTGTGAATCAAGGTCGTTTTATTGTTATAACAATTCCCACAAAATCACAAAAATGGTTTTGTTATCTCTATTTTCGCCTTTTGATTACCTTCGGATTTCATACGACCAATGTCATACAAGTCGTAAATGTAAAAGGTTTGTCATTGGCTAATGTGATGAATAATAATAATGTTTTTGTTAATTGAAAAATGTTGGTCTGTTAAGGTTGAATCCACCCAAATTTGAACACATATTTTTACAGAATATTTATTATTCAACTAAATTACATCATCATCGAATGAATGAACAATCTATCAGTACAGCAATTGTCAGTGCTGCAAAGATTGCAAAGCAACACGAATTTGCGCACCATTGAACTTTATTATCTTCTCGAGGAGAAGTGATCACAAGAATTGTTGTAAACGTTTGATAGATGGCAAAAATGCAAAGTATGGTCAAATGGCGATAGTAAACGCTGAACAATCCGAGAAGTTGGAAAGCGATGCAAATAACCATAACGATTATGAAAAGTCGGATTTGTTTTTCCTGAAAGAAAAACAGCCATGAAAATAAAAATTAATTTGATAAATAGTTAGATGAATGGTAATTCAAATGGTTGTATCATAATAATAACATATGAGATTAGTCAATGAAATAGTCACAAAAAATATTTATAAGAATACAGTTACCTTTATTTTCGAATAATCTTCCTCGTCATCTTCACTACTAATTTGACTATCCAAATGCTCATCGATAATGTGCTCAACCATATTCACAGCCAAAATGTGTAGAATAGTCATAAACACACACAGAACCAACAACGTGATTTGCTTCAAATCGTAAAATTGAAGTGATGCTTCCATTTGGGAAATGAAAAATATGGTTAAATGAGTGATTGAGTGATTGAGTGAACTGTAAATGTCGAAATTGCAAAAATATATGATTTGTTATTGATTGACTCATGTGAAGTGTCATTCATTTGTGATTCAATCATTAACATTGTTCAAATGCATTTCATTAAATAATCCGATCGGAATTTCTATTTTCGTTTGATCTTATGAAGATCATTCATTCAAGAAATTACTTTAATAGACAAAGCCAAGACAGTAACCATAGAAACAAAATTCTCAAAAAAAGAAAGAAGCTTTTAGAGAAGTGATTAGAATCAGGTCGAAAAAATGATAAATGGTGAAGATATAGATTAGTGTCAAGTTGTGCCAATTTTTGTTCAGACTAGTCGACAGGTTTGCATAATCGATATTATCATATTATCATCGAAATCAATATTAAGATTTTCTGGTTCGAATTCTAAAATATTGGAGGAATAGCTATAGTCATGACTCATGAGAATAGCAAGGAAAAATGAACTTATTTGACTCAGCCAGTTCTCAATCATAAAAAATAGAAATAGCAAAAAAGCAAATAACACATTTTATTTAAAAAAATAAATTGACAAACAAACAAAATCAGAGAAGTTTTTTGAATTAAAAATGATCAATTTGGCTTCGACTCTTTTGGGCATCAAACAACGGATCGTCAATGATTGAGCAAATAAATTTAAAAATAAAAAATTATTTTAGGCATTTTAACTGGGCTCATTATGATTGGGACACTGAGAATTGTCCAATTGAGAATGTTCATGCTTGGGACTTGATGCACAAAAAGTTTTAAAACAAATGCCTTGCGGTGGATGGCGAAATTTCATTTGACCAAAGTTACAGTAAACTTGCTGGTGAAAAGTCAATCTGACCAGTGCATGATATGGCTCGTTGGGAGTCATCAGATTTTCGCCCTGCAGTCTATACTTGAGAATGTTTCCATTGAGATAAAACTTGAACAGCACCAAGTCGTTGTCTTGATGTGACAAATCAATCAGACAACCAATCACATCGCCAACCTTGCAAGTGAAATCATTGTTCAATATTGACTTCTTAATTGAACCATTGATCCAAATGCATTTGTTGTACAGGTCCAGTTCGATTGAATGCTCTGTCCCGTTTAGTTGAGTGTCCAAATCTTTCCGCTTTGTGGAAAAGCCAATTCGCACAATTCCACCTGTGAGCACAATAGCTTCATAATAATAAACACCAGACGAGACGGAAATGGTTGAACGAACACTTTGCCAATCTGTATGACTACTTCGAACTGAAAGATTATCAGGAGATATTGATAGACTTAAACTAGTTTTATCGGATGGATTGAGGGCACAAGCCATTGGTGGTATTTCAATTTGATGCATCCTATCAAGAAACATTCGAGCACAGAATCCAATCTGAGCTGAAAGTGGGTCCACTTTTGAGTCGAAGTTTATTTTGTCAAAGTATTGGGCAAATTCGGAAAGTTTGGTGACTAATTTTGCGTCTTTGGTGATGATTTTCTTGACATTTTCAAATGCAAACCAATCATCTAACCAATTGACCGCAATCAGTTGTATCCACTTATCTTGATTTTCAGTGAATGTTTGAGATAAAAATTTAGCTGTAGGTACAACGATAGGATGGATTGAATTAACAAGATAAGTTGTACCATCGAGTATGAGATAAATCCAAAGAACAATAAACATATTACGTTTTTTGTCAGCATTTTCTTTAAAGTCAATCCTCGTGATGTACTCTAAAAAATGATATAACATTACCGAAATCTGATGGAAAATATCTTTTGATCCTTCCAACAAAAACTTCAATTTTGTCATCTGTCAATTTGCTTCCAAACACATCGATCACTGCATGAAACAATTGAAGCCAATCGAGTTGTTCCATTCGAGCAAATGTTTTACTTAGATAATTTCGGTCAAACTGATTGTTCGCCACTTTATTTTCAAGCTTAATTACAAGTTGTTGATGTTTCTCTGATTTTGTGACTGTCGAAAAGTTTATAATTGGAGGAGCGACCGAAATCACTCACGCTGAGCGAGCGAAGCGAGCGAGGTGTGAGTGATTGAGGGAGTGACGAATCGTTGCCAGAAAAAAAGGGAATTGGTGCAAATCTTGTGCGCAAGCAAACGCCGAAACTACTGTATGGATCGGTCTGAAAATTTAACACAATGTTCGGGTGGTGGTGTAGATGTGCACTATTGATTTTGGGTCATATAGGTCAAAGGTCAAAGGAGTAGTAATTTTTCAAAAATTTCAAAATTTTGTATTGAAATGTGTAGGGACCGAGTGTCAACACAGTGTGTATGTCCTCCTGTGACACAGCCAAGCACACACTCTTCCCGATGCGCCCGCTGTGCGCAATAGAGATGCGCAGTAGCAAGCACATCCAAATGTGACTGGGTGTGTTAGATGCGGACAATTTGAATAGAATGCACGTTTGTCCGAGTGTTTGTTTACGTTTTCCAACATATTCTGCTCACCGATGATTTGAAACTAAACATCAGTGACCATTTAAGGGTATTAACCAATGATTAAACCGTTAATAACCATACGACACTGAACAACGAATAATTAAGTGCAACCTCAAGGATTTTTAATTATTGAAAGTTTATTGCCTATGTTAAGATGTGAATTATTCCGAAAGCAATCATGAAAACACACATTTGTTTTTATATTTCAGTTTTTTTCATTTTTAAATCAAAAAAATTATTCTGCCCTTCTTTACAAATTTGGTGGATCCTGCACTATGGATTTGTGTGATGACAATAAGGAAAATTTGATTACAGACATTTATCCGATCAATCAGATCTTGAAGTGCTATCTCGAAGATTGTTGTCAATAATTTGTTGAATGGTGGATTTGTATTTGTGACCCGAACAAATATTTAGTATTTGTTTGAGTTTGAATTTAGTTCATTTTACTATTTGCCTCATGTGATAGAATTTATTTTGGTTTAGAAAATGAATCGAAAAATGTACAATGAGTTTATATCTAAAAATTTTAAAATGTATAAATATGACAAATTAGATTGAAATAAAAAACATGAATTTATTCCCAAAACTCCAAATATAACCAAACCCAAATTAAACTAACATTTTATAGTACATTGCCCATAGTGAATTTAGAGAGAATCAGATGTTTATCGATTCTTCGATGTTATTTAACAATATTTAATAATGAAAATTATATTTTTTAATGGATCAGAGGTAGGCTACCAATGGCAAAATGACCCGACATTCAAAACTCAAATGCGAATTGGCCATTAAAATATTTCTTAATGATGCAGTACTAACATTTATTTTATATTGAACATGTTTTAGGCATAATTTCACACGATTAGCGCAAAAATGTCTCGGCTTTTATTTCTTTTTTAACCGGATTTCAAAAATCCCATGTCAATTGGTAATTGAAGATTATGAAATTGTTCGTATGTGTAAAGATCTATTTTAAAAACTCAATGGTTATTTTGCGGCCAGAAGCAGAAAATAGTTGCCCAACTTTGTTGTACATGAACTGAATTGAAACACAACTGATCAAACGAGAAACAAATGGTTTGCACACTCTCGCTCCGACTTTTATGCCAATGGCATTATCTATTTTGATTTACGATTGCTAAAAGGTTTCATAATGCCAGCGGCTGGTTCTATACTAGTTTGTACTTTTAAGATAATTTGTTGTTCTGTTTCAATATCACTACCAATGGCGAATGCAAATTTAAGTCTATATCTCCTCAAGTCATGAATCGTCTCAGTATCGAAAGTAGTGAATTCAATATTTTTGGGTGCATGTTTGAATGGCAATTGACCAAAGTTACAGTAACAGTGTTGATAGTCATACAAACGGACAGATGCATGTACTGGCCCATTGAAAAACTTACAGTCAAGCCCGTCCACTATAGGTACTCCGTTGTGGTAGAAGAATGCTTTAGATTCATTTGTATTCAACAAACAACCGATTACATCTCCAACACTCACTTTGATTGAAGAATCTTTAAATTTGACAAAATTCAAAACATTTGATGCAACATTTGAACGACTTTGATACAACTGCAATCGAAAACAACTTTGATAATCCATTTTCGCCCATCCAATTTCTATTGGTCCATTGGTTAGGATTACCACTTCATAGAAAAATACATTAGGCGACGGATAAGAAATGGCAAACTGGGAAATTACTTCGACAGATTGACAATCAAAATTGAATTGTTCTTTTGCAATGGATAGATGGTCAGGAGAAAATTTGTAGTATACTATTTCATAATTTGAACCAGGAAAATTATCCAAACAACTAAAACACGAATGAGCATAAAAGTAAAGTTGATATTCGCTAGTAGAAATATCACTTCGACTGATGGGATCTATTGTTTGATTTTGCCCGTGGCACGATAATTTCAATAGAATTTTGTTGAATCTTTCTTTAAGTTTTTTGTTTGTTTTGAATTGTCTAATCGATATCTCAGTAGTCATCACTGCGTACAAAACTGTCTCTGTGTGTTCGCTTTCTTCCATGACAGTGAGGAGATATTCTAGAAAGCAGTTAAATTCATCATCTTCTTTATCCGCATATGACATGTCGCTTTTATTGCTCATAATCAAGAGAATCGTCAAACTGAAGTTTCGTCGTTGAACAACATTCATGTCATTAGTCGGCTTAAATATTTCAAGTATTCTCGGCATTGCTTCCATCATTTTAATTTCAATATGTGAACCAAAATACATTGAAAACAGTTTCCATTTAATTTCATATAGATTAACTTCAGACACATCTAATAGATTCACTATGGACTGTGTTAGTCGCGCCAATTGTTCAAACTCCCATTCATGTGCATTTTCTCGTTGAATCGACTTGATTTCATCGTTGGAAACAAATTCAGTTGTATCACTAAGCCATTTTATTGTGGCACAATCAAACAGTGTTTGCAAGTCATCATTGAAATGTATAACTTCTTTTACTGAACACATTTCCAATTCAATTTCATGAACTCGACACTGGTGCTCATCTCCATTGGTGATCAAATTGGTTTGGTTAAATAGACCCAGACCCCTTGGTGGAGGATGAATGAACGGATTCACTTGACCGAAATTGAAGAAGCAATGTTGCCCACTGTAAAGGGTGACAGATGCAAAATAAGGCGATTCACTAAAGTGGGTGTTGAGGTTGTATCGAACGAGTTCACCGTTGAGAAAGAAAGAAAAGTTTTGATTGGGCACGTCAATCAGACACCCAACTCGGTCTCCCACATTCCATCGAGGTATATTGTTCAAATGTTCATCTTCACCCAAATAAAATATCTTTCCGATATTTCCGTCAAATCCAATCGAATCACCAAAATGATCATCTCCAAGACATGAGGTTTGTCCTTTTTGTTTAGTTCTACATGTCCAGCCAATTCGCATAGGTCCGCTCGTCATGAGAATAACTTCAAAGTAGGACACACTGGTCACTGCACTTCCTGCATAGACAGTGAAATAGTCCACAGAGTTTTTACATTGAACAGATAGTTTGTCAGGGGAAAATTTGACAGGCAAAGCAAGAATTTTAGGTTTGGTTAACTCGAGAGCGTTTTCAAAACACCACTTTGCAGCAAACATTGCTTGGTATCGGTGGTAATCAAACGATGAATGGTTCAGTAGAGGACAGAATTCTTGCTCATTCTCGAGTGCTGTCGACAGGTTTCGCATTGCATCGGTGACTCGTTTGCGTGACATGCCATGTTTCAGGGCCATTTGTTCCACACCAATCACCGCGTAGTGCACACATTCCCAGAGAAATTTATCAGGTGACTCGAGAATCCACAAATAAAAGTCCAACAGTTGGTCACGAGTTTGTCGGTCAGCCTTTGCCTTACAAGAGTCGAATGCGAGGTTCAACACTAGACACACGTTCCGAGGCTTGGTCCAATCCGAGTTGAAATTTTGAAAGACATCATTGCTTTTAAATAGCTCGAGCACTCCACTGAGTACTTCTAACAATTTAGTCATAATGTCTTCTGCAGTGATCGTCGATCGGGAACAGAACAGTCGAAACAGTCGTTTGCACTTGTCCAAACTGACATTCGCATCATTGAGTTCATTCACCAGTGATTGGCTCAGCCGAAGGACAGCTTCCACTTGCCAATTGCACTTACTTTCGTACTCTCGGAAGAATTCATCAAACTCCTCCAGAGCACATTTTCCATCAAAATAATCTCGAAGCCACTTGTCAAGTTCATCTTGCACAAAATCGTTCTTTTCGGGGTTTGCACAGTCTTGATAAAAGTAGCGAACATTTTCTTCAAGCACTTCCATTAAAAACAGAAATTTAAAATTTAAAAAACCTTGTGACAAATGGTTTATTTGACTGTGCAACGCGAGAACTGATGCTATACCGTACACGTCTCTGTCATGAGAGGAACTGTGAAACGTTATTACAACGTTTATTATGTACAACGTTGGCAGTAAAATCTAATTTAAGTGATAAGAGGCAACTTAAGATAATGTCACTGACGGGTTATTGTTTCTTTCTCATTGTGGCAGTGCCTAATATGTCACGTAGCATAGTTGTAATAACTACACATGTGCAGGTTAATAAGATTGACGTTGATTTGGCTGTCACATCTCCGTTTGGTAATCAGTGATTACTAATCACATCGGCAAGTGCATGCACTTTAGAGTGCATTTCTGCACACCAACAGTAGAGCTTCAAACTGAAACTTGTTTTAAAAATTTATTTAATTAACTAATTTAATAAACTAATTTATGTGTTTATCGATTGCTGTCAAAGGTCATAAGGGGCCATACTTTAATTACGTGATCAAAAAATCAAAGATTTTGACCCCTAGTACCATGCGTGATTAGTCCGTGATCTTGACGTGACCCCTACCCCTACAAAAAAAATTAGCCTACAGTTAGCGCAGTGTAATCATGAGACGAATGTGAAATGCGCATGCGTTATATTTGGATTTGTACAGTAAGTTGCATTGTATGGCAACAAACTATTAACATGTATTTCGATAACTAAAGATCCGAGAATTCGGGATTCTTTGTTTGGTCTGAACTTTAGACCCCTTCCAAAATTCCGTGATCAAAGCGTGATCACACCTTGGACCCCTCCCATCCAGTCAGTTGATCACGTAATTAAAGTATGGCCCCTAAGTTATTTATTTAAATTAGTTTTTCAAAATTTTTTTACTATAAATTGTTGAATGTAAAAGATGTCTCGTACATGTCATGTGTTCTATTATAATTATAAATGTTCAATTACATTGTATGTACCATGTACCACGTATGGTAATTGAACTAAGGCTCTTATACCAATGCCAGTGCATCCTTTATCCAGAGATTAATCATTTTTTTCACTGTTCTTCACCGTACAACTAGTTTTCTTTCTCAAGATTTGTTTGTCATACTGTTCTTCTGGTCCTATCTGGCCAAACCATTTCAACCCTACCCACAACTGTTCATATCGTAAGCGATGCTATCTACTGAGCATTAGAGGATTATTATTGTGAGACTTGTAAATTCAAAGTTTGAAACGCATGAGAAGGCCAAGTTAGTATGTCAAAATTTAATCTACCCAAATTGAGTCACTTGAACACAAATTTTAACAAACTATTTATTATTCAACTAAATTGCATCATCATCATTCACAAATGAACGATCCATCAGTACAGCAATTGTCAGTGCTTCAAAGAACCCATAGAAACTCGAATTTGTGCACCATTGAACTTTATTATTATCGTTCTTTGGAAAACTGATAACAAGAATAGTTGTGAACGTTTGATAGATGGCAAAGATGTTGAGTCAAATGGTGATAGCATACGCTGAACAGTCCGAGGAATTAAAGGCGATGCAAATTGCCATGACAATAAAGAAAAGTCGGATTTGTTCTGAATGTTTCCATTGAGATAAAATTTGAACAGCACCAGCTCGTTGTCTTGATGTGACAAATCAATCAGACAACCAATCACATCGCCAACATGGAAAGTAAAATCATTGTTCAATATTAATTTCTTAATTGAACCACAAATCCAAATGCATTTGTTGTACAGGTCGAGTTCGATTGAATGCTCTGTCCCGTTTAGTTGAGTTTTCAAATCTTTTCGTTTCGTAGAAAAGCCAATTCGCACAATTCCACCTGTGAGAACAATAGCTTCATAATAATAAACACCTGACGAGACGGAAATGGTTGAACGAACACTTTGCCAATCTGTATGTCTACTTCGAACTGAAAGATTATCTGGAGATATTAATAGTTTTTTAGTTATATCGGATGGATTGAGGGCACAAGTAACTGGTGATCTTTCAATTTGATGTATCACATTCAGAAACAATCGAGCACAGAATCCAATCTGAGCTGAAAGTGGGTCCACTTTTGAGTTGAAATTCATTTGGTCAAAGTATTGAGCAAAATCAGAAAGTTTTTCTATTAATTTTTGATCATTGATGATCATTTTCTTGACACCTTGAAATGCAAACCAAAAATCCAACCAAATGATCGCAATTAGCTGTGTCCACTTATCTTGATTTTCAGTGATTGATTGGCATAAGAATTTTACTGTGGGAACAATTATAGGATCAACAATATTAATACCAATAGTTCTGTCTATTCGATAAATCCAAAGAACAATAAACATACTCGTATTACGTTTTTTGTCAGTATTCTCTTCAAGGTCAATCCTTGTGATATATTTTAAAAATTCTAGCATATAAGGAACTTCTACAGAAAAATATTTTTTGATCCAACCCACAAAAACTTCAATTTTGTCATCTGTCAATTTGCTTCCAAACACATCGATCACTGCATGAAACAATTGAAGCCAATCGAGTTGTTCCATTCGAGCAAATGTTTCACTCAGATAGTTTCGGTCAAACTCATTGTTCGCTACTTTATCTTCAAGCTCAATTACAAGTATTTGATGTTTTTCTGATTTTGTGACTGGAAAAGTTTATAGTTTCTCTTACTTTTGAGATAATTTGTGGTTCTGTTTCAATATCATGAAAAATAGTGAATGCTAATTTAAGTCTATATCTCCTCTGGTCTTGAATTGTCTCCGTATCGAAAGTATTGAATTCAATATTTTTGGGTGCATGTTTGAATGGCAATTGACCAAAGTTACAGTAACAGTGTTGATAGTCGTACAAACGGACAGATGCATGTACTGGCCCATTGGTACACTTGAAATCAGTGACGCAACCAATTGGTTTCCCGTTGTGGTAAAAGAATACTTTGGATTTGCTTGCATCCAACAAACAACCGATCACATCTCCAACAATCACTTTGATTGAGGAATCATTAAATTTGACGAAATTCAAAACATTTGAACGACTTTGATACACCTGCAATCGAAACCAACATGAGTAATCCACTGTTATCCATCCAATTTCTATTGGTCCATTGGTTAGCAGTATCACTTCGTAGAAAAATACATTGGAAGAGGGAAAAGAAATGGCAAACTGAGAAATTACTTCGATAGATTGACAAATAAAATTGAATTGTTCTTTTGCAATGGATAGATGGTCAGGAGAAAATTTGTAGTATACTGTTTCATAAATTGAACCAGGAAAATTGTCCAGATACCTAAAACACGAATGAGCATAAAAGTAAAGTTGATATTCGTAAGTGGAAAGTTCACTTCGACCGATGGGATCTATTGTTCGATTTTGGCCGTGGCACGCCAATTTTGACAGAATTTTGTGGAATCTTTCCTTGAGTTTTTTGCTTGTTTTGAATTCTCTAATCGATATCTCAGTAGTCATGACAGCATACAAAACAGTCTCTGTGTGTTCGCATTCTTCCATGACAGTGAGGAGATATTCTAGAAAGCAGTTAAATCCATCATCTTCTTTATCTACATATTCAAGGTCCGCTTTATTGCTCATTATCAAGAGAATCATCAAACTTAAGTTTCGTCGTTGAACAACATTCAGGCCATAGATCGGTTCAAATATTTCAAGTAATCGCGGCATTGCTTCCATCATTTTAATTTCAATATGTGAACCAAAATACATTGAAAACAGTTTCCATTTAATTTCATATAGATTAACTTCAGACACATCCAATAGATTCACTATCGACTGTGTTAGTCGCGCCAATTGTTCAAACTTCCATTCGTGTTCATTTTCTCGTTGAATCAACTTGATTTCATCGTTGGAAACAAATTCAGTTGTATCTCTAAAGAGCCATTTTATTGTGGCAAAATCAAACAGTGTTTGCAAGTCATCATCGAAATGTTTAACTTCTTTTACTGAACACATTTCCAATTCAATTTCATGACACTGGTGCTCATCTCCATCGGTGATCAAATTGGTTTGGCTTAATAGACTATTCGACGGTGGATGAATGAACGGATTCACTTGACCGAAATTGAAGAAGCAATGTTGCCCACTGTAAAGGGTGACAGATGCAAAATAAGGCGATTCACTAAAGTGGGTGTTGAGGTTGTATCGAACGAGTTCGCCGTTGAGAAAAAAAGAAAAGTTTTGATTGGGCACGTCAATCAGACACCCAACTCGGTCTCCCACATTCCATTGAGGTATATTGTTCAAATGTTCATCTTCACCCAAATAAAATATATGTCCGTCATGTCCGTCAAATCCAATCGAGTCTCCGAGATTATCATCTCCAAGTTGCGAAGTGTGTCCTTTTTGTTTAGCTCTACATGTCCAGCCAATTCGCATCGGTCCGCTCGTCACGAGAATAACTTCAAAGTAGGACACACTGGTCACTGCACTTCCTGCATAGACAGTGAAATAGTCCACAGAGTTTTAACATTGAACAGATAGTTTGTCTTGGGATAACTTGACTGGCAAAGCAAGAATTTCAGGTTTGGTTAACTCGAGAGCGTTTTCAAAACACCACTTTGCAGCAAACATTGCTTGGTATCGGTGGTAATCAAACGATGGATTATTCTGTAGAGGACAGAAATTTTGCTCATTCTCGAATGTTGTTGAAAGGTTTCTCATTGCATCGGTGACTCTTTTGCGTGACATGCCATGTTTCAGGGCCATTTGTTCCACACCAATCACCGCGTAGTGCACACATTCCCAGAGAAATTTGTCAGGTTGTTCGAGAATCCACAAATAAAAGTCCAACAGTTGGTCACGAGTTTGTCGGTCAGCATTTGCCTTACAAGAGTCGAATGCGAGGTTCAACACTAGACACACGTTCCGAGGCTTGGTCCAATCCGAGTTGAAATTTTGAAAAACATCATTACTTTTAAAAAGATCGAGCATTCCACTTAATACTTCTAACAATTTAGGCATAATGTCTTCTGCAGTGATCGTCGATCGGGAACAGAACAGTCGAAACAGTCGTTTGCACTTGTCCAAATTGACATTCGCATCATTGAGTTCATTCACCAGTGATTGACTTAGCCGAAGAACAGCTTCCACTTGCCAATTGCACTTGCTTTCGTACTCTCGAAAGACTTCATCAAACTCCTCCAAAGCACATTTTCCATCAAAATAATCTCGAAACCACTTGTCAAGTTCATCTTGCACAAAATCATTCTTTTCGGGCTTTGCACAGTCTTGACAAAAGTAGCAAACATTTTCCTCGAGTACTTCCATTTCACATGAAAATTGTAAAAAGAGAATAAACCGATTAACAAAAGTGAAACAAAAAAAAATACAAAAGCAACAAGTCGAGAAGTGTTGCTACAACGTAATACATTGACCGTATGGTATGCTCCGAACGTATAATAAAGTTGGCAGTAAATCTAATTTAAGTGATAAGAGTCAATTCAAGGTAATGTTACTGACTGGTTATCGTTTCATTCTCATTGTCGCATGTGACTAATATGACATGTATCATGATTGCTTTATCAAATATAAGTCATAAATATTTGCGAATTAATAAGGTTGACGTTGTCTGTTGAAATTGCACTTTGGTAATCACGCGATTGTGTACAAGTACATGCAATGTGCGGTGTATTTTCCACACCAAGGTGTTTAACATTTTTTGAACACTAACCACGATCATATTACATAGTACATTTGAGAGACTTTAGCTGGTCCAAAGAACCATTTACTGGAAGAAATGTCCATTCCAGCTTTGAACCCAAGAAGAATGATTTTCTTAATTCCTCTGCACATATACCTAGTTTTATTCCCCGAATACTATAAACAAAGTCGAATATTTCGAATAAGTGTCACCGAAGTCACATGGAGCCCACCTCATGGACTAAACATATGACTTTTTACCTTTTTGATGCATAAATATGTTTATTAAATGTGACAACTGTGCTATGTCAAGCATTGGGAAATAAATGCTAACTAGTCTGTAGCGTTATCTCAAGTTGCCTCTTATCACTAAAATTAGATTTACTGCCAACGACTGATGTGCCCTTGTGTGCTGCACTGTTGATTTGTTGCTCACAATTTGGCAGACCAATAAATCATTGTTACATTCTGACTTCTGACTGCTCGAAATGGAAGTACTTGCAGAATATGTTTGCTATTTTTTTTTATCAAGACAGTGCAAATACCGAAAATAATGCTTTTATTCAAGATAAACTTGACGTGTGGTTTCGAGATTATAATGCTGAAAAATGTTCTGTTGATGAGTTTGATAAATTCTTCCGGGCAGTTGGCAAGTGGAAGCTGTCCTTCGGCTGAGCCAATCACTGGTAAATGAACTCAATGATGTGAATGTCAGTTTTTACAAGTACAAACGACTGTTTCAACGGTTCAGTTCTCGATCAACTATCACTGCAATTATTTCTAACATGTTCGAGGTACATTGCGATTTGCTCAATCTTTTTAAAACCAGTGAAGTCTTTCAAAACTTCAAATCAGACTGGGCCAAACTTTGCAAGGAACCTTCCATGGAATGTTTGTCTCGTGTTGAACCTCTCATTCGACTGCTTTTAGGCGAAGGATGACAGGCAAACTCGTGATCAACTGTTGGACCTGTTCTATTTGTGGATTATTGAGCAACTTGACAAATTCCTTTTCTTGGAATGTGTGTACTATGGGGTTATTGAGGTGGAACAAATGGCCCTGAGACATGGCATATGTCACGCAAACGAGTCACCGATGCGATGCGAAATCTGTCGAAAATACTCGGGAATTATTGATCGTGATCGACCTATTGCCGTATAGCACAAATATCGATTCACTTCCAGGGCATTTATTTTTTTCTTTGATATTTTTCTCTAAATTTCCATAAAATCTATTACATTTTTGTACAAAATCACTTTGTCTTTCAAATATTATTGTACTTTATGCAGTAATCATACAGGTTTACAAGTAACCTGTTGATTGTGTTTGTTTGTAATTTAACGTACGTAGATTTGGTTTGCATATTCATAAGTAATCTGAATTGAGATTTGATCAACAACTTGATCCATTACACAACAATTATGCAATCAAATGAATCCAATTTTATCTGATTGTTGATTGTTGATTGCCCTAAATAGATTAAACTTTCCAAATCTCAATCCTAATGTTCAACAATCACACTTGATTGTCTTGAAATAGCCACCATTGGCTCAGTTGCCAAATTGTGTACACGTGTTCTTGGTTCTTCTCCGATACTTCGAATTCCTTTCAAATTCACCATTATAACTCGAAAATCCTACTACAACCTTTTACCCAATTTTCAACCAGATGGCGTCAAAGGATATCGAAAGTTCGAATGCACCCAAATGTGCTGAGATGGCTGCATGCAGTTTGCCGAAACCGGAAGAAAGTTTGCCTGCAAGCCAAGACAAGCAGCAGTACCAGCGAACTCGAGCTGGTCCAACCATTGGAGAATTAAAAGCGACACAAAATAGTTTTCTCCAACAAATGGCCATCAAGAAGCTGCCTTTAAGTGTACAAAAGAAACTGCCTTCGTATTTGACTGGGAAGAACAATCCAGAAGCACTGGTCGAGAAGAAAGATACTGACATCAAGCCAGATTTCTGAACAGTTAAGTCCACAGAAGAAAGGACTAACTCATTATGGAACCATTCCGAATGAGCATCAAGCCAGTCCAATGTTTGTCAAAGAACGCCTTTTTATTTGCTTAAATTTGTCTATATTACATTTTAGTAAATTTCAATAAAATCTAGTACTTTTTGTACAAAATCACTTGTCTTTCAATCATTTCAGAGCATTTCGCAGTATTTCCTGTTAATTGTGTTTTTTGTTTGTAATAATGAATTCAATTGAATTTTATCAATGAGAACATAACGTTCGTAAGTTTCGTGAGTTTGGAACATAATGCAAGAAAATAAAATCAAGTCTGCAAGATAAACAAGACTCGTTTTTAGAGTATTGTCGAACGTTTACGATAGAGTCAATGAAAACATGCCAATGGTTCAAGTTAGAATTATATTAATCGTTACAAGGAAGATGATACTCCTCAAGATTATGTCTTCAAGTACAGGATACAAGCGATCTTGAAGAACTTCAATTGGCAACGTTAGTGTTTAAGATGTGTAATGATGTACTTGAGGAGGACACCAAGAAGGAAGACGCTTCAAATGAAGACGATGACACAAGCTTTTCTTGTCGCGAAGACTTCCACAAATCACAAGACCAGTTCAAGTAAAGCTAGAAGTTTTTTTGCTTGCATTTTCCCTATGCCATTTGATAATAATAATATTCCATTGTATAAAATTGAGGGCATGAAACCTTTCCTTTCCAATGTCTCCGGTCAACAAATGAGTCGTTCAGAAGCAAAATCGATTAAGTCCATTTTTGAAAATTTTGATTTTATTACGAAAAATTATCTTATTAATGATAATCTTTTTAAAAAATAATTATCTGACAACAAATCTTTGAGATTTTACATAATATAGCCATAATACATATAAATTTTTGGAAAAAGAAACACCCTAGAAATGTTATATATTTAATCAGAAAATGATAAAATAGTTATACCACGGGGTTTGAACACTTAATTTTGATGAAATGAAACATAATTAACATTCCTAAAGGTTAAAACATCACTAAATGTCAAATAATTCATAACAGTTATCTAAAAACGTATATTTTAGACTAAAACTTTAAAGTCGTTTTTCTCGGAAAGTGTAAAAGTGGACTTAATCGATTTTGCTTCTGGGCGACTCAAATATTGAGTGAAGCTCAGTACAGAGTTTTCTGGTTAGACAGAGCTTATTCTCTTTATTTAGATCTTGTTCAAAACGAAATTTTTATTAGAATGGACGGATCCACTGACAAGTCCACAAGAAAAACTGTGATTGTGATGGTCGGAACATTGATTCCTGATAACCCAAATGCGCAAAAGGTTTTTCTTTGGAACTTGGCTTAGATTGTACCACTTTTGATATACCTTGTGTTATTAATGTTTTTAATGAATCTGTTGCTAGGTTGTGGCCCAATCCAACACCAGAACATAAGAAAAGAGTTCGACTATTTGTTACTGATGGGGGTCTCAACTAGTATAATTTCCAATAAAATTCTATTACTTACTAAAACCACTATTAACATATTGCTCAAATGTTTTTCATTGCATAATCTATTAATTACAAATAATTATTATTATTACAAAAAGTGAACAAATTCAATTGATGTGTTAATTTGCACTCGTTTGAGATTTGATCGTGCAACTCTTGAATCGACAACTGTTTTGGAGACGACTCTTGGCTATCATCATATTCTCTCTTAGATTTTTCTTTTTCTTTGATACTTCTTTTACCTCGGCAAGAAGCAAAACAGTCCCGTAGGCCACACATATGGGAACACAATACAGAATCATTCTCGATTTGGACCTCAGTAAACTGTTCGACGCGTTTGAGTATCAGCGAATCCACGATTCTTTCACATTGTTCAACTTTGTCCAAAGTGGAGTTGAGCCGTTTGAATCGACGTTTAGTTTGCCAAAGTTGGACACATCTAGTGAGTGTGATAGCAGTAAAAATGATTGTAATTAATGTATTTATTGAATGAATTGATGAATTAATTGAATGTAATATTATAACTGTACCTCATCTCATTAAGATAAATCAAGTTAATCTGTACAAGTAAATTAATTCATTAATGATAATTTATCAAGCTGAGAATTGGGTTAATAATGGTGAGCATTTTTGCATTCACAAATTATGGGGAAAAAATGTTGGCATGATAAACTTTATCATATAAAGAATTGAATTACAAAAATCAATACAATTTGAGTCCCAAACTATTTATTCAACTAAAAGCTTCAATTGAAGGCTTATATCAGATAAAAGAAAGTATTGGGCGAAATCAGAAAGTTAGCCGAATAATTTTATCGGTCATCGGTAATGATTTTCTTGACATCCTCAAATGGCCAACCAAATGGCCAACCAAATGATCTCAATTGAGCTGTATCCATTGATCTTGATTTTCAGTGATTGATTGGGATAAAAATTTTTGTTGTGGGAATTATAATTCGTTATGAGAATAGCTCAATATATCAAGCAAATACTGAGAAAAATTTAAAAATGTCACTTTTAAATGACAAATTGACATATTGTAAAAATACATTGGTAAATATTTAACTGTAAAAACGACACGTTCTTTGTTTTTTATACCCAGACACGAATCAATATAATAAATTATGAATAAATCCATGATATTCAAATTTCTTTAGAATAATATATAATTTATGAAAATTTATATAAAAATTGATAATAATAATTAATGACATGATTAAGAATAATTTCAAAACTTTTTAAATTTTAAATTCTTCTACTTTAAAACGTTAAAAGAATATTACTGTGTTTGCCATTTGAGACTCACAAACCAAAATTTCTCCTCAAACTGAAAATGCAATTTATACTGCGAACAATAGTTCCCTACAAGAATCTCAATTATTTCTACGATTATTTGAATTTGGTTGGCAAAATCAACATTCAACGATCTTTTGCAATCACGAGTGGCACAACTGTCAATTCAAATTGTTCTGCTTTACTGTGCATGCCTCTATTCCTATTTCTTCGTGTCAAACAGCGAAAATCGCTACCACACATTTAGCTTAGCTAATTTGAATTTCTATTTGGGATGGAAATTTAAGGAATCCAATGTGGTTTGGGTGTTGCTTGTCCTTGAAACAGCCTATTTCAATTGGCACATGCATTTTGGTATCAATTGTCGCCAAATTTGTATGCTCAATGCAGTATTTTGTCAAGACAAATTTGATGGCTCGAGATTTGCGCCATTTCAGCCATATTTTCACAATACGAGAGTGAAACTGTATGTCGACAAATTTGCGTACATTTTCGTGAATGTTCTGCAATTATTTGTTCTTGCGCTTGGTAAGAAAATTTATCCGTATTTCACTAGCCGGGATTTTCAGGCAAATCTTCTGGTCTCCATAAGTTATTAATTGTTTCTTATAGTATTTTCAATTCTGGATTCGATTTTATCCTTCATTTGTCCCAATGACGAACAGTTCCAGAGATAAGGACCGGTAAAGTTAATGTGTAGCACTATTTGGGAATTTTTTCCTACATGAAGATTGGACAAATTCACCTATTTTAAATTGCAAAGATCATTGTAACAGTATGTAGAATAACTGTAAATTTTTTAGGAACATTCATAAACATTGATTGTATCAAATCACACATTGAAAAAAGCGATTTCAAACAACAAACAGCAAAAAGGGCTTATTTTGGGCACGTTTTAAACCGTAATTTTCGATGTGTGATTGTCTGCTCATTTATGCAGAAGTTTTAATGTATGCGTACAAGTTTGTGAAAAAATATTTAAATACTTAACTGTGTGTGTTTGCAATTGTGTATTGTGAAGCTCTTACAGGAGCCAAAATTTCAAAAATAAATGTACGATACTGATTATGACTGTTTGATACATACTCGTACAAAATATACATAGAGTCATGCATGATAATTTGAAGTGAGACAATTTCGGAGCGGACTTTTCTGATTTGTTTGCCAATTCATTTTATAATCAAAACAATTTGATACACGAATTTTCGGAATTCTTAATTTCGTGATTGATCTCCGAAAAATCAATCACGAAATCATAAGCAAATAAAAAAGTGGCAAAAACATTTTTGACTTTTTATTAGTAAACAAATCTCAAAATACCAAAGATTTGCAATTAGTGACTTTTTGTAAAATCGATTCGATCGATCGATTAAAGATATTTAATATACAAGTTCATATATTTTATTTGTTTGTTTTCATTAACATTGCACAACAGTTTTCAATGATTGAAACTTGTGATCTCTCGTGAAGATCGACCAAGAAGCTAATGGTGACACCCAGATAAACACAGAGGAAACCTAGTCCTATATATAGCTGTTGATCGGTGGTTGATTGAATTTTAATCAAAATGGACCACACTAGGAAGACTGTAAAGATGTACATTAGGGTCGAACTGTGGCACCATGCACCGAATAATCCACAGCTCATCATAAAAATATGGAACGTCTGTAAAATGTAAAAGTATTTGGCCATCTCGTTCTAGAACCGTTGGAGAAGAATAGTGGTGAGAATGTAGTTCAAAGACAAATTATGGCACTTACTCTGTTCATTCTAATACCACGCCAAACATAATGTTCATTCTCTCCGTGAAAATGTTCCTCAAGAAACTTGTCAAAACTGTCGAAAAAGAAAGCCAAAATGAATAGGAAACAAACCATCATCAAAAAGTATCGTTTGAATTCAAAGTATTGAGGTGGTGGTTCCATGATTAATTGGCTGTGCTGTTGAGTGATGTAGGAGATGTCGATTGCAAGTGAATGTCGATGATAATGTTGGTTACTTTTATGTTTGTACACACATTATTTAACAATGTAGGCAATGTTAACTACTAATTATAAAAAAATTTTACATTGTATTGAATTATCGGCATTGAATTAAAAAATCATTGCAATCTAATATATCAAGAAATGGTTCCATTTGGGCATTGAAAATGATAATTTATTGTTGAATGTTGAATGAAGAGTTAACCGTGAATGTTGAGATTTAAAATATTTGTTATTTGTTATTGATTGATTCATGACTCATTAAAGGGCAATTTATGATTCAATGATCATTAAAATTGTTCAAATAAGCTTTTCATTATAATGTAATAATTACATAATCGAACCTGAATTCTTAATTTCGTGAAAATCATAAATGAATTAAATAGTGGCATCGTTCTTGGGACAGTTTGCACGAAAACATGTTTACCAATTTTGCCTTTTTATTAGCAAATTATAATCTCAAAGGACGAAAGTAACTTTTCAAATAGTACTGTTAGTAATCTTTACAATGGAAGTTGATTTGAACATTGATTTTTTTTAACCAAAAAGGGGCCCATTTAAACTAGAAAACTCATTTTATTAGAATAATTTTATAAAAATGAAACAACTTAAGAGGACTGATGTTTAGACTTTAGACAAATAGAAATTGAACTTTGTGACTTTTTGCAGTAGTCGATTCGATCGAGAAATTAAAGATATTAAACAATTTCTACTAACTTATTTGTATGTTTCATTAACATTGCCCAACTGATCGAAACTTGCGATTTTGTTTCATCACGTGAAGATCGATTATGAAGCTTATGGTGACACCCAAAAAAGTACAGAAGAAACATAGTATTGGCCAATCTGGTTGATTGCCTGTGGATCGAATTACCATCACGATGAACAGCCCCAGGAAGACTGCAAAGATGTACATTAGGGTCGAATTGTGACACCATGCGCCGAATAGTCCACAGCTCATCATCAAAATGAGAAACGCCAGTGTAAAGTAATAGAATTGGATCATCTCGCTCTAGAACCGTTTGGAGAGAAATAATATTCATGAGAATAGTTCAAAGAACATTGTTATGACACTTACTCTGCTCATTTTAGTTCCATTCAAAACATAATTGCCCTTTCCATCAGAACGACCCTCAAGAAACTTGTTCAGCTCAAAACCGAAAGAAAAAAATATTAAAATGAATATGACACAAGATATCATCAAAAAGCTGCGTTTAAATTCAAAGCATTGCGATGGTGGTGGTGGTGCCATGATTACTTTGTGTTGTGTGGACTGATTGGAAATGTCGATTGTAAGTGAATATATATCGATGATAATGTTTACAATGCATTCTTTTTGTATGTTTGTACACACATAATTGAACAATGTTGCCAATGTTGACTACTAATTATGCAAATATTTTGCATTATATATTGCGTCATCATTCTGATTGAATGTACATTTTTTCATAATCCATTTCATAACATATTTTTAATTTTGTTAAATCTTTGTTGTTTTAAGCAAATTCTTCACGTGTACTTCACAATATTGATGCATTCAGATATCATTATGATGAATCATGTAGATTGATCTGAACTAATTAGTGTTGTTGATGAACAAATAA
The DNA here is from genome assembly GCA_023373905.1 of Rhizoglyphus robini. NCBI lineage: Eukaryota > Metazoa > Arthropoda > Arachnida > Sarcoptiformes > Acaridae > Rhizoglyphus > Rhizoglyphus robini. The sequence continues at coordinate 617,188 of JAKIJQ010000051.1, read as the reverse complement.
ACAAACATCCAACAAATGATTTGTCTATGATTTATACAAAATACATCTAATCTCCAAATGAGTCCAAATTAATCTTTGACTTTTGAATTTGAATTTGACCAATCCAGTTTTGGCAAGTCAATAAAACGCTCACCGTTACACTAGACATTAAACCTTTTCAAAGCCAGCTGCTCTTATCAAGAAAATAGAGTTTGGAATGCCACGATACAGCGCACAAAGACAAACAGACCACTTCAAGTGTGATCTTATCATTCAAAAGTCAATTCTCAAATCATTACATCAATCAACCATACATTGGCCATTAGACAATCACAAAAAGGCAATTAAATAATTTTATTTTTTCTACATTGAACATCTCCTCCTTAAAGCCTTCCATTTAGACAATTATCATTGAGCACATTGGTGCTATCGATTTGTTAAGTGACATTCACTGTATTAGTGTATTACTTATCTCGAGTAGTCTCAATGCTGCGATACATTCCTCAACAGGTGCGCAATTACAGCAAGAGGCTTAAGACTTATTTGTTTAAAAGTACATAAACTCGTAAAGTTGCTTGATTTTTGTGCGAGTCTTCAAGGGAACGGCCACAAAATGGCTAAAAGCCAACTATCTCGCTTTGGCGCTTGCACTCAAGTGCTTCTGCTTATTGCTCTATGTATTCTTCAAGTTCAATCTCAAAGTAAGTTAAAAACACTCAGCTAACAAAAAAATTTGACCACTAAACTAATAACTATAGATTTCAAACTTAAAAATTGGCTACAAATCTCCAAGGACAATTGGCCTAAAGAGGATCTACAGGATCCGAAAGGATCGTTCATACTGTTTCACCGAGAAAATGTTCATGAAAATTTTAGCTTCAAAAAGGACATTTTCAAGGACAAAGTTTTGATCGGTTCAGTGGTTCTCACGTTTAGGGTAAGTTTAATTTACTGGCAGAGAAAACAAAATTTGCGCAAGCACACTCACAAATGATCTGCCAAATGTGCCAGGACTGGTCTTTCGATTACCGGAAATTAAAGGAGAAAATCAAAATTTGGATTCAAATATTATTGGAATTTCAAAGACTACTTCTGAAGTAGACAACCAAATCACTATACAAAATGGTATTTTCCGAGATGAACCGTTGATGGAGAAATTTTTTGATGCCTCCAAAAATTTGTTCACAATTGGCGATCGTACAATCGAATTCAAAATCGCAGATTTACAAGCTGCCAAAAATTTTTCAAACAAATCACCAAATTATCATCTTCGTTCCAAATGGTTCCGAGCGCCAAACAAAGTCAAGAATCAAATTTACCTAACCCTTAAACACGAATATCGAATCGGATCGAATTTGGAAAAAGATTTTCTAACTTCCGCCTCACTAATCATTGTATCACCAAGTCAACCAGCGCACTTGGTCGAGAAAAAACTTTCAGAAATAAACACAACTGCAGTCAATGTTTTCAGCATTGTCCAAAGCGTTGATTACTTTCAGTTGATCATAAGAATCAAACTCGATTACAACAAAATCAAAGACGAAAAGGATTTCTCACTCAAACTGAGTCATCTCACGGTAAATGATCCGTGCTTGGAGGTGGCCACTGGTGAGGAGCGTAATTGCAATCAGAAAGTACATCAAGGTCACTGTGAGCCCTCATATGATACGTTAACTTTTGAGTGTGTATGCGAACCAGGATTTAGTAAACTGGATTCGTGTAAAAGTATCGATTTCTGTAGCAGAATCAAGGACCGAACCACTGGTGAGACGTACGAGACCTTCTGTAAACGCAATGGGCAAGGTTGTGTCAATAAGGCTGACAATTTTGAATGCAAATGTGAAAATGATAAGCTTCGATGGGATGTCACTTTTCAAGAGTAAGATAAAAATATTGAAAGATTTTGAATTGTATTTTTTTTCTATATACAGTTGCATTGAAAAAGAGATTACACCTTGTGGGGAGAACCAAGTTCGTCGAAAAGTCCATGGACAATATGTATGTGACTGTTATGACGGTTATCTAGAAATTGAAAATGCCTGTGTCGAATATAATCTATGTTTGGACGAACATCGTAAAGCTAGAAACATTAAACCAGAAAACAAACCTTGCACTGACATTAAGGCGGAATGCACAGTCAAACGAGACAGTCCCGATGGTTATGAATGCATTTGCGGTTCGGATTACTTCAATCAGTTCGGTATGAATATTTTTAATTTCGAGTGGATTTCAAAATTGGCCATAATTTGTTATTTCTGTTATACACAGGACTCAAAACCCACAATGCCAATTGCATTCAAAAACTATGCAATAATTGTGAACATTATTGTGAACTTAAGGATCATGCAACTCGAGAGTATGAATGCAAGTGCTATAAAGATTACAATCCAAACGGTGATCGATGTGATCCAGATGGTAAAATTGATCAAAAATTGATTCAAAAATGTTACAACGAAACCAACAAAATCGAAGGCGCGCCTGAGCCATTCTTAACTGAGAGCGGAAGCAGTTGCAGATGTGTACCAGGCTTCATCTTTGATGCTTCAAGAAAAGTTTGCGTAGTAGATTTAGTAGGTCAAAAGCTGTACGGCTGTGACAAATTGGAAATTAACCAGAACGACAAAAAGTTGGGCTGCGCCTGTTGGGAAGTGGGACTCAAGATGGATCCATTTTCACGATCATGTTTACACGAATGCAGTGAGGAACAATCGAAGAAGTGTGCCCAGTCAAACGCTCTCTGTGCCTACAACCCTTCATCGAAGAAAGCTTCGTGCAAGTGCAAAGATGAAAATGAAATCGCATTTGCGTCAGACAATTCGAAACCAACCAATTGGATCTGTGTGTCAAAATGTTCACTTTTGGATAGGCCAGAACTGTACGATCAAAAGTGCACTGGTCATTACCAACATTGTGATCCATCTCAGTTTAAAATCAATTCCTTGTACATGGATGGTTTACAAGCAGTTTTCCTGTACAATTCGTCCTCCTCAATTGACGCCAACTCGGCACATTGTCAATGTGAGGTTGGTTTTAGTTTGCGGAATCGAGACAGACCACAACAGCAACAGAGTTGTGAGCTGTCTGAAATGCCCATTCGATACATTCGAGATATGCAATTTGATTTAGCTTCGAGCGCCAAAAGTGATGAGGACAAGAAAAGATTTACCGGAAAAGTTCTGCAAGCAATCAACTCTCTGATCATGTCACTTTTCAATTCATATCCAGTTGAAACGAAATGTGACCCCAAAGGGGACAAAGTTCATTGTGACATTGGCTTTGCCACTGTACTGAGTCAAGAACAAATTAGACTAGATCTTAAAACAAACTGTTATCCAGTGAAAGACCAGAAGGAGGTGAAAAAGTGTCTTTTCTTTACTGCAGAGGAAGCAAGACTTGAGCCTGCACCAACAAAGTTTAGCAACATTTTGGTTAGTGACCTACAAATGTCAACTAATGTCAAAATTGAAGATTTGGATGTAAGTTTGTTGATAACTAAATGTTTCAAAACTTTTGATTATTTCATCATTTTGATAGTATTGCGCCAACCCCGACCGCTGTCGTGCCAACTATGACCTCTATGACTCTCAATGTCGTACCAAGATCATAAAAAACCAACAGGTGTTTGAGTGCATCTGTGACCCGAACATCTTTGACATTCACTCTGCAATACCCAAAGTTTTCAAAGGCGAGAAACTCGAAATGGAAAGTTGTCAGTTGAAGCATCTTTGTGCCGACAAGCAAAATTATGGCTGTGCCGATCCAACGGCTCACTGTAGTCTAATGGTCGAGTATGATGAAACAGCCCGAAAGTATACTCCAAAGACGTTCTGTACTTGTCCCGAGACAAAATTGGTTCTACCGAGTCGGGATCGTTTGTGCAAAAACCTACATCCTTAAAGGACTTTTTTGTCGTACTTTTCTGAATGTTATACGATATACAGTTATATTAAATCTTTCAGTAACATGACATTTCCAAATGACCACAAATTGACCTTTGACTTTCAAATGATTAACATACAAACGTTTACGTTTCAAACTCTGCTCACACAACAATGTGAATCATAAGTTTTCTGGTTGACCGTTAACTCTCAAATGTCTGTTGACAGAGAGTTTTAAATTTCTAAAAAAAGTTTTTTTAAAGAGAGTTGAAAGGTTATTCTCAATGTGTTTGAACTCTGAACTTTATCATTATGCATTATGGCAATGATATATGTTTGTGATTGTGTTCATAAGAATGTACCGAGACCAAACTTTTTTTCGAAACTAATCAAACTAACCCACAAACTGTCAAAGGTAATGTAACAGGAAGGCTCAATGACAATCTCGCGGTGCAGAAAATGTGGTCAAAGGGCAAAGAGCAGACTAACTCAGTGTTACGTAATCATTGGAAAACGTTATCTAACAAGCGACAATAAGCATGAGAACAAGTCATTCTACGAATAAATACATTTATTGAGTAAATCATGTTCCTCAAATCAGATCAGTTGGCTCGTATACGCTTCAAGCCTCAGCTTTCGATCTGATCCATTCGAGTAGTGCCGCATCGCGAGTGTAGAATCCAGGCTTCTTGGCACAGCCATCGCCATAGCTCACAATGCCATACTGCAGGAAGGTGTTCTGGTCGGCCTTTGAGGGACAGACCAGTGGACCACCCGAATCGCCCTGACACGAGTCCTTGCCACCGGTTGGATAGCCCGCACAGAAGATGGTCTCCTTCTGGAAGCTGCCATACTTGGCACAGTCCGAGTCGGACAGAATGGGCACATCGACTTGCATCAGTTTGGAGGAGACAGAGCCCGACTCGGTGATGCCCCAGCCCATCACGATACACTTCTCCGTGAGTGGATCGTCACTCGGGGGCAGACACACCTTCCCCACATTCGACAGACCCTTGAAGTCAATCTTGCGGGCCAACTTGATCACGCCCACATCGTGTCCCGCTGCCAGTTGCTTTACATTGAACTTTTCGTGTGGAATGAATTTGGCGGCCTGGAAGAGATACTTGCTGTCCTTGCCACCGAGGTCAACGTGACCGAGATAGACTTGCACATTGGCTGCGGTGATGTCTGATGACACCAAACAGTGACCAGCCGTGAGGATGGAGTCATCGTTCAGGATTGAGCCCCCACAGAAGTGTTGAGTGCCACGAAACAGTAGGGACACCATGAAGGGCCATCGACCTTCGGGCACGGCGGCACCGTTGATGATGCGGGAGGAATCGTTGCCGAGCAGGGAAAGCTTTGGCTGAAGAAGGTCATCACAGTCACACCACAATACAGAGAGAAGCAAGAGGAGACTTGAGACGAACAGATGACAAGAAGACATTTACAAACAGTCAAAAGTCGAACTAAAGTAAAGTAAATCACATTCACAATCAACCAAAATCTTAAATAGTAAAGAGAAAAAAACACAGAGAAATTGGAATTCGAATTGACAATTTGAAGAACGCAAAATTTGGTTTGAAAAGCAAATCAAAATAAAAGTAACTGAATCTATGAATGGCGCACGTGTAACGTGATTTACAAAGCAAAACATTTCTTGTCAACACAACATACATTTTCACTTGCTTTTCAAATTGAATTACTCGACTTTTATTTGTATCCTCTGAATCCAGTTTTTTTTGTCAACCTTATGAATATGATGAAGGAGAACATTTTCGTGGATTTGCCGCCACCGCTACAACAGCAGAAACAACAACAGAATCAAATGAAAACGATTGTGCTCAAGAATGATCAATTTGTGAAGTTGGTTCAAGGGAAAAATAGTGAAAATGTCGGTTCGTCCACTTTTGCTAATGTCACTCAGACTGGTGGATTGTTTCCAACACTTTCATCATCACCATCATCATCATCAACATCATTTACAATTAAACAAGAAGACGACGATGATGAACGAGAACAAAAAGTTTCAAAACAAGTTCTCCCACAGAACAAAAATCTTAACCAAAATGAAGGTAATAAAAGGAAAGTTTGTTTACTCTTTTTAGCTAATATTCGTTTCTATTTTGATGTTTTCTTGGTTTGGAATCATCATGAACAGTCGGAACTATTGAGATTTCATCACAACCATCATCATCATCATCATCAACTAATCACGTGTCAACTATCAAGCAAGAATCATCATCAGCTGATCTTGCAGTCAAATATTACAAACCAATCAAGCGACAACGAATTGAAGAGCGCGGAAACTACATGAACGAACTGCACATGCTTCAAAGTATTTTCATGAAACGCATCGATTCGCCAACCAAAGCAGTCTCATCTCCCTACCTCTGTGACTATCCAAAGTGTGGTTACCAGTTCAGGCAGTACGACACTCTACTGACGCACATCAAAATGGCCCACACCAAACAGTACCAATGTCCAATCAGTGACTGTGGAATGCGATTCTCGAGTGGTGATCTGTCTCGAGAGCACAGTCGTTCACACAAAATTCTCAAGAGTTTCCAGTGCAGCATTGATGGCTGCTTGAAGCGCTTCACTACTTCAGCTCAACTCAACCTGCACAAACGATATCACGGTGATCCAGGCACGTTCATCTGTCCATTCGTGTACTGTGACAAAGTGTACTCTTTAAAGTACAATTTCAATGTTCACGTGCAGTCTCACTCGGACGATGGTGTCCCGGATGGTGAGCTGGCCTGTGCTGATTGTGGCCAACAGTGCACCACTGCACGTAATCTCGCAATACATCGAACTGTTCATGCGGGCGAGTGTCCATTTGAGGAGTGTGGACAAGTGAAGGTGGATCACGAGCACTGTTCGAGTTTTGCCAAGAAGATGAAGAATGTTCGTTTGCAATTGATCAAGCCTGTGCCTTCTGACTATTTGATTACTGCTACTCGAGCTACTCAAACTACTCAAACTCGTCGTCCACGTACTCCACGACCTGCTCGACCTCCTCCCCCACCAGTTGATCCAGCAATTGTGGCTCGAATTCTTGCAAAGTACAACATTCCGTGGAAGGAAGGTTGAGCGTTCTTTGCCTACATTAATTAATTCATTATATAACAATTTTGTGTATTAAATTCTTTTGCTTTCGATTTTCAAATAAAATAAAGTACTCGTATGTAACAGTTTTTTTTAATTCTAATCGCGTATGTAATTGTAAGCCTGGGTGAAACATGCACATGTTGATCATCAACAATCCTATTCAATACTTTGGGGAAAAATTCTGAAAAATTAATATAATGGTATAACTTCAAAAAATTACTTTACTGAAGCAAATATAAAATAAATTCACTACTACAAGTTTATTTTCCAATAAAAAACAATTAATTTTAAAATTGAAAATAACAGTTATTTTCAATTTAATAACTTTAATTTTTGAAATTTCCTGCCATGATGATTAATTGATCATTCTTATTTTTTCAGTATTTAATATCAATTAACTTCTCAAATAATACAGTTCTAGTATACTTTCTCCTCGTGTTATATTTTAACAAATGAAATTAGACTTATACAGTTTATCTAAGTTGAGAAAGCATATTTCGAGTCAGTTTCCACGACCAATTCTGAGTTATGATATGATAGTTTTGGAAATTTCTTTTTTCTGACAATATACAGTTTATATATATTGTGACCAGATTGGAAGTATTGGCGTTTTGAACTCGGTCTACGCATAAACTCACTAGCCTGGGAAGAGATGTACAACTTTCTCGACTGTTGTTTAGTCATTTTGTGACCAGATTGGAAGTATTGGCGTTTTGAACTCGGTCTACGCATAAACTCACTAGCCTGGGAAGAGATGTACAACTTTCTCGACTGTTGTTTAGTCATTTTGTGACCAGATTGGAAGTATTGGCGTTTTGAACTCGGTCTACGCATAAACTCACTAGCCTAGGAAGAGATGTACAACTTTCTCGACTGTTGTTTAGTCATTTTGTGACCAGATTGGAAGTATTGGCGTTTTGAACTCGGTCTACGCATAAACTCACTAGCCTAGGAAGAGATGTACAACTTTCTCGACTGTTGTTTAGTCATTTTGTGACCAGATTGGAAGTATTGGCGTTTTGAACTCGGTCTACGCATAAACTCACTAGCCTGGGAAGAGATGTACAACTTTCTCGACTGTTGTTTAGTCATTTTGTGACCAGATTGGAAGTATTGGCGTTTTGAACTCGGTCTACGCATAAACTCACTAGCCTGGGAAGAGATGTACAACTTTCTCGACTGTTGTTTAGTCATTTTGTGACCAGATTGGAAGTATTGGCGTTTTGAACTCGGTCTACGCATAAACTCACTAGCCTAGGAAGAGATGTACAACTTTCTCGACTGTTGTTTAGTCATTTTGTGACCAGATTGGAAGTATTGGCGTTTTGAACTCGGTCTACGCATAAACTCACTAGCCTGGGAAGAGATGTACAACTTTCTCGACTGTTGTTTAGTCATTTTGTGACCAGATTGGAAGTATTGGCGTTTTGAACTCGGTCTACGCATAAACTCACTAGCCTGGGAAGAGATGTACAACTTTCTCGACTGTTGTTTAGTCATTTTGTGACCAGATTGGAAGTATTGGCGTTTTGAACTCGGTCTACGCATAAACTCACTAGCCTAGGAAGAGATGTACAACTTTCTCGACTGTTGTTTATTCATTTTGTGACCAGATTGGAAGTATTGGCGTTTTTGAACTCGGTCTACGCATAAACTCACTAGCCTAGGAAGAGATGTACAACTTTCTCGACTGTTGTTTAGTCATTTTGTGACCAGATTGGAAGTATTGGCGTTTTGAACTCGGTCTACGCATAAACTCACTAGCCTAGGAAGAGATGTACAACTTTCTCGACTGTTGTTTAGTCATTTTGTGACCAGATTGGAAGTATTGGCGTTTTGAACTCGGTCAACGCATAAACTCACTAGCCTAGGAAGAGATGTACAACTTTCTCGACTGTTGTTTAGTCATTTTGTGACCAGATTGGAAGTATTGGCGTTTTGAACTCGGTCTACGCATAAACTCACTAGCCTAGGAAGAGATGTACAACTTTCTCGACTGTTGTTTAGTCATTTTGTGATCAGATTGGAAGTATTGGCGTTTTGAACTCGGTCTACGCATAAACTCACTAGCCTAGGAAGAGATGTACAACTTTCTCGACTGTTGTTTAGTCATTTTGTGACCAGATTGGAAGTATTGGCGTTTTGAACTCGGTCTACGCATAAACTCACTAGCCTAGGAAGAGATGTACAACTTTCTCGACTGTTGTTTATGATTTATGTCACCAGATTGGAAGTATTGGCGTTTTGAACTCGGTCTACGCATAAAACTCACTAGCCTGGGAAGAGATGTACAACTTTCTCGACTGTTGTTTAGTCATTTTGTGATCAGATTGGAAGTATTGGCGTTTTGAACTCGGTCTACGCATAAACTCACTAGCCTAGGAAGAGATGTACAACTTTCTCGACTGTTGTTTAGTCATTTTGTGACCAGATTGGAAGTATTGGCGTTTTGAACTCGGTCAACGCATAAACTCACTAGCCTAGGAAGAGATGTACAACTTTCTCGACTGTTGTTTAGTCATTTTGTGACCAGATTGGAAGTATTGGCGTTTTGAACTCGGTCTACGCATAAACTCACTAGCCTAAGAAGAGATGTACAACTTTCTCGACTGTTGTTTAGTCATTTTGTGACCAGATTGGAAGTATTGGCGTTTTGAACTCGGTCTACGCATAAACTCACTAGCCTAGGAAGAGATGTACAACTTTCTCGACTGTTGTTTAGTCATTTTGTGACCAGATTGGAAGTATTGGCGTTTTGAACTCGGTCTACGCATAAACTCACTAGCCTAGGAAGAGATGTACAACTTTCTCGACTGTTGTTTAGTCATTTTGTCACCAGATTGGAAGTATTGGCGTTTTGAACTCGGTCTACGCATAAACTCACTAGCCTAGGAAGAGATGTACAACTTTCTCGACTGTTGTTTAGTCATTTTGTCACCAGATTGGAAGTATTGGCGTTTTGAACTCGGTCTACGCTTAAACTCACTAGCCTTCAGTGAGGTTTCCAGTAGCCAAAAGAAATATAACTAATCAATACTAATCAATAAAAGTTGGTAAATATTTAATGATCCCAACTTGAAACTTCATTTGAAACTTTTCAAAATTGGCAATTTAGACACACATTTGACTCGTGACGCTAATTATAAATTAATCATTCTGTCAATTTTCTATTCTGTGGATAAATTAAAACATTAAATTGCTATTTTATTATATTTTCATTTTAATCTGAAATAAATAATAAAATTGACACAGAGAACACAATTTGAGGCTGCTGTTTAAAAGAAAACATGAAAATTATCATAAAAATTATCTTATGCACATTTAATCAAATGGTGTTGCATGTGAACACCGTCAGCATTACGCCCATATTTGTGTTGAAATCCAATCAAAAGCAGCCACAAGAGCCAACTCAGCCAAATAAATGGCACTTCTACCTCGCCCTAGCGGTGATCGCCTATGTCTTTCTGTACGGTGTCGTGTTTCTGCACTACGAATCAACCGGAAGTTTCGACTGGCACCACTGGGCCAACAGTCCGTACGTATTTTTGCACCAATTGGCACCCCGGCCAGTATGGGCCCAGTTGGATTTGGCTATCATACCCAGCAGCCTAGCTGGCTTTATCACTTATGTGTGCTTGCTCAAGTTCGGTCCAATCACTTCCAACTATTTGATTTATGAAGATGGCGGGCAAATGTTTATCGGAAAGAAAGCTTTACCAGAGGAGGTGCGAGTTGAGATGGCTCAATTGAAAGTAAAGACAAAGTTGTGCAATCGAGCTTTCAATCGGCTATATCTGGCAACAATTCTAGTGATTGTTTACTGTAACGTCTACATCAATTCGGTGTATTCGGTCAATGTTGGCTCGTTTGTTTTCTGGCTAATTGGCATTCCTTCAAATACATTCTACTTTGCTCACGGTAAGTATTTCACAATGTTCACTATTGTCAGTACAGGCAACTCTCTATAATTTGGAATTTTTGAGAGTAAAATCTGAAATTATTTTCTAATTTATTAATTACAAAGGGGTAAAATCCGGGTTAAAGTTTAAATAATTTGCCTTAATTTGAAAAATTAATTTACACAGTTTGTAATCTAAATTTTTCACAATTAATTAGATTGTAGTAAAATATTTCGTTAATAAGTCTAAATCATAGTTTTGATTCAAAAGTTTGATCACATTTTCAGAGATTTTCGGTTATTATTCTCAAACGGCTACCTTGTCTATCAAAATTTTCCACATATAAAATCTTACCTTGCTACCCTCTTAAACATTTCTTCTAAATAAACTTCAAATGTTTTTCTAGAAGAAATTGTAGCGATTATAAATTACAGAGTTTTTGTTGGTATACAGTAAAAGGTAATAAATTATACCAATTTTAGAGCAAACCTCTCCCAAGTTATAAATCGTGAAAGGTTTCTAAGTTGGCGAGTTATAAATTATAGAGAGTTGACTGTAAACTATTTTTAATACTGGTCCGTAGCATTCTCAACTCAGGTTTCATTGATCCTGTACGCGTGTCAAATCATTCGAATTCGTCAACAGCATTTATTGCTCAAATTTGTTGCACTGAACACTAATTTTGCTCACAAAAGCGTCTTTCTCAATTACTGGCGTTTCAAGTGTCTCAACAATGAGTTGGATCGCATATGCGGCCAAACAGGCGAATTTGCTCGAGTGTGCCAGTGGAGACTGTGTATCATGTTTCCACTGTTTGTTGTTGTACAATGCTACTTTACGTACATTGTTTGCTTTGTTGACATTGGCAGCTTCATTCCATTTATGATGCTTGCAATTGTCCTGTACAACTTGCAAATGATCTGGATGATTGGCATGTGTGCTTCACTCGAAAGGAATTATCGAAAAATTGAGCAAGAAAATGAAAAATTCTTTTTGAATTGCAGTCGAATTTACAAACGATACGGTCGCAGATGCGTCGGAAATTTGTTAAAGGTTGAAACACTTCAAACGCGCCATAGATTGCATTCCTTTGCGTTCTGTGTGCTTGGCAACTGTAGAGTAACTTCGAGGACTTATCATGAGGTAATAGTGTTTATTTACAATTGAATGAATAATAACTCTACTTTCTGCTTACAGATGATCTCATACATGAACGCATTTTTTATGTTTGTTATTAACCAGAAGAGCAACCCGGGCTTCGCCCCGGTCTCATAAGAAAATACAATCTCAAAGTTTCTAGAACATTCCATGGATATATCAATCATAGGAAGGTACAATCTAGAAGTTTCTCGAACATTCCATGGATATATCACTCATAGGAAGGTACTATATAGAAGTTTCTAGAACATTCCATGGATATATCAATCATAGGAAAGTACAATCTAGAAGTTTCTAGAACATTCCATGGATATATCAATCATAGGAAGGTACAATCTAGAAGTTTCTCGAACATTCCATGGATATATCACTCATAGGAAGGTACTATATAGAAGTTTCTAGAACATTCCATGGATATATCAATCATAGGAAAGTACAATCTAGAAGTTTCTAGAACATTCCATGGATATATCACTCATAGGAAGGTACTATATAGAAGTTTCTAGAACATTCCATGGATATATCAATCATAGGAAAGTACAATCTAGAAGTTTCTAGAACATTCCATGGATATATCACTCATAGGAAGGTACTATATAGAAGTTTCTAGAACATTCCATGGATATATCAATCATAGGAAGGTACAATCTCAAAGTTTCTAGAACATTCTATGGATATATCACTCATAGGAAGGTACCATCTCAAAGTTTCTAGAACATTCCATGGATAAATCACTCATAGGAAGGTACAATCTAGAATGTTCCGTGGTCGTATTCTGCAAATAAAGATAGTTTCTAGAAATTTCCAGAAATTTCTTGATCACAGACATCTGTCTTGCAGTTATAGCTTTGTTCTTACTCAGTGTTGTACGCCTGCCATAGCAACAATGTGTAAGAATCCTAAAAATCCAAATATCTAGAGATCCATTGGATATCATGATCTGGGACATAGCCTATGATCTGACGGAGGGTGAAAAGGATATTCTCTGAAAATTTCATCAATATCGGTCCAGTAGTATCCGAATCCATACGGAACAGACAGACAAACTTTCAATTTTATGTATATAGAAAATCAATATGGGTAAAGCATTGGTTGGTTTTGCCTTTCTAACCAAAAGAATGAATTGAAGATAGACTATTGAAAATGTTTTTGCAATTTAATCAAAAAGCCAAATAAATCGAGCATCAAATTGCCTCAATTTAAAGATAGGAATAAAACTGACGAATCAATTTGTCGACCTCAAATCTGTTTGTTTTTACAAGCGACTCAAATGTTACTAATTAAATAATTACGATTGTCTGAATAAAATTGACAACTTTTATTTATGACTGCAATTATTGAACAAATCAATATTCAATCAAACTTTTCAAACTCCGCCTTAATGTGGCTTTATTTGATTTGATAACATTTTAAATGTTCCAAATGGATCAAATAAGGTCGTTTCGTGTGTTTCTCAATACTAAAATGCCAAAAACACATACAAATGCTCAGACAATTCTGCTTGCAGTAATATCTAGCTATAATCCATTTTATTTTCATTACACAACATGACATAATATTACATTTAATGACGTCGCGCATTACGCAACAAACGAAGTTCAACAAGATAAGTGACCGCCACTGCAATGGTCAACAGATTGAGCAGTACACTGGCGAGTAGTGACAGTGAACCATACAGTGCACCAACAACCATTACCAGGGTCATGATAGCGTGAAGGGTTGTAAAGATGGCAACTAGTCCGTAGTGTTCACGCCAGGCTCCAATTAATCCAATCAGGTGGAGTAGCATTGAGATGGCTAGGGTAGTGATTAGGATTGTGAAGATACAGCGTTCGAGAGTTGCGCGTTTTTTGGTGGTGGAATCCGGATTTGGTTCGTGAGGGTGTGCGGGATTGTGTCCTCCAGAATGGCTTCCAAGGTATCCTTCATGGTGTCCTACATTGTGCCCTTGATGGTGTCCTGCATGATATCCTCCAACATTTCTTTCAGCGCTTACTTCAACTTTCAAGTCATCAATAACACCAGAGTTAACTTTATCTTTTGGAACTATGTTGGGCACTTCCTGTAAAATAATATCCACGAATTAATGAACCAATCAATGGATAAAGGCAAAAATGAATAGATGCAATAAATATCACGATACCATAAATCAATCAAATCAACTTACAACATGAATATCTTTAGAAGCTACTCGAATTGTGTCGCCTGGCCGTTGATGGTTATGTAGATGATGATGGTGATGGTGATGATGATAATGTTGCTGCTGTCTCAAAGGATAGTATCTATCCAACTCATAATTGATAATCAGCCCAGTCAGTGCACCGTAAACCATGGACACCAAAAGGGAAAGTGCACAGGCGGCCATCAACGCTTTACGTTTATTTTGATGATTCTTCAAAACCATTTTGATTTCTACTTCAAATAGATTAAACACAAAATCACTCGAAAGCCAAAATAAAATCAACTTAAAAGTATTCATTTTATTATTATGTGAAACAGTGTTACACAAAGTGATCATTAAATCTAGATGAACTTTTCATGAATTGGTCGATTAATCGACTAAATAAAAATGTCAATTGCTAATTGAAATAGTGAGTCGATTAATCGATTGATTGACATTTGACAATTATACGAGAGTTCGAGAAATTAAAACATACAAAGTTAACACTTTATTATAAAAATGTCATATTCAAGGCAAATTCAAAATAAATCCAAAATGGCGGAATTAAAGAGAATTTTATTGAATATTTATGATAAACTCTAGAACTAACACCTTTTGACACATAAAGGATTATTTAAAATAAGTGCAGACAAAAATTTGAACACAATAGTTGTGGATAAAAATCACTTTTATTATAATTTAGTTACTTTTTAGTTGTTTAGTATAATAAAAGAACAAGAAATAGATTGTCCAGAAGATAATAATAATAGGGAAAAACAATAGGATGGAGCAGCACATTAATGCACAGGGATTCACTGCCACTTTAACACATGACCTTTGTGATGTAATGGTTTCGGACTGCTCAGTTGAAGACATCTAATCGAAAGAAGTCTAACGATTAGGAGAAGTTGATTGGAGGTGGAGTTTTTCTAAGTCGAGGTGGACTTAGAAAAACGAGATGACACGTGATGTAAAAGTTCTAAGTTAGTAGCGTGATAGTTGAATTCGGAGGATGGTGAAATTTTCTAAGTCGAGCTGGACTTAGACTTTTCCTCAAACGAGGATCCTCCAAAACACAAGTTGGAACGGAAATAGTTTTCCAAAAACTAAGTCCGAACGGATGTAGAAATAATTCTAAATCCGGCGAAGCCAAAGGGCCAGTGACTTGTTCCAGCGGAAGTTCAGTCCTCGGAAGTGGAGTTGGCACTGGAAGTCGGAAGTTGGAGCAGATGTTCTTCAGTAGGCAGGTAGTTGGTTGGTGGTTGTTGTTCCAAAAGTGAAGTTGCATTAACTTGTCCGTTCTGCCCAAAAACAGCACCTTTTATACAGTTTGTAAACTGCTCTTCTTGATGGTCATCAGCTGGATCACTCCCCTGGATTCTAGGTGTTAATGAAAGGCGTAGGAGTTTCCGTTGGATAAAATACTCTCCAATATCACCATCAGTAGTGTTGTATCTACTACTCTTAGATTGTCTCCATTTACCGCATCTCTCGGTTATCTTCATTTGTTGACAAAGAGACGTCCTGGAATGGTAGTCCTCAAAACCAGTAGTGTCACATGTGCCGGTAGTCACCATAAGTTTGTGAATGGATCCTACAGATCTTACCACGAGCCACAGATAGCGAAGTGGTGTGGGATAACATCTTGAACTTGAGATTGTTGGGGAGTGGTCACACCCCTTCATTGTAGATGTTACAAAAGGTGCAGTACTGATGATCATTCTCACCGTATTACAATTTAGAGAAAAAATAAACTAGTCTATTTGTAAGTGGATTAGTGCTAATTAAAAGCTTTCCCGCTTAGTGGATTTCGAAAGAGAAACTAGTCAGATGAGATGAAGTAGTGACGAGTGGTTCCTCCAGTCGGCGCTAGTGAGTCAGAAAATTAAATAATAAACACTCAGTATGTTAACTTTTACTCACCAGGGGTCTCTATTAAGGCAAAAATTTTGTTGTTTATTATATATTTATTGAATATTTATATTAGATTCACAGACAAATGAATTAATCTCAAAGAGAACAATAATCAAAATAGATAAATCAAACTATAGATAACAAAAATTAATTTGGAAATACAAAAAAAATGATTAAGGAGAAAATACGGGCAAAAAAGATTTACATTTCAAAATGAGTTGATCATTTCTTGCCCACCAAAAATCGCATAGGACAATCAAAGTATTCTTTGCGTTCTCGGCTCGATCCAAAATCACATCGTCTACAAACATTCCCATGAACCTGATTATCGAGAATCTCCCAAGAATAGATACCATTTGGATGAATTTTGTCCAAACAACCGAGCTTGATTGCATCAAACAGGAGAGATGTGCCACCTTCCCGCTGGTCGGTAATCGAAAAGATGAACTTTCCTGTATGTCCCACAATGGTTTGAAATCGAGCTGGGAGTTGAGCCATGTCGACAAATTCAAGATGATACTGGTGGGTGGTTGTGTGTCCGTTAGGCTCAGAATGCACAAGTTGACCCACACAGAATTTGTTGACATTGGACCAGTTGATGGTGAATTGTGGAAGAAGACTGGAACCGCCAACCTGAGAGTGCTGATCGTTGTGATCCAGTTTGGTGATTACCAACTTGTCCACATCACAGATCACGATAAAATGTTGCAGTCCATAGTGGTGGGAGGTGGCTCGGTAGCCATGCGACATCGTGAAGGAATTGGTGAAAAGAAAAGTTCGCAACGAGACAAAATTCTTTGACAAAATATACTTCGTAATAAAAAGTTGAAGAGTCACAAGTTGAGTCTAACAAGCAAACTGTAAACGAGAACACACAATGAGAGAAAAAGAAGAGAAGCGTGACATTTTAAAACAATGCATCAGTACAAAAAACGTTTAGCTGTCAAAGTCACGCGTGAATCATAGATTGAAGACATTTAAACTTGAACTTCTGTGTCTGCTCATGTTGTCAGTAATAAGTCATCGATAACATTCCATTGATAAGTAAAAGATTTTTACAGGATAGAATTATCGATGCGTGCAAGTTTTAATTTAAAATAATAAAATTAGTAGCTGCTTGTGAGGAATTTTCCAATCCTTCTTGTTAATTTAGAACTTGTTTGAATCTTTTAGAATCCTCTGAACTTGGATCATTCGTGCCCAATTGGACCCTCAAAGTACCTCTTGAACCGAGCGGCGACGGCTCACCGAGTTCCGAAGTTGCAGAGGGGGATTCACTCGCCGACGTGATGGAGCAAAACCAACGTTTTCATAAATGAACACTTGTTCTTGATCGAGTTGACGAATGTGCTCGAGTATGTCCCGAGTTGAGGCACCATTCGCCTGTGCAAGCATCAGTGCCGTCTGAGCTTGCCTACGGCGAGTGTCGAGATCCCTCTTCATGAGCAAGTTGGCCACCACAAAGTCGCGTCGCTGATGATGGTCAGGTGGGTCGTCTGGATGATCAGGATCGATCCAATTGACATTGTCGAGCAATCGGGCGACATGCCTAAAGTGGAAGACACTGCCGGGGTCGGTTGGAGCATTGCGAAGGTCACGTTCCACCAGATTTGGCAACACCATCAAGCTTCTCATGAGGTAGTAACGGAATTGTGAGCAGTCACGGATGGGCGGTGAGATGACAGGTTCGAGCTTGCACAGGAAGAGGATGAGCAGTAGGATGGAGAACAGACAGCTGAACCGAATTGAAGCCATCGGGAGTGGTGAAGTAAAATGTCTTTGGAGTTTACGATCTAAACTGAAACTTGTAAAGTAAACAGACTTACCATTAATAATGAATCATTTTCTATTTTCTGTATAAATTTTTCGAATCGAATCTAACCAGAGAAAATAGAAATGTAAAATAAATTTGGAATTGATTTTGGAAAAAAAGAGAATTTTATTAAATATTCAAATTCTTTTTGTTTCAAATTTGAAACTCGTTGGGTTCTTCAAAAAACTTTGAACTTTGGATCACTTATGAACATCTGGTCCATTTACGTTACGCTTCTGAAGTTCTGAAGAATCTGAACCTAACGGCGCACAGAGTTCCGACGTGGTGCTGGAAGACGGCGATTGATTTCTCCTGCTTGTTCATTCTGCTCTTGAGCAAAACCAACACTTTGGTAAAAGCGAGCCTCGTCTTGGTCGATTTGTCGAATGTGTTCGAGTATGTACCCGCGGGTATGGGCGCCATCCACCTGGCCACGCAACAGTTCAGTTTGAAGTCGCCTACGTCGAGTGTCGAGATCCTTCTTCGTGAGCAAGTTGGCCACCACATAGTTGAGCGCCTGTTCATGCCGGTATTGTCCCTTACGCACGAGCAAGTCGACATAGCGATGTAACTTGTTGATGTGCTTCCAGTGGAAAATACCGTCGCGATCGGTTGGAGATGCGGCCAAGTGACGACTAACCTCACGTGGGCTCACAGCAAAGTCACGCAAGAGGAAGGCTTTGAAGCGGTTGTAGTCACCGGCGGGTGCGATTGCGGGTTCAAACTTGCACAGGAAAATAAATAGAAGGATGGAGAACAGACAGATGAAACGAATTGAAGCCATCAGGCGAAGGTTGTCTTGGAAGTAAATGGTCTTGATAGTACTGAAAGAGTAGTAAAATGTCAAAAACCACAAACAGCAAACAACAAAACCCAGATCGAATACAATTTACGAATTTACAAATGTTCAATAATAAAACATCGAAAATTCGGATTTCCAATCTAGTTTGCGAAAAAATCAAAATTTTATTGCACAAATTTATTTCGTCAATCATTCTAATCAAAATAATCTCAATCTATCAGTTTGTGAATAAAGACGAAACCTAGATGTATCATATATTAGCCGTTTTGTCTTTATTTTAAAACAATTTGTATATTTTCCTAAATAATTAAATAAGTAAATAAAGAAAAAAAATATAAAAACCTTACCTTGTTAGTAGTTTTTCTTTTTGAGATTAATTTGCAATTAACTTGGTAATTTACAGAAAATAAAATGACCAAAAATATATTTTAATGTTCATTACCACTTGCCATTAATTTTTGATATATTGAAATTCAAAATCAGTTTAATATGTTCTCGGCTAAAAATACATACACTCATTGGAGACCAATTTCCCATGATCATATCATATCGGGGGTCATTCACATATAAAGGCAAAATCCTGTCCATAATTATGGTTAACCAAAACAATAAAGTAAATCAGAAAACAACAAAATATATAGTAAATCTGACTTTATTTAAGATGATTAATATGAGAATATATTAAATGACATTTCTCAATCTACACAAATGATTCAAAGCATCACCTCCAGAAAGTCTTTCGGATCAGCGAGTTGAGCTTCTTTGTGCTGTTTCAAATGTCGACGAATGTGAGCAAGTGCGTTGTATCGATCAGTGCCTGCAAACTGGCATTGAGGCCATTTGCACTTGTAGGGCTTCAGACCCGAATGGATTTGTTGGTGTCGCTTTAGATTTGACCCATTACATGTTCGATACTGACAGCCTGGTTGGGTACAGTTGAATTTGGGTTTGAATAGCACAAAATCGGCAATAGGACGAGGCTGAGTTGACTCAATTCGTGCCTTCACAACAGATTGTCCATCATCTTCTTGCTCAATCTCAATCATTTCACCATTCTTGATGTAGTCTTCGTATTGAACGGTTTCGACGATCACGTGAGATGGTAGTTGGCCTGTTTCGGGAAAACAAATTAGTCAAGTTGAGTATTGAGTAGCAAATAAATCAAATTCAAATTACCCGTGTCTGCATCATCCTCCAAATTAGCCAAATTGTGTTTGTCTGATTGTTCATTCGAGCTTTCTTCATATTGATCATCACGTGATTGAGGTGCTGATGTGGTCGACATTGGTGACAAAGTCGACGAATTGTTTTCGGTTTCGGGTAAAGTTGTAACAGAAAATGAAAATTATACACAAAATCAGTTTGACGAGCACAAAGTGTGAATCAGCTGACCACCACAACAGTCATCATCAGCCTCACAGTGTTGAGTGTGCTGTTGTTGTTGTGCTGTCGACAGATCTGTTTGTCTGTTTGTCTGTTTGGCTGTTTCGCCTTTTGGCTTTGCAATTTCGTTTTCGAAACTTTTACCACGAAATTTAACTCTTTACTCTACCACTCACGATGTGTGTCCACATCAACTCCCTACCCGATGATTGTCTTCTTCCTATATTTGATCTCATTCCACTTTTGGATCTACTCCACCTCGATCAAGTCTGTCCAAGGTGGGCAAAGTTATTTCCGAGTGCCTGTGCTCGACGTCGGACTTTGGTCCTGATTGGAAGCGGACATCGAATGGATGAAATGTACTTTGAAATTCCCTTTAACCACAACTTTGATGTATCTTTTGATGATGGTCATCAACCATATTACCCACTTCCAGTGTCGGAACACGAATCTTCTTTGAGGTTGCCGAATATGGTTTCTTATCCTACAAACGTTGCGTTCGACGAATTTCTTCTAAATGATGACGAATCCGAAGGATTTCTGGAAATTCTTTACCAGAACGACTTTACAGAACTGGCTCGATTCCACCGCGCTCGTCTTTCTGGTCAGCAACTGGTCACTTACTTTACGGATCTATTTCCGAACGTGTCCACTTTTGTGGTGATTAATGCAGAATGTGATGAGAAAGATCTAAACTTGTTGATTGATCTTCTTTCATCATCCTGGACATTAAGAATCCTGAAACTATGGCTTTATTTTAAGCGTTTTACTCACAAATACCCAGAAGACAATCACCCTGTCCTCACTCTACTTCACCGCATCAATGAACAATCTTAACTACTAGAATTGACTCTCGACATTGGCGATCGTGGTTTCGGCAATATCACCATTCCACTTGAATCGTATTGCTTCATTACAAAACTCAAAGTGTTGAAGCTGCATCTTCGAAGTTATATTAAAGGTGATGCAAATTTGGAAATTGTGCACCAATTTGACAATCCAGGATTGTGTAATATTGGACTGGGAAATGATATAATTCCTTCTATGGAAGCTGTGTTGAGCCCTAAATTTGCATTCACCGCCAAAGTGAATCAATTCTATGGTCGTTGGGACTTTGATACTTTTGAGCAGTTTGGTGAATTTTGTTGGCGTTTTCCCAGTTTGATTACACTTCGAATGGTTTGGTCACCGAAGTGCACATTCACAAAGTTGGTCACCAATTTGTCTTTGCTCAGCCAATTGACTCATCTCAAGTTGTTCATTCTCTTTCAACAACATCGCTCTGAGAATGCATTCGCTTTGGTGGATGATCAAAAATCTCTACGACTGTCCCAGCTCAAGGTACTCGAATTGGACATCTTCGAACGTTCTCATCATCATCACTTTGAATCACTCTCTCCACTGATTTTTCCTTCTTTGGAGGTGATCATTTTGAGTGATTACACCCCGAGTGATTCATTTCCCACTTGTAAATTGTGCTGCAATCGTGCCAAGCAATTTTGTCTCGAAAGTTCCAACAAATGTCATCGACTTTTGATGCTCTCGTTGAAGAACAAGTTTGTTAACAACAACAATTCGATGATGGTACGACTTTATGCGAGACGTTGTTTTAATGGGCCATTCATTGATTGGACCAATTTATAATTGAGTCATTATTATCCTAGTAATAATCATAGTAATCCTATTATCCCTCATTATTGATTGTTTAAACACATGTACACACCTTACCTTAATAAATAAATCAATTCCAACAATGCAAACACTTTGTCTATGTTAAAGCTCACAAATGCAACTTTCGAGTCAAAGTTGTAATTTCTGCACTCGTGATATATCAGGAACTTGTGTGTACAATCTGTTGTTCTTTTGCAGGTGAGTTGATGATCTGACTCAATTGGATTGCGGTAATGTGGTCGACATGGTGAACGAGTAGTGAAAAATTATTCCTTTTGTGTAAAGTTGTGTATACGGAATCACTCGTGCACAAAACAGACGAGCACAAATGTGAACACTCTGGGATTCAGCTGACCACAAAGCAAACCAACAAAGCTCACCCATAGATAGCGACACCATGGTTGATTGATTTAATTTTCCTCGAATTTCTCGATGTTCCACACATTTTTTGAGCCAATTGTATCCGTTTGACATTGTAGGAACATTGTAAAAAATTTATTTAATTGATTGGAAAATTAGCTTGATATATTACAAGTGTTGACTCGAAAGTTGAGCATTTGAGCTTTATAATATAGACAAAGTGTTTCCATTGTTGGCATTGATTCATTTATAGAGGTAAAGTGTGTATAGTTGTGTATGTAGAAACGACTAAAGTGCACAGATCCTCGATCACAATGAGCAACTACACAAATCTGGCTATAATACAAACCCATAACGTAATCTGCCCCAGGATTTACAGTAAATTTTACTACTGAGAATTCGACTCCCCTCTTCTCTATTATAGCAATAAAATCTACACAATTCCATTTGTAAATTGTCGGAGATTGAGTAAATTTTGATTGTGTACAATCTGTAGATCGATGTTTGAGTGCTGGTTGGGACGGAATGGAAATGTAGGAGTAATGATGCAAATTGTAAAATGTTAATTTGTGTAAATTGCCAAAAAAAATTTCGGTAAAGGCAATGTCATTCAATTTGGCACTAATTCAACCCCAACTAACAAGAATTCACAAATTGGCACAATTCGTATTTTCCGTTTGCTTGCATTTTTGACAATTCAAAATATTGCTTTTCGTGGACAAGTGCGATGTTCTGCGTAACCCAATTAATGGTCAATTTTATAACATCGATCCAACTACATTTGCGCAACATAAAAACAGCAATCTCAGTTGGTCAAAGTTGAACCAATTTACATGTGATTGAATTGGGTGATATTAAGATTGCTTTGACTGAATATATTGCACAGCCGAGACCATATTAACAGAATTTTGCACAACCGATGGCTTTGTTGGTTTATCCATCAAAATCCGAGCTTTTAGTTTTGCCTCCATCACCAATTGTGGCAACACAATAAATATATTGCACAGCCGTGACCATATTAACAGAATTTTGCACAACCGATGGCTTTGTTGGTTTATCCGTCAAATTCCGAGCTTTTAGTCTTGCCTCCATCACCAATTGTGGCAACACAATAAATATATTGCACAGCCGTGACCATATTAACAGAATTTTGCACTGACGATTGCTTTGTTGGTTTATCCGTCAAATTCCGAGCTTTTAGTCTTGCCCACACCTCCAATTGTGACAACACAATAAATATATTGCACAGCCGAGACCATATTAACAGAATTTTGCACTGACGATTGCTTTGTTGGTTTATCCGTCAAATTCCGAGCTTTTAGTCTTGCCCACACCGCCAATTGTGTGCCCATAATAAATATATTGCACAGCCGAGACCATATTAACAGAATTTTGCACTGACGATTGCTTTGTTGGTTTATCCGTCAAATTCCGAGCTTTTAGTCTTGCCCACACCTCCAATTGTGACAACACAATAAATATATTGCACAGCCGAGACCATATTAACAGAATTTTGCACTGACGATGGCTTTGTTGGTTTATCCGTCAAATTCCGAGCTTTTAGTCTTGCCCACACCGCCAATTGTGTGCCCATAATAAATATATTGCACAGCCGAGACCATATTAACAGAATTTTGCACTGACGATTGCTTTGTTGGTTTATCCGTCAAATTCCGAGCTTTTAGTCTTGCCCACACCTCCAATTGTGGCAACACAATAAATATATTGCACAGCCGAGACCATATTAACAGAATTTTGCACTGACGATTGCTTTGTTGGTTTATCCGTCAAATTCCGAGCTTTTAGTCTTGCCTCCATCGCCAATTGTGACAACACAATAAATATATTGCACAGCCGAGACCAAATTAACAGAATTTTGCACTGACGATTGCTTTGTTGGTTTATCCGTCAAATTCCGAGCTTTTAGTCTTGCCTCCATCACCAATTGTGACAACACAATAAATATATTGCACAGCCGAGACCATATTAACAGAATTTTGCACTGACGATTGCTTTGTTGGTTTATCCGTCAAATTCCGAGCTTTTAGTCTTGCCCACACCTCCAATTGTGACAACACAATAAATATATTGCACAGCCGAGACCAAATTACCGCAAATTCTCAATTAACCGCCGCGGCGCTAGTCGGTTTTAGGCGAAGCTCGCTGCGGCGTTAATTCGAGAGCGGCGGTAACTGAAGTGCGGCGCTTATTTGTTTGGGCTAAAAATTATTTGACGGCGGATACATAATTTGGTCATTTTTGACTAAAAAGTAAGGCTTTTTATGCATCAAAATAGGTATTTTGTGTAGTAAAACTTTTTTCAAATAACCACTGCGGCGGTTACTGGAGTGCGGCGCTTATCAATTTCAAAACATACTCGCTGCGACGCTAATTTGAGAGCGGCGGTAATCGAGAGTGCGGCGGTAAATCGAGAATTTACGGTAACAGAATTTTGCACTGACGATTGCTTTGTTGGTTTATCCGTCAAATTCCGAGCTTTTAGTCTTGCCTCCATCACCAATTGTGACAACACAATAAATATATTGCACAGCCGAGACCATATTAACAGAATTTTGCACTGACGATTGCTTTGTTGGTTTATCCGTCAAATTCCGAGCTTTTAGTCTTGCCCACACCTCCAATTGTGACAACACAATAAATATATTGCACAGCCGAGACCATATTAACAGAATTTTGCACTGACGATTGCTTTGTTGGTTTATCCGTCAAATTCCGAGCTTTTAGTCTTGCCTCCATCACCAATTGTGACAACACAATAAATATATTGCACAGCCGAGACCATATTAACAGAATTTTGCACTGACGATTGCTTTGTTGGTTTATCCGTCAAATTCCGAGCTTTTAGTCTTGCCTCCACCGCCAATTGTGACAACACAATAAATATATTGCACAGCCGAGACCATATTAACAGAATTTTGCACTGACGATTGCTTTGTTGGTTTATCCGTCAAATTCCGAGCTTTTAGTCTTGCCTCCATCACCAATTGTGGCAACACAATAAATATATTGCACATCCGAGACCATATTAACAGAATTTTGCACAACCGATGGCTTTGTTGGTTTATCCGTCAAATTCCGAGCTTTTAGTCTTGCTCTCACCGCCAATTGTGACAACACAATAAATATATTGCACAGCCGAGACCAATTAAACAGAATTTTGCACTGACGATTGCTTTGTTGGTTTATCCGTCAAATTCCGAGCTTTTAGTCTTGCCCACACCTCCAATTGTGACAACACAATAAATATATTGCACAGCCGAGACCAAATTAACAGAATTTTGCACTGACGATTGCTTTGTTGGTTTATCCGTCAAATTCCGAGCTTTTAGTCTTGCCTCCATCACCAATTGTGACAACACAATAAATATATTGCACAGCCGAGACCATATTAACAGAATTTTGCACAGACAAGTGCTTTGTTGGTTTATCCGTCAAATTCCGAGCTTTTAGTCTTGCCTCCATCACCAATTGTGACAACACAATAAATATATTGCACAGCCGAGACCATATTAACAGAATTTTGCACTGACGATTGCTTTGTTGGTTTATCCGTCAAATTCCGAGCTTTTAGTCTTGCCTCCATCACCAATTGTGACAACACAATAAATATATTGCACAGCCGAGACCAAATTAACAGAATTTTGCACTGACGATTGCTTTGTTGGTTTATCCGTCAAATTCCGAGCTTTTAGTCTTGCCCACACCGCCAATTGTGTGCCCACAATAAATATATTGCACAGCCGAGACCATATTAACAGAATTTTGCACTGACGATTGCTTTGTTGGTTTATCCGTCAAATTCCGAGCTTTTAGTCTTGCCCACACCTCCAATTGTGACAACACAATAAATATATTGCACAGCCGAGACCATATTAACAGAATTTTGCACTGACGATTGCTTTGTTGGTTTATCCGTCAAATTCCGAGCTTTTAGTCTTGCCTCCATCGCCAATTGTGACAACACAATAAATATATTGCACAGCCGAGACCAAATTAACAGAATTTTGCACTGACGATTGCTTTGTTGGTTTATCCGTCAAATTCCGAGCTTTTAGTCTTGCCCACACCTCCAATTGTGACAACACAATAAATATATTGCACAGCCGAGACCATATTAACAGAATTTTGCACTGACGATTGCTTTGTTGGTTTATCCGTCAAATTCCGAGCTTTTAGTCTTGCCTCCATCACCAATTGTGACAACACAATAAATATATTGCACAGCCGAGACCATATTAACAGAATTTTGCACTGACGATTGCTTTGTTGGTTTATCCGTCAAATTCCGAGCTTTTAGTCTTGCCCACACCTCCAATTGTGACAACACAATAAATATATTGCACAGCCGAGACCATATTAACAGAATTTTGCACAGACAAGTGCTTTGTTGGTTTATCCGTCAAATTCCGAGCTTTTAGTCTTGCCTCCATCACCAATTGTGACAACACAATAAATATATTGCACAGCCGAGACCATATTAACAGAATTTTGCACTGACGATTGCTTTGTTGGTTTATCCGTCAAATTCCGAGCTTTTAGTCTTGCCTCCATCACCAATTGTGGCAACACAATAAATATATTGCACAGCCGAGACCATATTAACAGAATTTTGCACTGACGATTGCTTTGTTGGTTTATCCGTCAAATTCCGAGCTTTTAGTCTTGCCTCCATCACCAATTGTGACAACACAATAAATATATTGCACAGCCGAGACCATATTAACAGAATTTTGCACTGACGATTGCTTTGTTGGTTTATCCGTCAAATTCCGAGCTATTAGTCTTGCCTCCATCACCAATTGTGACAACACAATAAATATATTGCACAGCCGAGACCAATTAAACAGAATTTTGCACTGACGATTGCTTTGTTGGTTTATCCGTCAAATTCCGAGCTTTTAGTCTTGCCTCCATCTCCAATTGTGACAACACAATAAATATATTGCACAGCCGAGACCATATTAACAGAATTTTGCACTGACGATGGCTTTGTTGGTTTATCCGTCAAATTCCGAGCTTTTAGTCTTGCCTCCATCACCAATTGTGACAACACAATAAATATATTGCACAGCCGAGACCAAATTAACAGAATTTTGCACTGACGATTGCTTTGTTGGTTTATCCGTCAAATTCCGAGCTTTTAGTCTTGCCTCCATCACCAATTGTGACAACACAATAAATATATTGCACAGCCGAGACCAAATTAACAGAATTTTGCACTGACCATTGCTTTGTTGGTTTATCCGTCAAATTCCGAGCTATTAGTCTTGCCTCCATCACCAATTGTGACAACACAATAAATATATTGCACAGCCGAGACCATATTAACAGAATTTTGCACTGACGATTGCTTTGTTGGTTTATCCGTCAAATTCCGAGCTTTTAGTCTTGCCCACACCTCCAATTGTGACAACACAATAAATATATTGCACAGCCGAGACCAAATTAACAGAATTTTGCACTGACGATGGCTTTGTTGGTTTATCCGTCAAATTCCGAGCTTTTAGTCTTGCCTCCATCACCAATTGTGGCAACACAATAAATATATTGCACAGCCGAGACCATATTAACAGAATTTTGCACTGACGATTGCTTTGTTGGTTTATCCGTCAAATTCCGAGCTTTTAGTCTTGCCTCCATCACCAATTGTGGCAACACAATAAATATATTGCACAGCCGAGACCAAATTAACAGAATTTTGCACTGACGATTGCTTTGTTGGTTTATCCGTCAAATTCCGAGCTTTTAGTCTTGCCTCCATCACCAATTGTGGCAACACAATAAATATATTGCACAGCCGAGACCATATTAACAGAATTTTGCACAACCGATTGCTTTGTTGGTTTATCCGTCAAATTCCGAGCTTTTAGTCTTGCCTCCATCACCAATTGTGACAACACAATAAATATATTGCACAGCCGAGACCATATTAACAGAATTTTGCACAACCGATTGCTTTGTTGGTTTATCCGTCAAATTCCGAGCTTTTAGTCTTGCCCACACCTCCAATTGTGACAACACAATAAATATATTGCACAGCCGAGACCATATTAACAGAATTTTGCACTGACGATTGCTTTTAGTCTTGATCTCACCGCCAATTGTGCCCACAAAAACACCGCACCGTCCCTGCTCATAAAATCTAATTATGTAATCTGATTATCACTCACTTGACTGCACCTGTACACACTTTACCTTTATAAATAAATGAATACCAACAATTAAACACTGTGTCTATATTATCAAACTCAAATGCTCAACTTTCGAGTCAGCGCGCGAACTACCCTACTCGTGATATAAAGCCAATTTTCCTTTCGAAAACTATTTGCCACATTCGCCCTTACTTAGATGAGAAAATCTTTGAAAGATTATCTTTCATTCAGTTTTGCTTTGGCGACTATATCCACCTACACCGTTTCAAAATATTTACGAACACGTGTGCACACTATTTACACATGAGCAGCATTGTGTTTGTGTTTTGTGTTGCAGAGTGATTCAAACTGTGAACCTTGAAAATCCTCGCTTCCCTTGCTCCAGAATGTGTGTTCACATCGTTACCCTACCAGACGATTGTCTCCTGCCAATCTTTGACCAAATCCCACTGATGGATCTTTTTCGCCTCGATCGAGTATGTCCACGATGGGCCAAATTACTTCCGAGTGCCTGTGCTCGACGTCGAACTGTGGCCTTGGTTCTCGGTGGAAGACGAGTGGATCAAATGAATTTCAACATTCCCGTCCACGGTAGTCGACAATATTTTGATCTTCCAGTGCCCGAACTCGAAGCCAACTCAATTACGTTGCCATCTTTTCTTCCACCCAACACCTCATCTGGCCTGACAAAATCGTTCGAGGAATTTCTTATGGATGATGATGATGATGATGACGATTCAAAAGGATTTTTTGATAATCTTTATCGCGAATTTGATTTCACCGAAATGGCTCGTCTCAACAGTGCTCGACTCTCTGGCCAATTTGTCACCTATCTGACCGATCTATTCCCGAACGTGGACACTCTCGTTGTGATTCATCCCAATTGCTTAGAAGACGAATTGAACTCGTTGAATCCACTTCTTGATCGCTCATCTTCGTGGTCATTGCGAATCCTGAAACTGTGGTTTTCATTCATTTACACTGATTCCAAATACGCAGATCATCCTGACCAGCATCCTGTTCACACTCTACTGGAAAGCATCAACCAGCAGTCAGCACTACAGCAACTCACACTCGACATTAATGCAGTATTTCGTTTTGGAGATCGGACTATTAAAAATCGTTTTAATAACAATTCACATCTGCTCGCCTTGCCCGTAGAATCCTATGCTTTTATTGCGCAACTCAAAGTGGCCAAACTCTGCCTTGGACGGTATTATGATCCAGACGACTCAATTTGGGACGCTGTGCAGCAATTCGATAGTCCGAAATTGCGTAAAATTTGTTTTGGAAACCTACAGAAGCCCAACACCGAATTGGCACTCAATCCTAAGTTCACTGAATTCGCACCCAAAGTGCAGCAGCTTTATTATCCGTGGAGCTATTTCTCGTTTGATACGATTGAACAGTTTGGTGAATTTTGCTGGCGATTCGCCTCTTTGACTTGGCTCCATATGAAATGGTCATCGAACATCACCTTCACCCAATTGGTCACTAATTTGGCTTCCCTGGCAAAGTTGACTTGCCTCAAGTTGGAAATTGTCTTCGAGAACCATTCTCGGTATCCGTTTGCTTTGGTGGATCGATCCGTGGATCATCAGGTTGAAGGTGAAGAGCATCGAACAACAATTTCGTTGCCTCAAGTTAAGCAGCTCGAAATGTTCATCGAGAAGCGATCTCATCTCGACTTTGAATCACTGTCTCCATTTGTATTTCCCTCTGTCGAGGTGATTGTCTGCAAGGATTGGCTCGCCGCCGACTGTGTCTTGTGTGAATGGAAGGACCGTAAAGGAAAAGCCAACCGATGTCACCAAATGCTGATTGGCTCGTTGAAAAGCAAATTTACCCACTCATCGGTGCGGTTGTTTTCGGATAATTTTAATGGGTTCGATGGCTGGCCTGAGGACAATTGGCCTGGAATTACGCGATCGGCTAAATGTCCGGATTACCCAAGCGCGCAATGCGCATGCGCAACATAACTAATACTGTTGAAGGTGGACGATTTTGGGGACTAACTATAATTTATGAATGGAGTGCTTCAAGTGATTTTTTCGAATGCGTGTCTGAATATCCGGATTACCCAAGTCCACAATGCGCATGCGTTCGAATAACCGAAATTGAACCCAATTACGTCCACTAACATCCGAAGAAACCCAATTCTGTCCTCTAACATCCGAAGAAACCCAATTCTGTCCACTAACATCCGAAGAAACCCAATTTCGTCAACTAACATCCGAAGAAACCCAATTTCGTCAACTAACATCCGAAGAAACCCAATTTCGTCCACTAACATCCGATGAAACCTAATTTTGTCAACTAACATCCGAAGAAACCCAATTTCGTCCACTAACATCCGAAGAAACCCAATTTCGTCCACTAACATCCGATGAAACCCAATTCTGTCCACTAACATCCGAAGAAACCCAATTTCGTCAACTAACATCCGAAGAAACCCAATTTCGTCCACTAACATCCGATGAAACCTAATTTTGTCAACTAACATCCGAAGAAACCCAATTTCGTCCACTAACATCCGATGAAACCCAAATTCGTCCGCCAAATAACACTGTACATTTCAGTGGCGCATGCGCATTGCGCACTGGGG
Source organism: Rhizoglyphus robini (assembly GCA_023373905.1). Lineage (NCBI taxonomy): Eukaryota > Metazoa > Arthropoda > Arachnida > Sarcoptiformes > Acaridae > Rhizoglyphus > Rhizoglyphus robini. The sequence continues at coordinate 586,278 of JAKIJQ010000051.1, read as the reverse complement.
TAATCCGGACATTCAGCCGCACCGGGAATTACTGGTGGCGATAATGTCGCTGTGTGATCGGCCGATAATGATGATGATCAATCAAAGGAAGGATGAGTAGTGATGCCTTTGTAGATGGAAAATGAGATGTTTCTTTTTTTTCTATATGCACTTTTAAACAAAAATAAAACTACATGGCGCACTTGTATTGTCACTTATATTCTATGTTCATTTATATTGTTGGAGCGTGAGTGAAGTTTGGTTGCGTTGTTAGGGACGGATAGAAATGTACGAATCATTAATCTTAATATTCGTTTTTTCTTCTTTTTCCAATAATTTTCGGACACAATCAGTTGAGTAAATTGCCATGTTACTAAGAAAACATGCAAATTTAGTTACGATTCATGCAATTGTCGAAAATGCTTGTTCACTTGTTATCGACGTCAGATTTGACGATTTCTTCATTATATTTCTTCTCGATAAGCAATCTTCCTTTTGATAATATTTCAAGCCCGGTATACCGTCTATCGGCTTGTCTGAAATCAAAATATTGCTTAGTTAATATTGTTTTCAAATTCCCTTGAACAATCGGCGAGCTATAGCTTCAATCATATGATAGCTGGGTCTGACGGTTTATCAATGTGATAATCAAAATGTTCTTTTTTGTCTTCATGAGAAAAATGGCGTCATCTGAGAGCAATGTTCTTCTTTCGGTAAACTCTTTCAAAAAATGGATAGAAATGTACGAGTGCAAATTGCAAAATGTGACATTGTGTTAATTGCATAAGAAAAAATTCGCAAAAACCAATGTCATTCAATTTGTTTCTAATCCAACATGTCCCATCTCCCCAAAATAGAAGAATTCACAAATTGTTCGTTGAATTATATCTCCCAATTGTTCATTGTTGGATAATTAAGTGTAAATTGGGATTGAAGTAGTAGTTATCCAAGTCGGAGATTTTTGGAAGATTTCTCAACAAATCTCATTATGTAATCCTATATTATCACTCATACTTGATTGCATGCATTGCACCTGTGCACACTTTACTTTTATAAATGAATCAATGCCAACAATGCAACCACTTTGTCTATATCATAAAGCTCAAATGCAACCTTCGAATCAATTCCGTATTCAGTGGATTTTCTGCTTACACAGATGTGTTCTCAGATAAACGGCATAATTTTACAATTGTGAATTTATACCATTGGTTGTTTATTCGTTACAATTCTGTCCCTTTGGGATTTCGAACTGTTCGGACGCGTTTATGGCAAATATTAAAGTGGTGAAACTTTTTCTCGGAGGATTTGCCCGAAGTATTGCGATTTGGAACATTGTGAACCGATTCGATTGTGCAGAATTGTGCCAAATTAGTCTTGGAATACATTGGCAACCTCAAGAGAACTTGTTGAATGAGGCTCTCAAGCCCAAATTCGCATTCACCACCAAAGTTCGCCAACTTTATTGGGGATGGAACTTTGAGACTGTTGGCTAGTTTGATGATTTGTGCCGAAGATTTGCCTCGTTGACTTCACTTCGCCTAGACACCGAACATCACCTTTGTCCAGTTGATCGTCAATTTGGCTTCGCTCCCACAGCTGACTCATCTCAAGTTATTCATCGTCTTTGAACGACATCTTGCGAATGCATTTGAACTGGTGGACGATGTCGCTGGCCTCGAACCTCGAGCATTGTCGCTACCTCAAGTAAAGATACTCGAATTGGTAATTCGGGCACGATCTCACCAGGACTTTGAGTCACTTGGCCAAGGCGTGTTTCCTTTGGTGGAGGTGATCATACTCGATCATATTTTCGCGGGAAGCAGATGTAACATCTGTCAACTCAACCATCCACCGCTTGACCACCAAATTGCAAATGAATGTCACCGACTGTTGATTTTCTCGTTGAAGACCAAATTTAACCGTTCGGTTAGACTTTATGCAAAATATGAAGAAGTTGCTTTTGTCGATTGGACCAATCACGTGACCGCCGAACAAGACGATCAATCAGATGAATTCTGAAGAGTTTGTCTTTGCTTCCGAGAGAGATATCATATTTTTGGTGTCCAAAGTTTGATCTATATTTTCGATTGTTCAATATATACAAATAAACATTAACATCTGATTTCTGATTGTGTAGTACTGAAGTTCAAGTTCAAGTATGACGTTATCAGTACGCTTTTCGTTGAGTAATGGTCCGTGACTGCCACGCAATTATGTGTTTCTGTTATTATTTGTTCACTATCAACTTTCCACTATTCGAGGTACTCTTTCTCTCTTCGCTACAACATATCGTGAATATCCACTCTGCACCATGTTGTGCGATTACGCCTACCGTGCCACCTCCGACTACAATGGTCTAAAAAATTTTACCCTAAACTGTGATCCAGAGAAGATGGTCATCACTCAGCTGGGCAACAGCCTTCCTGGCTATCCCATTCTACTGTCACTAATCAGCATCCACTGGTACAATGTTAGCAAATTCACTGTGGATCACCTGATTCGTGGTGCCAACTATTCAGCTGTCGCACTGCGCACCACTCGCAAGTATCAATTTGAGTTTGTCAACATGGCTGCCCTCCCAGATGCATTTTGTGTACTTTTGGGACCGTCACAAAAGTTTAGCTTCTCAATCACCGACCAGCGGCAGGGCGCCTCTCTTCTGTTGGATGCACTCGATCTGGGCTGCTTGGACAGAATGAATCGATATGGCCACTTTTATTGGGAGATTCTCGACAATCCGATACAAGCAAACGCTGGTAGGCCAGACTGTGTCATTGAAATGCACCGAGGAGTTCCACGCTCACACCAATCTCTCATGGATTACATTGCTTGGGGTATGAGATTTTCCGGCTGGTAACAAATGATCAACTCTTTCGCATTCTTTTTTGAAATGTTATCTTTTTGTTTGCATTTTCCCTTTAATCTTTGTTTTCTTATCTACAAATTTATTTTGGTTTTGTTATCTAAAGTTTGATTTTTTTATCCTTTGTTTACTGTTTCCAATATATACAAATAAAATATAACAACAATCGTATTTGATCTCTTATCTCACTCTTGAACGACAAACTCAAATCAAACCTAAAAACCAGATTAGCACCAATGAGATTGTGTTCCTGTACGTCATCTTTGAAATGTTTGAACGTGTGCTGTATTGGTTGGTTGACTTTATAATTGCATTACTTTTGATAACTTTGTATATGAAGGCAAAACTAAACCTACAGTTGACCATCACTGTCTTATCAAACTAACAAGTCATCATATGTCATATGAGTGTGAGTTTCTTGATAAGACTTGTACACGGTATAGTTGATGAGATGAGAGAAAGTACGAGCGTACATGCGATTCATCACTTATCAATGATAAGTTACCGATGACTTAGTACTGACAATTTATACTGCAGCATTGCTACTATAAAATTACTCGCTCCTCTTCATCTTTCTCTCATTGTGTTTCTGTCATTCGTATACAGATTGGTTGTTATTACACTCAACTTGTCACTCCTCAACTTTTCTTGAAGTTTATTTTCTCGAAGAGCTGTCTGTCTCGTCGTGAACTTGTTTCCCTCTTCTCTTCACTACCACCGTCGTGAAACCTCCTCCCCCACCATGTCTTACGGTTACGCCTACCATGCCACCACTTCCCACCGTGGACTGCCCAACATAATCGTCAACTGTGATGCGGACAAGTTGGTCATCACCAATGCTAATGTCAAGCCATACTTGACTACCCTCAATGGCGATCCCACTCTACCACAATTTCCCATCTACTGGTCGAATGTGAGCAAATTCTCGGTGGATCACCTGATTCGTGGCTCAAACTACTCAGCTTGTACTCCCACCACTCGAATGTATCACTTTGAGTTCTTCAAAATGGCTGCACTGCCAGTTCCATTTCAGGAACTTTTAGGACCTTCACGAAAGTTTAGTTTCTCAATTACCGATCAACGAAATGGCGCCTCTCTCCTGTGTGACGCAATCGATCTGGGCTGTTTGAGCAGAATGAGCCATAGTGGTGACTATCTTTGGGAGTTTGTCGACAATCCGACGAAGGCGAACGTTGGCAGACTGTGCGCCATTGGATGGGGCCGAGAAGCTGTACGCCTGCAACAATCGCTCCACCAATACTTTGATCGCTCTGTCCGATTTTCGGCTGCTAAGAAATGATCAACACTTTCGTGCTCTTTTTGAAATGTAATCTTTTTTGTTCATATTTTCGTTTAATCGTTTTCAAATCTCTAAATTTATTTTTGTTTTGTAAAGTTTGATCTCGTATCTTTTGTTTATCACCCACTATTCACAAATAAACATCAACAATCTGATTTGATGTCTCTTATCTCACTTTTGAACGATATATCAGAACTAATGAGTTTTGAATCTGTACGTCATTCATGAAATGCTTGGACGCTTGTCGTTTGTTCTGAATTGCTTCATATAGATGCGTACTTTGAAATTTGACTTTTTAACTTTGAAACATGATAAAATGGCCCTCTTGAGTCAATAGTCAAAGCTGGCGATTTGATCGAGTTGAACTCAGATTATTTGAACTATTATACATCTCGTATATATATACCGTATTTTCCGTCAGATAAGTCGCACCATTTAGACAAGATTTTTCATGACTGCGACTTATACGAAGGTGCGACTAATACGTCGCATGGGTTAGTGTTCACCAGAGAGAGTCACTTTGTAAAATACATCATGAAAGAGAGATAAAAATGAGAATTTTGGCGAATGTATTGATGTTTTCACGATTGAATAACTTGAAATATTGTTAATCTTACGATTTTAATGTGTTTTAGTGGCTTTTAGACCATAAAATCTCAAATTCAAAACATTCATATTTTACAGAAAAATGCCCTGCGACTAATGCCCCGGTGCGACTTATCTGTCGTTGGGAAGGTTTTCAAAATAAGGCAAAAGCGACTTATACACAGGTGCGACTTGTAGCCCGGAAAATACGGTAGTTCAGGTTTGTCTGGCGTGGTGACAAATTTCCACTCTGACGACGAGCAAGTACACGTTTGCACATGCGTTCTTTGTCACTTATCAATGATAAGTGATCGATGACTTTGAACAAACAACAAGTGCAGTACTGAAGTTCAAGTTCAAGTGAGACGTTATTAGTACGATTTGACTCACGTGACCACGACAGCCGCACGCCGTTTTGTCCTGCAGCATTGCTATAAAACGTCTCACTCATCTTCCTCATCTCTCATTGCGCTTTTGTCCTTCGTTCGGTTTGGCTGTTCACTCTCAACTTGCGACTCTTCAGCTTTTTACGAAGTACTTTCTCGAAGAATTTGTCTGGTGGCTAACCCCTCTCTCTTCACTTCCACCGTCGTGAAACCTTCTCTTCATCATGTCGTATGGTTACGCTTACCGAGCCACCAGTACCCACCGTGGACTGTCGAGCATTATCGTCAACTGCGATGCGGACAAGTTGGTCATCACCAGTAGTGGCAACCCGTACGTGAGTCTCCCTGGCGACTCCGCTCTACCGCAATGTTCCATCTACTGGTCGAATGTGAGCAAATTTTCGGTGGATCACCTGATTCGTGGCGCTAACTACTCAGCTGGTGCTGCAACCACTCGAATGTACCACTTTGAGTTCGTCAACTTTGCTGCTCTTCCAGTGCCATTTCAAATGCTGCTGGGACCATCACGAAAGTTGAGCTTTTCGATTACCGATCAACGAAGTGGCACCTCTCTCCTGCTTGACGCAATCAAGCTTGGCTGTTTGGACCGAATGAACCAAAATGGCGACTATCTTTGGGAGATTCTCGATGATCCGGCACAGGCGAACGCTGGTGGACCACGTGCCATTGGATATGGCCGAGAAGGTGCACGCCTGCAACAATCGCTCCAGCAATACTTTGATCGCCCTGTGCGCTTTTCGGCTGCTAAGAAATGATCATCTCTTTTACCCTCTTTTTGAGATGTAATCTTTTTTGTTTGTATTTTCCCTTAATCTTTATTTTTCTTATCTCCAAATTTATTTTTGTTTTGTAAAGTTTGATCTATCTATTTTGTTTATGGTGTGTCGAGTTTTCGGCTTGTAATTATGATCAACTCCGATAAGTTTGGCTCTTTTTGAGATGTAATCTTTTTCGGTTCGTATTTTCCCTTAATCTTTTTCTTATATTCAAATTTATTTTTGTTTTGTTATCCAAAGTTTGATTTATATCTTTGGTTTATTGTTCAATACTTATTCAAATAAACATTAACAATCTGATTTGATCTTTTATCTCTTTCACTTGAACGACAATCTCAAACTCAAACCTACAATCCAGATAAAGATGGAATTGTGTTCCTGTATCTGCATGCGCCATTTTGGATCGTCTGATTTGTTCGTAAACTTTATAGATGCATATAACTTTTGGATGTGACCATATGAATGAACAATACAAAACTAAACTTAAATAGTTGATCATTACACCGTCTTATCAAACTAAGTTGATGAGACGAGAGAGTGAACATGCGCGCTTCATCACTTATCAATGATAAGTTTTCGATGACTTAGTACTGACTGATTGCGCACTACTGAAGTTCAAGTTCAAGTGCAACCTTATTGATATTACGCTAATTAGTCACGCGCCGTGACAGTCACACGCTTTTTGTACTGTAGCATTCCAATAAAACGCCTCACTTTTCGTCTTCATCTCTCATTGTTTCTGTCCTTCTGCACAGTTTGCTTGTTCACTCTCAACTTGCCACACTTTTCTTGAAGTACTTTCTCGACGAAAAGTTTCCTGTCGTGAACGTTGTCTCTTCTCTACCGCCATCCTTCAATCCTTCTCTCCACCATGTCGAACTGTAAAGCCTACGCAGCCACCACTGACCACCTTGGAATGCGTGAAATTATCGTGAACTGTGATGCTTACCAGCTGGCCATCACCAATTTGGACCCCTCTTTCTCGTCTATCTATTCCTATCTTGATAAGATTTTACTTATAGGAATTATTGACTTAGGATATAATACAAAGAGTATGGAAATATAATACAGCAAGGGATAGGAAAGGTTAAGATAAAGTCTCGGTAGCAACACGCAGAGGGTACCAGCGCAAGGTGGTAAGGCAAAGGGTAAAGTACAATAGGACCTACAAGGAGAACAGAAGGCAAGTTAGATCGAGCACGAAGGCACACAACTTCCTGAGAACTTACTAGGGCACAGTAAGCCTCCAACTGAACTAACGAGGCATTGGTTGACGTCGACTTATATAGCCAAGAGAGAGTGAACACCAGGGCGACACCACCATACGATGACTAAGCACAAAGCAGTCACCAGACACGAGGTTAGTCGGACCGTCATCACCAAGCCATGAGTAGACCGATGAGTACAATCGATCGTCATAGTCATCATTGACACTGACCAGACAGTGTGAGTCAATGCTAACTTTCATCACTCCTCCGCGAGAGATTGTACGAAATCTTCCAGAGGTGAACATCAGGGTAGCCAAATCGGGATCCGGAGCCTTGGGTTCGAAATCAGCAGCAAAGCGCAGCTCCATTCGATCGGGCAATCTTCCAGATTCAGCAATCGCATCCGTTAGGATATGTTCGAGATCCAAATCAAGAACCAGCGTAACTTCAGTACGACCAACATCGAACAGTCGGTGTACAGTAGATCGGTCAGGCGGAACACGATCTTCACTTCGCGGATAATCCAATATCGCGTCATTAGCAGAATAGGTTTCAGGGAACCAAACAGTCGGTGAACCAGACGAGGTTACCATAAACATGCAGTGCAATGCATCGAAGCAAGAAACAGATGACACACCAATCGAGGCATCGATGTAGTTGAGAGAACGCATCACTTTCTTGTTCACGTTAAACAGCGCAGATTGATCATTCAATGTCGCATCCAAACGAGTTGACGACATGCAAACAGGAAAATCCAATTTTACTTCAATCATCGCTTCAGTAGATAAATTATGAGTCAACTCCTCCGTAATGCAAACTTGGTCAGAATCCTTGACCATCATAGGATTGAGCCAATCCACCATATTGCTTGAGGTTGATTCATATCCGTTGATAGTAGACAAATAACCATCAAATATTTGATTAAATTCGTAAGCAGAATCGATAATCAAATTCGAATCTTGAATAGATGACAGACAAAACTTGTTGTTCATCTCATCGACCAGTGCGACAGTAGAAATCAGTACTCCATGGTTACCAAAACCATTTTGAACATCGTCGAGATCGGGAGGTACTTTCGGAATGTCGGGCACAAGATTACACGTTTCGGGTTTGTCAAATTCACAGTGTTCAGGTTCAACAGGAACACAAACAGAATCAGATAGAATTACAAGTTGAGATTCAACTTTTTCCTTACAGACAGGACTAGATTCAGTTTCGGTAGTTGACAAAAGTTCATTGTTCGGACCATTGAGGACTTCCGAAGCATTCATCAGGAACTCAGAATTTGCAGATTCAATTCCAAACAGGCAATTCTTGAATTGTTCAGGTGATTCATGATCAGCACGTTGTACAAAACATTGATCATCTTCAGGACGTTCCACCAAATTCAAGTTGGCTTCGACAGGTTCAGTACACTCGGGTTCAACCACGCAAAGATTAGCTTCACTTCCACATAATGTCAGACATGTTTCAGTAGACAAAATAGATGAGGAGGGAATTACTTGAGATACAAATTTCTCAGTAGAAGTAGAATCAGAATCCGCTAGAACAGGCCCGTCCACTTGAGGTTCAACTTCCTCTTCAGATTCGGCACTCGTCGAAGACTCCTCCGTAATTGAAACATTTCTTGAAGCTTCAACAATCGGTTGACCAGTACTGTGAAAAGGTAACATTGTGACTGGGTACTCACAGTTCACATTGACAAAGTTCACCAGAAAGTCATTGACAATAGACTTTTGGTCTTCGGGAATTTCAGGAATAAATCCATCAGCGGTTTGATGTTTCTTAGATCCACGCTTGTGACGATTACGCTTGCCACTGAACGTCTTGCTTTCAGTTGCTTGAACTTTCATCGCCTTAGGTTTCTTACAGGTGATAACTTCACTTCGAACCTTGTCAGTTGCAGATGAAACGTTCCGAATCAGCATCGTTCTCGGCTTGTCACACTTGGATTGCTTCACATCAGGCTTCAAATCGTTGTCAGGCAAATAGACAATTTTGAATTCAGTAACATAAGTGTTGGCTTCCATCAGGTGGGCAATACAGACAATCGTGTCTTCGTATTCAACACGGCAAACACTTGAGTTAATCACAACGTACTCATTCTCTTCTTTACCAAAGTTGGCCAACGAGAAGTAGTTGTGTTCGAGTTCGGGTACGAGATAAGCTAGGAAACAAAAGCAGGAACCATCATCCACCTTTATGCAAACAGTTCCACAAGTCTTCGTGTAGAGGATAGCATCGCTCTTCTTACAGACACTTGAAACAGCATACGTGGGTACTTCGTGAATGTCGGTCAGCAAATTAACATCGTTCACGAAATGATCGGTCGCTCCGTTGTCCAAAACAAAAGTAGCTTTCTTCACTTGTTGACGTTTATGTCGATCAACAACACAGTTCGCGATAGTTGTCACTTGAATAGTTTCCGTGCCAATCGGTAATTCAGATCTCTGAATCGATCCAATCGTTCCCTTACGTCTAAACTTCGTGTCGGGACGAGAGTCATTCGAGTTAGTCGACTTACTTGGAGCATTCTCAGCGATGTCTTCGCTTTTCTTCTTCTCCGGACAGTTCGACCGATAATGACCTTCTTCATGGCAGTTGAAACACTTCACTTTGAGATCGCGTCGTGACTTGACTTGATTAATCTCATTGACAGTAATCGGACTAGTAGGGCTCATCGAAGCACCTAATCGTAGAATCATATTCTTCAATGTCGCTAGACTTGGCTTAACACCACCAGTAGACAGGACTTCGAGGTTCATCAAAATAGACGCAAACTTGTCGGTCATTGTAGCAACGGCAAATATGTTGTACTTCTCATCATCCGACACAGTCGTCTTCAAACCAAGTAGATCCACTTCCACTTCTAGCTTCTGCATGATCTCTTCAGTACGTGAAGGATCGGTAAACTTGAGTTCTGCAATCCGAAGTCGAATCCTTTGAGCTTCCAACAAGTCTGGCTTCTCGAAACGATCTTTCAGTTTCGTGTACATCGCGTACGCAGACGTCATACCCAAAATCGAGCTTCTGATGTTCTCATCATCAATGTTCATGTTGATGTAGAGCCTTGCAACTCCGTTAAGTTTCTTCTCGTCCGCTTTACCAGCTTCCAAATCCTTCTCGATAGCATCTTCAGCACCAGCAATAGCAAGTATGTCCGCAAGTTGAGTCTTCCAAAGAGACCAGTTCTTCTTAGTCAACTTGACCATCGTAATACCAGGCAGAGAGAACGCCATCGTAGACATAGTTGGTTAGCAAAACGGGACAACACCACTAGACGCAAACAAAGGCAGACTAGGGCAATAGAGTCAGCACCACCAGGCACAGGCAAACGTGACTCGGGCACTTGAGGGTTCTTGTCGTTGAGACAATCGTTGTTGACACAGTTCCACTTGACACAGCTTCTGCTCCGGTACAAGGTGATGAAACACTTCACTTCGGTACCAGCAGGATCGTCAGTCTCGTTCTTGACCTCTTCTTCAGTAGTCACTTCACCAAACAGTCCAGGAAAGTCGTCTTGATCGTCAGCCACAGGGAGAAACCGTACTTGATGAGGATCAGCAAACGAACTTCACCAACCAGGTTTGGTCACAGTCGAATCACAGAAGGCGGGCAGTAGTAACAGCAGGACGATCACAACAATCACTGGCAAATAGGACAGTTGTGTACACACCGCACTCGCTCACAAGCCTTCACAGATAGACAGACAGACAGACTCCGCACAAGGCAGATAAGACAGGACAGGACAGGTGACAATAGACTAGACAGTCAGGTCACTAGAGAAAGTGGAAATAGTCAACCTATTTCAAATACAAACAGACATAAGTATCTTATGATCTGATGAACAGATCAATAAGTCTCATAATCTGATCTGTTCATCAGATCATAAGATACTTATTTCTGTTTGTATTTGAAATAGGTTGACGATTTCCACTTTCTCAGTAACCTGACTGTCTAGTCTATTGTCACCTGTCCTGTCCTGTCTTATGTCTCAATCTGGAGATTCTCGAAGAGGATTCCGTTGATTCGGTGGAATGTTCTATATCGAACGTTTTCAATGGTCCCAAGGTGACTGTTGGCAGAATTGTGCGCGCATCTGGATCAAGCCGAGATCGCCGTCACACGCAACAATCGATCCAGAGCAACGCTGCCTATGGTGTCAAATTTTATGCTGGTAATCATGGTGATCAACTCCGATAAGTTTTGGTACTTTTTTGAGATGTAATCTTTTTTGTTTGTATTTTTCCTTTATCTTTATTTTTTATCTCCAAATTTATTTGTTTTGTAAAGTTTGATCGAAGTAAAGATTTTGTTCCCGAATCTGTACATCATTTTTAAATGGTTGCATGTGTGCTGTATTGATTTGTTGGCTTTATAAGTTTTTGCTTTACTTTGATAACTTTGTTTATGAAGGCAAAACTAAACCTACAGTTGATCATTACCGTCTTATTAAACTATATAAGTCATGTCGTATGCGTGTGAGTTGCTTGATAAGGCAAATACACTATATTGATAAAAATGAGAGAAAGCACGTATTTCGCTTCATCACTTATCAATGATAACGTTTCGATGACTTTGTACGATCAACATGCGATCACAAAAGTTAAGTTCAAGTGTGACGTTATTAGTACGCATAAACGTCCCTCTCGTACGAATGCTAAATTACAAATGACAAAATCAATTTAGGGGTGTTTTACTTGAAGGCAACACATGATTTCACTCTTTGTGATTTCACAGTATATTACTTTACTGTGCGTATATTGTAGTCATGTAATTAAAAAACATTCCAATTACTCCAATTAAATTGGAAGACAATGTTTTTTAAACAAATGTGCAACTTTAATGTGAAAGAGGCTTCTAAACTGATACCACCTAAACACTACAGTGAATTCGTGGATGACATCTACGATTTGGTGCACAATAAAGTGCACGCATGCGCACTAATCTCTCAATATTTTTTGTTCGCACTTTCCCTTAATATTATTATCATCTTCAAATTCATTTTTGTTTTGTCATCATAATTAAAGTTTGATATATCTTTTGATTATTGTTCAATATATACAAATTCACAATAAACATTCACTATCTGATTTGATCTCATATTTCACTCTTGACAATTGACAAACTCAAACTTAAAATCTAGATCAGATCTAAATGTGTTTCATTATAAATTATAACTGTACGCCATTTTGGATTGTTTGTACGTACTGCATTGTATGATTGACTTTATGCATTACTTTTGATAACTTTGTATATGAAGCCAAAACTAAACCAACAGTTGAACCCATTACGTCTTATCAAACTATAAGTCATTTATACGAGTCGTATGCGTATGAGTTGCTTGATAAGACTCATACACACTGTTTAGTTGATAAAACTGAGATGAGAGGAAGCACGCATGCGCTTCATCACTTATCATTGATAAGTTATCGTTGACTTTATACTAACAACGTGTACTGAGGCTCAAGTGTGACATTATTAGTATACGCTTTCCGTGACTCATTTGGCGGTAACAATCTATACGGCAGCATTGCTATGAAAAGTCTCGTTTTTTCTATCTCTCTCATTTCGCTCCTGTTTTTCATACAATTTGGTTGTTATTACACTCAACTTGCGACTCTTCAACTTTTTATTACGAAGTACTTTCTCGAAGAATTGTCTTTGTCGTGAACTTTGTCTCTTCTCTACTATCAATCCCCCTGCACCATGTCGTACGCTTACCGAGCCACCTCCGACTACTATGGACTGCATCATTTTATCGTGAACTGTGATGCTGACAAGTTGGTCATCACCAAAGATGAAGATCATCACAACCCACCTGGCATTCTCAGTCTACCATCGTTTGTCATCAACTGGTCGAATGTGAGCAAAATCTCTGTGGATCAGCTGATTCGTGGTGGTAACTACTCAGCTGGTGATTCCACCACTCGCAAGTATCACTTTGAGTTTGTCAACATGGCCGAACTGCCAGTTGCATTTCGCATACTTTTGGGACTCGCCCGAAAGTTCACCTTCTCAATCACCGACCAGCGACAGGGCGCCTCTCTACTGTTTGACTCAATCGATCTGGGCTGTTTGGGCAAAATGAGCCAAGGTGACTTTCGCTGGGAGATTTTCGATAATCAAGCGAACGTTGGTAATAGAGCCATTGATGGTGGCTCAAACAAAGATGGCCTACGCATGCGTAATTCGTTCCTGGACAACATTGCTTGTCGTTTATTGATTCAAAATCCGGATTCGTTCCCTCAGAAAATTAGCTCTTCTGGTGAACCGTATGTAACTTTGGTTTTTAAGTAGGGATCTTTTTATTGTTCACATTTAATCTTTTTCCTATATTTAAATTTATTTTTGTTATCTAAAGTTTGATCTATGTATTTTGATTATTGTTCAATGAAATGATCAATTCCGATAATTTTGGCTACTTTTTGAGATGTAATCTTTTTTTGTTCGCATTTTTCTTCATTAATCTTATCTCCAATTTTTCTAATGTTTGATCTATAAAGTTTTGATTATGGTTTACAATATATATTCAAATAAACATTACAAACATTATGACAATTTGATTTGATTTTTTATCTCACTCATGAACAACAAACTTAAACTTACTATCCAGATCAGTATAAATTAGCTTGGGTCCTGTATCTTTACGTAATTTTGGATTGTTTGGTAAACTTTATGTATGAAGATCATTTTTGATTTGACCCTATAAAGACAAACAGAACTAAACCTACAGTTGAACCCATTACACCGTCTTATCAAACTATATAAGTCATGTAAATGTCGTATGCGTTTCTTGATAAGGCTCATACACACTATATATAGTTGATAAAACTGAAATGAGAGAAAGCACGCATGCGCTTCATCACTTATCAATGATAAGTTATCGATGACTTTATACTAACAACGTGAATGAATGATAGTTGAAATAACTGATGATCAGTGATGAGATAGTACGCTTTTAGTGAGTCGTTTGAGTATACTGCAAACATTGCTATAAAACCTCTCGCTTCTCTTCTTCTCTCACCGTGTTTCTGTCCTTTGCACAGTTTGGTTATCAACTTGCCACTCTTCAACTTTTTCTTGAAGTACTTTTCTCGAAGTATTTTCGCACCGTGAACTTGTCTCTTCTCTCTACCACCGTCGTGAATCTCTCCCTCCACCATGGATTACGGCTACGCCTACAAAGCCACATCCGGCCACAATGGACTGATGCATTTCAACGTGAACTGTGATGCGGACAAGTTGGTCTTCACCAAGATGGACAACAAGTACGAGATTGGCGATTCCTATCTATCACAGTTCCGCATTTACTGGTCGAATGTGAGCAAATTCTCGGTGGATCACCTGATTCGTGGCGCTAACTACTCAGCTGCTGGTGAACCCAACACTCGCACGTATCACTTTGAATTCATCGACCAGGCTCAACTCAGCCCTCAATTTCGATCTATTGTGGGACGAAAGTTGAGCTTCTCAATTACCGACCGGCGTGAGGGCGCCTCTCTACTGCTTGACGCAATCAATCTTGGCTGTATGGACAGAATGCATCAAAAGGGCGACTGTCGTTGGGAGATTCTTGATAATCCGAAAGCGACCATGTGCCATTGGATGGGGCCGAGAAGCTGTACGCCTGCAACAATCGCTCCAGCAATACATTGATCGCTCTGTGCGATTTTCGGCTGCTAAGAAATGATCAACTCTTTCGTCCTCTTTTTGAAATGTAATCTTTTTTGTTCGTATTTTCCATTAATCTTTTTTATCTCCAAATTTATTTTTGTTATCTGAAATTTTGATTTATCTTTTGATTACTGTTCAATATATATAAATAAAAAACTTTAAGCATTAATTTGATTGTGTTCCTGTACGCCATCTTGAATATTTTGGACGCGCTGCATTGTTTGGTTAACTTCACCATTTTTCTGTTTGATCAAAACAAATTGCACTTGTGTTTGTTACTTTATTGTTAATATACAAAAATTAAGATGAACAGTATAAAGTAAATGTTGTGACTGACCACCAGGTAGAACTCAAGACCAAGCACCAGATTCGTGTGACTTGTCCTTTCACTTTGGACTCTTTGGTTTGTTTGCTTTCGCTTTTGAGTTCTTTGCCTTGGCCACCGTGTTTGCTTGTTTGGACTTGTTTCGATTGATCAAACTGGTGATGCCGCTCTTGACTGACTGCAGGACACTCGATGCTTTGCTGGCCATGGAACTTGTTGTAGGATTGGAGGTAAATGTAAATGCATTCGAGCTTGCCTTTGAAGAGCTTGTACTACTTGAGATACTCGACGAGTTGAGATTTGACGAGTTGACATTCGAAGAACTGAGATTCGATGAGGCAAGTGATGACAAGTACAATACATGGATCTAGTTTTAAAAAGGTCGACAATGACAATTGTGCTCAAACAAAAAGAACCAACAGAACTGTTCGGGCTTGTCCTTCCCAGTAATCAAAATGAAGGTAGCAGAATCGACTGCCAGGATGTATCGAGCATAGATGACGACCTCATCGGAGTGTTTCATGTCAGCAGATTTAAATGGCAATCTGAGCAGCTTGTTGAGTCTCACTTCGGTGTGAGTGCCGTTGAATGGCCCAAAGCAGGTGAACTGTTCAAGAGACATGAAACAGTCACTTTTGCTGTTCATGTTGAAGTAGAGGATTTGTGGAAACATTTCCGCCTTCAACTTGTGCCAGTCAATCTCACAGTTTGCCAGACTTGTGTTCTGCATGCAGTACTCATTGGCCAGGTTTAGATTTAGAGGGGTTTCACCTAGGCGGATTCGAAGTTCATTTAGAAAAGAATCACTCATTCGGATTGGCTTCGGTGGTGAATCATCGGGGGCTGGTACTCTGTTGGCGAAACCAGTCAAGCCGATGTAGAAGATCAGACCAACACATAACATAGACACAACCAGTAGGATTAGTTTGAGGCGTGCGTGTAGAATCGGATATTTTCGAGTGTCTTCAATGTTGGTCTGTTCGACAGCTATTGAAGACATATCGATCATCAATGAGGAATGACTTGAGGGGTGACACTGGTTGGAAAACTCTTGCGAGGCTGAAAGGGCCAATTCGTCAATGCAATAACAAACCATCGTGGGATTGTGAGTGTGGATAGAACTAGTGTTGAAATAAAACAAAGTTGGTCACATCACAGTCAAATCAACCAGTGACAGTAGAACACGCACTTCTGCAGTTGAGATAGAAATGTTCACTGTGGTGGTTGCTGTTGGTAAAGCATTGTCAATGAAGAAAGAGAAAGAGTCATTGTTGGCTATGGTCACGTTCAAACACACTTTTCGATGGCTATTTCTATCAATTTGTCGTTAAGTTGTTTTGCGCGAAAATGACAAAAAACAGACTTGACGTACGCCAAGCTATAGCTAAGCAAAATGCCATTAGTAAATTGATTGGATGAAATTGAAATGATTTGACCCGCAAAGAAGGTGAATTGAGTTGCCCCAACTTTTACTTTTACTCATAAAATCTTAAATTTTATATTAACAATATTTAAATACAAATACTCGATTCTGTAAATGGTTGGTTGGTTAGTGATATTGACTTTGACTGTTCATTGTGAGGTATTATTAATTCTATGACATTTGACGTGTTTGAATTTGTCTGAGTTTGAAGGCTAAATTGATTGGTAGCGAAAATTCCGAAGGTTTTCATTTCAATCCGTGAAACTTCAGTTCGATCTCGCAACACTACGAATCACTATTGCAAAGTGGCAAGCACAGCGATGTTGTCCTGTCAATTGGAAATCGAAAAGAGTATCCTGCCCACAAGTTGGTTCTCTCGACTCGTTCTCCAGTTTTCGAGTAATTTTGCAACGTAATATGTGAACAGATTTTACACTTTAAGTGCGTCTTTGTATGTTGTGGATGTTTTGACAGTCTTGCTCATTTCTGTCCTGAGCCGTGTTGCTTTTGTTCTTGATCGGCGTGGATTTCTCCTGTCATTTAACTCGTCGTCCTTTTCGTCAATTTTCACCATGACACATTTTGAAGTAAGTTCAAGTGCACCACATGCTATCTAACGTATTCGTCTGATTTTGATATTTCAGGTGGACGTTTTGGAACCCGTCAAAACGATTGAAACTGTCGCCATTAAAGGCTATTATCAAAATCTGTTGGAAAGTGGCTATCATAGCGATTTTGTTCTATTGGTTGGTGCAAAGGAATTTCGTGTGCACAAGGCCATTCTAGCAGCTCAGTCTGAGGTATTCAAGGCAATGTTCAATGCTGATGAGAGCAAGTTGAATCGTGCTGAGATTACTGACATGGAGGTGGACGTGTGTCAGCAGATGTTGAACCACATTTATGGGGCCAAGATTGACAAGTTGGCAGATATAGCGATCAAGTTGATGGCTGCTGCTGACAAGGTATTTCTGTGTTGTATTATGACTGGTTTTAATATATATGTAAATGTGATCCAATCCGTACACGACGAATAGGACACAATTCAAATGTCGCGCTATGAGCTGAAATGATTTGGATGATGTTTTCTTGGGTGTTACTGCCCCAAGAAGGTGATTTTGGTGAAATTGAACTCGAAATAAACGGATGAACGCTTCAAAGTTGATATATACAAAAAATATTATTAAAAATAGATCACAAAGGTAAAAATAAACAAATAAAATGACCACTGGTCAATGAAAACAAAGAAAAAATGAAAATAAATCAAAAATAAATCAAAAATGAAGAAAATGTTGTGACTTGACGAACGCACCACGTGCTTGTTTGTTCGTAAGTGCTCGCAAGTTGCTTGTTGTCTTCCTTTTATGCGTTTTCGTGGTGTGCTCGACGTTTCTCGAAGCATCTCGAAACACCTCGAAAGCTCACTGAATTGTCAAAGTGAGAGGAAGAGGAGCACTGATTTGTGTTGAGAGGGTGAGTGCTCGTGTCAGCACTGTCAATGAGGTGAGAATTTGGTTCGGCTAAATCAGCTGTTCCAGGACTGATCCAATGGGGATGAGGTGATCCATCGATGGTAGTGATCACGACAGGAATCCTGATCAAATAGATTATCTTGTTTCACTGGACTGAGTGGTCTACGATCAATTTTGTGTTACATCAGTGTGATCGGGCTAATTTGGCTATTTGTATGCTAATTACAGGTGAACAAAGGTAATGAAGGTGTGTAAATGTTAGCCAACTAGTCATATCATAATCAGATAACAAATAAGATAATTAAAAGTAACCTTGGGCATTGGAAAATGTGAATTTCGCGCTTTGTTTACAAATTTGAATTTGGAGGCATGTTCACAAAGGACGTAACCGAAATTTCTAGAAAAATCAAGAAAACTGAAGAATTTTGAAAGCGCAAAATTTGAAAATGGGACTGTTCAAAGAGGACGAGCCACTCACATTTACATATATTTTCTATGCATTATGACACAGTATCAGATGAAACACCTCAAATCCTTCTGTGAACGTTCCCAAAGTCTGTCCCTCACCACCGAAACCATGGAACTATTCGATAAGCTTTCCATCAAATAATCTACTTATTTTACAGATTTATCTTTATTTACCCACATTATTCACCCTTTAAACTTTATTTCTCTGTCTATATCTTTATAAAACACCAACAGTACTTTTAGTTCTCAAATCAAAACTTTTATATTTTACTACTTATTTTTTGTACTAAAATTTTACGAGTTTACAAAAAGTGATCTTTTTGGTTCGCATTTTCATTTAATCTCCTTCTTATTGTGGTGGCACCAGTGCACCACTAAAGTGATTCCGTACTTTACGAACAAGCCTCAGGCAGCAGCCTCAACACTCGAGTACTCGAGCACAACAAACTCAACACTGAAAGCTAACAAAACACGCACACTGTTTTGTGCACGACTTGTTGCTTTCTACTGTGATTTATATTTCCTTTTCTGCATCTACTTTTGCCTCATTTTTCGTGAACAAAAAGTATTTCATCATGACCTCATCATCATCGAGCAATACCACCAACCGCAACCTCATTTCCTACGACTGGGTCATTCCCAATTTCAGTAAATGTACTTCGCTAAACACAACAGAATTTCCCTTCCCTTCAAACAGTGGAATTCAAGTAAACTTCTGGTTGAATTCGAAACAAACACTAGGGATCGTGGGTGAAGGCCCATACACGATCATCGTCGTTTATCTTGTTTCTTCAAATCAAGATCGTACAATTATTAAGTTGAAGCACCGTAGCTCGATTTTGAATGTGAGTGGAGAAAAGTGCTTCACTCAAGGTAAAAATGTTCATGTCATTTATAAATTTGATTATCATTAATTGTGAAAATGTTTTAAAACTTTTTATAAATTCACAGAAGCACTTGGAACACTTCAAGAAAGCGAATCAACTTGTGCACCAATCTGCATACTTCGGTCAGATTTATTCGATTCTGCAAATGGATGGCTGGTTAACGACACTTTGACTGTTCGTTGTGAGGTAAGAATTATTTCAAATTCTATAAATCCAATTTAATTTTGTAATAATTTTGTAGGCTGAATTGCTTGGTAGCGACAATTGCAAAGGTTTTAATTTCAATCCGTGCAACTTCAGTTCGATCTCGCAACACTACGAATCACTACTGCAAAGTGGCAAACACAGCGATGTTGTCCTGTCAATTGGCAATCGAAAAGAGTATCCTGCCCACAAGTTGGTTCTCTCGACTCGTTCGCCCGTGTTTGCTGCCATGTTTGATCACTCAGACACGAAAGAAGCTCAACAAGGTCGTGTCGAGATTGTCGATGTGGCAGTTGAGGTGTTTGAACTGTTTCTGCGTTATATCTACACGGACAAGATTGACGATGACGGGTTGGATCGATTCGCACCGGAACTATTGGCTGTGGCTGATATGGTAAGGTGTTTTGTTTGGTTTTGTTACTAAACTAACAATCGATTATTTTCATTTTGGTCTATTAACAGTACCAAATGGATTGTTTGAAGTCCCTGTGCGAGCACTTTCTCTGCTCAACTCTCACCATTGTGAATGTGTCCCAGCTGTTCATTCATGCAGACCTGTACCGAGCTGAGTTGCTCAAATCGAAATGCGCCGACTACATCACGAACAATTCAAAGGCAGTCAAAGGGACAGAAGGTTGGAAGGCTGTGGCAGTCAAGGCTGATCTGCTTGAGCTTCTGTTTGATAGATTTTCGGTTAAGTTTGATTTTACTAGAAAATAACTAAAGTTTGATCTATCTTATCTGATTTTTACTGTACAACAAACAAATAAACATTTATAATAACAATTTGATTTAATCTCATATCACTTTCACTCTTAAGCAGGGTTCTTTAAAACGAGCCGGCCAACATCGACCACTTGCTTTCGAACGAAAATAATAATAATAATAATAATAATAATCGTCATTAGGCGTGTTAACCAAACTGTAAAGTTCAATCAAAAATGAACGAAATGACAGTGTACGGTGAAATGGTTGATAAGGCGATATCAACAACCAGTGATAAGAGCAGTGAGGACATGCAAAAAATATCAGCATCGGTTTTGATTTGTGTTTTCTCATGAAAAATTAAATGCTCGCAAATAGAAGAAAAATTAAATATCGGAGAAAGTCCTCTATAGATCTAGACAATTTTTTATCCCACAGTTGGAGATGTCGCTGTCATGCTCAATTTAGTTTCCGTTTGCATGTACTAAATAATATTCAGAAAATTCTTAAAATCCCTAATTGTGAAATATTACCAGATAGATGAAACTCGACAATCAATGGATTGTTAGATAGCCTATTTCATAACCTTATGGATTAAGCGCAAACAATTTACGTATTACAAAGTGTACAATGAACAATGTTGATATTGAAATATAACTAAATCTCAGCTACAATCAAACTGAGTCTCAACCGCTTGGTACATTTTTAAATAGGAATGGCATGTCCAACACGATGCTAAGTTAACATTGCTAACAGCCAAATGGATATTGTCCTCTTTGTTTCCTCTTATCGTCCTCCCAAACACAATTGGTGCATTTCTGGTTCCGCGCAATCGTTTGTTTTGTGTTGAAATGGACAAACTGCACAAGAATATTCATTTGGATCAATTTGGCTGAAAGTTTAGGGTTAACATCCACTACAGCATACTTTGAACCAAGTCGATTCATTTTGCAAATTTCATTTTCAATATTAACACACAGATTTATATGTTATATTTAGACCTTCCTTGGGTTATGTGAATCTCCAATTATTTGAAAATATTGGCCGTCTAATTGGTTCCCCAACTGCAACACTAACTGAAAGAATCTCATTCTAAGGATAAAAGTTATCCTACAAATTAAATAGATTCATTAGTTACATTAGAGAATCTTACAGTCCACCAATTAGTGGTTAAGATCTAACTTGTAAATTGAAAAATGTTCCTTGTCAGATAATTCGGAGATAATTAACAGGTTATCTTGGATTAAGAAAATATTTCAAAAATGGAACGTATTTGCAAAAGAGTGGGAATTGATTACAAAAGTCATTTTTGGATCCAATAGTGACATCTTGTATAACTCGCTCCAATTTTTAATTTGTGGTATAATCCTGATTTCCCTAACCGTAGGACATGAAATAATCTGAACATTTTTGGTTATGGATCAACTGTGGGATATTGGAAATTGTCTGTATCCATAGAGAACTCTCTCCATCAGACCACATTTCACATCTTTTTGCGAACATTTAATTTGTCCTTAGCGAGCACAAATCAAAACTGTTGTTGGCGTTTTTTGCATGCCCTCACAGTCCTTGTCACTTAGTGGTGATATCGCCTTATCAATCTTTTCACCGTGCACCATCATTTTGATTGAACTTTACAGTTTGATTTAAACGCTTAATGACGATTAATTTTCGTTCGAAAGCAAGTGGTCGATGTTGGCTGGCTCGTTTTAAAGAACCCTGCTCTTAAGGTAGGCAAGAATTTTGCCTTTGTATGTGGATGACCCTTCAATATATGATGGGGAAAAGTAGTGGGATGAGTACATTTTTTCTTCCCGAGAACATATTAACCGATTTTGGCTTTCAATATATCAAGTTAAAGGTAATGACATGAACTTTATTAGATTTTTTGGCCTTATTTTTGAGCAATTTGTAAAGATTTAATTTCAATTTAAGATATTGTAGGCAAAAATCAGTAAACTGATTTCGAAGAATAAGATTCAAATGCTATCTTTTATAATAAAGGAAATTTTATCTTTGAAATATATTAGGATCCATTCACATATGTCGGTGATGTCCTGTCTTGCCTTAAGGCAAGTCGCGGAGCAACTTTTTGGTTAAAAATTTAAAATTATTTTAAGATCTTAAGTTATCAGTTGTCTCATTTTCTATCATCTCACAAAAAATTGGATCAATATTCCGACTGGAAGTCCAGAAAAATAAACATTTCCAAGATGCACTTTTCGTATTTTCCCCCTACAGGCCAATGTTTACCTTTTAGTTTTTTCCTTCTCCTGTAAACCTCGAACTAACCATTTTGTTTTTGACATAGTTCATACAAAACTTAACCGATTTTGTTGAGTCCGGGTTTTAATTAAAGGTAACGACATTTACTAAAAATGGATTAGAAAACACCCAACAAATTTTATCTCAGTTCATTGTGAGATCTTATCAAAGTGTCAAAATACCCAACCTTTTTGCATTATTCGAGCTATATCTTTAACAAAAGTTATATCTTTAAATGTTTACTAATCCAATTAAAGCCAAACGTTTTATCTTTAATTTAAGCTATAGTATGACTAAATCGGAATAGTATTAACTGACTTATGGCCCTTCAAAGATCATCAAAATAAGCACTAAAATGTGAAGAGGGGCCATTCGTAAAACAGTAACTCCGCGACTGTCCTTAAGCAATCATGAGCAAAAGATTGTTTGAAAATTGCACTTCAAATATAGTGGGGCAAAATAAAGGTCAACCAGAAAAATAAATAAACAAAATTGAAATTAAAGAATTTTATTTAAAAATTTATACAAAAACAAACTAATTTCAAAACGCATATTTTGGTTTGTATTTCAATAACCAAAAATAAACAAACGACTTGAAAATGTTCAATTTCAAAGAAAAATGCTGTACCAATTTATGCTTGTCTTTGGCCTTGAATAGCAACAACATTTCTGCGATGAATTTGACCATTTCTGAAAATCCAGCCAAAGTTGCCTTGTGGCAGGTTGGGTCGAGGCTGAATGGGCTGGAGTTGGTTTGCCGGTGCTTCATTAACCGGAAGTTGATCACCGTCGTCACCTTGGTTGCCCCCTTGACCATCATTGGCACTTATTTCTGGCCTTTGCGGTGGACGGCACATTTTACTTGAATTGGTTTTAGAACAAAGTAACGTGAGTGTGAAGACAAAGACAAAATGTGCACTCAGTGAGAAGCAAAGCTTTCATGAAGCAAACGTGAACACAATTCCCAAAATCTAAACCGTTGAATCAAAAATATTGCTATTGGTGGTATTGTTAGGAATTTTTTTGGATTTATTAAAAATTTAATTTATTCATTACGATCAAGATTGTTTGAAGAATTGGATCATTGTTGACTGTCAAAACTGTGTCAATTGGTCGAATTTTATTATTTGCGAATGTGAGTCGCACTATTTGGATCTTTCTTTTGACTGTCTCGCTGCTCACAGTCAACAGTTTGACTCTCGGAAATTTTTTTCCCTGTAGACTACTTTTGACTTTATTTGTCTCAACTTCAAGTGTCCCAAACATGTCGTTGTTGGATCTATTCGATCATTTCACAGCCAAGCCTGTCACATGTACTTGGATTATCGACAAGTTTATGGGGAAAAAGTCCTCGAAAATGATCTCCCCCGAAACGAAGCTCTCTTCTGGGGCCTTCAATTTGGAACTAGTTTTTGACTCTTTTTGACAATGTTGAGATATCTTTTGCCGCTCGTGACAGTATTCCCGAGTTCTGTTCGAGTATCCTGATTCAATGTACAATGTCTTTCAAATTCATGGACTCAAATTCAAGTGAAGTGAAGAAAATACAGACATTTGTTCACATTAAGCAAAGTTAATTTACTCAAATATTCAACTCAAATTTTTTTACAACTACTACTTTTAATACACTTTCTTAATTCAGAAAATTTACGTGTTTAAATATTTTTTTGTACAACTTAATTTCACACATAATACAAACATTGACTTTTTCTTATTTCTTTATTCGCTTCTTGGCATTTGTTACTTCACTTAATTTTTTTCTCAAATTGAACTTGTATAAATAAATTAAAAATTGTAAAATAATTATAGAGTGCCACTCAAACTTACAATCCGTCTTCTATGAGATTGTGTTCCTGTATACCTGTTCGCCATCTTGAATTGTTGATCTGTTGGTTATTTTTGTGGATGCATTACTTTTGATGTGATCATATATGAAGTCAAACTAAACCTACATTTGAACCCATTACCGTCTTATCAAACTATTAAGTCATGTATATGTCGTGTGTGTGTGTGAGTTGCTTGATAAGACTCATACTATATTTAGTTGATAAGACTGTGATGAGAGAAAGCACGCATGCGCACTTTATCACTTATCAATCATATGTACTGCAGCATGGCTTTAAAACCACTCACTCTTCTTTTATAACTCTCTCATTGTGTTTTTGTCTTTTGTGTAGTTTGGTCAACTTGGTTACACTCAACTTGCGACTCTTCAACTTTTCTTGAAGTACTTTCTCGAAGAATTGTCTCTCGTCGTGAACTTTTCTCTTCACTACTTCACCGTATCATGAATCGTTTGACCATTTCGTACCCTTCCGGCGGCACCTACCGAGCCACCTCCGATTACAATGAACTGGCACATTTTATCGTCTACTGTGACAAGGAGAAGCTGATCATCACGAGGATGTACTCTCGGGTTGGCGAGCCCGCTCTACCACCCTTTCCCATCTACTGGTCCAATGTGCGCAAATTCTATGTGAACCGGCTCTATTCTGGAATTTACTATAACCCTCAAATGATCACTCGCGAGTATAACTTTGAATTCATCGATTTGACTCAACTTCCCGCTCAATTTCGAAGAATTGTGGGACCTACAGGAAAGTTTAGTTTTGTGATTAACGATCCGACGGAGGACAACTCTCTCATGAATGACGCGCTCCAGATTGGTTGTTTGAACAAAATGGTGAATAAGGACGAATATCGCTGGGAGATACGAGAAAATCCAATGAAGAATGGATCTTGTAATTCTGGATCGAACCAAGAAGAAGTCAAACGGCGTTGAGTCAACGCATGCGCACCAATCGCTTCAGGAATAGATTTGTGGTATTTTGCCGTTTAGTTGTCTGATAAGAAATGATCAACTCTGATAAGTTTGGCATTCTTTTTTGAGATGTAATCTTTTTTGTTCGCATTTTCCCCTTTATTCTGAATTTATTTTTGTTTTGTTATCTAAAATTTGATCTATCTTTTGATTATTATATTTTCAATATAAATAAATAATAAATAAAAATTGATAATAATTTTGTGACTGGTGTAACTCGACAACAAATTTTGGTGTTTATATAACAAATTTCGCTTCCAAAATGGAGCCAATCAATATCAAACTAGATAGTCAAGCGATAAGCCACTACCAGGTCAAAGTTTCCAATTTGAACAAACACTCAACATCAGTTCAACATTGCACTAAAGTTTCTATTTTTCGCAAATAAAAGAAGATGCCAAAGTGAAGCACACACAGCTGTGTGCCCTAAACTCAGAACTTCTCAATTGGCATGTTCATCAAATAGGAAGAGGATGACAGTGCTGAATTGAACTCACAGCATCATCAAGATGGACATGTTCACACAGGTAATGTATTTGAATGTATGCTCATCATCTTCAACAGATTCATCATCCACGCGATCTTGTAGATCTTAAAGTCGTCAATAACCAACAGCTTGCACATTTACGTTAAATGGTAGTTTGTCTGTGGAAAGCGATCAACCAATTAGTAATACATTTTATATTGAACATTGAGCATACAATAAAAATTACCTGTGTGAACATATGTTTCCCATCTTCTTGAAGTAATGTAAGTTCAATTCGCCATTGTCATCCTCTTACATTTGATGAACATGCCAATTGAGAAGTTCTGAAGTTGATGGTGTACAACTGTGTGTGATTCATTTTGAACTTCTTCTTCTGTCTGCGATCAACAGACGTTTTAGTGCAACGTTAATCTGATGTTGAAAAAGTGTTTGCTGAAATTGGAAACTTGAATCTGTTAGTGGTCATCGTTTGACTCTTGTTTCATATTGATTGGCTCCATTAGGAAGGCGCAAATTTGTGAGAAGAACAATGTCGAGTTTCACAATGTCACACAAGAGACACAAAAGGAATAACAAATCAACAACACACAGACAAAGACAGAGGCACAACACAAATCATTGTCATGGTGACTCTCCAAGTTAGTCGCAGAGACTTAATTTGTATATTGTTTGTACGCACTGTAAACTTCTATCACTAAAGTTATTAAAGTGCCTCTTTACCTGTACATAATTTAAAATTGATTTTCCTCTTACCTGTACTGTGACTCGCTCGTTGGATTCGTGTTCCGTGAGCACCAGAATGAGTCTAAATTACACTCAATAGATTTTAGGTATATATAGCAGGGTAAGCAGAGAAGCTAATTTTATATTTCCCACTGGAATAAACCAGTAACGACATTTATGAATGCATTTCTTTAATGACCATTCAGAAATGACTGACAAAATAAACTTCAAGTCTGATTCAATCATAATCACTCATTTATTATACAAATTCGATACAAACGTTCACCGCGGTGAAAAGATAATAATAAAAACAAGAGAGCTCGATTCAAGAGCAAAATTAAAATGGTGAGATGCTAAGATAAGTCCTGGAAGGTACAGGTACAAGAAAAGGTAAAATTGAATAAAAACTTGAATTATTGACTTGACTTCTTAAGCGGAAGAGTTGAGTGAGAGCATCTCAAGAAGGTGATCGTCCAAGAAGAGTTGGCGAGCTCACTTACGCACAAAAGCCACAGCACTTCTAATCGACCGACGCACAAATGTGGTCAAGCTGTTGGCGATTGCTCGAGTGCGCTTGTTTCGGGGCACTTTGCTTGTACGAGTCTTTTTGGGCGTGGCGGCTTCTTTCGGATTATTGAGTTCAAAACTCTCCTCGGTGGCATAGAAGCCCGAACGCTGATGATCAGCTCGCCAGATCTTCCGCTTAATGAACCAGGTAAGCCCGTTTGGGCGGTAGTGCACGTTTACGAGACGGTTAATCTTCGTGACCAAATTTAGTTGCACCATCTGGGACACGAACTCTTTCGACTCGGCCATCTGCACAGTGAGCTGTTGATTGCACAGCATTAGATCGAGCATATTCTCGGGAAGACGACCCGGGTAAAACTGAATGCACAGCTGGTCGGCTCCGTTGCTTCGGATACGGCGGACGGTGGCAATTTGGCTCCACTCAATCGTGGACAGTCGTTCTTGAGCTTCTTTCGAATCGTTGTACTGGTATATGAAGAGAGCCCGAATACTCGCTTGAAATCCAAGAACGCCCAATTGGCTGCTGAAGCCAAAGAACATGTTGGTTCGAGCAGTGACAGGATCCATTTGTGCTGATCGGGTGATGGTGAATAGCACAAAAGGTAGATGATAAGCAGATGAACAAATGAACGGATGACGAAATGAGGCGAAACAGATTCAAGATTGATAAGTTTGACTTGGAAGCACAAGGTTTCAAAGCAGACAATAGCAAAAGCCCAATCATGAATACCAAATGAAGCCAACTTGATCTTATTCAAATGTCCACTCAGAATCATTGTTGGCGCCACCTAGTGTGTTTGGATTCAATTCAACTAAAGTGACTTTTGTATAATTTCAAATTGTTAATTTACAACACTTGAGTGTATGTAATGAAATTGTATTAGCCAAATATTTCAAGTTGAACATGTCAACAGCAAAACTAAACCCGTAAGTTGAACCCATTACCGTCTTATCAAACTATAAGTCACGTATACGGGCGAGTCGCTTGATAAGTGCCTTACCATACACACTACATTAGTTTATGATATAAGATTGATAAGAGAAATTAATAATATTTGTTTAATCGAATTAATTTTCTGAAAAGTGCGGTGCCACCCGAAAAAGGTCATTCTAAAAATGAGGTATACCTTTAACTAGATAACATTAGAGATTAACGGTATATTTATTCATAACAAAAAATGAAAATTCAGAAAATCAAATACAAAAGATAACAATAATAACAAAGCCAAATCAGCATCACTCGTCTTCATCTTCATCGTAGGAATCGTTTAAATATAACACCGAGAAAGACATGAGAATAAACCAGTAACATTTGTGAATGCATTCCTTTAATGACCATTCAGAAATGACTTACAAAATAAACTTCAAGTCTGATTCAATCAATCATAATCACTCATTTATTAAACAACATATCCGATACAAACGTTCACCTCGATGAAAACATAATAAAAACAAGAAAGCTCAAAGCTCAAGAGCGAAATTAAAATGATGCGATAAGATAAAAGTTAAGATAAGATGTCCTGGATGGTACAGGAAAAAGAAATGGAAAATTGAAAATAAAAATCTTTGCTTCTTGACTTCTTGAGAAAGAGTTGAACACGAGAGATTCGATGTAGGAGAGACAGCATTCAAGAAGTTCTGTCTCACTGACGCACAAAGGCCACCAGACTTCTAATTGACCGACGCACAAATGTGGTCAAGGTGCTGACGATGGCTCGAGTGGGCTTGGTTCGGCGCAATTTGCTTGAGCGAGTCACTTTTGGGTTAGCTTCTTTCGGGTTGTTGCATTCAAAGCTGTCCTCAGTGGCGTAGAAGGCGGAGCGCTCATGTTCCATGCGCCAAATCTTGCGCTTTATGAACCAGGTTTTCCCATTTGGGCGGTAGTGCACATTCACGACACGATTAATCTTGGTGAGCAAGTTCAGGCCAACCATCTGAGCGACAAACACTTTCGATTCGGTCATTTGTACTGTGAGCTGCTGGTTGGTTAGCATCAAGTCAAGCATGTTCTCCGGCAGGCGACCCGGATAGAACTGAATGCGCAGTTGGTCGGCGCCATTGCTTCGGATTCGATGTACAGTCGCAATCTGACACCACTCAATCGTGGACAGTCGTTCGCCAGCGTCTTTAGACTCGTTGTATTGGTAAATAAAGAGGGCGCGGATACTCGCTTGGAAGCCCAGGACGCCCAATTGGCTACTGAAGCCAAAGAACATGTTGGTGCGGGCAGTTGTTGGATCCATTGGTGTGCTGATCGGGGGTGACGGTGAAAAAGCACAAAAGTTAGATGATGGAAGCAAATGAAGAACAGATGAATTGTGGATGAAGATGATGCGAGATTCAAGATTGCGGATAAGCTTGGCTTGGAAGCAGCATTCGTAGCAGAACAGGAAAGCACACAATCATGAATACCAAATGGAGCCATTGAATCATGTTCAAATGTTCACACTGAACCATTGTTGGCGCCATCTAGTGTATTTGGATTCAATTTAACAAAAGTGACTGTTGTATAAGTTGTAACACTCGTCTCATGAGATTGTGCTCCTGTAAGCCATCTTGAATTGTCTGTAATTGCGCTGCATTTGTTGGTTTTATGAATGGATTACTTTTTTAATGTGACCTTATGAAGGAAAAACTAAACCTACAGAAGGTCATTACTGGCTTATCAAACTCAAAGTCATCATATATGTCGTATAGACGTTAGAAAGTTTGATAATTGTTAACTCTCATGCAGTGCATGACATACACTAATGTTGTTAAGGCTGATAAGAGTTCATTCATGTTTCACTTGAACCACTCGTTGAAAAGTTCATTTCTCGGAAAAATGTCATTCCATAAATGACGTAACATCTTTTACACAAATAACATTTGATAGCATTATTAGAGGTTAATGGTATATTTATTCATAAACAACAAAAAAGTGAAAATTCAAAAAATCAAATACAAAAGATTGAGAACAAATCATCATCATCACTCAATCAACTTCCTCTTCGGTTTCATATTCGGTTTCATCATCACTTGATTCGGAATCGGACTCGGACTCGCTGCTACCATCAGTCGAGTAATCGTCATCAGTCAGGCCCTGGTCGGACTCGTCTTCATCATCGCCATCTTCAGGATTGTAGTCGCTGTAATAGCCAGTTTCGCCTTCTGTTTCACTGTTGATGGTTCTTCGTTTGATGCTGCACACAATGTTGCCTTCCACATCGCGCAGAGTAATCGGTTCACAGCCTCGTTCGTACTTGCCATTCACCATCACACTTTGCTTCTTATCGGAAGATCGTTTCAGTGATCGTCGTCCACCGTCTTCATCCTCCTCGACCACTTCCACCTGATTGATACTGCACGCAATAAACTTGTCAATCTTGGCCAACGCACCCACACGGATAATATCCTTCAGCAGTGAGTGCCCGTGCGGGTTGTCGATTATTTCGAATCGCATCTCTCGTTCCTCCGCAGACAGATACGATGCAATTCGTTTGGGTAGCTCGTTCAGGCGCTTAAAGTTGAACTTGTACCGGAGCACCTGTTTGCCATCCACACGGGTGTAGTGCTTCGCATTGAGGCGATCAATGGTGGACCAGGCGATTCGATAGCGGGACAGGTGATGGTGCGATTTGTCACGCTTGAGCAGTATTTCCAGGTGGGAGGCAGTGCATTCCACACGGATGTTGGTGAGTTGACGAGACCAGGCCTTGTAGACTCGGGAGGAGCTTCGAGTTTCAGACATTTCGAAAGACAAACAGACAAAAAGATTTGCTTGAAGAGAAGAACACAATATAAAATGACCAGAAGAAGAGAGCGAGGTAGTTCAGACTAATACGAAAAGACGTTTAGCAAACGAAAAAAACCGAATGACAAATGAGGAAAACGGTGCGGTGTTTTATACTACACAGAGAAAGTCATTAACACTCACACTTGTGACAAATCAACCAACGATCATGACTAATAACGAAATTTGTGAATTTTCCTTTCACAAATAACGGACAATAAAGTTCAAGTCTGAGTCAATCAACCAAACACTCATTTATTAAACAATTTCGATACATGTTCAACTATGAAAACAAGTAAGCTCAATTCAAAAGCACATTAAAAAGATGTCAGCCCGTTTGGACGATAGTGAACGTTCATACGAAGCGATTCACTTGCTTGATCATGTTCAGTTGAGTCATTTCAGTCAAGAAATCAATCGATTTAGCCATTCGTACGGTTAGCTGCTGATTACAGAGCACCAAATCGATCATATTCTCGGGCAAGCGACCCGGGAAGAATTGAATTTGCAGTTGATTGGCACCACCACTTCGGTTACGGTGGATTGTAGCAATTTGGCTCCACTCAACAGTGGACAGTCGTTCTTGGGCGTCTTTCGCCTTGTTGTATTGATAAATATAAAGAGTACGGATGTTCGCTTGGAATCCAAGGACGCCCAATTGGCTACTGAAGCCAAAGAACATTCCAGTTCTAGGGGTTGTATAATCCATCGTGTTGTTATCGGTTGATGGCGTGGACAGTAAACAAATGCAGATAAAAAAATCAGGTGAGCGGGCGAAGAAGACAAGATGAGGTGAAAGATTCAACAGATTGCGATAAGATTGTTTTTTGAAGCACATGAATTCGAAGCAAAATAGAGCCATTGCTAAATGCTTTCACTGAAGCATTGTTGCGCCTTTTAATGTTTGGATTCAATTTAACTGAAGTGACTGTTGAATAAGTTGCAACACTAACTAGATCGCTCACTATCGATCCAAAATGAAAAGATTTACTAAACATATTTGTTCAAGGGTGTAAAATTTTTAATAAAATCTTTGTAGAATTTTGTATATAAACTTTAGAATCGGATCACGCTCGTGCCCTCAAAGTGTCTGAGCGTTACAATAGATAACATAACATACGACATCGTATATCAAACAAAATGATGAGTGAATACAAATAAAGACGAGTTGGTATGTGTACGGTTAAACAATAGATGGTGAATATATGCGTGTATGTGAGTATATATGAACAATGGATAATATAGATAAAGATGTAGTGTATAAAAGAGGGTTGAACAAATATACAGTTCAAAGTACAATAGATTACATGTCGTGTCCCTACTGTAGGTGAAGGTGTTTACAGGAGGCGCACGTGTTGTTGGTGAGGGATTGGGCCGACGACAGGGCCAACACAAACTCGGACTCCATCACCTGCAGTTCGCCTTGCAGTTTAGCCTTTTGGGTGGCTAGTTGAGCCTTCTCAGAGAACAATCGGGCAACAGTCGCCTCGAGATACTCTTGTTTGGCCTTGATTCGTAATTGGCGTGATTTGGCGTAATGACGGTTGCTCGCTTTCCTAGAAAGGGGGATAGGTAGGAATTAGTCAAAGTTATGATGATGACTCATTTATGACATCATTGGTGAGTATGACGTGCCACACAATCAGGGTAAAAGTTACAATTTCTAAATGAGCATCCAGAGAGGGTTAAGAAGAATTACTCTTACCTGCGCAAATCCTTTTGTTCGGCCGTAAGATGATCCAAACACTGACGTTTACTATTTTCGGTAGTATTCTCGTCAGTACGGGGTCTTGTAGTACTGGCATTAGCAGTTACGGTAGTGGAACTGTAAGAATAAGACGAAACGGGGACGGTACAAGAAAACTTAGTAGAGGTACTCGGACTAGTAGTGGGCGATTTGTTAGTCTGAGTAGTAGAATTCATCGAAGAGTAGCCAGAGGAACCAGCCATAGAACCAGTGGAACCAGCCATAGAACCAGACATAGCACTATTAATCAGCGGAAATAGGGATCGTTTTGAGATTATGTCCATAGTAGTAGCATCAAAATTAGTAGACGGAATACCAAAATTAGTTGTAGTACTCGGAGTAGTAGAAGTAGAACCAGACGAGTGTATGGCGTCCGAATTGGAGTAAACAGGCTCCCGGGTACAGACGAGCTTCCAAACAGGATAAGTAGAGTTGTCGATGCTAGAACGGACCTTCCAAATATTATCCATTTTAGAGGAGTGAAAGAGTTAACGAAGACGGAAATAAGAAGGTAACGAGATTGACGATGTAAAGATATATATCGTGAAGACGTCGAGGATATTCAAAGTTGTAGTGAGAGAGAAAGCGAATGTGGTTAGAAGTGACAATTTCGAAATGAGCTGATCGAGAGAAGAGGATTTGATCGCGCACTCGGCAAAGAGCGGATTACTCAACCAACGTTCGATTTGACTCATTCATGCACGCAGTCACACCGTGCTGACAGGTGGCGCTTGCCTGTTACTTTATTGTTTTGATTTAGAAATATAATTATTATAAGACGCTCCTTGTGATGTACGAAATTAGCCATTTCTTCATGTTAATTTTGGGATTTGTTGAATGAATCTTCTTTAAATAAATTTTGGACGTGATACACGTGGTACTCAAAGTATTTATTTAATGCTACACAAAAAAGACAATCGCACTGTCATGATACATAAATAATATATAGATAACATAACATACGATATATCGTATATCAAACAAAATGATGAGTGAATACAAATAAAAACTTGTTGATATGTGCACGGTTGAACAATAGATAATGAATATATGAGTGTTTGAGTATATATGAACAATAGATAACATAAAGATATTGTGTATAAAATTGAGGGTTGAACAAATATACAGTTCAATGTACAATAGATTACATGTTGTGTCCCTACTGTAGATGAAGGTGTTTACAGGAGGCGCACGTGTTGTTGGTGAGGGATTGGGCCGACGACAGGGCCAACACAAACTCGGACTCCATCACCTGCAGTTCACTTTGCAGTTTAGCCCGTTGGGCGGCCAGTTTGGCCTTCTCGGCGGTTAATCGGTCCACGGTCGAATCGAGATGGGCTTGTTTGGTCTTCATACGTTCACGAGCGGATTTGGCGTAACCACAGGTTTTGACTTTCCTAGAAGGGGGCATGATAGAAATAGGAAGGAATTAGTCACAATGTAATGAAGACTCATGATGATGACATCATTTATGAGTATGACCTGTCACAAAGTCACAATTTCTAAATGAGCGTCCAGAAGGGGTTAAGAATTGCTCTTACCTGCGCAAAACCTTTTGTTCGACCGTAAGATGATCCAAACGCTGACGCTTAACAGTACCATCGGTTGTATTCTCGTCAATCGTCGGCTTTGCAGTACTGACAGCAGTAGCTGTAATTGAAATGTACGAAGAAGAAGAAGAAACGGGGACGGTGCAGGGCAACTTTGTATTCGGAATATTAGGCGATATGTTAGTCAGAGCAGTAGAATTCATTGAAGAGTAACTCTGAGAGGAAGCCATAGAACCAGTGGAACCAGTCACAGAACCAGCCACAGAACCAGCCATATCACTGTTAAGCCGCGGAAAAGGTGATTGTCTTGAGATTGTGCCTACTGTAGCTCCAACAAAATTAACAGACGAAATATGAGAATTAGTTGTAATACTCGGAGTAGTAATGGTATAAGTAGCACCAGATGAGGGGATGGCATTTGAGTTAACAGTCACCCGGGACAGAATAATACTGTTCAAACCGGGATATGTAGAGTTGACTACGTTGCCGTTGGTAGAACGAACTTTCCAAATATCCATTTTAGGCGAGTGAAACGGGTTAACAAAGACGAAAAGAAGAAGAAGGGCTGATAATGACTTTTGAGAGTAGGTAACCACGATCGTTAGGTAACAACAACCTCGAGCTTGACAATGTAAAGATATATCGTGAATACGTCGAAGATATATTGTAAATTTGTGAGAGAGGTGACAATTTCGAAATGAGCTCATTGAAAGAAGATGACGTAACACGACGAAGATAGCGCACTCGACTCACAGAGCGGATTACTCATTCAAAGTTCGATTTGACTCATGCACGCAGTCACACCGTGCGTGGTGACAGGTGGCGCTTGTTACTTTATTGTTTTTATTTAGAAAATTAAAAAACAGTAATAATAACGATAGCTCTTTGTGTTTTGTGCGGAATTTGCAAATAATTTTTTAATTAATTAGTTTAATTAATTAGGATTTTGTAATGATAATTTTGTAATTTCTAGAATGAATTTTAAAATTGGAATGCGCGTGTTTCTCTTGTACATTGCAATCGTACTGTTACTCACTATAATACAACCAATAACGACATTTGTGAATGTTTCGTTGATGCAAGTAGAATCAATAGCGGCCAATAATGATAAAAATAACAAGTCTGATTAGCGACATGTGAAGCGTTCTTCGGGTTGTTGGCTTCGAACAGCTCTTCGGTAGCATAGTAGGCCGATCGTTCATGTTCCACGCGCCAAACCTGTGCAGAGTGCAGACCATTTGGGCGGTAATGTACGTTGACGATTCGGTTGACCTTCTTGATAAGGTTTTGAGCCACCATTTGACCGACGAACTCTTTTGCTTGAGCCAGTTGGACGGTCAACTGCTGCTTGCACAGCATTAGGTCCACCATGTTTTCAGGTAGGCGGCCTGGGAAGAATTGGATCTTCACTTGATTTGAGCCACCATTTCGGATTCGCTTGATTGAGGCGATTTGGTTCCACTCAACAGTGGACATTCGCTCGTTCAACTCTTTCGCGTCATTATATTGGTAAATGTACAGAGCCCGGATACTAGCTTGGAGTCCAAGAGTACCCAGCTGGCTACTAAATCCAAAGTACATGCCAGTTCGGGCAGTGGTAGCGTCCATAGTAGTTGTGTTATCGGGAGAAGACGGTGATGGCGATAACGAAAAGCAAAAATCAAATGAAGGTGATAACTGATGAGCAGGTGAAGACAAGGTGAGATGATGTAACAGATTCGAGACTGAGAAAGCGTTGACTGGTTGGAAACACAGTTGGAATCGAAGCAGACAAGAGAGCACACAATCGTGAATGACTCAAATGGAGCCACTGGGTCCGGTTCTAATGGTCACACTGAACCATTGTTGGCCCCATCTAGTGTATTTGGATTCAATTTAACTAGAGTGATTGTTGCGTAATTTGAGACAGTTGAGTACTTACTAGATCACTCACTATAGAAAAAAATAACTATTAACTATTAAGACGAATCAATATAGAATATTCTTAATTAATTAATCCAGCATGAAAAGATTTGTTAGACAGATTTGCAGGAACTTGAAAATTTTAATATAAAGCAATAATAATATGATTAGTAGTTCAGTGTTTTCAATTCTACATTGAAACTTTGTAGAATGTTGTATAGACTTAGAGATTCGGATCTTCGTTCCCAATTGGACCCTCAAAGTGCCAGAGCGTTACGCTTCTGAATCGAACGGCGGCGACGAACCGAGTTCCGACGTGGTGCAAGGAGATCCTCTTGGCCCCGACGTGGTGGAGTATAACCAACGCTTTCATAAAGGGCCACTTCTTCTCGATTGATTTGACGAATGTGCTCGAGTATGTCCTGGGTCGATGAGCTATTGACCTGTGCACGCAACAGTGCAGTGTAAGCCTGCCTACGACGAGTGTCGAGATCCTTCTTCATGAGCAAGTTGGCCACCGCATAGTTGAGCCGCTGGTTTGGGTGGTTCTCTCCCTGACGAGGATCGGGTCTATTGACAGCAGCGAACAGCTGTCGAATGTGTTTGTAGTGGAGTAGACCGTCCCGATCGGTTGGAGCTTGGGCCACGTTACGTTCAATCATCCGCGGGAACACACGCAGGCGGCTCATGAGGTAGAAACGAAATTCTGAGTAGGATGCACGGTTGGATGGTGAGATGACTGGTTCGAGCTTGCACAGGAAGAGGATGAGCAGTAGGATTGAGAAAAGAACGGTGAACCGAATTGAAGCCATCGGGCGTTGAGAGTAAGCGGTCGTGGCAGTTCGCTTTCTAGACTGAAAGTGGGGCTTGAACAGTAAACAGAAGTAGATTTAGTAATGAATCATTTTCTATTTTATATATAATTTTCGAATTTGACGAAAGAAAGGCGAATTGTGCATACGTGACCAGTTTAGGTTTGTACACATAACATATTTATAGGAGCGTAAAAATTTTTAATTAAGAATAATAAGATAAGAGCATCATAAGATTAGTAGCTCAGTTTGTGTCTTTGTGCGGAATTTGTCAATTCCTCTTGTTAATTTGCAACTTGTTGGAATCTTCTTTGGTGACTTGGATCACGCTTGTGCCCAACTGCAACCCTCAAAATGCCTGAGCGTTACGCTTCTGAACCGAACTGCGTCGGCGCACCTGTGGCGGAGGTTGACCACGACGCTGGTTGGCTGCTTCCAGGCGAGCCAGTTCCTGGGTAAAACCAAGAGTGTCATAAATGTACTGTTCTTCACGGTTGATTCGACCAATTTGGGCGAGTATGTCCTGAGTCGGGGCGCCATTTCTCTGTGCACGCAACAGTGCAATCCGAGCTTGCCTACGTCGAGTGTCGAAGTCCTTCTTGGCCAGCAGGTTGGCCACCGCAAAGTTGAGTCGCCTTTGTGGGTTGGTGATTGGATGCTGTGGATTGTTGATGCTATCCATCAAATGGGCAATGTGCCCTCGGTGGAGTTGACGGTCGGCATCGAGTGGAGCAGCGTTCACGTGACGGACCACCACCCGTTGGGGCAAACGCCAGAGATGGGTGAGGTAGACTAGGAAGTTGAGGTAGTCACGGGTGGGGTTGTTGAGCGGGTTTGGCAAGATGACTGGTTGGAGCTTGCATAGGAAGGGAAGCACCAGTAAGATGGAGAGCAGGCTGGTGAACCGAATTGAAGCCATCGGGTGGTGAGAGGGTATGCGGTCACGGGAGTTAACGTTCTTGGAAGTAAGCGGTCTTGAGAGTTGGCGGTCTAGACTGAAAATGGTTTTGATTGTAAGTAGACATAGTTTAAGTAGTGAATCATTTTCTATTTTCTCCATATTTTTTCGAATCAAATCAAACTAGAGAAAAGAGAACTGCACATGCGCGAACAGTTTAGGTTCAACTTGTTTATTAACATTACAAGTCGTCAGGCAAACGCGAAAAAACACGTGCAATCAAAAACAATTAAATTAAATGTACTTGAACGTACATAGTACTACATACCAATGTATTAAATAAAGAATATTCTCTCGCCTAACCTTAAAAAATTAACTTATTAATCTACTTACCTTTTGGGTATTGTGTGGGAGGAATAATTTCAATCTGATAGAGTATTTGGATACTTTTCTTGCTACTGGTGAACATAACCGCATATGGCAACACGGGTAACCGATTGGTTGTAACGTCTATTTTTATTGGTAAGTAGATGATAGGATTTACTAATAGTTTTTTTTGTGTTTTTGTACGGAATTTACCAATTCATTATTGTTAATTTAAAACTTGTTTTGAAATATTTTAGAATGAATTTTAATACTTGGAATACGCTTATTTCTCAAAGTGTTTATAATACGAGAAATACATTGCAATAACACTGTGCACTGTGACATAATACAATACCAATAACGACGTTTGTGAATGTTTCTTTGATGCATGCAGAATTAATGATGGACAAGTTCATGTCTGATTCAATCAATCATTTATTAAACAATTTCGATACAAACTCAACGATTACAACATAAACAACATAAAAGCAAAAGGCTCATCAATTTAAGAGCATATTAAAAAGTAAGATAAGATGAAATGAAAAATAAAATAAAAATGTCCTGGGCGGTACAGGAAAAAGTATGAGAAATAAACTAATCTTGCATGCGCTTGATAAAGGAATTATTCTTCTTGATGTTGAGAGATTCTCGTGGGTAGATAAGCATCGTGACGGGACTCAAGAAAAATATTCGAATGTTTCCGCAATTAATTACGCATGAAATCCACCAAGTTTCGGACAGAATTGCGCCAAAGTGCAGTGACGCCATTGGTGAATGCCCGAGATCGGCTTGTACGTCGTATTTGGCTTTGGCTACGAGTCTTTACCGGCGAAGCGTTCTTTGGGTTGTTGGCTTCGAACAACTCTTCAGTGGCGTAATACCCAGAGCGCTCGTGCTCGATGCCCCAAATCTTCTGCTTGATAAACCAGGGCAGGCCATTAGGAAGGTAATGCACGTTGACGTAGCGGTTAATCTTCTTGACGAGATTGAGGTTCACCATTTGACCGATGAACTCTTTCGCTTGAGCAAATTGAATGATCAACTGTTGTTTGCACAGCATGAGGTCGATCATGTTTTCTGGGAGGCGTCCCGGGAAGAATCGAATTCTTAGCTGTTTGGCACCACCGCTTCGGATAAGGTGAATTGTTGCAATCGTGTTCCACTCGATTGTGGACAGACGTTCCTCAACATTTTTCGCATCGTTGTACTGATATATATAAAGCGCTCGGATGCTTGCCTGGATTCCGAGAGCGCCCAGTTGGCTACTAAAGCCAAAGTACATGTTAGTACGAGCAGTTGTAGCATCCATATTTGTTGTGTTATCGGGAGAAAACGGTGATGGCGATAACATAAAGCAGAAGCAGATGAAGGTGATAGATGAGCGGATGATGACAACAAGATTGAGAAAGCTTTGACTGGCTGGAAACACAAGGAATCGAAGCAGACAAGAGAGCGCATACAATCGTGAATGACTCAAATGGAGACA
This sequence comes from Rhizoglyphus robini, assembly GCA_023373905.1. Classification (NCBI taxonomy): domain Eukaryota; kingdom Metazoa; phylum Arthropoda; class Arachnida; order Sarcoptiformes; family Acaridae; genus Rhizoglyphus; species Rhizoglyphus robini. The sequence continues at coordinate 546,645 of JAKIJQ010000051.1, read as the reverse complement.
TTAGGTCCGGTCCAAATGGTCACGCTGAACAATTGTTGGCGCCATCTAGTGCGTTTGGATTCAATTTAAATCTAAAGTGACTGTTGTTGCATAAGTTATTGCAACACTAACAAATTTTGGATCGAATGACACTAATGATAGATCAAAAATTAAAAGATTTACTAGACAAAGATTTTGTGGTAGCGTAAAAATTTTAATTAAGAATAAGTGTTAATAAGATAAGAGCGTCAAAAGAATTTGTAAATTCTTCTTGTTAATTTGCAACTTGTTGGAATCTTCTAGAATCCTTTAGACTTGGATCACGCTCGTGCCCAACTGGGACCCTCAAAGAGCCTGAGCGTTACGCTTCTGAACCGAACTGCGTCGGCGCACCTGTGGCGGAGGTTGACCACGGCGCTGGTTGGCTGATTCCAGGAGAGCCAGTTCCTGGGTAAAGCCAAGTCTGTCATAAATGAACTTTTCTTCATGGTTAATTCGGCCAATTTGGGCGAGTATGTCCTGAGTCGGGGCGCCATTTCTCTGTGCACGCAACAGTGCAGTCTGAGCTTGCCTACGACGAGTGTCGAAGTCCTTCTTGGCCAGCAAGTTGGCCACCGCAAAGTTGAGTCGCTTCTGTTGGTTGGTGGCCGGTTGCTGTGGATTGTTGATGCCATCCATCAAATCGGCAATGTGTCTTCGGTGGAGTTGACCGTCGGGATCGAGTGGAGCAGCGTTCACGTGACGGACCACCACCCGTGGGTGCAAACGCCAGAGATGGGTGAGGTAGACTTGGAAGTTGAGGTAGTCACGGGTGTGGGTGTTGACCGGATTAAGGGAGTTGAGCGGGTTAATTGAGATGACAGGTTCGAGCTTGCACAGGAAGAGGAGCAGCAGTAGGATGGTGAACAGACCGGTGAACCGAATTGAAGCCATCGGGCGTTGAGGGTAAGGTTGCGGGGGTTAACGTTCTTGAAAGTAAGCGGTCTTGGGAGTTAGCGGTCTAGACTGAAAATGTTCTTCATCAGTAAACTTACAGCATTAGTCATCAATCACATTCTATTTTCTATATATTTTTCGAACTAGATTGAACGAAAGAAAGGAGAACTGCGCATGCGCGATTAGTTTGCACATTATAAAATATTTGTAAGAGCGTGAAAATTTTAATTAAGAACAATAAGATAAGAGCGTCATAAGATTAGTAGCTCAGTTTGTGTCTTTGTGCGGAATTTGCCAATACTTCTTGTTAATTTGCAACTTGTTGGAATCTTGTCTAAAATCTTTTGTGACTTGGATCACGCGCTCGTGCCCAACTGGGACCCTCAAAGTACCTGAGCGTTACGATTCTGAACCGAACTGCGTCGGCGCACCTGTGGCGGAGGTTGACGACGGCGCTGGTTGGCTGTTTCCAGGAGAGCCAGTTCTTGGGTAAAGTTAGTGGAATCATAAATGTGCCGTTCTTCATGGTCTATTTCAGCAATTTCTGCGAGTATGTCCTGAGTCGGGGCGCCAGTGGACCGTGCAAGCGCCAGTGCCATTCGAACTTGCCTACGACGAGTGTCGAGATCCTTCTTCATGAGCAAGTTGGCCACCACAAAGTTGAGCCGCTGCGTTTGTAGACGGGCTGGATCATGAGGATCGGGATTGTTGACAGCAGTGAGCAATTGGAAAATGTGCTCCAAGTGGAATTGACCGTTGGGATCGAGCGGTGCAGCCGCCACCTCACGATTCACCAACTGTGGAGCCAAACGAAACAGATTGGTGAGGTGGACTTTGAAGTCGAGGTAGCTGTGGGTGTGGGAGTTGAGATGGGGGATGATGTTGTGGGATGAGATGACTGGTTCGAGCTTGCACAGGAAGAGGAGATGGGGTAGGATGGAGAACAGAAGGGTGAAACGAATTGAAGCCATCGGGAGTGGTGAGGTCACGGGAGTTAGCGGTCTAGACTGAAAATGGTCTTGATCAGTAAGTGGACATAGGTTTAGTAATGAATCATTTTCTATTTTCTATATATTTTTTTCGAATCAAATCAAACTAGAGAAAAAGAAACTGCACATGCGCGAATAGTTTAGGTTCAACTTGTTTATTAACATTATTAATATTTCAAATCATTTCGATCTTTTCTAATCGTGATCTTTTTGGTTCTTCGATTGACCATCTTCGGTTGTTGTTATTGTTGAGACATAGGATTCCATCATCTCTTCTTGTTACCCCTTGGACTCTTTCGCTTAGGCGTGAGCTTTCGACCTCCTAAATGACCTCGTGAGCTTGAACTTGAAGAGCTTCTTGACCGCTTCCTCTCTCGTCCTCTTCTTTTCTTTTTGTGTCCTCGTCTTCGACTTCTTGAGATCGTTTTAGAGGAAAAGTTACAGATAAACAGTCCAATTGCGAGAATAATCAGAATTGCGAGAATAATGTGACCGAGAGAGGGTAGTGTTGATGGTGGAAGGGTCGAAGGTTCGAGGGTAGAGGTTAGGTTGGTAACTGTTGAGGGAGGTGAAGGTGGTGCTGCTGGTCGTATCAAACTCCACACTAAACCCCACAATCCAGTCACCCAGAAAAAGAAGGTTCCAACGGCGAACCAGATCGGCCATTTCCATTTACTGATGCACTCTGTGTAGAGATTAAAATGAGATTAATGACTTTTCAATTTCAAACTCACCTTTAGCCTGGTCGCATCTCTTTTCGGTCTCTTTCTCTGTAAAGGTTTCAGAATTACTGATTGAACATATGATGAAGTATACTCACTTGCTTTCCACGCAAATCTAACGCCATTAACTGTAGTCTTGATGTTATTCCAAACTTCCCACTCCTCAGTTTGACAGATGACAAGCAGAATGACCACCAGAGTGCATAGGACACTTATTGGACACTTCATAAAGTACGTACGAGATTGAGGATCTTGGTAGCTGATCTAGACAGTAAACCGGTCCGGTCAGTAAGCGGTCTTGGTACTCAATGAGAAACAGTACAAAACGAACACCAAAACCAAATCAAAATCATTTTCGAATTGACGAACATTGAACATTTCCAAATCAACTCAATCACTATTTCCTAAATCGTAAATCGTGTTTTGTAATATTTTTAGTAAACAGTAAAAGTTCAACAGCGAGCAGGCGCATGCGCATTGCGCAATAAAGCACAAAAATATTTTTAAGCAATATGTTGTGATTGCTTCCTTTGTCTAGTTATTCGAGTCATCATCCTCGAGTGTTGAGTTCCTCATTTGTTGTCTTCGATTTCTTCAATTTTCACTCTTCCCTTCAGCAATGTCTCTCTCAACCCTTCACGATGTTCCTCTTCTTCGCATCTTTTACTATCTGCCCATGACAGATCTACTCCTTCGTGTCAATTTGGTGTGTCATCGATGGAATGACCTTTTACCAACAGCTTCTGCTCAACGTCGTTCTCTGGTGCTCATCATTGGTCAGTATCGTGAATCACTCGCTCATTTCAATCCATTTGGAATTCCATTCTTGAGTGAACTCAAAGAAGGTAACGATAATCAAGCTTTTGCATCTCTCAACCAGACAGAGAACACCAATTTCAGTGAATTGTCTCGAGTTGCACTGAGTGGACTTACTACTGAGAAGATTGTTCGTCTCACGAACCTATTTCCGCACATCATCTCGTTGACTTTGATCGAACACAAACCGACAAACTATATCCCGTATTTCCAACTTTTGTGGTCAATTTGGACGGACAATTTGGTTACTTTGAAGATAATTTTACTTTCTGATTATGACTTTAAACTGGCGCCCGCTTACTTTTGGAATGGCCTCGTTGGCCGCATTTTGGAGCTGTCCAAACTGAAGAATCTCACATTTTATTGTAACCGAAATATTCGTTGTCAAGTTAATTTTACGTTAATATGCAAACTCGAGAAGTTTAATTTTTATTTGCCTGACGACAATATCGAGTTTGGTGTGTGGGAGTCGTTGCGTCGGTTTGCCAGTCCACGAATGCGTCAACTTGGACTGTTGTGTGCCTTCCCTAGAAATGAGCCCAATTTGGTGAATCATTTTGGTAATCGCGATACTGAATTGGTTTCTTCTTTCACTCATCTCAGCTTTAATCGGATTATAAATTTTGGTATTTTTGAATTTACTTTCAGTTTTTTATTCTCTAATCTCCTCCTTTCTTTTACTTTTCACAGATATCCGTCACTTTCAAAACGTGACCACCGTAAAGTTGTCCGACTTTTACAGCTCTCGTCCTCTTTCCGCCAACTTTCTGCCACTCAGCCAGTTGCAACCTCATTTGGTTCATGTAATTCTGCATCTCGACGGCAATACTACTGAAAATACGATTCACAGTCTTGCGAACTCGCCCAAGTCCCAAGTCCACCAACTTACATCAGTCAAAGTGTTGAGTTTGCATTTTGATACGTTTTGGTTGAGTTGTGATGGCACAGTTGATGATGATTCGTTTGGTCCTCAACTCTACAACATTTTGATCAAATTCTTTCCGAATGTTGAGTATTTGTCCTTTCTTGCTTACGAATATGGCTGTCTTGGACAGTGTTCGTTTTGTCCTATGATGATTTTTGAATCAAACAACGTTGTTCGTGAATGGAGTCCACGGGTGCTTACTTGTTTGAGACGTTGGCTTCGCAGCCTGAAGTCGGCTTTGATTGGTGGTCATCGAGATGAAGGACAGAGGAATGAACTTTCTCTTCTGGGTCAGGTTGAAGTTAACGTTTTGTGCGTCAATTTGTATCGCAAATGGTCTCTTGACGAGTTGTAGGAATATTTTGATTAAATTGTCTGATTCTGTATATTCTTTGATTTTCTTGTAAGATATTAACGGTTAATAAATATTATTATTATTGTTGTTATTGATTAAATTTAAATCACAAATCCGGGATCATTTCTGGTTGTATGTAAATGTATGATTATGAAAGCAAAACACTTGAAAATCAGCATCCAATTTATATATCAGAGTCAATCAATATTTGTCATACAAATGTCGTAAATTGCATTGTATTGGATGCAAACAATGAAAACAATCTGACAAACGCCGACAAAGAATAAATATCATATGATGATGATATAAATCATCACTCGAGTGTATGCACCAGGATATTGATGCAATGCGCATCAATCAATCGGTTAATTGGTCAATCTCACAATTGACATTGTCAGTGGGGGATTTGTCATTCGTAATCATAACTTTGCAATGCACGGATGCACTTTGCATTTATCATAAATGTGAAAATACTATTTATAAGTGACAGTACTTACTAATTGTGTTATTATTGATTTGCACAACAGCAAAACAATGACAAAGTGCAAATCGAAATTGTTGGTTTTAATTTTGGTTTCATATTTTCATTTTTTCTCACCAAAGTGATGCCACCATCATCACTGAAAGCAGCACCAAGTGGCTGAATGTCAAGGACACTTTTGGCAAAGTGATCTTTCAAGTGCTGGGCAGCACTGTCATTGTGCCTAATGGTCATCGGGCCAATTCATCACTCAAATTCTCACTTGGAAGTTCATCATCAATTGTGCAAGTTGAGTTAAAGAACAGATCTGTTTTGAGTGAAGATATATTTTGGACATTTCAACTACAAGACAAGTCGAGTGTGGATTTCTTAATTTACAATGAAAATGATACAACCCGCTATGAACTACTTTGGCATGGAGGCGGGCCAAATGGGCCCGAGCGTGAAGTTTGCTTTCACCCTGACTTTAACAATGCCACCTGGTTCGACACCTACCAGCCGAGGGAGAGTGCAAGTTGGCCTATGAAAATTTGGTCAAACCAACAGCAGATCCCATTCAACTTTCTACTCAATCAATTTCCTGAACAAGTTGCGGAACTGATCTTCTACAACTCGGATGGTTTTGCGGTGGTGCTCGATGAGAATCAGCCCCTGTTCGTTAGGAGACAAGCTGGTGCGGTACGTGTATACTCATATAGATCAGAGGTTATATCCCATCTCACCCTTCAACCTAAATCTTCCTAGCCTTATTTTTGAAGGATAAAAGCAGAAATTTTTACATAATTTTCATGACAAAATGAACAAACTTGACTTTATTCTGATCCTTTGATCCCTATAGGACCCTTCACTCTGCTTTTCGGTCAACAATACAGCACCCTACTCAAGCGATACAACGGATCCATCTTACCTTGACATCAAAGTTCACCTATACGCATCGTCAAACATTCCATCCGTCTCCGAATATGTTATCTCCCGATCCAAGCATATCCCTAAACCCGTAAGCACTCCACCCGAAGATGCCTTTTCACGGACCACTTGGATGATCGGGGCTGAATACGTTTGGAAGGAGACGGACTATTCGGGCTATTTAGATCATTTGGTGGGCAGTGGTTTCGCGCATGGTGAGATTCTTGATGAGGTTGGACCCAATGCAAAGTTGGATTCAGTTATATCCAACTATGAGGAACATGATTTTCAGGTCAAACATGCTATAGAACCGAGCATTGGACCTTCTGGGCCTGATGTGCCTAAGATGTGTTTGATAGGTATAGTAGGTTGTGAAGTACCCGATTGGAGCTATTACATCCGTGTCAAAAATCCAAGGCTTTTTGGATCTAATGGATTCACACTCTACTCTGTCGACTTTTCGAATCCATCCGCAGTTGAGTGGTTTGCATCCCAACGCAATCAACTGCTACGCAGTCTCCGTGGAAGGGTACACTCGGTTCATGTGGACAAATTCGACACATACTTAGGGACAAACTTCAAGTTGCACAATGTCGAATACGAAAAGTATCCAAACCGGTTGATTGGAAAATTTGTAGAAACAGTTGCACAGTTGAACGAGCTCAATAGCTCAGCCTATGTTTCGACTCGAGTCGCTTACAAGAGTCAACATTTACCCGTGGTGGTACAACTGTGGATGTTTGGCCAATACCCCAACACGGCTGGTTATCTCCAATCGTTGATTACTCATGCGCTGTCGGTCTCAATGTCAGGTTACTCATACTTTGCTACTAATCCAATTGGATCACCAGATGCGGGCTTGACCGAGGAACTGTACATTCGATGGGTTCAAGCCTCGACCTTTATGCCTCACATGACCTTTTATCGATCACCCTGGATTCATGGTCAAACCACGGTGAATATTACTCGGAAATTTGTGAATCTACACGCGAAGTATGTCCCACTGATGATGCAATTGGCTCGTGAACGGGTGCGAACCGGTTCGCCACTAGTACGACCAATGTGGTACATTGAACCGGATAATCGTGAAGTGTACGGAATTGTGGATCAATTCATGATTGGGACAGACTTGGTGGTGGCACCAGTGCTCAAGGCTGGACAACGTGAACGAACTGTTCATCTGCCACCGGGAAATTGGCTTGATCAACGTGGGATACGATTTGAAGGGGCAAAACAGGTGAAAGTGCCGGTTCCATTGGAAGAGTTGGCTTATTTCACAAGAGTCTAAATCCGGGATCATTTCTGGTTGTAACATTAAAGTGATGATTGATTGATTCGATTTTATAATTAAAATTTCAATTGAAACACAATTATTATTATATTTATATAATGAAATGTTTACGTACACTGAGAGATTGACAAAAGGATAGAAAGATTTGTATATAGATTGAAATGATACAAATTGTAATGAATAAAAAAGAGAATACACCTACATTTCGCGTTTGTCAGATCTATAAAGGTGCGAAATCTAATCTTCATGAATGCCAAATTGAGCAACATACATGGAATCAAGATGTTTGAGTATTGCCCACTGAGAACGCGAATACTCATCCTCAAATAGATCCGATCCGTCGCCATCGGTTGGCTCATTATCAGTAAGCAGCGCAATTTGTACAAGTTCCCTTGCTCGATTCAAGTTTCGCCGAAAGTCTTCAACCAAATGTTGGTCACTGACCCGACCCTTCTCACCCGTGTAATGTTTGAGCAGTGTCATCAGATTGGTCAGTACACCTGCTGATCCACGGTACGTTTCATTGATTTCACTGAAAAGCTCAAAGTGTTTTCGTGCTCTACTAGTGTATTCAATACGATGATAAGCATCACTCAGACTGAGACGAAGCTCGCCCAATTGCCAACAATTGCGCAGTCTTTGCTCACGGCACAGCTCCTTTAGTGACACTTCACATTCACGAAGATTTGCCTTTAGACTTCCTGTGTCAATATTCGTAGCAATCAAACGTTTGACAGTGGCCAGTTGAGTTTCAATTTGAGCATAAAGTTGCTTTGCCTCGGACAGGGACATGGAAGCTGTACAGGACGAGCTGGAACAGGAGAAGGTGTCCGAGGTTCGAGATGCCCGAGTTAGGGTAGAACTAGAAATTGAAATGCAAATTAGAAACACGCAGAGCTCAGTTGGATCAACACTAAAAGTGAGTTGGCAAAAACTCTCATAGGTTAGGGAGTTGGGTCAGTTGGCTATAATCAGAAAGCTAGGGTAAGGGAAGAGTAATTCTTCCAAGTAAGCATCCCAACTATCCAAAAGTTAAAAGTGTCGACAAAGGTCCCCTCTGCCCCTCAACACTTACCCACAATCTTTGCAGCCAATAGGAAAGTACTTTCTATTGAGTCCATCCCGTTCTTCGAGCACACAACGCGAACATTCACACCAAATGAACGATCTTTTCCAGAGCTCGTTTCGTCTTTCCGACCATTCTGTTTGGAGTAAATCATCCTTCTCATAGGTAATAGCCACTACCGAACCTGCGGAAATTTTCTTGGTAGCCCGCAAAATCAGCACAGTCGATTGGGCATAGATTAACTCAGAATTGGGCTCACACGAGTGATTCAACAGGGCGGAGAAGTGAGGATAGAGGCCAGTGACGAAATCATGTCCTTTGTTGGGCTTACTAAACTCGATGCAATCAATGATGCACGAACTGATGCTCAACTGAACAAGATGACGCAACAGAATTGATGCTACTAACTTGGTTTGTTCAGTGGTGCGCACAAAAGCAATACACTTCTTGGTAAGTTGCACCAACACAGCAGAAGTGATCACAATTTCAATCAATTGCTCACGTGGAAAGATCTTAAGATCAGAATTCTGGTGACCAATCAGACTGTGCACCAGTTTGTAGTGAGCCGCAATGTCCTCTGGATTAGTGATCTTCAAGGAACTTAACGGATCTTTGGATTCATCTTGACGATTAAGATCGCTCACTTGTTGGATCACATCAAGTCCAGTAGCAAGAAGCATACGCAACGAAAGATGGCTAATGTAGGACATTTGGTGCAAAACAGGCAAAATGGAACACTCGAACTGGTGATAGGTGCGCCAGGCTTCGGTACGACAATCACTGGAACAGTACAGGACACGAGTGCATTCGGTGCACGGAACCACTGAACCGGTGATGCAAAGTTCATCACTTTCTCCAATCTTCGATTCCAACTTTCGGTAACAGTGATGACAAAAGTGATACTCAAAGTGCTTGCCTAGTACACTCGCAAAGGGCGACTCAACCATCAGAATATCGCCCGGTTCAATGTCCTGCTTAGCCATCAGGTCTCTTCCTATTGGCTGTTCCGAGTATCGTGGTTCAACTTTTGAGGAAATTGAAGCATATTCTGGCGACGGTTGGTAGCGTCCAGTACGGGTCAAGTAGTTGAGCACGGGAAGCAATCGATCGCTAGGGGATAACTTTGGTTGAGATTGAGGATCAGCGCCGTTCGAGCCAATGTCGTCGAGTCGTTGAAGCAGATAATTGAATGCTTCCTCATTAATCGGTTTGGCGATACTGCCGAGCTGTTTCAAAGCGCACTTTGCTTCTCCAAATTGCTTCAACGAAAGCAGACATTCAACTTTACGAAACAGCAGCTCGGGTTTCTTTGCCAGAGGACAGCCAATGGCCAGTGAGTGGTCAATGTCGGCCACAGCAGCCTCGTGCTGACCAAGTTTGTAGAACACCGCGGAACGACCACCGTAAGCCAGTGACAGTTCTTCTGGAACCTTCTTATCATCAACGTTAACATCACCAACCTTCTCAGGAACATCAGGAGCGTAAATAATAGCCATTGTATAGTAATATGAAGCCTTGAAGTGACCATTTCCGTACGCTTCAGCAAGACGACGATATTCTGCAGCCTTTTTCGAATTCTTCTTCTTTTTGGATTTCTCGTGTTCGCTGATAAAGCTGTCAATCAGCGAAACAACCGACCGGTGAGCAAGAAGTTTACAAACATCGAGTTTGCATGCTTCGACTGATTTGTCCAGCTCACTCAGATTAAGATCCAGAATCTTGCCAACAAGCTCTTTAAGGGACCGGTTCTGAGCACAACCAGCACCACCACATCCAAGAGGGAAATCTGGCTCGGTTTTCTTCAAAAAGTCAAAGAAACTGTCGTCAAGATTTATTGAAACCATTCTGAACGAGAGACACTCTGTATGGGAAAATATAGAAAATGTTAAAAGAGATACAAAAGCAGAACCAAAAGGACAGAACATACATAGAAAGGAAATGCAGAGATTTTTAAACTTATTTTTAGTCATATCTAGTTCAAAGTTCCTTGTGAAACATAAAGTTTTTATTCTAAAATTAAATTATCTGAGTCTTTCTAATCTAATTTTTTTAATATCGCCCAAATCAGTTAACATTTGATATTTTAATTTTAATCTTTTTAAAGAAAACATTTTAAAGGTAAATTTAAACTAAAACTAAAAAAACAAAATAAAACTACCATCGATTATTCTGTACCATTTTTTGTGTGGAATGCAATCTTTAAAAGTAAAATTAAAATATTAAAAATTTTTAAAATTGACCGATTTGGGAAATATTTGTTTCAAAATTTTCTGAAAAACTCAGAGAATTTAATTTTAGAATAAAAACTTTATGTTTCAAAAGGTTTTGGACTAGATATGGCTATAAACACGTTTAAAATCTTAAAAAATTAACTTTAAAAAATGAACAAACCTTGTAATTCAGAGTAAAAATTCAGAATGTACTAAAAAATCTATAAAAGAGGAAATATGCCCCTTTTGTTTATGTGACTTCAATTTGGGTGTGATATCTACATGTGATATATTATTTAACAATAGATAAGAGAATATATAGTTTGAGAATGCTTACCAGAAAATGCAGTGATGATTGCAGATTGTGAGAGATAAGAAAAAACATAGAGATATCAAAATATTTCGAAATACGATCACCAAAAGGCAGTCAAATAGGCAAACAAATTCGGCAGTCGCAGAAATGTACGCAGTATTGAAGAGGAGAGCCGCGAGACCGAACTTGAACCAAAAGCTTTCCTAGGAAAACACTGTAAAAGTCAACTATTTCTACTGTCTGTGTGTAGAAATAGCCAAAAACAACATATTTGACTTATCTCTAACGCACACATTGAACATTTCAATAAATTTCAATTTAAAATCTTATTAATCATTATACTTATTTCACAATCGATTCTAGAATCATCGGATAGTCCTTTTTTATTCCATTTTATTACAATTTAAATTGAATCTTTTCAAACCCTCAAACTGTGTCGCTTTTTTTATTTATTTATTGATTCACAGAAAAGTTGACAGAAAACATTTAGATTAGACTGAAATGTACAAAAATTTATATTATAATTTTAAAAAAAGAGAACATACGCATGAACATTTTTTCAGATATACAAATCTTCTGTGACAAAGAATATTCTATTCTTCATTTTCTTTGCAATAATCGATTAAATCCTGCAGAATTGTGTGTACTTCTCGCAGAGTACGTGAATCATCCGCAAGTAGATCATCCGGTTCATCATCGGTGGTTGGTGGCTCAGCCTCGGCAAGCAAAATAAGTCGAACAATTTCAATAGTTCGCTGAGCAATTCCGCGTAATTTTTCAAACCAGTGTACAGAAATCAGTTGTCCACTATCATCACCACCACTACCATCATCATCATCATCATCAGGACCCGATTCAATGAACAGATTAATCAGATTAAGTTGAGTAGCAGGTGCACCGTCCAGTCCATGGAGAGCTTCACTGATCTCACAAAGACGCTCCAAATGTTTGCGAGCTTTCGCCTGAAGATTGATACTCTGAAAGGCAACACTCAGTCGTCGGAGTAGTTCGACCAGCTGCCAACAATTGCGCAGTCCTTGTATGGCCGACAAATCAGAAAGATCACCTTCACACTCAAGAAGATGCTCGAAATTCTTTTCAGGGCTAGGACTTGATTCAAAAGACAAAATTCGACCTTCGGCGGTGGCAAATTTAGATTCAATTCGAGCATAAAGTTGCTGTGCCTCGGACAGGGACATGGAGGATGTACAGGACGAGCTGGAACAGTGGAAGGTGTCCGAGGATGAAGATGCACGGGTTAGGGTAGAACTAGAAATGGAAATTAAAAATTAGAAACATAGAGTTCAATTGGAGCAACACTTACCCACAGTCTTTACAGCCAATAGGAAAGTACTTTCCATCCATTCCATCCCGTTCTTCGAGCACACAACGCGAACATTCACACTGAAAGTGGTAGACATTCCAAAGATGTTCCCGTCTGGCGGTCAAATGTTGTCCCATGACACTAACATACGAATCGACGGGAACGGTCACTTCTGAACCGGCGGCAATTCGCTTGCTAGCCCGCTGAATCAGCACAGTAGACTGCACATGGGTGGACATTGAATTGGGCTCACACGAATAATTCAACAGGGCAGAGTGGTACGGATAGAGGCCAATAGCGAAAGCATCATCATCATCATCTTGATCACTTCCGGTAAACTGAAAGTTAGCTAACCTACTCGAGTTGGCATTCACCAGAAGAAGGTGACGCAAGAGAACAGTTGCTGCAAGATTGGTTTGTTCAGTCGTACGGACAAAAGCAGTACACTTCTTGGTAAGTTGTACCAACACTGCGGAAATAATCACAAATTCCACGAATTGTTCAGGTGGAATCAAGTGCTGCAGATCAATCAGACTGTGCACCAGTTTATAATGCTGGGCACTGTCCTCTGGATCACTCAACTTTAGTGAACTTAGACGAACTTTGGATTCATTATCATTGACATCTTGATCGCTCACTTGTTGGATCACATCAAGTCCAGTGGAAAGAAGCATACGCAACGAAAGATGGCTACTGTGGGACATTTGGTGCAAAATAGGCAGAATAGAGCACTCGTACTGGTGATAGGTGCGCCAGGCTTAGGTACGACAGTCAGTGGAACAGTACAGGACACGAGTGCATTCGGTGCACGGAATCACTGAACCGGTGATGCAACATTCATCATCGTCCTCATTTCCAATGTTTGTTTCCAATTTTCGGTAACAGTGATGACAAAAGTGGTACTCAAAGTGCTTGCCGAGTACACTCACAAAGGGTGACTCAACCAGAAGAATATCACCCGGTTCAATGTCCTGCTTAGCCACCAGGTGTCTTCCTTTTTGTTCCGAGTATTGTGGTTCAACCTTAGTGGACAGTGAAGCAAAATCGGGCAACGGTTGGTAGCGCTCAGTACGGGTCAAGTAGTTGAGCACGGGAAGCAATGGATCGGTAACGGATTGTGATTGTTTCTGTGAAGGATCAACGTTCGAGTTAATGTCGAGTAGTTGAAGCCGAGTCTTGAGCGCTCGTACATCCTTCGGTTCGGCAATTCTGCAAAGTTGTTCCGAAACACGCTTTGCTTCTGCAAGTTTCTTCAACGAAATCAGACACTCAACTTTAAGCAACAGCAATTCGGACTGATTCTCCCGAGGATAGCCAGTGGCCAGTGAGTGGTCAATGTCGGCCAGAGCCGCCTCGTACTGACCAAGTTCGTAGAACACCGCGGAACGATTTCCATAGGCCAAGGACAGTTCTTCTGGGACATTGTTATCATCGACGTTATCATCAACCTTCTCGGAAACATCAGGAGCGTAAATAACAGCCATTGTGTAGTAATAAACAGCGGAGGAAAAGTTTCCCAGACCATACTCCTCATTACCGCGTTTACGATACTCGGCAGACTTTTCCGAATTCTTCTTATTTGACGACACAGATTCGGATTCTCCGTGTTTGCGGATAAACTCGTCAATCAACGAAACAACCGACGGTCGAGCAAGCAGTTGACAAGTGTCGAGTTTGCTCGATTCGACTGATTTGTCCAGCTCACCAACAATCTTCTGAACAAGATTCTTAAAGTTTTGAACACCATCACCAAGGTCACCACCACCAGCAAGTGAATCTGCTTCAGCACTCTTCAAACACTTGAAATAACTCTTGTCAAGATTTATTAAAGCCATTCTGTGAACAAAAAAAACAATAAATTAGAACCAAATCAAACTATAAAGACAAAACAGATAAATTCAGTCCTAGATTCACGCGAATATTTTGTATATTTCCCCGAGTTCCCAGGTTTTAAACTCTGATTATTTTAAATGATAAATCCTAGGTATCCCTTATTATTATCAAGTACGCCTAGTCCAATGCCCTTTGAAACGCAAAGTTTTTATTCTAAAAAATTAAATTCTCTGAATTTTCTCAAAACTTTGTGCAAAATATCGCCCAAATCCGTTAATGTTTGATTAATTTTAATTAATCTTTTTAAAAATAAAAACACCCTAAAGGTAAATAAAAAAATAAAAAACATTTTTACCGTCGAATATACAAATATTAAAAATTTACCGATTTGGGCAATATTTAACTAAAAATTTTTAGAAAGATTCAGAGAATTTAATTTTTATAATAACAACTTTATGCTTCTAAAAATTGTGGCTATAAACAGATTTCAAACTAAAAATCCTAACTAAAAAAAACCAACCTTGGAATTCTGAGTAAAATGACAATATATAGCTGGGAAATATATATAGGGAGAGAAAATATTAGAGATTAGAGCATATAATGTGTAAGACTTACCAGATTTTTGATAACCAGAATGCAGTGAATTGTAAAAGACGAAGACGAATAAAAAATATCAAAATACGCACCAAACAAAAAGCCACTCACAGAAAGCAGTTTCGAAGAGAAGCGAGCGGGCCTGGACAAAGTGAAAAAGCATGTAAAAGGTCAACTATTTCTACTTCCAGTATTTACTCAATCCTGATTAGTACAATCGTTATGGTAGAAATAGACAATGTGTGTTGGTGTAGATAATCTGCTCACTTCTTCAAAAGTACTCACTACACAGCAGCTCTGAACTACTTTGAGACTTCTGTCTTCTTTTTTGGTAATCGCTATTCACAATTATTCACCATCCTTTTTATCTCTCTCGATTCGATCGTTTGGACACCGTCAAATTCTGGTTCTGTACGTCCGACAATACATTCTCTAATTTCTAACCAATTAATAGTCTCGGAATTTCTATTTCTATATAAGGTCTGTTTTGTTCCTCGTATTTGTTTGTATTTGTTGTTTGTATTTGTTGTTTTATTTTATGTTTTATTTTTTAGAACACTCACAGAATATTCTTCTCGAGAATGGTACTGCCTAATCTTAAGCAGAGTGGCTTTCGAAAGTTGAAGCTAATCAAACCGGCGAGGGATTCCACCAACTACGACGGTAGTTATCAGGATCTTGAGAAGGTTCTCCTACAGATTGTCGACAAACTCGAACCACGAAAACTCGATCCTAGTCAACTGCTTACTAAACCGTCAGTTGTTTTGCCGATTAACAAGTATATTAACAAAGAGCTCGATTCTGTTTTGTCGGAAAAGAAGAACGCAACCAAGTCGACCGAGTATCGTACTCGTGGTAATCAAGAGTATAGACGTGGACACTTGTCCCAGGCTGCTTATTACTTTACAATGGCTATTATTTATGCTCCTGATGTTCCCGAGAAGGTTGATGATAACGTTGATCATAACGTCGATAAGAAAGTCCCAGAAGAAGAACTGTTCTTGGCTTATGGTAATCGTTCCGCGGTGTTCTACGAACTTGGTCAGTACGAAGCGGCACTGGCCGACATTGACCACTCACTGGCCACTGGCTATCCTCGGGAGAAGCAGCCCAAATTGCTGTTACGTAAAGTTGAGTGTTTGATTTCGTTGAAGCAACTTGGAGAAGCAAAGCGCGTTTGGGAACAACTCTGCAGTATCGCCGAACCGAAGGATAAACGAGCGCTCGAGATTCGGCTTCAACTACTCGACATTGACTCGAACGATAATTATCTTCAACCAAAGTTATCCCCTACCGATCCATTGCTTCCGATGATCAATTACTTGACCCGTACTAGAGGCTATCAACCGTCGCCAGATGCTTCTTCACTTTCAGCCAAAGTAGAACGACAATACTGGCCTACTTCTAAAGGGAGACACCTGGTGGCTAAGCAGGACATTGAACCGGGCGATATTCTTCTGGTTGAGTCACCCTTTGCGAGTGTACTCAAGCGAGACTTTGAGTACCACTTTTGTCATCACTGTTGCCGAAAGTTGGAATCGAAGATTGATGGAGAAAGTGATGAACTTTGCATCGCAGGTTCACTTGTTCCGTGCACTGAATGCACCCGTGTCCTGTACTGTTCCACCGACTGTCGTACCAAAGCCTGGCGAACCTATCACCAGTACGAGTGTTCTATTTTGCCGATTTTGTACCAAATGCCCTACATTAGCCATCTTTCGTTGCGTATGCTTCTTGCCACTGGACTTGATGTGATCCAACAAGTGAGCAATCAAAATGAAGATGATGAATTCAAAGATCCTAGATTCGAAGATACAAGTTCACGGAAGTTGAGTTATCCAAATGACATTGCTGCAAAACATTATGAACTGGTTCACAGTCTAATTGATCCACTGGACTCTATTCCACGTGATGATTTAGCTGAATTTGTGATCGCTTCCACCGTACTGGTGCAACTAGCCAAGAAGTGTGCGTTTATACGCACTACTGAACAGGCTAAATCAACAGCAAACATTTTGTATCGTCATCTACGCCAGTTGCACTCTACTATGATCGACATTGATTGCTCGGTAGGAAGTTTCCGCAATCAAAATCCATCAACCTCTCTGTATAACGCTGTTGGCTGCTATCCTTACGAAGCCAGCCTAATGAATCATTCGTGTGAGCCCAATTCAGTGTCAAGTTTTGTGCAGTCTACTGTGCTGGTTCATCGAGCTAGCAGGAAGATTTTGGCCGGTACGGAAGTGACTGCCAACTATGGATATTATGGTTTTACGGAACAAGAATTGACTGCAAGACGGAATTATCTCTTGAATGTCTATCACTTTGAGTGTGAATGTACTCGTTGTGTGATAGAAGAACGGGATGGACTCAATGGAATGTACTTTCCTATTGGCTGCAATGTCTGTGGGTAAGTGTTGAACGGGACGAGATCACATTTGTCTTTGTTTCATATCACTTTTAGTGTTGATC
Source organism: Rhizoglyphus robini (assembly GCA_023373905.1). Taxonomy (NCBI): domain Eukaryota; kingdom Metazoa; phylum Arthropoda; class Arachnida; order Sarcoptiformes; family Acaridae; genus Rhizoglyphus; species Rhizoglyphus robini. The sequence goes on along the minus strand of JAKIJQ010000051.1, from coordinate 529,433 downwards.
CAACTGAGCTCTGCGTGTTTCTAATTTGAATTTCCATTTTCAGTTCTACTCTAACCCGTGAATCTTCAGACTCGGTCACCTTCCACTGTTCCAACACGTCCTGTGCAGCAGGACCCATGTTCCTGTTCCGGGCAGAGCAACTTTATGATCTAATAGAAATTCAATTGGCCATCGTCACGAGTTTGATTGAGAATTTTGAAAACGGTGGTCCTGTAGAGAGTCATTTTGTTCTTGAATGCCAAAAATTTCTATCCGAGCTGTCCGAAATACCAGGAGTGCGCAATTGTTGGCAATTGGGCGAACTCCATCGTCGACTGAGTGATGCAGTCAGCACTCAGGTTCACCTCCTTTTAGTAGCTCGTCAACACTTTGAGCGTTACTGTGAAATTAATCTAACGTACAGTGGACTAGCTCGTGCACTTACAAATTATCGTAAGCTCATTCTGCTGTACATTGCCGATGCTGCCGATGCTGATAATGGTGAAGATTATGGACAGGCAGATTATTTGATGGTCCAGAAGTGCCGAATCATCGTGAATCGAACCCTTGGACTTGTTCGACTTGAACTGCTAGCCAAGGTTGAGCCTCCACCTACCGATGGCGATGGACTGGATCTACTTGTGGAAGAGTCACGTCATCTGCGGAAGATATACAAAGACCTGATGACAACTTTTTACAGTACGCGTTAAGAAATAGATACTTTTGTCTCCCGATTATTCAAACTTTGGACCAAAATGTGTGCGCTTTGCTTATTATATAATTCTGTCAAATTTTAATCTAATCAAACATTCTTTTCTTCAAGAGTCATTTTTACTTCGATTTTATTAAAATTATAATTTAAACGGACATTATCGAGAAATTCAGAATTATGTGAATTTATTTCTACACTTCCGAGTGGATGCTGTGTGTCGCATAATTGTCAGCATTTTTACTTGACGTAACGTCATCTATGTACATGGCTGTTACATCTACTTTGCTTGACAGCCACTTTACTAAGTTGTAATGCCTCTATTTTCCTCTTCCTTTCCTGCTTTGAGTGTTTCGTCTCGCTTTTGTGGAGAAGCTAATATCATTTGGTAATCATCACATTTTATCTCTTTCGTTTTGATCGTTTGGATACCATCGAATTCTGGTTCTGTACGTATCTCACTATATTCTCTCATCTCTAACCAAATGAAAATCTAGTAATTTCTATTTCTATATGCTGCATCTGTTTTGTTCTTCGTATTTTATTTGTTTTATTGTTTTTTATTTTATGATTTATTTTATAGAACACTCATAGAATATTCTACTCCAGAATGGCACTGACTAATCTTGAACAGAGTGGCTTCCGGAAGTTGGATCTAATCAAATTGGCTAGTGATTCCACTGATGGTGACGACGGTGGTGGTTATCAGGGCCTGGAGGATTTTCTTTTTCAGAAACTTGACCGTTCATCTTTGCCTGAACTGAGCAAACTCGATGCTAGTCAACTGGTTGCACCACCGTGGGTTGTTTCGTTGATTGACGACTTTATCAACAAAGAGCTCGATTCTGTTTCTTCGGAAAAGAAGAACGCAACCAAATCGGTTGAGTATCGTACTTTGGGTAAAGAGGAATATTTACTTGGGCGATTTTCTCAAGCTGTTTATTACTATACAATGGCTATTATATATGCTCCTGATGTTCCCGAGAAGGTTGGTGATAACGTTGATGATAATGTCCCAGAAGAACTGTCCTTGGCTTATGGTAACCGTTCCGCAGCGTTCTACGAACTTGGTCAGTACGAAGCGTCACTAGCCGACATTGACCACTCACTGGCCACTGGCTATCCTCAGGAGAAGCAGCCCGAGCTGCTGTTACGTAAAGTTGAATGTTTGATTTCGTTGAAGCAACTTGGAGAAGCGAAGCGCGTTTGGGAACAACTCTGCAGTATCGCCGAACCGAAAGATGACGATGAACGAGCGCTCAAGATTCGACTTCAACTACTCGACATTAAGCAGGATGATGAATGTCCTTTACAGAAGCAACCAAAATCCGCTACCGATCCATTGATTCCCGTGTTCAACTACTTGACCCGTACTGAACGCTACCAACCGTCCACCGAATTTGCTTCACTTTCCGCCAACGTAGAACCACGATACTCGCCTACATCTAAAGGAAGACACCTGGTGGCTAAGCAGGACATTGAACCGGGCGATATTCTGATGGTTGAGTCACCCTTTGCGAGTGTTCTCAAGCGAGACTTTGAGTATCACTTTTGTCATCACTGTTGCCGAAAGTTGGAATCGAAGATTGGAGAACGTGATGATGAACTTTGCATCACCGGTTCAGTGGTTCCGTGCACCGAATGCACCCGTGTCTTGTACTGTTCCACCGACTGTCGTATCGAAGCCTGGCGCACCTATCACCAGTACGAGTGTTCTATTTTGCCTATTTTACACAAAATGGACGATGGTAGCCATCTTTCGTTGCGTTTGCTTCTTTCCACTGGACTTGATGTGATTCAGCAAGTGAGCGAAAGTCAAGATGAAGATCATGAATCCAAAGATCGGTTAAGTTCATTAAAGATGCGAGATCCAAGGGACGCTGCTGCCAACTACAGACTGATGCACGGATTGATTGATCCACAGGACTCGATTTTACGTGAAGTATTGCTCGAATATGTGATCGCTTCCGTCGTACTGGTGCAGCTCGCCAGGAAATGCGTTTTTGTACTCACCGATGAACAGGCCAAATCAGCCACAATCATTCTGTATCGTCATCTTCGCCAGTTGCGCTTCACTATGCTCGGCATTGATTGCTGGGTCGGAATTGTCCACAATCAAAATGCACCTGACCCTCCACATTTCGCTGTTTGTATCTATCCTTACGACGCCAGTGTAATGAATCATTCGTGTGAACCAAATTCAGTGTTCTCTTTTGTTCAGTCTACTGTGATGGTTCATCGGGCTAGCAAGAAAATTGCCGCCGGTTCAGAAGTGACTGCCAATTATGAGAGTTATGGTTTCACGGAACAAGAACTGCCCTCAAGACAGGAACTTCTCTTGAATAAATTTCACTTTTTGTGTGAATGTTCGCGTTGTGTGCTCGAAGAACGAGATGGATTGGATGGAAAGTACTTTCCTATTGGCTGCAAAGGTTGTGGGTAAGTGTTGATTCAATTGAACTCTATGTTTCTAATTTGCATTTGCATTTCTAGTTCTACCTTAACGCGTGAAACTTCAGCCTCGGCCACCTTCCACTGTTCTAACCCGTCCTGTGCAGCAGACCACATGTTCCTGTTCCAAGCAGAGGAACTTTATTCTCACATTGAAATTCTATTGACCATCGTCACGGATTTGATTGAGACTTTTGAGAACGGTGGTCCTGTAGTGGATCAGTTTGTTCTTGAATGCCAGCGACTTCTATCAGAAGTGTCCAGCTTACTAGGACCGCGCAATTGTTGGCAAGTGGGCGAACTCCATCGTCGACTGAGTGATGCAGTCAGCACCAAGGTTCACCTTCTTTCAGTAGCTCGCCAACACTTTGAGAGTTACTGTGAAATTAGCGAAGCGTACAGTGGACTAACTCGAGCACTGACCAATCATCGTAAGCTCATTCGATTGTACATTGCAGATGCTTTTGATGCTGGTAAAAGTGAGGACGATGGACAAGTTGATTATTTACTGGAACAGAAGTGCCGAATCGTAGTGAATCGAACCATTGAACTTGTTCGACTTAATTTGCTTGCCGAGGTTGAGCCACCAGCCACCGATGATGATGGACTGGATCTACTGGTGGAGGAGTCACGTCCTATGCGCAAATTGTACCATGATCTGGTGAAACTTTTGACAGTTTGTGTTAAGAAGAATTGATAATTTGAATTTTGTTCCCTGAATATTCAAATTTTGCACCAAAATGTTCACGTGTGCTCTTTACTTATATACAATTCTTTACATTTTAAAAATTTCAATCTATTCAAACTTTTATCTTTCTTATTACTAATCTTAACTTTTCAATAAAAAAAATCGATTAAAATCTGATCAATCTTTATTAGTCAATTGAATTTTACTAGTCTTGATTATTTAATACAATTCCAACATATCAACAGGTGATTGTATACAGTACAATTTGTACCGGTTCGTTTGGCTTCAATAATTTTATTAATATTTCAAATAGCTCATTTCTTTATCTTCTTCTTTCGATCTTTCCGGTACTCAACATTAGTGGTCGTCACCACCTTTGGAGTGGAAGCGCCACCTGGAGGCGGTGGTACAGGGGTGGAGTGTCCGTTTAAAAAAATAGACTTTACTATAAAAAAATATTTGGAAAGTTAGATTCATTAATTATTTCAGAAAATATATATATTGAAACTTACATATTTGCAAAAAATCTTTTCTCTATCTAATATACGAGTAATATATGACACACAATATACGCGCATGTATTTAGTTTACTAAACAAAATAGAAAATAGAAGCATTGCATCGACGCATTAAAAATTGTTGTCGAAATTTTGTTTTATTGTTAATAAAAAGATAAGTTAAACATTGTAAAGTGTATGTTGTGACTGACTACTCTAGGTGAAACTCTAGGCGATGCACCAGACCTGGGTGACTTGTCCTTTCACTTTGGACTCTTGGGTTTCTTTGATTTCGCTTTTGAGTTCTTAGCTTTGGCCACCGTGTTTGCTTTTTTCGGTTTTGTTTCTACTGAGCAAACTCGAGATGCCACTCTTGATTGACTGGAGGACACTCGATCCTTTGCTTGCCATGGAACTTGTCGTAGGATTGGAGGTCAATGTAAATGCATTCGAACTTGCATTTGAAGAGCTTGTACCAGAAGAGATATTCGACGAGTTGAGATTCGAAGAACTGAGATTCGATGAAGCAAGTGATGATAAGTTGGACATGTTTTGTCTGTTTTTCTTCTTTAGATCTCTTCGTTTGGCCTTTTCTTTCCTCATGGCAACGTAGAAGTAGATTGCGAGCCCTCCCAGCACGAAAATAGTCCCAAGGCCCAGTGCCATGATGGTCCAGTAAGTCCAGTCACTTGTTGGAGGATCGGTTGTTTGAGGATCTGTTCAATCATAAAACATAGAACGATTATGATCAAGTTTCTTTTCAATTTGTTATCAGTTTAATATCTCAATCCGATTTTTAAAATAAATGAGCGATATTTAACATTTAGAATATAAATTTTAATTTTTAAAATTAAATTTCAAATTTCATTTCTTCTTTCGATCCTTCCGGTGCTCATCATCGTCTTTGTCCTTGTCCCGCTTTCTCTTTCGATCCTTCGATTCACCATTGTTGGGACTCTTTTGTTTAGGCTTGACTTTCTTGGGTTCTGGAACACTTGATGAAACCATACTTGAGTTGATTTCAGAATCGGGTGCGCTACTGCTTCCCATAGAAATTCGGGTATCTTTGGGACTCTTTCTCTTTGGTTTCTTGGGTTCTGGAACACTTGATGGAAGACTTATACTTGAGTTGAGTTCCGATTCTGGGGCGCTACTGCTGTCCAAAGTTATTCGGGTATCTTTAGGACTCTTTTGCTTGACTTTCTTGTGTTCTGGAACGTTCGATGAAACGACACTTGAGTTGAGCTCAGAATCGGGTGCACTGCTTTTTCCATTCTTTTCCTTCTTTGTCACCATCTTCTTCTTGGTTCTGGTAAGATAAGACGAAAGCGCCGACAGATAGTTTCGAGGTTTACTTTGAACCTCCTTTTGGACTCTCTTCTTCTTGTCCCTCTTTTTCTTGTCAGAGCGTGATCGTCGATGTCGAGTCTTGGAAATGTTGCTGCTTTTGGAACTCGAGCTCTTTTTGCTGTAATACAGCACAAAGAGAGCAATGACAATGAGCACCAGTAAGATGAGGATTATGTTTTGAGATGAAAGTGGAGGTGGAGGTTGTGGGGGCGGTTGAGCTGGTGGAGGAGGAACAGGTGGCTGGGGCCCAGGAACCGGTGGCTTGGTAGGTGAAGGAGGAAGTCCCGGTTGAGGTGGCAGAGGAGGTGCGAGTGTCGAAGGACCGGATTGAGCCTGCTTGACAATCCACACACCTATATAATAGGAAATGATATTAATTTATGATTTAAAAATATGATTTATTGAAACTTACAGAGTTCCTTCAATAGTTGACCAAATTTTTTTGAATATGGCAAGATAATATCATCCCAGGCCCACTTTGCCCATGACCTTTCTTCTGCGGCGGGATTGACAGTGACCGTTGACCCATTGACCGACATTACTGCGAGTTTGTACTCCAAAATACACACAAACAGAACAAACACAAAGTAAGTAAAAGGGTCTTTGGAAGTAAGTAAGCGGTACTTGACAGTAAGCAGTCTTGGTACAAAATGAGAACTAAAACGAGACTAAAACAGCAAACTAAAGACAAAATCTTCGAAAGTTTCGAATGTTCAATCATAGAACATATCGAATGCATATGTAGATTAGAATTTGATTATGAAACTAAACATTTGTCCGTTTTAGATCGCAATAATATCTCGCTCCGACTTTTCGTAGAGAAAATTTTACTTCATAATCATTGAAATTATAAAAACAATTTTAATTTTAATATTTCAAATAGTTCATTTCTTTATCTTCTTTTTAGCGAGACGAAGTCGAAGACTTATAGTTTCACCCTGTCTGTCTGTCTGTCTGTCTGTCTGTCTGTCTGTTGCAGGCTTGGGGGAAGAAACCACTGCACCCACAGCAACCAAATTTGGCACACAATTTCCACCCCAGCAAAAACCGTAGGATTCCAAAAATCAGCCTTTTAGGTTATCTGGTTGCTGAGATATGAGACAAAAAGGTCCAGATTTTGCTGTGTGTAAACAGATGCGACTATTTCTACTCCCGTGAGTGTGGTTTGTGGGCCCCTGTTTCTATAGAGTATACTCTGTTTTGGTGTGGAAATAGTCGATACAGTCACTCACTAGTCAGTGCGTTAGTAACACTCACTCAGGCTGTCTGTTTGTGTCTTTTTTATCAACGCATTTTTTTAATGTTCCACCTTGATGCATCACCGCTACCTCTAGAATGTTGGCCACCGAATCGATTGAGAAATTTACACATGCAAAGACTTGATAGATAATGTTTACAGATGCATTTTGATTGTCCAGCTGATACTGAATAATATATAAAAATCGTGAAAATTGTGTATTACTGTATTTCGCTGACATGAAATCAACTTACTTTATCAGGCACTTTCATCAGTTCGAGGGAGTACAAAAGTCTAAGTCTTGAACTGAACCAGTATATATTAACCTCAATACTTGTGCAAACACTTCAATATGCATATCGATATTAACCATATTATCTTGACTTTTCTGATTTTTACTGTGTTTAAACATTGATAGCAATAATGCAAAAAATATGATCATGCAACCAGGATAGCTTTGTGGACTGGAAATATTTTACAACTTTCCTCAGTTTTCACAAATAAAATTGAATCACGAAATTGCCTGTTTCCAGCAATTGATAGTCACACAGAACGGAATAATCGTGGATCACATGTTTTGTATTTGACAAAGAGTAGGTATTTGATTTCTTTTGTAATCTTTTGTTTGACTGAACCTCAAAGTATATTCATCAAGCAGTAGTCCATAGTCAGGATCCAGTAGATTCCCTCAAGATGGTGTTTTTGACAAGTAAATCTATACGAGAACGTAACTTTTTATTATAATTATGTTTACTATTTCCTATAATTTCCTAGTATATTTTATGTTTAAAATAATATTGTGTCATAACAAAATTATTTTTCAGTCTGTGGATTTTATGTTAGTACAGTCAAACTTCGTCGAGCTACTTTCCTGGCTTGCCAGAATTTTTCGATCCTTCCGGTACTCATCATCATCGCCGTCCTTGTCCCGCTTTCTTTTTTGATTCTTCGATTCACCATTGCAATTCTGGTTGCTGTTGATGGCGGAGCTTTCGAACAGGTTCCGTTTACCATTGTGACTCTTTCTTTTGTGCTTAGGTTTGGATTTCTTTGGTTCTGGAACACTTGAGGCGGTTGAGGTTGAAAGATAAGTCGAAATCGCCGAAAAGTAGCTTCTAGATTTCTTCTTTCGATCTTCCCTTCGGGATCTCTGATCCTTCTTCTTCTTGGAGTGTCGTCGTTCTCGTCCTCGGTATCGTCGAGTCTTGGAAATGCTACTGCTACTACTTCTGCTGGAGGAACGCTTCTTTTCGGCATAGTAAAAGACATAGAGCGCAAGCGCAATGAGCACCATCAAGGCGAGAATTATGTTTTGAGATGAAATAGGAGGAGGTCTGCGGGTTGGTGGAATCGTGGTCGAAGTGGTCAACATCACCTTTGGAGTGGGAGCGCCACCTGGAGGAAGTGGGGCAGTTGTAGAGGATTGAAGTATCCAACCAAAAACTATAAAATAAAATAATATTGTAAATAAAATTTATTTATGATGAAAGGACATATTAAGGAACTTACATAATCCAAACACAAATGCTATTGCGGACCCTAGGACATCATAGCAGCAAAAATAGATGCAATCGCAGCATACTTTGCAGAGCAACCACCATGCCATTGCAGTTTGAGTGCAATGAGCAGAGCAATGGCAAACAGAATCGACCCAGAGACAAGTGAAGTAAGCGCTACTCAATGAAAAGTAAAACAAAACTACAAACCAAACCAAAACTCAAGTCGAGAGTTTTCTATTTCGAATTGCGATTTCATTTGTTCAATCATACGAACATTATAATGAATACTCTACATAAAATACATACGAGCGATTATGATCTGGTTTATTTTTGATATATCAATTTTCTAATCAAATCGAGCGAGAGAATAAAGAATTTAAGTTTTTGTAAGTAAAATCAGAAAATTATAATATTTATTATTATAAAATAAATGACATAAAATAGTAAAATAATTAGAGGCAATAATTTGTTGGCATAATTGTTGCGTGTAAAATAAAAGCAAAGCTTCATAGAAACTTGAGTTTGGCCAATTAGAGGACTTTGGTGCACAACCATCAACGGGCAGATTCAAGCTTGATGGTAAGATGTTCGCGGCTTTCTCCCACAAGCCTTTCGGCTTCCATCTCGTTGTTGAGCGCAAACGAGACTTGATCATCAAAAGTTGTCAGCACTACTTGGAGCAGTTGGTCGGGATTCAGATTCAACGACTTGATCTCCCACCAACCAAGTTGACGATGAACCTCATTGTTAGGGTCCATAAATGTTAGCCCGTTCTCATCTAAGAGGAGCACAGTCGCGGGTAAATCATCCGCGAATTGAATCACAAACATATTTGCATTAGCAAAATCCATAATGCAAATGAAACTTAAGAAACTTGTAATAGTAATTGAACAAATGGTTGCGCAACAACAGAATTGAGCGATTTCTTGAATGACAGACGTCTAAATGAAAGTGCGCAAAACGGATGTGTCAAACTGTTGAATCTGCACAAGCAAACTGCAAACCTCTTAAATACTGTTGTCTGTATTGTTGCTGCTTGAGAAACAATCATTTATGATTGATACTTGATTAGATTTTTAGACTGGTATTGAAAGGGAAGTTAAATTTATTCAAAACCAAAGATTACAAGAATGGGGACCGCTCAAGATCAGTAATTGCATTTGATTTCTATTTCTGAATCTCACATTTCACAAATGTAGAAATAAATGAAAATGTCAAAATAATAGCCAAATTTAATGTATTAAATATTTATTATATAAATTTAAAAAATATTAAATAATACACACACACACAGAAACACACAATGAGATGTAAAACAAAACTACAAAACAAACCAAAACTCAAGTCGAGAGTTTTCTATTTCGAATTGCTATTTCATTTGTTCAATCATATAGAACATTATGATCTGGTTTCTTTTTTTTTTTAAATATCAATTTTTTCTAATCTCCCGTTCTGACTTTTTGTTTGATAAATTTGCATAAATCATTTAGAATGTGGACAAAACATGTCCGATTTAAGGCGATTTGTTGTAAATCTTAGAGACGAGGAGTCGAAAAGTGTTTTGAAAAGAAGTTTGTTTAAGAAGTTGGAATGTTATGTTAGAAGTTAGTGCGCAAATTAAGAATTATAGTTTTTGTAGGTAAAATCATAAAATCATAAAATTTATTATTATAAAATAAATTGACGCAATGTTACGTAATGTAAAATAATAATTGGGATAATTTGAAAAAAGTATATTAAAGCTAATATAAACTTGAGTTTGGCCGATTTTTGAGAACTTTGAGTTAGACATCAACGGCCGGTTTCAAACTTGATGATCAGATGTTCTCGACTTTCTTGCACAAGCCTTTCGGCTTCCATCTCGTTGTTGAGCGTAAACGAGACATCGTCTTGATCAACAAAAGTTGACATTACAACTTGCAACAGTTGGTCAGGATTCTGATTCACTGACTTGATTTCCCACCAACCAATTTGACGATGGATTTCGTTGTTCGGATTCAGAAATTCCAATCCATTCTCGTCCAAAATGAGCACAGTCGCGGGTAAATCATCCGCGAATTGTATCACGAACATATTAGCGTTTGCAAAATCCATAATAGAAATATATGATTTTGAGAACTTGAGAATCTTCAAATAAAAATTGAACAAATAATTCGACAGCAGATTGAGCGAGTTGAAAGAGCGGCAGACGTAAATGCGCAAAAACGGATGTCAAACTGTTGAATTTGCACAAGCAAACTGTAAACCTTTTAAATGCTGTTGTCCGTATTGTTGCAGTTTGAGAAGCAGTCATTTATAATTGAAAATTGATTAAATTTATAGACGGGCGTTGAAAGGGGTTCAATTTATTCAGAGCCCAAAATTATGAGAATTTGGACCGGGCAAGATACGTAACCCTTGATTTTGATTCTTCTGAATCTCACATTTCAAAATGTAAATTAAAATGTCAAACCAACAACAAAATTCAGTGTAACAATATATTTATTTTAATTACTATTAAATTATGTAATACGTACAAATGTTAATGAAAATGTACAAATAATGTACAAAACAAACAGACACACATATGAAATAATTTTAAAATGAAAAAAATATTTTAAAAAGTAAAGATAAAGAAAAAAAGAAAAAGCCCAAATAAATTGGCGAGTATAGATTATAAAAAAATAGAGAATAAAATGAAAGAATAAAATAAAATATAAAATAAAAGAATTTAAAAAATTAAAAAATTAAAAAAAAATTAAAGCCAAATGATACAATCACAGATTTGAAGTCATCAAACATCACAGAAGTATCACTTTAACAGTTAAACAGAATTCTCTTGACACTCTCATGCATCTTAACCATTTGATTGAGGTGCATGATGATGGCTGTTTCGTGGTAGAGTTGGTCGAGATCACCGTTTCTGATTTGCTTCAGTTGAAGCTCCAAATAGAGCCTCGAACGGCTGGCGCACAAATCTGCATAACGGATCTGGATAGGAAGGGACTTGATGTCGTTGTTGTAACCCAACAGGAAGCACATCCGCTGGATTGTGTCCGCACTCAGGTTGAGATCGTCCCGTAGAGTGACGTACTTGGACGATCGAGCATTGTGGCTCTTTTGGGTGACAATGAAGGTTATCTTCATGTTCTTTCCAGCCCGGTTGATAGCTGCCTGTACATTGACAATCTCCTCCCGTTGAATCGAATCAAACTGAGTGCTCGAGACGCCATCACGGAAGATGATCACATTTTCGGGTAGAAATCGATTGGCTTTACGGTATTCGTCCAACAGTTCTCCAATCATATCACCGAGGCGCGTGATCACCTCTTCTTTGTGGCTTCGTATCTTCTGCACTCGAATGGATGCAGTGTAACGGGTGAAGGTCGAGTCCAACGAACCGACTGCAGCCGCAATCGAGGAGGTTCCAACACGGTCCATTTTAGGTGGAAGGTTGACATCGATCCCGACGAGCATCGTACGGGCACTGTTAAAGGGAAGTGTCGAGTAGTGGACTGGGGAGAGGATAGCGTTCAGGCGGCGGCCCAGTTTGCCATTGACTTTCAGAAGGAAATTGTCGAAATAGCCAGCAGGGGGACTGGTGACGTACTCGGATTGGAAGCACTGGGACACGATACCGTACTTGTGGTCACAGTAGTGCTTCACCATCGAGTGGATGGTCGATGGTGGAATGAGTCGGTGATCTGTCCCCGGAAAAACAAATTAGATTCAGTAAGATATTTCAAAACTTTACCAAACTTACGATTCGGAATTCCAATCAAGACAAAGCCAACATTTGTCTTGTTGAAAAGGTTCCAGAATACGTTGGCCAACGATTCCCGATCCTTAATGTTGGCCTTGGCCACGGGACATGGTCTGCCAAGTGGCAGACCCAACTCCCGGGATCGTTCCACCATCCTGGTGACGAAACCAATCAGCTGGCCATTGGGTACTTCGGTGTCAAAGCAGAAGATGGCCCACGGCTTGGGAGGCGGATTCACGTGGTGGAACTGGCTTCCACCAGTCAACTGTTCGGGCGTAGGCGTAACTCGACCCTTGAGGGGAGTTGGCCTGTCACAAGCGGGACGGATGCGATTACGTCCTATATGAACAATAAGATAGAAATAAGACAATTCTAAATAGAGGATAAGATAGAGGAAAACTTACCAGTGTCGGAACTCATCCTTGCGGATGGTTTTGGAAACCCTTTGGAGGGTGTCACGGATGGAGTTGAAGGATCCGAAAGGATCGGAGTGGTTTGATGGAGAAGTTGACACAAAAAAAAGAATTTGAAATCGCAGTTGGATTGAAGAGTTATGGAAAGTAGAGTAGTTAACTCAACAAACACAAAAGAAAGACTGACAGAACGAGCACAGTGTATACGGGGCCTTTTATAGCCGAGGAAGCTGCAGTGAGACAGTAGAAATCCAACTGCGCATGTGTCGTTCGCCAAAAGGTAGATTATAATCTATACATATACGTACACCTTAGATACAATTCACTGAGCTAGTGATAAAAATCCAACTACGCTTGCGCAGCAAGTTAGACTATCTAGAATGCCAGAAAAGTACCGAGACTTATTGAAATTTTTTGAGAAACTTTTTTCATATTCAATTTGTCTCGGCAAAAATCAAAAAGGTCAATCAGAAAGTAAAGTTAATATTTAGAACACAATTGAGATTTTATTTGTTTTAATATTTCAAATAGTTCATTTCTTAATCTTCATCTTTCGATCCTTCCGGTACTGATCGTCATCATCGTCCTTGTCTCGCTTTCTCTTTCGATTCTTCGATTCATCATTGTTCAGGTTGTTGTTGATTGAGCTCTCGAATCGGTTACGGTTGGGACTATTTCTCTTGTGCTTAGGCTCGGCTTTCTTGTGTTCTGGAACACTTGAGGAAGTTGAAAGACAAGTCGAAATCTCCGAAAAGTAGCTTCTAGATTTCTTCTTTCGATCTTTCCTTCGGGCTCTCGGATACTTCTTCTTCTTGGAACGTCGTCCCCGTCCTCGGTATCGTCGAGTCCTGGAACTACTGCTACTACGGCTAAAGCTGCTTGAACTTTGCTTTTCAAAGTAAAAGAACACGAAAAGTGCAATCGCAATGAGCACCAGCAGGGCGAGTAGTGCGTTTCGAGGTGAGAGTGGAAGGTTGCGTGGTGGTGTAATTGGAAAGGTACGTCCAGTTGTTGGTATCGGGGGAATTGAGGTCACGAGTGGGGGAATTGTTACGGGCGGGGATTCCGGCAATAGATTCCATATGATTGACCCAACTATTAAAAAAACACCGAGAATCATCAAATTATTATCGAATAAAGATGCAAAACATTGAAACTTACCCAAAGCCACCGCACCGAAAATAAGACTTATTATCATGCACAAGGAACAACAACCGATACCGGCACAACATGCACAGGTACAACATTCGCATATTCCAGTTCCGCACATGTTGGACAGTAAGCGGTTCTTGACAGAAAGCGGTTCTTGAAAATAACCGGTTCTTGGCTAAAAGCGGTTCTTGACAGAAAGCGACCTTAGTCAGTTCTACTGACTCAATACATCGTCCCTTAGAACTGAACAAATATATGAACAAAGGAAAAAATATTCACTTACCCAGACCCAAAATTTCAATTTCGATTTTCGATGATTCAAATTCGAAACCAAATTTTCGATTTGAGTTTTCGATTTGGTCCATTTTGCGACATTTTCTACTTTTTGGCATAAGGTTCGTGAAGTCTTTTAGAGTGGTTACTAACTTCCAAGAGAGAACCGTTTCCTATCAAGAACCGCTTTCAGTCAAGAACCGCTTCCTGTCAAGAACCGATCACTGTCAAGAACCGCTTACTTCCAAGAACCACTTCCTGTAATTCAAGAACCGCTACCATGAAGTATCCAGTAAGTGTCCTATGCATTGCAGTGGTGTTGGTTCTGCTTATCAACTGTTCAACTGTACAGGCAGAAAATTCATTAATGTCTGTATGGAATTCTGTGACTGACACTGTTAACACTGTTGGTAACACTGTCGCGACTGGCTGGCGAGTGATCCGATTTGGATTGGAGACGAGTAAGTTTATCCTTAATGCCTTGTTAATTCACTCTTAAATGAATCCTTCTAATCTCTCTCTTAGGAAGCACTATGAACAAGTGGGAAAAGTGGTATGAAGAACATAAGAACAAAATCTGGTGGTCCGGTGTTGGATTAAGTATTTTTGTTGGATTTATTATAATTTGGAAAGTTATAATAGTACCGTTGCTTTGGCCCTGGTCACCACCGCTTACATCCCTACCAAACGTTACTCAACTAACCTCTACCCTTCAACCTTCGACCGTTCCACCTGCACTTCCCAATCTTGGTCACATTATTCTCGCAATTCTGATTATCCTCGCTATTGGACTGTTTATCTTTAACTTTTCCTCTAAAACGATCTCAAGAAAACGAGGAGAAGGAAGGCGAAATCGAAGACGAGGACACAAAAAGAAAAGAAGAGGACGAAAGAGGAGACGGTCAAGAAGCTCTTCAAGTTTAAGCGTACGAGTCCATTTGGAACGAAAGCTCACGCCTAAGCGAAAAAGTCCCAGAGGTTACACGAGAAGATGATCTCAAGGAATCCCAGATCTCAACAACAGTAACAACTAGATGGTCAATCGAAGAACCAAAGTATTAGTACTCAGAAAGATCGACATTATTTGAAATAAAATCGAACAGCTAAACCAATTTGTTTGCTAAGTTTTATCACGTTTGATAGTTTGCATTGCATTGCAATTTTGATTTGCACAGTTCAATTACACATTACACGTTCGCACATTAGCGATCACAAGTTCAGTCAAACTAAACATGTAACGGATATTTCCACGTTTCGATCACGTTTTCGCCTTCTGATCAGTAGTTTTCGGGGTGTGTGCGTGTG
Organism: Rhizoglyphus robini; assembly: GCA_023373905.1. NCBI lineage: Eukaryota > Metazoa > Arthropoda > Arachnida > Sarcoptiformes > Acaridae > Rhizoglyphus > Rhizoglyphus robini. Next base: position 514,139 of record JAKIJQ010000051.1, on the reverse strand, counting down.
CAGTGTGATTTCGAAATCAACAACACCAACCAAATGGGAAAATCTGGTCAGCTGATTATTTGTCAAGATGATTTTTGGCAAGGTGTTCAGTATTTGGTTGAGGTTGTAGTAATCTCTGATTGATTGATGCGTGCACACTTCGTTTTATTGTTAACATTCACAAGTGCAAATACATTTTTGGGCATTGATAAGAAGGTTCGATGCAAGAAGAGGATGCGTTTCTCTGTTGATGTGATAAAATGAGCCATTTACAGTAGGAAAACATATATTATAAGTTTGAGTGATAAAGTCATCAAGTGGTACAAGGTGACGTGAAATGATAGATGCAATTTCATTTCAATCATGGACAAATGTGGGTCACAAAACAATTGAGTTTATTGTTTCGGAGTTTTACAGGGTGGTTCTGAAGAATCCTTATACAATCATTGTCAATCAATTAATGTAACATACGAAATCATTGGATTATTACAATCATTTGATTTCTGTTTGGAATTCATAGAACAATTGTTGGATTCAGATTTATTTACACATAAAATAATCATTCGTCAATCAAGAGTCACCCTGTATCATCACTTTTTCCACTCAACTATCAATGCAAATCTCCCTCGTTTGTTTAGGGTTAAAATTAACCATTCGTACGATAAGGACACAACACAACACATTTATATCCTAATTTGTAAATCGTATGATTGATAAGAAATGAAAATGAAGTGTACAGTGTGTTTTCGATAACTATTTTCATTTTCTTATCAATCATAACATACCAATGTTATATTGAGACAAATAAAACAGACTTTTGAACCACCCTGTGCACTCCAACACTCTCGCACGTAGGGAATAGACCAAAATATATCCGTCAGTTGATGCGTGAGAAATATCATGTATAAAAGGAAACTTTTAATTTAGCCAATAATCTTTGTCTAGATTGATGATGGTGTGAGGATCATTTTAGGCATTGATGCATTTTCACTAGTCTACCAATAAGAACTGTTCGAAATCAAACCCACCTTGAACCAACCAATCAGAACTGTTTAAAATCAACCCCCACCTTGTATCAACCAATCAAAATGAATCTAATGGTATTGTTTCCAGTACTTCTTGAAATATTGCACTCCATCCCTCACCCTCACACTTCATTACCATCATCTACCCATCACTCACCCTCTAATTTATTGACCAATCAAATTGCACCATCATCATCGCCACCATCATCATCCTCAACTCCATCAAATCAACCAATCACATCACCACTAATTCAACCCCCACCATCATTAGCATCCGCTACTTTGGACCTACTAGAACTACTCCCCAGTGACGATTACTATGCTGATGATGAGGATTCAAATCAAGAATATGAACCAACCTCCGAGGAACTCGAAACCGAACGTCGTCAAAAGATTATCAAACAAACAACACTCCAACTTTGGGACAGCTTCCGGTTGAACAACATGAGTGCAAATAGTTCCAACATCACCTCTACTGTAGCATCGGCAATGTCAACCTTGTGGGTAATGGGAGCACAGGAGGAATTTTATCGTGCCCGACATTGGATCGATACGCATGCGCAGTGGAGTAAAGATCAGGATAATGATATCGTTGGTTCGCTGTTGTCTTGTTACGCTCTGAGTGGTGATCGAATGTGCTTGAAGAAGGCTCAAGATTGGATGGATATGATGTTGAAAGGTGAGTAATCGATTGATCGATTTTGTTAGATAGTAATGATTCAAATTTTCCAGATTCGTCCATCACTGACGACAATCGATTAGAGGCCCGTTATCTTAGTGATCTAACTGGTGATCAAAACTATTGGAACGAAATCACAAAATCGCAGAAGCAAATCTCTTCATCTGATAAGAGTCAGAACACTTTACTCGATCTTAAAGATCAATTATTGATAAAAGGTAAGATTTGTATTTGAATGTCAAAGATCTTATCATTTATCTTTAATTTTTAGTCAAATCATTCATTCAATCAAATCGAAAAGATAAGAAATCTCTAAATCACTTCAAAGAGTCAATCGACAATTTGGACCGAAAGCAAAGTATGGTCAAAAGTGGAAACCAAGTTTGTGTCCGCTCGGAAGCGTTGCACTTTTCCTACTGCAAATCAACAAGCGTCTATCTAGATGGAATGGGCGCACATGACTGTGACCTAGGGGCCCTGTTTGGTTTGGGTGCGCATGCGCTCATGAATTCGCTACCACGTTCCAAGAGGAAGTCGACAATGGATAACGCACAAAAAGATTTGGATCGAATTGCACGCTATTGGCAGTTGGCGGAACAATTGACCGAGACGTGCCATCTGATGGCGAATAAAAGCAAAAATGGATTTCCACCCAAAGTGTTTCAGTTTAAAGATTCAGGATTGTCTCAAAATGAACAATCCGGAATCAATGCGCATGCGCTCGCTGAAAGCTACTTTATACTCTGGCGATTGACCCATCAGATCAAATATCGTGAATATGCGTGGGAATTGGCACAGGCACTCAACAACACTTCCACACTCAACACTTCCGATCCAAATCTTCTAGGCTCAACTCTCAAATATCTCTATCTGATCTACTCACCCGAACACTTACTACCACTGGATCATTGGACTTTTGGATCACAGGGACAACCTCTTCCCATTTGTGGACAACATAATCGAGCGTACCCAGTTGAGAAATGTAATGGATTCAGTTGAGGATAATAAAATATGAGATAAAACTGTTTTATTGGACTTTATTTGTCAACATACACATTGATACAAAAATTGTCAATAGTAGTCAAACGTTGATCAATCGTTAGTTTCGTCAAAACCTTGCTCATCAGTGTCATATCTAGTTTGATTTAGTCGTCTAAACCATTCAATGGACCTAGATTCACCAACACCAGGAAACGAGTCCATTTGGCTGATGAAACACGACAGGAGGAGTAGTGACATGGCCAAAAAGATGGAGAGTAGGGTTGGAGTGAAACGAGTGAATGCAATCATGGTTTGATCATCGTTTATCCAAAAGGAAAAAGATTAGAGGATTTGAATTTCTTAGGGATCGATCGATTCAAACTTTGAATTTCAAAGACTTGTATGACTTGAAATTGTATGGTGAGTACTCGGGTTTATATACTAGACCAGACATATAGACAGTAAATGACGCACGTAGATAAGATGAACATTGATAAAGTAGTCAGACAGACAAAAAAAAACTTATCAATTGCAAATATCGAGTGAATTCAGAGTTTGGAGAACAACGAAAAAAATGAAAGACAAATTGATTGATTGACAGTTTCTTTGCTTTCTATCAACAAGATCAACAATTTCTTGGTTGATAAGAATGCACTTTACTTTATATATTGTATAACGTGTTACAACACAACGACAAAAAATGCACCTAAAACAAAACACTTATCAACAAACACGTGTACTGCCTCGTAAATGTATCACACAAAATGTTTCCAACTACTAATTCGACTTGGTCAAGTTCCATTGAACTAAAATTGGCAATGGCTGACCGGAAGCAGTGAAAACCCACTTATCCAGTGGGAGGAAATCATCGTCCGTAAATGTGAGATAAAGATATTTGAGTGTTCGACTCAAAAATGTGACAGATTGCTCACATTGTTGAGTTGTTGGTGGATTTTGGTTGACATTTCTTGTTTTTCCATTTGTAGTACAACTTCTCCCAATTGCTTCAACCAACTCCCAGGCATAATCTCGATATTTTTGCGCATGCGTCGCACGATACAGTACAAAATAAGTTTCAGCCATCATGGAATTGGCAAAACTCGCAACCGATTCTTCACGTTTGATTGTCTGCTCAATTGAGCTCTCATTGGGTTTGATGTAAAAGTGCGATTGAGGTATTCTGCTTTTGGATCCGCTCCATGCAAAATGACAAGTCTCAGTGAGCGCTATTGACAGATTCAGATATTTTGTTGCAATCAATGAACCAAATGTTGTGCGCATGCGCAGCGATGCTAGGGCCAAGATTGATGCTAAAGCACAATCACGATCGGTCATATAGTGGGAGCCATCGTTTTCCAGATTTCGAATGTAAGTCAAACCTGATTTGGTGGTCAAGATGAGTCCATCCTGTTCGGCGCTTGACATTAATCGGTTGAATTGATACAGGAATTTGGTTTCATTTGATTGGATGTAAGATTTCACTAAAACATAAACAAACTGATAAGAATCCGGAATCTTAGAATTTAAAAAAATCTTACCCAGAACACCCAAATAGAGCACATCCAAACCATCAATCAGTTGACTGTAATAACTTTTTGAATAATTCACATCTCCTAATTGTGACTCAATTTGTCTTAATCTTTCATCAAATTTTCTTCCTGGAAAAATGCTTCCCAAAAATTCATATTCCAGCCTCTGATTTGACCAATACTGTGTGATGTATAGAGAATCAATTGAATTTGAAGAATTGTATAAGTTGTTCAGCGCATGCGCAACCATTTCAGCCTTATCGAGGAATATTCCATTTTTAGTCAAGGCATAACAAGAAAGGAATGAACCAATGAACTCACTGACAACATGAGGAAAATCAATTGTCAATTGAGTTGAATTGCTCCAAAGTTGATTTTGGTTGTTGATCCACTTGTGCGCGTGCGCATATTCGTCAGTCAAATTCATTAACCAAAGTGTTGATGCAGATGTTAGGATAAATTGGGGCGAAACTTTGTCCAAGGAATTGTTCCATGCGTTACGAGCCAATTGGACAATGAACTCACGACGAATATCTTGTTGATCTTGTGTTGAATCATCTTGGACCGTGATCAACGGAACCAGAAAAGTTAGGAGCAAGGGGACGACGAGAAGAATCACACAAAATGAAAAACAAAATTTTGGATTCATTTTGTGTATGTTTGTTTGTCTGTTCACGAGCAATCACTTTTCTCCACTTTGACTTTGTCAATCCAGTTCAATTGCACATTGAGGACACATTGTCAATCATCCCCCTAATCATCCACTTATCATCATTCACACAGGCAACTTTCATTCCACCCAACATACGTCAATGAGTTCACTCATTTACGAGTGAAATCAAAGTTCGTTATGCAATAATCACTGAACAAAGATGTATCTGTATTATTTTTAATATGTCAAATGTAAATCAAAATGTGAACATAACAGTTTGACAGACTCTTGTAAATGTAAATATAAACTCTGAAAAATAAGGACTAAATATAATTTGTCAATTTGGATCATTGATTCATTAAAGTTGACGAACAAAAACTAAGAATTTAATATCTAAAATGACAGACGTACGGACGGACATTCAAACACCCCCTAAAATTAATCTAAGAGGGATTTTGACTCTATGGATATACATGGTTTGATTTAAATTTTTCTCAATCGAATCATTCATTGGAAACGATTGTGACTGGTTGACCAGACACGACAGCAGACAGATGAGCAGCAGTGACATGACCAGACAGGTGGAGATGAGGGTTGGGCTGAAGGTGGTCGAACAGGGGAATGCCATCTCGGGTTAGATGAATCCAAAAAGATAGAATCCTAGACTTGACTTGGGTTCAATCGATTCCAAGATGTGAAAAGTATAATGAGTACTCGGATTTATATAGACCAGATATACTGCATTGGACACTTATGATGAATGTTGATAAAGGTGAACACTGTTGATAATACAAAGTCAGACAGACAGAAAACCAAAAGCTTATCCACAGATGAAAATATCGACTGAATTCAGTTTGGTTGACAAAAAAACAAGACAAATTGATTGACAGTATCTGTTTTTTATCAACAACAAGATCAATTTGTTAGTTGATAAGTTTGTACTTTACTTTATATATTGTAGCACACAACAACAACGACAAAATGCACCAAAACTATTACGAAAATTTCATTTATCATCAACAAAGCTTATCAACAAACACACGTGTACATACATTCAGAAATGTATTACGAAATGTCCAACTAATTGTCCGTTTGACATTGAATTCATTGGATTTGACGACAATTTTCTTCATTCATCACAACAAGAGAAACTTTATTATTGGTTTAGAATCGACAAAGACAAAGTGTGACTAACAAAGTAAAATTGCCATTATGGCTCAGTTGTTATCATTAACAATATCATCATCATCATCATTCACATCATTCATTATTACATCACATTACAATCGAAATTATCGCATCGTTCTTGATTTTTGAGCTCCGCTTGAGCTTTCTTCAACCATTCAAGGATTCTGGATTCACCAACTGCTGGAAGCGATTGCGATTGGTTGACCAGGCACGACAGGAGACAAATAATCAGCAGTGACATGACCAGACAGGTGGAGATGAGGGTTGGGCTGAAGGTGCTGGAACGGGGGAATGCCATTTTTGGTTGTTTGGAATACAAAAGGAAAATATTCGTTTTGTGGAAAATCGTTGATTTTGGTAGTCGATTCAAAGATGAGTGACTTGAAAGGTATGATGAGTACTCGATTTATATAGACCAGACTGAATGATCTCATGATCACACGATGGGAATTGTTGATAAATGCGTCAATGCAGATAATATAATAAATTGCCGACAGACAAACATATCAACAGAATCAAATATCGAAAATGATTTTTTTTGCTATGAAAAAAACAAGACAAAATGATTGATTGACTGACAGTTTTTCTCTATTCTATCAAAAAGATCCACAATTGATAAGAAATTGTTTGCTAACTTAATTGATAACGAACAAAAAATGCACTAAAACAATTGCGAAACTCATTTGAGGATTAATCAACAGAGCTTATCAACAAACACGTGTATGCACAGAAGGTGTAGACAATTTCACTTGGCAACAAAATTCAAAGATAAATTGCTAAACACTTCATATTGGAAAGAAGTGTCATTTTGGAAACATTTGAACAAACAATTTTAGAATGATTAGAGAATTTATGCTCGATTCAATCAAAGATATATCTTTATTATCAAATCAAAATGTGAACATAGTTTGGCAGACTCATATATGAAAGTAAATCTAAACTCTAAGAACTAAGTATAAATTGAATCAATTTGGATCAATAACTGATTCTACTTATGGCACAAGCACCATTAATATGACATTTTATAGATAAATTTTGGCTCTAAGCCAAACTATAGTTTGATTTAAATTATCCTCAATTAAATCGTTAATTGGAAACGATTGTGATTGGTTGACCAAGCACGACAGGAGACAGATGAGAAGCAGTGACATGATCAGACAGGTGGAGATGAGGGTTGAGGGGAAAGTGCTGGAACAAGCGAATGCCATCTTGAATCCAAAGAAAAAATTCGTGGAAAATTTTCTGTTTCGATTCAAACATTAATGTTTGACTTTATGAAATGTATAATGAGTACTCTGATTTATATAAACCAGATATACTGCTTGGACACTAATAGCGTACGTTGATATGGTGAACATTGATACAAAGTCAGAGAAAAACAAAAACTTATCAACCCAAAATATCGAATGAATCAGTTTGGTAAACACAAAAAACAAGTCGAATTGATTGATTGATAGTTTCTGCTGTCTATCAACAATAAGATCAGTCTGTTAGTCGATAAGTTACATTCCACTTTATATAAATTGTAACACACAACAACTAAAAAAAATGCTCCAAAACTATTGCGAAAATCATTTTTTATCATCAACAAAGCTTATCAGCCAAACACGTGTATGCATTCAGAAATGTATTATACGAAATTTCCAATTGTCAACGTTTTGAAATGTTTCGATTGAATGGACTTGCCAACAAATTCTTATCAAAACAAAAATCTTTATTTTTGGTTTAGGTATTGACAGAGTGACAAATTGTGTTACTAACAAAGTAAAATGATCATTTTGGCTGAATTGTTAACATTAAATTAGCAACCTCTTCTATATCTACAATTAACATCAAAAAGTCTGGCTCCATTGTAGTGGGTCTACGTAGTTGTTTAAGCCATTCAACGTATCTGGATTCACCATTCGCTGGAAACGATTGTGATTGGTTGACCAGGCACGACAGGAGACAGATGAACAGCAGTGACATGACCAGACAGGTGGTGATTGTGCTGAAGGTGCCTGAACGAGGGAATTTCATCTTGTTATGGAGAAATCGGGTACAAAGCCAAAAAATTGTGAATTTGACTCTTGGGATCAATTGAGATGACTTGAAGAGTATCATCAGTATTCGGGTTTATATACACCAGACAAACTGTATGGACACAAAATGAATGCTTTGATAAAAGTATTCAATGCTAATGATAGTAAAATCAATTACGGACAGACAAACATAAAAACTTATCAACAGAAATGCATTTAGTTGGGTATAAAAAAAGTAAGACTAATTGATTGATTGATTGATGGACAGCTTTTTTCCTATCAACAGGATCATACATAGTTGATAGTTGCTTTACTTATTTTGTAACACACTAACAAAATGCACCAAAACTATTGCGAAATGCATGAAAAACAAGCTTATCAACAGGCACGTGTACGCACAGAAATTCAGACAATTTCACTCACAGCAACAGAAGTTCCCTTGAATTAATTAATCCTTTTACAATAGTTTATGTAAAATTATTGGCTCTGTCTTCAACTCTACGAAATTCCTGCAAATGATGTCAAAGTTTGCCTTCACGTCTTTCAGCTGTTCAATTTGTTTGAGCAACATTTCTTCGCATTCCTTTTCTCTGTTTGTTTCAAATCTAAAGATTGTGTAGCCAATAAATCCACTCGCACAACCACCAACAAACAGTGCCGGAGCAAGAGTGCCCAAATTTCCGTTGTTTTTCCAGGATTTTACACCGACCACTACTGAGCTTATTGTCAAGACTCCGCCAAGCAAATACATGCCCCACTCGCCAATGTTAGTAAGCTTTTGTTTGCGTATTGACCATTCGAGCTGCTTTTGCAATTCTTTCTCAACTTTGTCTGTAAAATTATAATATTAGTTTAATACAAACTTTTAATTTACTCTCATGACCCTAATATAAGCCAATATACACCCCATCCTAATCATGCTTACCATATTCTTGCTTGGTTTGAAGAAACTCATTATTTTTGTGCGTCTAATATCTCTTTTCGTACTTGTTCAAGCAACCTTAGTTTTTCATTTGGATCCACTTTCACATAGAATTGTTCAAGCAAACCACTGATTTGTTCAGTGCGTGTCCTGAGCCTAGCTGCATTTTGACGAAAAAGCAGTGTCAAGTCTTGTATCTCCTTGCAATTCTGTGCCAATTGAGCCAACTTTCGAATGGCCAGATCGACACTCAAGTATTGTGACCAGAAAAACACTTGAAACGAAGCTTTCATTACCATTATGATAGTATCCAACTGAGTGCTCAAGTTCATGAATCTGTACAGATCATACTGGTTGGCCACTTTTGCGTACAATTCTTCATTGTACACAGTTTGAGTAAACTGCTGCTTTAGCAAATTTTCAACGTTTCTCCATCTTTCCGATAGTGTGATTTGATTTGTGTCACAAAATCGAATCAATTTTTCGTGTGAAGCTCTGATTCTGTCAACCGTAGAAGGATGAGGATTGCCGTTGTTGGTAATTTGTCTATACAATTCGTTCAGGTTCGACAATTGAGTAAATAAAGCAATAAAATTTTGGGGACAAATTATCTTTTCAAGGCCAAATCTCAAATGACTTGCCTAGAAAATTTTTAATTTAATTTTTAAAAATCCAATCAAACTCGTAATTCAAATGAAGCAATAAAATATTACTTACAATCGTTTGCAAAAGAACGTTATTTTCCATTTTGGAGGTAGAAAAGATGATATTTTCTATTCAATTTTGCTTTCACATAAAAAAAATACTTGACTTTCAATTGAAATGTTTTAATGAAAATGTTTTTGCCAAATACTTGACATGATACTAAATGCGTACTTATAAAGTCTGTTGAGACGGTACGGAGCATGATCTATCTAGCTTATCAGTCTATTTTTGATGGACAATGTATTAACTTTGATTTATATAATACAAAGCAGTGTATTGTGAGTGTTGTGTTAGTCACAAATGGTGTTAGTTCTTGAGAGACAAACACAAATCTCAAGCTAGTTTTTTTTTATTACGTGCACACAATAATTTTAATATAAGGGAGATCACTTATGACTTACATATATAATAACTCAGGCATCGATATCTAAGGTGTTGATTGCAAAGTGTAATGACAAGTTGCCTTGGATACAATCATCGACTGATTAGTGACAAGGCAAATTGCATTGTTGGTTTGGGTTTGTGCCTTTTATGAGCTGTTAGTCAAACGAGTGCAAACACGACTTCTGCCTGACCAAATGTAAAAAAATGAAGCCCAAACCAATAGGAATTCACCTGGGCGATTTCAACTCGAGTGTTGGCACATTTGAGTACACGGGCGTTCCAGAAGTGATCGCCAATGATCATGGCAATCTGTCCACTCCGTCATATGTTGCCTTTGTTGGTGATCCACATGTGCTCGTCGGTGAAGCTGCATACGATCAAGCACAAACGAATCCAAAGAATACAGTGTTCGCTGTGAATCGATTCATCGGACGAATATTTGAAGACGAGTTGGTTCAAAAACAAATTTCAAATGTACCATTTTCGGTTGTGAACGTTGGTGGATGGCCAATGATTGAGGTAAATATTGAGAATATGAATATAGTAGTAATAATATTGTTAAAATATTTATTTTGATTCTAGGTTGAGAATAGACAATATTCTCCAAAAGAGATTTGCTCAATGATCCTGGACAAATTGAAGCAAACTGCTGAATCATATCTCGCTGCCAAGGTGACTGAGGCAGTGATCACAGTTCCTGACTATTTCAACGATTCTCAACGTGAAGCAGTAAAAAAGGCTGCATCAGCAGTTGGACTCACTGTTTTACGTTTCAGTAGTGAATCGGCAACTGTTGCATTTTCTTATGAACTTGACAAATTGGATAATCCAGGAAAAAACGTTTTAATTCTTGAATTAAATCAAGGAACTACCTTGAATGTATGGATTGTTGATTGCATCAAAGGTTACAAACTATTGGCTTCGAAAAGTTTCAATATTATCGATGGTGATAAACTTATTGATAAGATTGTTGACCTGTTTTTAGAAAAATCTAAATATAATGACCTGAGTACTTACAAACAAATTGATGAAGAAAAGTTACGCTGCCTCTTGAAGATAGAAAAAAGAACAATTTTAAGTAACTCGAGTTCACTCGCGAATTTAAGAAACTCTTTTGAATATTTCTTTTCAAAACAATATGGCATCAACTTTCGTTTTGATTCTGAAGATATTGAACTGAATTTTAACAACAACTTAAACGAACCCGAAAGATTAATCAGTTTCATATACGAAGAAGCAGAATTGAACATTAAAGATATTGATGCTATAGTCCTAATTGGTAATATAACACGAGTCTTCAAGTTGAAATCATTTTTTATGCAAATTTTATCGATCGCAATGTCAAGATATATGAATCTATTCCTCACGACAAAGTGTTTGCATATGGCGCAACTGTAGAAGCTGCACACATGCGAGATGAATATTCCACAATTGATCGATTGTTCCGTTTCGACTGTGTTCGGCTAGACATTGGAATTGCATTCAGTAAGGATTCCAATACAATGTGTCCAATTATTGAACGAGGCACCATAATACCAACGAAAAAATCAAAAAAGATTCAAATACCTTCAAACATTCGAAACAGCATTTGGATTTATAGAGATGGAAAATTTTCTTATGGCTACTTAGATCAAATTGAAATTTCAAACTTTCGATCAAGTGAAATTGAAGTAACATTTGAATTGGACGTTGAGGGCACTTTGATTGTGTCCGCTAACACTACCGAATTATCACATTATTACCAAGAGTCAATTAAATTCAAAAATTATCAACATCGCCCGATAATTATAAATTTTGAAATTAATCTGAAGTTGAGATACTTGTGTTTAGATGGAAAAGAGGAAAAACTCTTCTACTCGAACAAGCATAGAACTCGAAATACAATCAAAAAAGATTGGGCTTCTCAATCGGAACCGACACCGAAATCAATTCAGCAAACACTAGAAAACAAAGTAGAGCAACTACTTAAAGCTTTTAATTTTTCAATTGCAAACAGTGGCAACAGCTCTCAAATCACCAATGTGATCTATAATCTTAAAAATGTTTTATTCAACACAGACTCAAACTCAACATTCGGTGATATTACTTTTAGTAATGATGAGTCAAAACAGGAAATTGATGTGATCAAATTGGAACAGACAATCACTTTGATGCAGGAAATTATGCTCAAATTTGAGACACAAGAAAACACACTTTCTGCTACGGAAATCCACCGAGATAATCCTGCTAGTGAGGAAACAAATTCAAATGTTCTGCAACAGATGAGTGAAATTGTGCAGCTTTTAAATACACTTGTGAGTGTTAAACAGTCCAACAAAAAAAGTAAGCCAACGAAAACCATTCAAAACAAAAGTTCTGAATTCAAAAAGTCGAAAGGAAAACGAAACCTTGAAAAAGAACGGTCATGCCAATCTGTGGATTTAATTGAACAAAATTCTAGCAATGCCCAAACCATCAATGAAAACGCCGGAATCATTGAATACTTTGAAATCAATGAGAAAAGTGAATTCAATAATCAGTTAACTGTCCAACAATCAATCACTTTGGATTCAATCGAGAAATATTTTAGCAACGCACAAAACTCCAAAAGTTTTAACGAGTACAATGAAGAATCATTTGCTCAAAGTGAACTTAAACAATATGATCAAACAGTATCCAGTGAAATCAACACAACTCCAACTATTGAAAGGGTTCAAATATTAGAAGCAATTGAACAAAGAATTGAAACAAATTTGAGTGAACAGCAACAAAGGGACACAACTGATGAATGTGCAAATCAAGAAGAAAAAATTTCAGATAAGGAACTATACTTGCATCAAACATCAGCTTTTGATTTGTCCAACAAGAAAAAATGTTGTTGTAATTTATTGTGATTAAAGAGTTATTATTTAAAAAAATATATTATGATAAATAAATAAATCTTTTCAATTGACACATATGTAATACTGTAATATATGGCACTACTTTCATGTTTGTCAAGCTTTATCTTCACTAAAGTTTAATTATTAGAGAAAAAAAATTGACAGTGCATAACTAAGTAGACTAACAAGTTGGAATGTTAAGTAAATTCTATCAACAACAAGATCAATTTTTTTTAGTTGATAAGTTTGCACTTTACTTTATATATTGCAGCACACAACAACAACGACAAAATGCACCAAAACAATTACGAAAATCTCATTTATCACTAACAAAGCCTATCAACAGACACGTGAATGTAAAAAGCTGCTGGAACAAGCGAATGCCATCCTGAATCCAAAGGACAAAATTCGTGGAAAATTTTCGGTTTCGATTAAAAGATGTTTGACTTTATGAAATGTATAATGAGTACTCGGATTTATATAAACCAGATATACTGCATGGACACTAATAGGTGTACGTTGATATGGTGAACATTGATAATACAAAGTCAGAGAAAAACAAAAACTTATCAACCGAAAATATCGAATAAATCAGTTTGGTAAACACAAAAACAAGTCAAATTGATTGATTGATAGTTTCTGTTTATATCAACAAGATCAGTCTGTTAGTTGATAAGTTACATTCTACTTTATATAAATTGTAACACACAACTACAAAAAAGCACCAAAACTATTGCGAAAATTATTTTTTATCATCAACAAAGCTTATCAATAAACACACGTGTATGATTGTAGAAATGTATCACGAAATTGTCCGTTTGGAAATGTTTCAATTGAATGAACAACAAAGTCTTATCAAAACAAAAAAATCTTTATTTTTGGTTTAGTATTGACAGAGACAAATTGAGACTAACAAAGTAAAATGGTCATTTTGGTTGAGTTGTTAACATTAAATTAGCAACCTCTACTACTTCTACAATTAGAATCAAAAAATTCTGGCTCCATCGTAGTGGATCTACGTAGTTGTTTAAGCCATTCATTGTATCTGGATTCACTAGCTGCTGGAAACGATTGTGACTGGTTGACCAGACACGACAGGAGAAAAATAATCAGCAGTGACATGACCAGACAGGTGGAGATTAGGGTTGGGGTGAAGGTGCCTGAACGAGGGAATTTCATCTTGTTATGGATAAATCGGGTACAAAGACAAAAAATTGTGAATTTGACTCTTGGGATCAATTGAGATGACTTGAAGAGTATCATCAGTATACTGGGGTTTATATAGACCAGACAAACTGCATGGACACAACAAATTGAATGCATTGATAAAAGTATTCAATGCTAATGATAGTGAAATAAATTACAGACAGACAAACATAAAAACTTATCAACAGAAAATATCGAATGTATTTAGTTGGGTATAAAAAAAATAAGACAAATGATTGATTGATTGACAGCTTTTTCCTATCAACAGGATCATACATAGTTGATAGTTGGTTTACTTATTTTGTAACACACTCACAAAATGAACCTTAACTATTGCGAAATACATGAAAAACAAAGATTATCAACAAGCACGTGTATGCACAGAAATTCAGACTATTTCACTCACAGCAACAAAATTTCCCTTGAATTCTAATTAATCCGTTGACAATAGTTTATGCAAAATTATTGGCTCTGTCTTCAACTCTGCGAAATTCCTGCAAAATGATGTCAAAGTTTGCCTTCACGTCTTTCAGCTGTTCAATTTGTTGGAGCAACATTTCTTCGCATTCTTTTTCGCTTTTTGTTTCAAATCTAAAGATTCTGTAGCCCATAAATCCACACCCACAACCGCCAATAAACAGTACCGGAGCAAGAGTGCCCAAATTTCCGTTGTTTCTATAGGATTTAACACCGACCACTACTGAGCTTATTGTTAAGACTCCGCCAAGCAAATACATGCCCCACTCGCCAATGTTAGTAAGCTTTTGTTTGCGTATTGACCATTCGAGCTGCTTTTGCAATTCTTTTTCAACTTTGTCTGTAAAATTATAATATTAGTTTAATACAAACTTTTACATTTACTCTCATGGCCCAAATATAACCCAATATACACCCCATCCTAATCATGCTTACCATATTCTTGCTTGGTCTGAAGAAACTCATTCTTTTGTGCGTTTAATATCTCTTTTCGTACTTGTTCAAGCAACCTTAGTTTTTCATTTGGATCGACTTTCACATAGAATTGTTCAAGCAAACCACTGATTTGTTCAGTGCGTGTCCTGAGCTTAGCTGCATTTTGACGAAAAAGCAGTGTCAAGTCTTGAATCTCCTTGGAATTCTGTGCCAATTGAGCCAACCTTCGAATGGCCAGTTCGACACTCAAGTATTGTGACCAGAAAAACACTTGAAACGAAGCTTTCATTACCATTATGATAGTATCCAACTGAGTGCTCAAGTTCATGAATCTGTACTGATCATACTGGTTGGCCACTTTTGTGTACAATTCTTCATTGTCCACAGTTTGAGTAAACTGCTGCTTTAGCAAATTTTCAACGTTTCTCCATCTTTCCGATAGTGTGATTTGATTTGTGTCACAAAATCGAATCAATTCTTCGTGTGAAGCTCTGATTCTGTCAACCGTTGAAGGAGGAGGATTGCCGTTGTTGGTAATTTGCCTATACAATTCGTTCAGGTTCGACAATTGAGTAAATAAAGCAATAAAATTTTGGGGACAAATTATCTTTTCAAGGCCAAATCCCAATTGTCTTGCCTAGAAAATTTTTAAAATTCAATTCAAACTCGTAATGCAAATGAGGTAATAAAATAATATTTACAATCGTTTGCAAAAGAACGTTATTTTCCATTTTGGAGGTAGAAAAGATGATCTTTTCTATTCACAATTTCAATTTTATTGGGTCGACTTTCACAAAGTATTTGACTTTCGATTGAAATGTGCAAATGTTTTTGCCAAATGCTTGACTTGATGCTAAATGCGTACTTATAAAGACTGTTGAGACGGTGCGGGGCATGATCTATCAGCTTATCAGTTTAGTTTTATGGACAATGTATTCACTTTGATTTATGTAATATTACAATGCAGTGCATTGTGTGTGTTGTGTTAGTCACAAATTGTCCCATGATATTTAATTATCAATAATTCCCGGTAACAGAGTTTACTGTCAGTTCTTGGGAATTGTCTGATACTGGTCAGAATGTAAGAGTGCTTTTATTGTTAGATTGTTGTTGTTGTTGTTGTTGGGGCTAACATTTGTGAACTTCATTAAATATCAGCGTCACATGGCATATTTGAGTTAAGACATGTATGTGTATCGGACAAAAGTTTGCTATTTGCGTTTCCAGTCTCTTATCAGCGATGAGTTGATTGATAGCTTGTTTGACTGCAGTCTATGGGTAGAAATATAAGACTAAATAAATGTTGAGCAAATAATTGGACCATTCATGTCATTCAATGATAAAAAATTGTTTATTCCATTCAAAGTTGAATGAATCTAGCACCATAACAATCATAAGTTGCAACAATAACAAAATTGAATGATTAAAATGATCCACTTGGCTTCATTAAATGTAGGTTTCTTGCTTTTGAACGCACGAATTTGTACATTATTTTGTAACTCTAAGATTGTTATTTTCAAACACTGCATAAAGTAAATCACTAATCAATCAACTAGATATATATTCGTTAATATTGAAGATTTTGCAAACACTTTGCAACAAAATGCGATTTGATTTTAATTTAAAAACGTTAAGGGCCTTCATTTAATTTGTAAAATTTGCATTTATAAAAACAATTAAGACCGTGCAGACACAATCAGTCAGTAGCTTATCAGTCTAGTTATACAAATCTACACTTAAGTGTTTAATTTATCATGATATGTTGTACATTGCCGTATTGTTAAGCTTTAAGACCACTTTGGACTTGACATATACTGTGTACATTCTCAATAATTCCTGATAACAATATTTGATCAGAACAGTTGATTGTTAGTCCTTGAGAGACAAACGCAAATCTCAAGCTAGTTTTTTTATTACGTGCACACAATAATTTTAATATAAGAGAGATCACTTATGACTTGTGCAATTTAGGCATCGATATCTAAGGTGTTGATTGCAAAGTGTATTGACAAGTTGCTTTGCAACACAATCACCAACTGATTAGTGACAAGGCAAATTGCATTGTTAGTTTGGGTTTGTCTCTTTTGTGAGTGGTTAGTCAAACGAGTGCAAACACGATTCTGTCTAGCCAAATGTAAGAAATGAAGTCCAAAGTGGACTCCAAACCAATAGGAATTCACCTGGGCGATTTCAACTCGAGTGTTGGCACATTTGAGTACACGGGCGTTCCAGAAGTGATCGCCAATGATCATGGCAATCTGTCCACTCCGTCATATGTTGCCTTTGTTGGTGATCCACATGTGCTCGTCGGTGAAGCTGCATACGATCAAGCACAAACGAATCCAAAGAATACAGTGTTCGCTGTGAATCGATTCATCGGACGAATATTTGAAGACGAGTTGGTTCAAAAACAAATTTCAAATGTACCATTTTCGGTTGTGAACGTTGGTGGATGGCCAATGATTGAGGTAAAGATTGAGAATATGAATAGTAATAATATTGTTAAAATATTTATTTTGACACTAGGTTAAGAATAGACAATATTCTCCAAAAGTTATTTGCTCAATGATCCTGGGCAAATTGAAGCAAACTGCCGAATCATATCTCTCTACAAAGGTGACTGAGGCAGTGATAACTGTTCCTGACTACTTCAACGATTCTCAACGTGAAGCAGTAAAAGAGGCTGCTTCAAAAGTTGGACTCACTGTTTTACGTTTCAGCAGTGAATCGGCAACTGTTGCATTTGCTTATGAACTTGACAAATTGGATAATCCAGAAAAAAACGTTTTAATTCTTGAATCGTATCAAGGAACTACCTTAAATGTATGGATTGTTGATTGCATCAAAGGTCACAAACTGGCTTCGGATAGTTTCGATATTGTCGATGGTGATAAACTTATTCATAGGATTGTTCGCCGGTTTTTAAAAAAATCTGAGGAATATAATGACCTGAGTACTCACAAACAAATTGACGGAGAAAAGTTACGCTGCCTCTTGAAGATAGAAAAAAGAACAATTTTAAGTAACTCGAGTTCACTCACGAATTTAAGAAACTCTTTTGAATATTTCTTTTCAAAACAATATGGCATCAACTTTCGTTTTGATTCTGGAGATATTGAACAGATTTTTAACGACAACTTTAACGAATACGAACGATTAATCAATTTCATATACGAAAAAGCAGCATTGAAAATTACAGATATTGATGCTATAGTCCTAATTGGTAATACAACACAAGTCTTCAAGTTGAAATCATTTTTTTATGCAAATTTTATCGATCGCAATGTCAAGATATATGAATCTATTCCTCACGACAAAGTGTTTGCATATGGTGCCACAGTTCAAGCTGCACAAATACAAAATGAATATTCTACAATTGATCAGTTGTTCCGTTTTGACTGTGTTCGGCTAGACATTGGAATTGCATTCAGTAGGGATTTGAATACAATGTGTCCAGTTATTGAACGAGGCACCCCAATACCGACGAAAAAATCAAAAACGATTCAAATACCTTCAAACATTCGAAACAGCATTTGGATTTATAGAGATGGAAAATTTTCTTATGGCTACTTAGATCAAATTGAAATTTCAAACTTTCGATCAAGTGAAATTGAAGTAACATTTGAATTGGACGTTGAGGGCACTTTGATTGTGTCCGCTAACACTACCGAATTATCACATTATTACCAAGAGTCAATTAAATTCACAAATTATCAACATCGCCCGATAATTATAAATTTTGAAATTAATCTGAAGTTGAGATACTTGTGTTTAGATGGAAAAGAGGAAAAACTCTTCTACTCGAACAAGCATAGAACTCGAAATACAATCAAAAAAGATTGGGCTTCTCAATCGGAACCGACACTGAAATCAATTCAGCAAACACTAGAAAACAAAGTAGAGCAACTACTTCAAGTTTTTTAATGCTACAAATTCAAACAGTGGCAACAGCTCTCAAATCACCAATGTGATCTATAATCTTAAGAATGTTCTATTCAACACAGACTCAAACTCAACATTCGGTGATATTACTTTTAGTAATGATGAGTCAAAACAGGAAATTGATGTTACCAAATTGGAGCAGACAATCACTGTGTTACAGGAAATCATGCTCAAATTTGAGACACAAGAAAACACACTTTCTGTAACGGAAATCCACCGAGATAATTCTGCTAGTGAGGAAACAAATTCAAATGTTCTGCAACAGATGAGTGAAATTGAGCAGCTTCTAAATACACTCGTGAGTGTTAAACAGTCCAACAAGAAAGCTAAGCCAAAGAAAACAATACAAAACAAAAGTTATGATAGCAAAAAGTTGAAAGGAAAACGAAACATTGAAAAAGAACGGTCATGCCAATCTGTGGATTTAATTAAACAAAATTTTAGCAATGCACAAATCATCAATGAAAACACCAAAAGTTATAACGAGTACAATGAAGGATCAATAATCTTTACGCAAATTGATCAAACAGAATTCAGTGAAATCGACGCAACTAAAACTATTGAAACAGTTCAAATATTTGAAGCAATTGAACATGAAACGAAAGCAAACTCAGGTGAACAAAGTCACACAGCTATAGAATGCACAATTAAACAAAATTCAATCAATGTACAAAACTCCAATGAGAACTCCAAAAGTTATAACAAATACAACGAAGAGTCATTTACTCAAAGTGAACTTAAACAATATGATCAAATAGAATCCAATGAAACCAACACAACTCAAACTATTGATAGGGTTCAAATATTAGAACATAAAATTGAAACAAATTTGAGTGAACAACAACAAAAAATCGACACAACTACTGAATGTGTAAATCAAATGGAAACAATTTTTGAAACTGAAAAACCAGCAACTGTTTCAGAGTTGTCGAAGCATAACGAGATTGAAACTAATACAACATTTAAAGTTGTCTTTAATGGGGCTTTGTTGGCTTTTGTAGGTTATTGTCTGATAAAACGTGTTTTGCAATAAGTCAAATAATAACAAGTAAAAAGCAAAACAAATAGAATTAAATTGCGTGATTAGCATTTAGCATATGCAATTTCGAGTTTGATCAACCAGTATTTACAAAGTACTGCATTTTCAATCGTTTTAATCTAGTGATATCGATCGATGGTTAGAGATTCATTGAACTGCTGAATTACATTAAAATCGAATCGTAATAAACAAAATTTTGTCATTGAATGGCCCAAATTATTACTTAACGTTTACTTTCCAGTTCAGTAAACGAATGTATTAATTCATCGCTGATAGGAGACTGGAACGCATAAGATAACAGCAAATAGTAGACCTTTGTCGGATACACATACATGTCTTAAATAACTCATGTACTTCACATGACTCTGATATTTAACGATAATCACAAATGCAAGCGCCGAACAACAACAACATAACAATAAAAACACTCTTACATCCTGATAAGTATCAGACAATTTATAAGAAGAGACAATAAAATCAATGCAAATTTGCTTTACAAAGCTTGACAACACACAACGTACTAAAATTTATTACACTTGCATTGTATAATTATAACAGTGCGCAAAGTGGTTAAACCAATAACCCCATTCTTTCTTTCTTTCCCTTTAGCCAAGACCAAGCCAAGGCCTTGAGGTGGTGGCCAGAAGTATCGAAGGACTCCGCGACAGCTGAATGCTCTTTGCCGATTCGCCAGTGACAATTTGCAACAACATCAAACGATCTTATGATTGTTTGGTATTTTGACTTATTTTGCGAGATATTTTCTTTTGTTTTGAATAGTTCGTTAACTTCAGGTATGGTAACCTTTTTTATGATGATGATGATCTGTCTGATCATGATCATCATCTCGTGATGTTATACATTATACTGACAACTGTTATCTACTTTCAGACTCTTGGCTATTTTGGCCGTACTCTCCTGGTGAGTAGCCCGCAACCACATTCCCGATTATCACACTAAAACCATAGCCCGACTATCTATACCGGCTCAAATTGACCAAACGAAATTCACGTAAATTGGCACAAATTGAAGCATTCGCCGACGAGATTATCACTTATTTATTTACAAGTAAGTTGATTATTTTTAATATTCGCTATTTATTTCGTGTACAGAATATTCTGGGAATAACCGAATACTCTCTCCGGTATGGGTACGTACATTGTGAATACATTACCGGATTCCTAGAATATTGGATTCCTCGGGGGGGTAATGTCACGTGTACGGGACTCTTCGGTTATTCTCGCGATATTCGTGTGAATCCTTTTCTAATTTGGATATTTTATTTTTATCTTTGAACAGAATGTCTTTTAATCGTAAAGACAAATGTGGTACGATTCTGCAGAAGCCAGCTGGAATTATAATCGATGTGGCTACTTCTGTCATCAAACCTGCCGATAGTTCGGTGAAAGATTACTTCCGCACGTACTACGATTCTTTTATTCGGGAGAAGTTCCGTTCTGCTGAATTTAAACAAATAATGGATGCGCTGGTGTTTGAGGCTCAACACGATGAGCAGTACAATGAAGAACGTCCTCCACCTGATGATGATAATTCAATGAAGGAGTTTGTGATCGGATATGTTGGTCACAGCCTCAAGTCGCCAGTTTTGATGCTTCGGAATGCACTCTGGTTCGAGGGACATAGCGAGGACAACATGTGCATGCCCATCTACTACATGCACCAAAAGACGGTGGAGAAGTGGTCCAAGAGCAAGATCAAAATTGGCACTATTTCGTCGAACCTGGATTCTGCTTCACTCGTGCGTTTCACTTTGAGCCAGCCCGTCGCCGAGTTGGACAAACTTGCGGACCGAGTGACGCACTTTTTTGACGAACCAGTGGGAGGATTCAATCAGAATCAGTCCTGGCTTGACATCGCCCAATTGATGGATCTCCCCCTGGTGACCTGCTGTACATCAGTGCCGATGTGGAATCAGCCCGTGCGGCTCGACTCGCTGGACTCGCTGTAATGCTGCTTGTGTCTGATGGCGACGAACCCGACTCGGAAGGCCTACAGACTGTCAAAGGTTTGGAACTGATTGAGTTTCCTGGGCTCTGAAGGACTGGTGATCAGTGCACGAATGCCTGTACAAGTTTCTGGTGTGTCGTGAACACACTCTTTATACAACTTTTATATACTAATAAAATACTCTTATATACTATTTATAATGACTTGTTAAGGTACACGTGACTTTGTATTTTATTTAAATCACCCAAACCCAGATTTCTCCTACTCGTATTCTCCCCAACCACAATCACAACACCGAACGTCACTACTTTTATGAACATCTTCGTAATTTCTCGCCAAATTGGGGGACCCCAATACAAATGTAGTGTTCCAAATGTGTTGGGTGATTGAAAATTGCACCCGGAAGGAACCGAAGACTGTGGTTAGAAGACTGGACCGAAGATTTGAGACGGTAGTGGGTCCAATTGCCGAAGATTGCCACCCAAAACGAGGTGAGCATGCGTGAGATAATCAATGTTTTTGTCTTGCTTAAAACGAACAATCCCCACCGTCAATCTTACCTAACCAATAAAGTCTCGTAAACAATAACCAATAAGTGAAGCAGAGCTCTGGGGATTTAACCAAGGTTAAAGCAGTGAGGATTTCTTCGGAAAGGAACCAAAAGCTACTGAAATCGTCGTTTGTCGGATGTTTACGTTCGTAAGTGAATGTACGTAAGTTGGGTCGTAAGGTTGTCAAGCAAGTGTGCAAATATTCACTTTGATCTACCCACTTCTGAACTCTTAGATTGACAAGCAAGTGTGCAAATATTCATTTAGTCCTACCCTCTGCTGAAGTTATGAATAGCTAATGAAGTGTGCATATATTTAATTGGAACAACCCTCTCTCGAACTCTTAGATTGCCAAGCAAGTGTGTATATATTCACTTTGATCTACCCACTTCTGAAGTTATGAATAGCTAATGAAGTGTGCATATATTCAATTGGAACAACCCTCTCTCGAACTCTTAGATTGCCAAGCAAGTGTGCATATATTCACTTTGATCTACCCACTTCTGAAGTTATGAATAGCTAATGAAGTGTGCATATATTCAATTGGAACAACCCTCTCTCGAACTCTTAGATTGCCAAGCAAGTGTGTATATATTCACTTTGATCTACCCACTTCTGAAGTTATGAATAGCTAATGAAGTGTGCATATATTCAATTGGAACAACCCTCTCTCGAACTCTTAGATTGCCAAGCAAGTGTGCATATATTCACTTTGATCTACCCACTTCTGAAGTTATGAATAGCTAATGAAGTGTGCATATATTCAATTGGAACAACCCTCTCTCGAACTCTTAGATTGCCAAGCAAGTGTGTATATATTCACTTTGATCTACCCACTTCTGAAGTTATGAATAGCTAATGAAGTGTGCATATATTCAATTGGAACAACCCTCTCTCGAACTCTTAGATTGCCAAGCAAGTGTGCATATATTCACTTTGATCTACCCACTTCTGAAGTTATGAATAGCTAATGAAGTGTGCATATATTCAATTGGAACAACCCTCTCTCGAACTCTTAGATTGCCAAGCAAGTGTGTATATATTCACTTTGATCTACCCACTTCTGAAGTTATGAATAGCTAATGAAGTGTGCATATATTCAATTGGAACAACCCTCTCTCGAACTCTTAGATTGCCAAGCAAGTGTGTATATATTCACTTTGATCTACCCACTTCTGAAGTTATGAATAGCTAATGAAGTGTGCATATATTCAATTGGAACAACCCTCTCTCGAACTCTTAGATTGCCAAGCAAGTGTGTATATATTCATTTTGATCTACCCACTTCTGAAGTTATGAATAGCTAATGAAGTGTGCATATATTCAATTGGAACAACCCTCTCTCGAACTCTTAGATTGCCAAGCAAGTGTGTATATATTCATTTTAATCTACCCACTTCTGAAGTTATGAATAGCTAATGAAGTGTGCATATATTCAATTGGAACAACCCTCTCTCGAACTCTTAGATTGCCAAGCAAGTGTGTATATATTCATTTTGATCTACCCACTTCTGAAGTTATGAATAGCTAATGAAGTGTGCATATATTCAATTGGAATTCATGGACAACATTATTCTAAACAAAAATCTCAATGAACTGCAGTTGTGAGATCACATTTGGATTGAGATTGTGAAAGTTTTGAAAGATTCAAATTAGTTTTGTCTTTCAACGTTTCACTACTTGCAATGCATTGTATTAATTAGCATTTAAAGTATATGATAATTTTCTTAGAGACATGGACAACATTATTGTAAACAAAAATCTCAATGAACTGCAGTTGTGAGATCACATTTGGATTGAGATTGTGAAAGTTTTGAAAGATTCAAATTAGTTTTGTCTTTAAAAGTCCTGCTAATTGAAACCCATTGTATAAACAAGCATTTAAAGTATATGACAATTTTCTTAGAGACATGGACAACATTATTGTAAACAAAAATCTCAATGAACTGCAGTTGTGAGATCACATTTGGATTGAGATTGTGAAAGTTTTTTTTTGATTATATTTTATTAACCTTTAACATTAAAGAATACAATAAAGGTATAGATAGATACAAGATTGAGTATTTACATTGAAATTATGAGTATATCAATGTTCTATGAAATGAGATAATGAATGATATGAGTATTATGATAAATAGGAATAAAAATGAATAATAATGATAATAAGTTAACCTCTTGGTAGAGGTAATTGATTGAATATGTTAGTTACAAATTTATGAAATTCATTGTAGCACTTGTCAGTGCAGTAGAGATTTAACGAGATTTGATTCGAGTTGGTGATCTCGTTGATTCGGCTCTCAAAGACTTGCCTTTGTCTAGCGAACGCGGGACAGTCCTTGATGAGATGAATTGGTGTTTGTTCAGCCTCATCACAGTGACACCGTGCATTGTGTTCAATGTGGTACTTAGTCAGGTACTGGTGAAACTTACCGTGACCTGACAAGAACTGAGTCATGACAAAGTCCGGTATGTTCGAGCACTTTTTTCCTGTCGAGAATTGTAGGGAAGAATTGGCTTGTTTTTCTTCCGTCCCTTGTTGTCATCCACCGTTGATTCCAATTCGAATACATCCACTCTCTCAATATTCCCCAATAAGACGAGAGTGGTTTCATGTTGTAGGATACTGTAGGCAGACAGGTTGCTTCCTTCGCGAGTTTGTCTGCTTCTTCGTTGCCATCAATACCGGCGTGGGCTTTGACCCATTTCAGACAAATGTGGCCCGGGTGTTGTCGAAGCAGATTCCGGATTTCCACAGCGAATTTGTTTCGACTTGTTCGATTTGCGATGGCCTTCAATGAGGATTCTGAATCGCTGCAGATTATCGCACTTCTACTGTTCTCGAGGCACCAACAGACCGCTCTCTTGATGGCTAGAAGTTCGGCTTGAAAGACACTACATTCATCGCCCAAACGAGTTGGCTCACGATGATAAAGAGTCGCTTCCTGATGCACCACGAAAGCGCATCCTGTCTGTTTTTTGTTTGTCAAAGGATTCTCCTTCTTCGAGCCATCCGTGTAGATTGTAAAATGGTGAGTGTTTTGGCAGTTTTGATGCACAAAGTTAGATTTCAGTGCAGGGTGACCATTTTCCAGAAAGTGGGCTGGTCTTTGGTATTCCGATGATAGATTCTGTAGAGATTCAGGCATAATACCACGACGGATGAAATATCTCTTTGACCACATTTCCAGTCTCAAGTCAATTGGTTCAATGTTCGCCAGCCCTTAGTGATCAGTAGTGCGAATGTTCGTTGTGTTGATAGCAGTTTAGTTCTGTATACCTGATGTTTGAGTGCTTCAGACCAAGCAGAACACGAATATGAGAGCAATGGTTCGATTGCACCGATGTAGATTATCCGAAGCAACTTTCCCGACAGTCCCCAATTCTTTCCCGTTGTGCGAGCGATTCGATGAACAATCTTTTCCGCCTTGTCGCAGATGTAATCGATATGTTCCTTCCACGACTGTTTTGTATCAAATATAACTCCAAGATACTTCATTTTCGGAACAAGGTCGATCTCGATTCCGTTCATCCGTATAGATGGAGTCCGATACTTGTATCGTGTCGTTACACACATGGCCTGTGTTTTATTGGCGTTGAATTTGAGCTTGTTATCATCTCCCCATCTGGCAATCATATCGAGCACATGATTGGCTCTCATCTCGCATTCATCTTCGTCAATTCCTTCTACAGCGAGAAATCCATCATCTGCAAACGCTTGGAGGTAGCAACCCGCCGGCATCTTCAGTCGAAGAAAGTTGCTATACAAGACATTCCAAAGTAACGGAGAGCACTTGGCGCCTTGAGGACAACCACGATTCAGAGTTTTGGTAACTGTGACCTTACCACCGAGGGTAAGTTCGGCCTGTCGATCTGAAAGATAGTCACAGATGACACGAAATAGATTTCCTGGTATCTGGTATCGTTTCAGAGTTGCGAGAATCTGGTCCCACCACGCAGTATCGAATGCCGCCGAAATGTCCAGTGATATGAACACACCAAATTTTCCCTGACCCAGTATTTGCTTCTGTCTAGCAGCGATTTCATTGATAGCGTCTTCTGAGGCGTGAAACCGTATTGTCGGTCAGCAAAGCCTGTAGGTGAACGATGCAACCAATAGGTTAACCTGTCGGTCAGAAATCGTTCAAATATCTTGCCCATGACAGGCAGAAGGCTAATTGGACGATAGGATTTCGCAGTAGAATCGTTGTTTCCCGATGGTTTAGGCACGAGCTTGATTACTGGAGTTTTCCAAGTGGATGTTTCGGCGTACTGCAAACATTTGTTGTACAAGTTCCAGAACAGGTTGGGAAAGATGGCATCAACATGTTTGATCATATTGGCGGATATACCATCTTTTCCAGGACTCTTGGAGTCGTCCTCTGCTTGGATTGCGGCTCGAACCTCCTCTTTTGTGAAGAGACAGTCGTCTGGTTCATCATAAGGCAGGTTCGCAAAATCTGAAATCTTTTGTTGACTTTCGTTGTTTTCCGTGTCACCAGGAAAGAACTGGTCCAACAGTGCATGCGCCGTTTCCTCAAAAGTATGAGTCCAACCACTTTCAGTTCGGATTTCTTTCAGTTCGTTGTTCTCATTTGAGGGAGTTTTGCACCACTTGTACACTTTTTCCCACACTCTTTCTCGGTTTTGCACAGAGTAGAATTTCCTCATGGCTTCTTCCTTTATTCTTCTCAGAATATTGTGAAAGTTTTGAAAGATTCAAATTAGTTTTGTCTTTTAAAGTTTCACTACTTGCAACTTGAACAAGCATTTAAAGTATATGATGCAAAGATTCGTGTGCATTCCTGAGTCTAATGTTGAATTTGGAAAATATTTGTGAAATAAATAATTTGAGCTTATTTGTCGATTTATTGAATTGTACTGAAGTGGATGGTAAAGAATTGGTAATTTGAATTGAATTTGTAAAAAGACACAAATTTAAACTATAAGATATGAAGATTAATTCTTCCCTGATTGAATGGTGATTTTACGACAATTTAAAAGAATGAGTTTGCAGTTTAGGAAAGCGTGACAAATAAGCCTCGACACCTTTCTTAATTTCACATGAATCGAAAGTAATGTTCAAGTGTTGGACATTGGGCAAAATTGTGGAAAGTACAGATGTGAATAAGTCACTTTTAGCGCTGTTCGACGTAGGAACAGTAAAATCGGTCAATTTTGCGATGGACAGAGTGCAGATTCGTATTGAGACAAGTTGAGTCAATTGCAAATCGCGTCGAGCCGCGTCCAGTTGAGGCAAATCAAAGATTACTAGGTTCAGATCAATTTCGGTCAAGTGTTTCAGTTTGGCAAGATGACCAATCAATTGAGGTGCCAATCGAGTACAGGAAAACTGTGAATGAAAATAAAATTTATATGAAAAAATTAATATCATATTAAAATCATAAAAATAATAAAATTACTTCAAAGCACAACACTTGCATTGAGGCTACATGTTGGCTAATGTTACGGACTCGGTCTGGGGTCCGTAGCGGAAGTAAGGGAGACAGGTTAAAGGCGATCAGTTTATTAGCGGCGAGCACGTGGTCGAGCAATCAGCTCCGTGTCGCGTCTGAGTATACAGATACAATAATGAACTGATGGTCGTGTGCGTACAGTGGAGTTGCTTATGTAGGCAGCGTGTGTCTGCCTTGAGCAGGCGTTGTGTAGTGTGGTGTGGCCACTAGCTGGCGCTGAGTGAGAGCTGGGGCGCCCGTGGTGGAGATGAGATGATAAGACTTGCGTTGCGGTCCGCAACACCCTCCAGGGCCCAGAGAACAGCGATCCAGGGAACGTCGGTTGGTCCATTGGTCCATCCATCCAGTTGTCTGATCGGCTCGCCCATCCTTTGGTCGGGTTGTTCCATCCATTCATTACTTGGTTCGGCGGAATCGTTCGGCGAGTTGGTTTGGCCAGTTTGAGATGGGTGGCTGGTGAATCGGTCACTTGATTGAGACGACCGTGCTGTGAGAGAGTGCTTTCGGGTAGAATCGTTACCCAGACGAACTTTGTCAACTTCGGTGCTGAACAGTGGAGCACTGTTAACCACGGCTTCCCCCACGACAACCTTAGCACATAATATGCCAAGACTGCCTTTATCTGGTCCTTTCTTTGTGGACAGTTTGTTCGAGTCCACATTGATCATTGACATATCGGAGAAATTCCCGCATTTGCTTAGATCGAGATCTATTTTGACCTCGTCATTGCTGGTGTTTACTACTTGAATGGCGATTTCGGTATCATCTTCGGTACCGCCGTAAATTGACCAGCCTAACTTAGTTTGTTCGGCTATATAAATCTCGTCTACCTGAGCTAGAATTCCTTCAAAGAATTGACGGTAGTGAGACAAACCAATTATGAGTTCGACCGGTATTACCGGATCGTCGTTTATTAAGATTCCTCGCTGCATGAGTTCTCTTGAGTGTGTCATTCGCAGCGGAAAATTGCATATTCCCTAATGTCTCGATCACTCGGACATTTATATCCGTATGAAACGTTTTACATAAAGACTCGACTCGGACACTTGTTCCGTCTGAATTAGGGAACTTTTCTTCACTACCGAAAACGCTTACTGCAAGCGGTTTGACGGGATATGTCCTAAGATTGAGCCTTTTTACAAGACTATTCGATACAAAAGAGCTTCCTGATGCTTTATCAAACAGGACTCTAACAGTTTCACCTTCAACATTGGCCATACAGGTCTGGTACAAAGTGGGTGAACTGTCTTGTTGTTTCTCATTAAGTAAAGTTGAACATTCGGTACTTTGGTCCGATTTTAGTTGTTCGTTGCTAACTTTAGTAAACTCACTAGTGTGAGTACAGAATTGTTTATCTTCTTTGACACTACTGGTACCTGGTAGATTTCGGTTCTCTTCTCGATAATTCGAGTTGTACAGAGTTTTTCCGTATGTTTGCTGTCTTGTTGGGCAATTGTAGCTATAGTGCCCTATTTGTTGACATCTTTTACAATGGAAACGGTTTCCTGGACAGTTGCTACTATCGTGTCCTGCTATGAAGCATTTTGGACAAAGATCTCTCTGAAGTACTATTTTGTTACACTCGCTCTTTGGGAGCGTACATTCGTTTGCCCAATGGTCGTTAGAATCACACAGTCTACACTTTCTGGTGTAACTCGAATTTCGATAATCAGCTTTTCGGTCTGACCTATTGTCACCCGATGGTGAGTGATAACGAGGTTTGTTCGAGTTACCCTCGTTTTCTGTGTGTATTTGTTCGATACTCTCGGTGTACTGAATGAGGTACTTTAAAGTATCTTTCAATGTTACTATTGGTGGTAGATTCTGGTTCATTCCCAGTTGGATCGACCACGGAACTTTCTGTTTGATTTGAGTTCTCAACTCGCCATTTATATAATCGTTCGAGAAACCGAGCGATGTAGCGCGTTCGAGAATAGCTCGGCAATCAGTATGTAGGTCTCTGAGACCTTGACTGTTATATTTGTCATTCACTTCCTTCATTGCTTTGACTTCCTTATTGAAAGCAGCCTTTTGAGTCTGAAGGTTATGATAGTACGACTTTAGGTTATCTACAATTTCGTGGTACGTTTCACTTCTAGGTGCACGACCTTTGATGTATCGATTTGCGCTACCGCCTTCAAGGGCTCTTCGCAATCGCAAAAATCTATCACAATCGTCAATGTTTGGGTCATTGTGCACTAGCACTTCAAATTCTGACCAAAACGAATAGAAATTCGAAGAATCACCGTCAAATTTAGGTGTATCTATTTTATGAAGACGAATACTGTTCTGACTGTTTCGGCTGACATTCGTGTTCATCCGAGTCCACAGATTGCCATACTCGTCTCGGAAAGTGTTATTTCCGTATCTAGTTGATAGACCGGAGTTTGAACAAATTTTGTTGTGTCTTTTTGGACTACAACAACTGGTTTGAAGTTGAGGGTTTGCTAAATCAAGAAGTTTTGTTTCACTTTAAAGTTCAAATTTGAATTCAAAACAGAAACCAAAACTGAAATATGATTTAAACGTGATATATACTCGTGAATGTGTGTTTGTACGATGATACCTTCAACATGACAAATCAATCAATGTGATCTGTTATTGATGATCACCAACATTGAAATCAACATTCAATAACATTCAGTTTTTGATGAATCATCGTGAAAGTGCACAAATATCACTATTTTCATTGCCAATATTATTATTATTAGTAGTAGCATTGAATGTATGCACAGAACAGACAATTCAATCCAAAAACAACAAGAGTCTTAATTAACGTCATCATTACCAAATGTATAATTTGATGTAATGATTTGATGATAAAGTTGAATATATTGTATGTTTTCATGTGCACACATTTTGTGTGTTCTGATGATGTTTTCGCTAATGAACTTCCTGTGCCAGTCAGTCACACAGGTGTTATTGGTGTTGTACGATTTTATACACAATTTATACACACAAAATGTAACCTGGTTTCACGTGTGCAATGCACGTTACCAAAAAATAAACTTCCTAGAATTGGCGATTTGATTTGGAATGTGAATTTTTTATAAATAACATCCCAACATAGTCAAAATTAGCATAGAAATTAGGTCAAAATTTGTCAACTTGACTTAACGTTATTAACTTGATTAATGAGAAAAAACTTTGAAACCAAATTTTTTAGCTTGCGTTCTTAAAAATTGTGAGTACAAGTTTTCAAAAACTTTCTCAGTGGCACGTCCTTTGTGAACGGGCACTGTCTGTCACGAAAGCTGTTTGAGTGAATAACTTTTACGGTTTGTTTTGGTCAGTGTGTTTGATGATTTTCGCCTGTAAATTCTTTTACGCAAACCCTCGAATAAAGTTCCAAATGGATCACACTATGGATATCATCAATGACTCATCGTCCGTCAGTTCACTCGCCTCAGCTTTCAGTCATCTTGAAATGGATTCTTCACCGATAAATCGACTGCCAAACGAATTGATGCAACAGATTTTGGCCAAATTGGCACTGGACGATGATGTCAACAAATTGGCTCCACTGCGTTTGGTGTCAAATCGTTGGAATTTGCTGGTACTCGATTACTGCAAACAGAAGAAATCGCTGATTGTCAATTATCGTCATTCACGCTTTTCTCCACCTGATTTGGCCAAATCGGCACCGATGATTGCCGCACCGAATAGTGTTGCATCTTTGGTGGAAATGCTCAAGCTATTTCCCAACACTGTTCAACTGTCTATTAGTTTAGTCGGCAGATTGGGTAATTAAATTTGTTGATTTAAAATTAGAGTCTAATAATGGGTTCAATTTGCACAGATAACTATGATATCCCGAGTCTTGTTAAGGGCCTTGAATCGATGCAGTCACTCAAGCAGCTCTCACTGTATGGTCATTTAGTTCAAACTCTTCCATACTTGTATAAAGTTGTGCCAAAGCTCGATCATATTGAAGTCGATGCCTTCAATGGCATTTTATCGCAAGAAGAATTGCGCCGATTGGTTACGCAATTTGGACAACACTCGGCTCGGGTCTTTTTCGGTGGCCTCGAATTGCAATTTGACCAAATTCTTCAATGGCACAACATCAATCGTGAATGGTTGGCTAATGTCACTCATTTACAAGTGAACATTTCAAATGGCCAAAACAGAGATTACGCTCAAGTTTTGCATCTCTTTGGCGAACATGAAACTTCTCTGAAGCACCTAGAAATCGCCTTTTGCGTATGAATATATAAGATGATTTGATTTCGATTATTAACTAAAACTTTTATAGGATCACTCTGTCGAGATCACAGTTCCTGTGATTGATGACCTAGCCAAATTGGTCCGCCTCACTCATCTCGCACTTGGACGAGTCGAATTTGACATTGCCGCCTTGAAGCAAGAAGTCACTCAACATCGACTCACTGCGGTTCTCAATTCGGTTTTGACTTGCAAACTTGAATTACGCGATGGTCCAAATTCTGTGAATGAAGACCAATTCACGAGAGTTCTTTTTGCCATCTTCCCCAATATGACCAATTTTAATTTGGAGATTTTCGAAGATGCGACTGCAAGACGAGGCTTTCTGCGTTAAATTGCCCGTAATTTTCGTCGTTTTCCGCAATTGCGTAAATACAAAGTCGAGTTTAAATAATTCGACAAAATGTTTTGTACATTCATTCATTTTTATGCACACAATAGCGCACTTTAATTTGTTTTCTAAATTTTTCTCATTACTAATATTTGATTCATATTCTCATTATATTTCCCAATATACTTTTTTCCAGTAAACTTTAATTACGCTCTCCTAAATTGATTTCTTCTTTTACAAATGTCCTTTTGTACAGAAATTGATATCAAAATGAATTCTTTCATAACTGTACATTTGAAAATGTTTTTGACTCACTCAATTGACCGAACACAAAGAAAAAACACCTCAAAGTGGTAAATTTTATCATCATTTCACAGGACTCATTGAACCACAGTGCAAAACATTTTTAATCATTTAAAAAAAGAGTCAAAAATTTGCAAAAAAACATGCAAAATTACATATTTTTAAAACAATTTTCCGATCTTTCACAAATACATCCAACTGTAACAGAATGGCACAATATTTTTTCCTGGTCTAAAATAAGCGACGTCCTCTGTGAACGGCTTTGTCAGCTGTGTGCGTGGAAAACTTTTACGGTTTGTTTTGGTCAGTGTGTCTGTGTGTGATTATTTTCATCATTTTCCCTGCTTTTTCTTTTCGCAAACCCTCGAATCTCGGTTCCAAATCGATCCAACCATGTCTGTCATCGATGTCAACTCGTCAGTCAGTTCACTCGACTCAATGTTTAATCAACTCGAAATGGATTCTAGTGCTGGACCGATCAATCGGCTGCCAAACGAATTGATGCAACTGATTGTGGCCAAGTTGGCACTGGACGGTGATGCCAACAAATTGATTCGACTTCGTTTGGTGTCCAATCGTTGGAATATGCAGGTGCTCGACTACTGTCGACAGAAGAAAGCCCTGATCGTGAATTACAGACATTCACGTTTCGCTCCTGCTGATTTGGCCTATTCTGCCCCACTGACTGTCCAACCGAGGAATGTTTCATCTTTGGGACAAATGTTTGAAGCATTTCCCAACACAGAACAGCTCTCTATTAGTTTATTGGAAGCATTCAGTAATAATCCATTTAAACTCAACTGATATATAATTAGACTAATAATGTTCAATTTTGTAGACAACAATCAAATCTCTGGCTTTGTAATTGCTTTCAAAAAGTTGCACTCTCTCAAGCAACTCTCGCTTTATGGGCTTGTTGTAACTGCTCTGCCATCTTTATATCAAATTCTGCCAAAACTTGAGCACATTGAATTCGATGCATTTAATGGCATCCTGTCCCAAGAAAAATTACGCCATTGCGTCTCTTACCTTGGGCCTCCGTGTCAACGGGTCTTTTTTGGAGCCCTCGAATTGGATTATAGTCAGATACTCCAATGGCACCGCATCAATCCCCAATTGGTCAATTTGACTCATCTTCAAGTGAGCGTTTCGAATGGCCAGAATAGTAGAGATTATGCACAAGTTATGCATTTTCTCAGTGAGCACACAACTTCTCTTCAGCATTTGGAGATCGCCTTTTGCGTAAGTATAAAATGTGTTTTGTTGTTTTCCATTTAACTAAAACTAAGACATACAACACTTTTTGTACAGAACCATTCGGTTGAGATGACAGCGCCGGTGATTGATGACCTAGCCAAATTGACCCGTCTGACTGTCCTCAAACTAGGATATATCGAATTGGACATTGCAGCGTTGAAGCAAGCTGTTGCTCAACATCGACTCACTGCAGTGCTCAGTTCGGTTTCGACATGCAAACTTGCCGTACGCGATGGTCCAAATTCGCTGAATGAAGACCAATTCGCGCGAGTTCTATTCGCTATTTTTCCCAATATGACGAAGCTGCATTTGGAAGTCCTTGAGGATGAAACTGCTCGGGACGGTTTTCTGCGCCAAATTGGCCGCTTTTTGCGTTTGCGATTGCCTAAACTGCGCAATTATGAGGTCGAGTTCAAATAATTCGACAAAATGTTTTGTATTCATTCATACATTTATATGCTCATTTTAAAATTTCCACTTTTCTTAGTATTTAATAATCCATATTCTCATTATATATCCTCATACATTTTAAACTTGAATTGTGTTCTCCGAAATTTTTTACTTTTTTTGCAAATATTTTTTTGGAAGAAAATTGGTGTCAAAATAAATTCTTTCAAAACTGTACATTTGACAATGTTTCTGAATCAATATAATTGACCAAACACACGGAAATTGTGACTTCTCAAACTGCACAACTTTATCATCATTTCACAAGGCTCATTCAACCAAAATATCCAACTTTGGATCATTTAGGAAAGTGACCACAACTTTGATCATGTTTTTGGATTGATCTAAATGATGCGGATTCGATGATTAATTCTTGCAACCTGAATGTTTACATTTAAATGATTGTGTTGGTTTGTAGTGATGATCTTACACTTTTTCTGTAAAAATAAGTATATACAATGTACTATATGTAGTGAAGAAATGAATATTTAAAAATAATAATATTCAGAATAAAACAAAATAATTTTAGGTTCGATAAAAATCTTTAATTAGAGAAAAATATAATCAATGGCGGTTATAAAAGTGAGCCAAAACGCAAACACGTTCGGAAACAGAAATTTTAATCAAGCAAAAGGGTCATATAAAAACAAATAAAACAAATATTTTTAATAATTCCGAACTATGCCCAAGATAAGAAAAGATCATTTCAAACAAATACAAAGTGCGTTCCAGGAATATAATAGTGACCAGTCATCGGTTTTACGAGCAACGGTCCGAACCCCTCGGTAATAAAATAAAACTGAGATAACGCGCTCGCAATGAAACGTGAGCACACACACGCACAGACACGTACAACACAGCGTTAGTACACACACAGTGAATACATGAGTCACCCACACGTTAGGGTATATCTTTCCAAAATGAGTCATTGGTTCGTCCAACTGGACATTGAAATTATCTAATCGAGAAACCTAAATTAGCTAATGATTCCAATACACTTATACACAAGAATATTCACGACTACATTAAACAAATGAAAAAGGCAAATTAAATTCTACTACACCGAAGCGGATGACTCATGCAATGGTCATTCACCCATCAGAACATTAAAACACGACCAACTCCCGTAGTGCAGAGGCCGAACGGAGTATATAAACAAGAGGCAGAACCCAAAACGAGGAGAGAATCGTTTTGGTTACCAGTCGAGCAACATCATGTAAACTGACGACTCCTCCAGTGGTGAAGTGTTTGGTCACCGTTTGGGCGCATCAACGCACAAACGGACGCTTCTCACAATGCCATCAGTGCATCAAGAATCTTCGATACCTGACCTACAACGACCGATCAGCGTCTAAGAACTGTTGAGTCCTGGGGACAATAGACAGCCATCACTGAATCATCATGAATCAAGAAATTGTTAGGTTTAGGATCGATTTAACTTTGTGACCATTTTTAATCAACAATAAACTACTTTCAACTTCTTTTTAAGTTTGTGTAGTAGTTCAAAGCTCGACAACCGTGTCTTAGTGAGCTTATCGCTAAGGGCACATATCAAGAATTGGGGTACCTCTCGAATCTGAATAATCCAGAGTGACCGACAAAACCCCCAATCATCTAGGGTCGTTAAACCCTAGAATCCATGAAAATCTATAAAAATCAATAAAACCCAATAAATAACTACATATATATTTGTCAACTTGTGATATGTTACATTAAAATTTACATTTCAAATGTACTGATGAAATGTACTCACTTTAGAAATGGATAATGTAAAAAATTGCACATTTTAAAATATTTTCTCGATCTTTCACAAACACATCCCAACTGTACAGAATGGCACACAATGTCACAATATTTTTTGTCTGCTCTAAAGTGGACGACGTCCTTTGTGAATTGCGCTGTCAGCTGTGCGTGGAAAACTTTCACGGCTTGTTTTGGTCAGAGTGTCTGCGTTGATGTTTGATGATTTTCATCATTTCCCATACTTTCTCTTTTAGCCAAACCCTCGATTATCGTTCCAATTGAATTCCACTATGGATACCATCGATGACTCGCCTTTCAGTTCACTCGTCTCATCTTTTAGCCAACTCGAAATGAATCCAAATGATGGGCCGATAAACATGCTGCCAAACGAATTGATGCAACTGATTATGGCCAAATTGTTACTGGACGATGATGTGAACAAGCTGATTCGATTACGACTGGTGTCCAATCGATGGAATGCATTTGTGCTCGATTACTGTCAACTGAAGAAGGCCATCATTGTGAACTATAGTCATTCACGCCACTCTCCGGTTGAGTTGGCCAGTTCTGCTCCGATGATTGTTTGTCCACAAAGTGCTGCATCTTTTGGACAAATGTTTGCCCTATTTCCCAACACAGAGCAGCTGTCAATTAGTTTAGTGACCAGACTAGGTAATTAAATTTGTTGATTTAAAATATATACAATTGTAGTGTCTAACAATGTTCAATTTGCACAGACAACAGTGACATTCCCAGCCTAGTTATTGCCCTCAAATCGCTGGATTCACTCAAGCAGCTGTCGCTTTTTGGTCAGGTTGTCAATTCAATACCGTACATGTATCAAATTTTGTCCAAACTTGAGCACATTGAGATCGATGCCTTTAATGGCATTTTATCTCAAGATGAATTGCGCCAATTTGTATCCAATCTTCGGCTCCCATGTGGCCGTGTATTTTTTTGGTGCAATTGAACTGGACCACACTCGGATTTTTCAGTGGCACAACATCAATGCCGATTGGATATCTAGTGTCACGCATCTACAAATGCGCATTTCGGATTTCCAAAATGCCGATTTTACCCGAGTTTTGCATTTTCTCGGTGGCCATGCCGCTTCTTTGACGTATTTGGACATCACATTCAATGTATGTAATAAAAAGTTTTGTGATTGTGATTTTTAACTAAAACTACAACACTTTTACAGGATAATTGCGTCGAGATTACACTTGGTGTTATTGAAGATCTTGCAAATCTGAGCCGCCTCAAAGTCCTCAAACTTGGGCGAATTGCAATGGATGTTTTGGCATTAAAACAAGCAGCCGCCCAACATCGACTCACTGCACTTGTGTCTGTTGTGACTTGCAAACTCTGCCTGAATGATGGTCCAAACACGGTCAACGAAGAACATTTTACCCGTGTCATCTTGGCCATCTTTCCCAGCCTGACTGACTTGCATCTCGAGATTGGCGAAGATGCCACTGCTGGCCAACGCTTTCTTCGAAATATTGGACGCTACTTGCGTCGAGTGCCACAATTGGCCAAATATGAGGTTGAATTTGTCTAGTAACTAGACTCTAGATGATTAGTTTTTTAGTTGATTTTTTTCTAATCCCCGATGTGCTACTCATGGCCAATACAGTTTCTATAAAATACATTTGCTAATCTTCTTTACAACTTATTGTAAACTCATTCTCATAAATGTGTGCTCAACATACTTTATCAATATCACTTATATAATAACTTTGTATGATAACTTCAAATTTTCCGGATAAATTGTTGAATAAAACAAACAAATAAAAATTTAGTGAAAACAATTTTGGTGAAATACAGGATCTGAATGGATATTTGGTACTAATAGAAATTCGAAAGTAGAAGTTCCAATCAAAACAGGCATTAACGGAAAACTCTTTTCTCGTGCAATGCAATCCAATAAATTCATTTTGATATTTCATAAATCGACAACACACATGCTCAATTCAGTAAAATTCGCTATTATTCTTTACTTTTTAATACTTTGAGAATCAATAAAACATGATTGAGCATACGCAAGCGCGTTCTGGGTTTCAAAAATGTTTTTTTGGAAAAGTGTGATCAATTTACTTTATTTTTCAGATTATTTTTGCCAGTGGTATATTCGAAGATTTGTTATTTCCTTGGTGAACTTCTTAACACATGCAATTTTACAGTACATTTTGAACAGAACTGTGCATACATGTACATTTTGGTGTGTGACAGAAGCCCTTGAAAGAATTACTATTCTCCGTAATTCTCTGTACATGCACTCAATATTGCAATGCAAATTCATTCAAGAGTTGTATGTTGACACTTTTGCTTGTCAAACAACTAACTTTCTTTGCTCACTATAACAAAAATGTTTGAACATTTGAATGGATTTTTAAAGTTTGCATTTTGATATATCATGTAAATCAATATTGCAACAGACTGAATCTGTCGGTCTTTTTGGTTTTATTTAAGCATTTCCTTTGACTGAGTTGCATTCCTCTTGTGTTTCGCACCAAACTGTTCGGAACGTAAATTTAATGAATTTAAATGAAATTAAATGAACAAAAGTCACTGCTCCTGAATCACTCGTTGTAGTGTTCACTTGGAGCACAAAATCTCAATCAATGTTCAATCAATTGAATAAAATTTTATAAAACCGTCTTATTTTGAGGGCAAAAACAAACAACATTTTTCGAAATTGATAAATGTTTTCGGAATTTGGTTGCCATAATGAAATTTAAGTCTTACGCATTCAGTTAGTAGACGTAAAAGAACTACCAGACTATGCAGACTTTTACAGTATCATGATACATAAACAGAACTGTGCAAACATGTAGCATTCTAACACTGAAGAATTTGGAAGCATCCCAACATATGCATCACCGTATCCCGCGAGTGCATGTATTTTGAGAACATGACGTGTAATAAGATGCACTCTACAAAAGTATAAAACTGTTTTAATCCCTCCATTGGGTTCTTTACGTTAGTGAGTTACTAATAGTGACAGAAACAGTGATGTACAACAGTGTTGTTGTTAGCAAGTTCAAAACAACATTATGGTTTGTTGGTTGCATCATGCACACACACAGTCTGTGTACATAAGAAGATGAAGTGATGATTCTGTTGATCATAATCGAAATGTCTCTTGCATGGTAAGGCCGCACCACTGCCTCATCAAAAATGAAACGAACGAACATATTCCTCTTCTTCATCGTCATCATCGCGATTGGAACTGAACGTCCAGTTTTGTGCAAACAATCGGACGAAACGAAGAAGACTACAGAGAGGATTGAAGTCATCTATGATATGATCACATATGGTGAGATTGAGATTGAGATTGTCGAATGGAGTGATGTGTTGAGGGGAGTTTGGGTGGCGGGACAGGCTCAGAATAGGTATGTTTGCTTGTTCCATTATTTTGTTCGTTGTTTTGTTATTGTGTTTTTTTCAGTTTCGATTTCATCAACACGAAGGGCATGAGTAGTAAAGATACTTTAACCGAAGTACCTTATTTGAGTGTGGAAGTACTTGAGTATGGCATGCACGGGCTGACTATTGTGCACACGGCCACTAACGTGATCGAGTTGCTGTCAGCAATGAGCGAGGACTATTCGGACGTTCTCGAGAAGATGGACAGCATCCCAATTTTGGAAGAGATGATCGAACAAATCCACGAAGCACTCCTGATGGATGATGACATTTTGAATAGTGATGAAAGAGACTTTTTGGTGCATGTAAGTGAAAGCTGTTGACAATAAGCAAGTTATTTAATGTACAAGTTCATTTAAGTTACGGCAAAAGTGCACACAATTTCTCGATCAACAGAAGCGGTACCAATCAGTGCCAGAGAAGAGTATCCGGAAGGCAGCTTCCTTGGCTGTTGCATCATATGGTGGCTATGTGGGGTTCTAGGACATTATGTCCACTGGACATTAGGTCCACTTTTGTCCACCACGTTTCTTGTAAAAATAAAATGGGACATTAGTAATCGTAATCGTAATTGTCGGAGCGGAACGTCGAGCGAGCGAAGCGAGCGAGTAAGTGAAGTGAGGACTCTCCGTCAACTCAATTGGAAAACGCTTGTGTAGAGGGTTTCGGCTATACCCGTTCAATGGATCGGTCTGAAAATTTTACACAATGTTCTGGTTGGGGTGAAGATGTGCCTTTTGTGCCATAAGCCATAGGTCAAAGGAGCAGGGATTTTTCCAAAAAATAATCCAATTTTGAACCATTGAAGAGACGACTCTGTGTAAAGAATTGAGGCTGTACGGTTCAATGGATCTCGCTGTAAATTTTATCAAAAATTCTGGTGTTGACAACCTGGTTAAATTTTGGGTATATAAGATCAACAGTCACTAAAGATAAAAATAATTAGTGATATTTTAAATAGATGTGTATTAAATAAGTTGACGTTTGTGTCTGTTGCACTCTGATGGCTCATCGATTATTGAACTGGTAAGGATTCGCGATACCGCCGCTCCGACTTCACGCCAACGGCGTCACTTAAGACTAGTAGTAAACCGTTCAATCATTTAGTCTGTCCGAACACTTTTACATTGCAATTTGCACTACTTTGAGCAATTGGTAAATTTATTCAGCTTTGCCTCAAATGAATGTTTGAGTCCCTTGGCCCTTTAAAAGCTTTTTGTACAGTTGATAATGTTTCAGTGAATGTAAAAAACATTGAAATCGATTGAGTCGAAATTGATTACTATTTTTGGGGTAATAAAACTTTTGGTACTTTTCTGGATTATAATTCCAATTTGAAATTACGAGATTGACACTTTTGTTCTCTGCCGAATTCGAATCCAAATCAATACAAAATGAGGCACAGTTTCGAGTTTTTCGAGTTGTTGAATTTGAGTTTAGATTTAGTTGAGAACAAGCCAACTTGTCTCTGTGTGATTTGGTGCCAAGACCTGTTCTACAAGACCCGTCCCACAAGTCGAGTCCGCAATGGCCAATCCTGGTGCACCAAGTCCGTCCATCCCCTCGTTTGTATGCGTTCTGCCATGCACCAAGCCGCTCGTCAAGTACCTGGACCGCCTGGATGGCTGTGCCGATGGAATCCACGTAACCCTCGAGGAGAGCCAAGACTTGTCAGTGTCCCTGTACGGCAAGATGGTGGATGCGTTCGTGGCCGCGGATGATCCGCCTGGCCAGCAAGCCCCCGACCCGTGCTCAGTCTGTCGCGGACCAATCGTGCCACGCCCAACTTCACCTGCGTACTACCTGGAGCACTGTGACCACTGCTTCCACGATGGCTGTCTCCCGTACCAAAGTAGCACCTCGAGAGAGTGTTCCGTGTGTCGAGTGCCCTCAAGTCGAGTTCTACTGTGGCCCGAACTGTTGGCTACTGCTGCCGCCAAGACCGAGGCCTTCCAACTACAGAAAGGTAGTTTGGGATTGAACGTGGCACCACAAACCGACGTGGAGGTGTACTATGGACGGGTGGACAAAATGTATCAAGTGTATCGGCTAACTCTCAAC
This sequence comes from Rhizoglyphus robini, assembly GCA_023373905.1. NCBI lineage: Eukaryota > Metazoa > Arthropoda > Arachnida > Sarcoptiformes > Acaridae > Rhizoglyphus > Rhizoglyphus robini. The sequence continues at coordinate 472,326 of JAKIJQ010000051.1, read as the reverse complement.
AAGAGAGAGTTCATTCTGCGACCTGCACCGTTTCGAGTCCTTCCGGGTGGCGGTCGCTCGTTCCGTGTATCCGGGGGCGGTCCACCAACTTCGTATCCTCAAGATCGTACTGTCACTGGATCAGTGGGTCTTTAATTAGATCAGACAGCCCTTACCAATTTGTGGACGAAATTCAGCGTTTCCCAAATGCAATTGAACTTTAATAATTTGAATTAAAAATTAAATCGATAATTCGTTAATCAGAATTCTTTATTGTTAAGTGGGCTAATATTGTTGGATCTTCAAGACAAGATAAATCGAAACTTCGAATCGAACCATAGCGCACTCGAACTTCGAGTCAACTGTTGATCCAACAATGGTTTTGTTCAGGGATTTAGAAAGCTCACCCTTCAAGGCACCGTTCATTCTCCCCTCCCCCCAACCTCTCATGGGTTCTCTCTCCTGACAAGTTCCATGACCGTTTCTTACTTTGTGATTGTGACCTCAAGTGACCTCCCCCGGATGTCCACCACGTAAGTGATCCTTTGTCTAGTTAAACCCATAACCCCATTCTTTCTTTCTTTCCCTTTAGCCAAGACCAAGCCAAGGCCTTGAGGTGGTGGCCAGAAGTATCGAAGGACTCCGTGACAGCACAATGCTCTTTGGGACAATGTTCACCGATTCGTCAGTGACAATTTGCAACAACATCAAACGATCTTATTATTGTTTGGTATTTTGACTTATTTTGCGACATATTTTCTTTTGTTTTGAATAGTTCGGTAACTTCAGGTATGGTACCTTTTTATGATGCATCATATGATGATCTGTATGATGATGATGATCATCATCATCTCGTGATGTTATACATTATACTGACAACTGTTATCTACTTTCAGACTCTTGGCTATTTTGGCCGTACTCTCCTGGTGAGTAGCCCGCAACCACATTCCCGATTATCACACTAAAACAATAGCCCGAAGTGCCCGACTATCTATACCGGCTCAAATTGACCAAACGAAATTCACGTAAATTGGCACAAATTGAAGCATTCGCCGACGAGATTATCACTTATTTATTTACAAGTAAGTTGATTATTTTTAATATTCGCTATTTATTTCGTGTACAGAATATTCTGGGAATAACCGAATACTCTCTCCGGTATGGGTACGTACATTGTGAATACATTACCGGATTCCTAGAATATTGGATTCCTCGGGGGTAATGTCACGTGTACGGGACTCGAGTTCGGTTATTCTCGCGATATTCGTGTGAATCCTTTTCTAATTTGGATATTTTATTTTTATCTTTGATCAGAATGTCTTTCAACCGTAAAGAGAAATGTGGTGCTATTCTGCAGAAGCCTGGTGGAATTATTATCTATGTGGCTACTTCTGTCATCAAACCTGCCGATAGTTCGGTGAAAGATTACTTCCGCACGTACTACGATTCTTTTATTCGGGAGAAGTTCCGTTCTGCTGAATTTAAACAAATAATGGATGCGCTGGTGTTTGAGGCTCAACACGATGAGCAGTACAATGAAGAACGTCCTCCACCTGATGATGATAATTCAATGAAGGAGTTTGTGATCGGATATGTTGGTCACAGCCTCAAGTCGCCAGTTTTGATGCTTCGGAATGCACTCTGGTTCGAGGGACATAGCGAGGACAACATGTGCATGCCCATCTACTACATGCACCAAAAGACAGTGGAGAAGTGGTCCAAGAGCCAGATCAAGATTGGCACTATTTCGTCGAACCTCGATTCTGCTTCACTGGTGCGTTTCACTTTGAGCCAGCCCGTCGGTGAGTTGGACAGACTTGCCGGATCGTGTGACGCACTTCTTTGACGAACCTGTCGGAGGATTCAATCAGAATCAGTCCTGGCTTGACATCGCCCAATTGATGGATCTCCCCCTGGTGACCTGCTCTACATCAGTGCCGATGTTGAGTCAGCCCGTGCGGCTCGACTCGCTGGACTCGCTGTAATGCTGCTTGTGTCTGATGGCGACGAACCCGACTCGGAAGGCCTACAGACTGTCAAGGGTTTAGAATTGATTGAGTTTCCTGGGCTCTGAAGGACTGGTGATCAGTGCACGAATACCTGTACAAGTTTCTGGTGTGTCGTGAACACACTCTTTATACAACTTTGATATATACTAATAAAATACTCTTATATACTATTTATAATGACTTGTTAAGGTACATGACTTTGTTTTTAGCGAGACTTAGTTCGAAGAACAAGTCAAGCTAATGGTTTTTCCATCGTTTATGTATGTCTGTCTGTATGTGCGCAGATTTGTAGGATCGATTCCCGCCTCGGGTAACTTTTTTTATTTTTTTATTTTTTTTACTTCACTAAGTCTCGCTTTCTGCCCGGCTTGCCGGACTTTTTTAAATTTAAATCACCCAAACCCAGATTTCTTCTAAACTCGTATTCTCCCCAACCACAATCACAACACCGAACGTCACTACTTCTATGAACATCTTCGTAATTTCTCGCCAAGTTGGGGGGACCCCAATACAAATGTAGTGTTCCAAATCTTTTGGGTGATTGAAAATTGCACCCGGAAGGAACCGAAGACTGTGGTTAGAAGACTGGACCGAAGATTTGAGACGGTAGTGGGTCCAATTGCCGAAGTTTGCGACCCAAAACGATGTGAGCACTGCTGAGCAGGCGTGATATTATCAATGTTTTTGTCTTGCTTCAAACGAACAAGCCCTACCGTCAATCTTACCTAACCAATTAATGAAGCAGAGCTCTGGGGATTTAACCAAGGTTTAAAGCAGTGAGGATTTCTTCGGAAAGGAACCAAAAGCTACCGAAATCGTCGTTTGTCGGATGTTTACGTTCGAAAGTGAATGGTACGCATGAGCAATTTGTAGTGCAGTACTATTCAACACAACAAAAATGTGTTTTTCGCTTGCCCTTTCACGCCTGTTGGGATTTTTTTGTCCCGGATACTTAAATTGAATTATTTTGACTTTTATGCATTTTTGAGACTAAATATTCAAGTTATATCAATATTTTGGCATCATAATCAAGTACAAAAAATCCTATCAAAAATAAGCTCACCGGCGTTAAAGGGTTAAAATATTTGTGAAAAGTTAACTTTGATTTAACATTTTTGATTTGCCCCCATTTTATCTTATTAGATTTTTGCGTTTCAGATCAATGTACAAAATTGTCGATGATATTTTATTTATCTGGTAATTTGTCAATAAATGAATTTTCAAATTATCTGTTGGTTCACAATTTTTAGTCGTTGAGGATTCTCAAAATTGGTCAGTAAATCATATTTTCTACTAATCTTTTAATCAAATTTAGAAAACTCGTTCAAATATAAAGTTGGCCTAATATCTTCCAATAAGGGAATCTTGGAATCACTTTAAAAATGGTACAATAAGCTTATAATATAAATTCAATCTTCGCCAAATCAAAATAGGAACAGTTTTAAAAACATTAGACTGTAGATACTCAAGGTAGGCAGCGTGAAAGAACCGTTTATTATCATAAATAAGGATCTTGATGCTTAAGGCTTTTGCCTAGGCAACAACAGATACAGAATTAGATCACGATTGGAACACAATACAGAATATGTAAGGGTTGAGTGAGTCTGTACTACAGCAAGTGAGTGCAAGACGTGTGAGTCAGTCAGTGATTAGCCAGGGACTGAATGGCAACGACTAGCGTCGAGTGGACGTTAGGCGGGCGTGTTTATGTTACAAGGGAGAGTAGGGGTGTCGGTATGTTAGTTACAAAGTAAGACATGAAGAACTTGCGTAACAATCATAGAGTGACATCTAGGGGTAAACCTAGACCTCTACATCATCCCCCACCAGTTAGTTACTATCAACTAGTGACTAACGATAAAGGTAAGTGGTTAGATTTCGAGAAAGTCGAGATCAGCGAGTTGATGCGGCAGGCTTGGATGATGAGTCCTCCGATACCGTTGAATTGGTCTTGATCCTCTTGATAGCCAGTGGGATGGAACATTCGTGACAGAACTCTGGAGTGGAGGACCAGTGTGGTGAACACAGCTCAGCAAAGTACGATCTGCAAAAAGGATTAGTACTTGCTGTGTAGGTTCGTTGTCGAGCAATTCGACTGGTTTGTCCAGCGATGGATGATCCAAGAATGACACAGAATGAGCAAATGAATTGAGAGTAATCAGCAACTTGTGTTAAATGAGCATTGACTGAAATAGCACAATGTGAATGAAAGCAAGTGTTGTGAGAAACTCGAGTGGAATTTGCGTTGATTCTGGGTTGATTCAGTACGAGAGTTGTTTGAGTCACGAGATGCGAGAGTGAGCGAGAGCAGCGCCAAATTCTTTCTTGAAGTTTCAGGATTTTATCTGATAAAGATAAAATGACTGGAAAGGAAGAAGTGAGGTGATACTGAGAAGTATCGAGGGCATGCGAAAGCTCAGTGAGCGAGATTGCTCAACATCCCTAGCGAAGATGATGGAATTGAAAATAATTGCATGATAAACCAGGATTCTGAGAGATGTTCTGCACAGTGACTAGCACTGGATACTTGAATCAGAATTTAAGGTTATGAATTGTGCAATTATGAATTCGGAAATTCGTTGAAGACCAGAATGGTAACCGTTGCTACTTAATGCAATGCATAAAACGGTTTGTCAATGGAACCAGAATTACGGTAAAATGATGGCTGAAGTATGAGCCATGAATCGGAAAGTTTGGTTGATGAATCATCAATGATGATGAAACCAAATTCCGAGGGGAGAATGAATGAAGCCAGCATTTCATGTCGAACAAAAGACGTGAGCGATAACAATTCCGAAGTTGCGGTCATAAAATGAACGTAATTTAAGGCTAGGACAAATGTGATCAGTGTTGAAGGGTTGAAAGGTTTGTAATCAAAGCAATGCGATGATTGGTTTCAAAATGACATAAAAGTTGAATGTAACAACTTGGACATTTTGGTCAAAACCTGAATTCAAACGATGATCAGTTTGTATTGTCGCCGAAATTCGGATGTTAGTAGCGATTATCTCTTTGATTGAGAGATAGCGTCTGCGACAGTTACTTTCACGTGTCGATTGTGGTTATTGACTGGGTGATAAGTCAAGTGGTCAATGATGGCAAATGTGAGTGTCGTATGATACGAACTCAGATGCGGTTTGTGATGGCATGTGAATTTTCAATTATTGAAGAGAATGCCAGAAGTACTGAAAAGCAACTTTTCACATAACCGGATCGTTTGCCTTTCAATCAATTGGTTGATTGAAGTTGATTGACTAAATCGGCAGTGAGTGAAAGTGAATGAATGTGCATCGTAGATTAGATGGAAAGTACTCTAGTAAGTCAAAACATGGTTTTGATAGATAGACTCGGTCCACTGAAATGTCATTGGCTATAATGTCCTGTAGAGAGGAGCCAATTGATTACCCGTATTGAAGTGGAGAAGGTAAAGTTGAAAGTAAGTTCAGTCATTTGATCGTTGAGTTATCGGGACATGAATATCATCGATAACTTGGATGAGAATTATAAGAATTTACTCAAGTTTGTGTTTGTCTTAGGATGCAATTTGCATTATCGAGAATAGTCGAGAGTAAGACAAAACGATCAAAAATCGTTGAATGACAAATATGTTCCAGAATTGTGGATCATGTGTAGTTATGCAGGAATTGTCAGAAAAGACAAATTTGATTTGCATGGAAATTCAACAGTGACTGAACGGGTCAATCGATTAACTCTGAGAAACTAGTGAATGAGTTTGCTCAAAAGAGTTGATTGAAAATGATGAAACCATGCAGAAATGCATGTGGTTGAGCAATGACTTATGGATGATTGTGACTAAAATGATGAATGTTCATCAGTGAGTGCGATATTCGCAAATTAGTCACATCAAAAGTAAAATTGCGAAAAATGGGTGACAAGCGTGGACTGCGATGATAGACGAATAATTGGGCTGAATGAGTCTAGAGAGCAATGATTTCTCCGTCGCGAGAATTGAAATTGAAATTGAAAGTACTCTACTGCTTTCAATGTCTGACTGTGATGTGCTGAGCAGGGTGCAACCATGCAAGTGCAAAATGGTGTTAAGGAGAGGTTGAAGTGGAGATTTATTTAGAATAACCACAGATTGTGTATCTCCTTGGGCCCACTCACAATGTTTGTGAGATTGATCTGAAACAGATCTGACAGCATTTTGCATGACAAGAGACGAACTTCCTAGAGAATGATTGCTGATTGACTGAAAGTGCAATGTCCTAACTCTTTGACTTGATGACAATCATACTCGGGATATATTTCAACAGATTGGTTGGGTCAGACCGGTCGATGTTGATCCGAGATGAAGAAAGAGTGGTTGCGGACACTTGAGTCATCGTATCATTTGATATAAGTCAAAAGAGAAAAAGTTCACTAGCTAGCGTACCTAGATTGCCAAGCAAGTGTGCATATATTCAATTGGAACAACCCTCTCTCGAACACCTAGATTGCCAAGCAAGTGTGCATATATTCAATTGGAACGACCCTCTCTCGAACACCTAGATTGCCAAGCAAGTGTGCATATATTCAATTGGAACAACCCTCTCTCGAACACCTAGATTGCCAAGCAAGTGTGCAAATATTCATTTTTGTCCTACCCTCTGCTGAAGTTATGAATAGCTAATGAAGTGTGAAGATATTCAATTGGAACAACCCTCTCTCGAACACGTAGATTGCCAAGCAAGTGTGCAAATATTCATTTTGTCCTACCCTCTGCTGAAGTTATGAATAGCTAATGAAGTGTGAAGATATTCAATTGGAACAACCCTCTCTCGAACACGTAGATTGCCAAGCAAGTGTGCAAATATTCATTTTGTCTTACCCTCTGCTGAAGTTATGAATAGCTAATGAAGTGTTAAGATATTCAATTGGAACAACACTCTCTCGAACACGTAGATTGCCAAGCGAAATCTACTACGAAACTTGCGAAATTGCTACACCTACTACTGAATGTCCCTTATTGGTGGGACTCTCAAAGTCCGTCCTAACGTGCTATCGATGTGCGACCCTTCCGCACGAATTCTTCTCAAAAGGCTTTCCACGATCAGGCGTGGCAATGCACAAGCTCAAGATAGCTCAACTAAGCGGATCGTTCATGGAACAGTGCACTGCAGAGTGCACCAAAAATGCTCTGTTTGAACTATGCGAAGATCTAGTGCACACATATGAAATTGCAATTAATTGATTGCACTTCAAGTTGGGCTTGCTTTATGGGCGAAATTAGTAGCCATTTGAGTTATGTTATTTATATTGTTACTCAATAAACGATTTATGTCTTTATAAACCAATTTTGTTTTGTCTTGTTTTAATTGATATTATGTTTATTTATAATTGATAGATAATGCTTATCACCAAACACATTTATATACTTATGCACAAATTAAAAAATGTTACATGTTCATGAATTTTTGACTTTGACTGAGAGAATCAAAATCTTTGATTGAATTGGATGACTTGAAAAGTAGGAGTTCTCGGGTTGATATAAAAACCAGACATACTACATGAACAGTGTGTACATTGATAAAGTTGTCAATGCTGATTATATATTATTGATATGCTGCTACATTAATTGCAGACAGCACATAAAAACATATTTAATAAAAAAATCAAATAAATTTGGCGAAAAAGTAAAAATACAAATAATTGACTCATTGACAGTTTCTGTTTTTTATCACCAAGATCTAGTTGTTAATAAGTTGTTTACAAAACCTTGAAATATACATCAAAAACCAGAAGAGAAAAAACACGATAAAATCTTATCAATAAAAACAAGCTGAAATGTCGCAATTGTATACCAAACTTTTAAAAGTAATGAAGTCAAACATTTTGACAAGTTTATTTTTTAAATTTTTTATAGCATAGATTAAAACCATAGACTCATTGATTACCACTAAAAACGACAGTAATTTCACTAAAGAGTGTTGATGATTGGGATGGTTGAGAGTTTGTTCATGTGAAAGTCCTTATCAATGCATTGGGATAGAGATGCATTAGCCAGACTGTATATCAAATAATTTTCCTCAGAAATGCAACAAAGCAATTCATTGTATATTCTCTGTAATATTAGTAGTATCATTCATGTTACGGGTGGGGCAGATTGTACCCAAAACTTGATTTACTTTTAGAAAAAAAAATCCAAAACGGACCTTTGTATAACTCAATTCATTCGTCGCAGATATTTTGCCAAAGTCAAACGTCGTAATAACGAGTCGACCAATTTTTAGATTGTTCAAAATGAATATACCTCTTCATTTGCTCGTAAGTCAATTGGCTATTGTGCCTTTTGCCTTTTCTCAAAACTGTTTTAACAAATTTTTTCCTTCTCAGACCAACCAATTCGGCATTGACATTCAAAACATTGACCATCCCGACAATTATGTTTGTTTATTTACACAATTGAGCAGACTAAGCGATCTGAACCAACAGTATGGCTCAGGTGATGCTGTCGATAAAGTGTCCGTGGCTGAAAAGATCAAAACTGCTCATGAAGAATTGATTCGATTTTGTGACACCAATCGAATCCCAATGTCGGAGAAATGGAGAAACCTTGAACGCTTAGTTCGGGTACAGCAGGTACAATATGCCGAGCCTCAAGAAGATCACTCAAATGTGGTTGACTCTTTGTTAAGTTTTTTGGGTGCAAACGTGGGTGAAGATTTAAGTATGCTAATATTTATTTTGAGGGCTGGATATCAACTCTATTCTATGTACGAATACTGGAACTTTAAAAATTTAATTGAAAATTTTTTGGAATTGGAATCAAATTTTAATGAAATACACGAATTGGCAAGCATGTTCTGTGAAAATGCTGAAAAACTCAGAGGACGAGCCGAATATGTCAGCAATTTGCTTGAGCAGTTCTACGTGAAAGTGGACATGAAGGAAAAACAAAAATTGATTGAAAAGATTAAAATTGAATTGTTGGAAGCAGAGAAAAAAGAGTTTGCCCAAACCAAACAGGCCTATGGTAATTCTAAATTGCTATGTGATCAGAGATTAAAAATTTTATATTTATTTAAAGACCAACTCGAGTTAAAATTGCGAATCCAACTCAAATCAACAATCAAAAAGAAAAAAATCGGTGAATTTATAAAGTGGGTATCCATCATTGGCGTAGCAGCTGCGGCTGTAGGTGCAATGTTTATTGCCCGAAAATCCTATCGAAAAAATGGAAGAATTATACAAAATAAGGCATTTCATATATATCTTGATCCAGTTGTACTTTGCGGCGCCGGTGCTTTGGCGAGTGGTTTTGTCGGTTATAAGGCTTATCGATTTGAAGAGAGACAAGAACAATTTGAAGAAATTCTACTCGAACAAATGGACCAATTGAAGGACATTGAAACAAAGTTTGGAATTATTCGTAAAGAATTTAAGGAATTTCAAAACAAATCCAATGAGTTGGCTAAAACTTGTCAAGCTTGACCATTTCAATTTAATTTCAATTAAATTGCTTTACTGACACTGAAATTGTAACTAAACAAATTACAATAATAAATCAAACAAAAAATTACGCTCTGTTTTGTGTTTATTTCAGGGAACGATAAGGAGAATTGCACAAAATAAAAAACAAAATTATTGATTAATTTTTGTTGTGTTTATTTGTCATCAACAATAATCAATTTTCTTTCTTTAACTGTCAATTCCGATTTTTAAATGATCAAACTATTCATTAACAATAAAAACGGAACGATCTTAATATTGACAATTTTGCGAATAAATTTCCAAAAGTAAAAAAAATACAAAATAATTGTAAAAAGTAATAAAATTCAGCAATACAAAAGTACTAATGCGTGTTAATTGTAGGATACATTCTGCACGGTACATTGTACAATATAACTACATTGAACATTATATGCCACGAATACTAACTATAGGCAGAGGGCTTCTAAATATATATTCATTTTTAGTGTAAACCTGCATCTTGAAATGAACGCGCACCCGCGTTCTTATTGTCAATAGAATGTGCACTTTGGTTAGTGTCAGTAATTTATTGTTTCCTTATACTAAGTAACTCAAATGTAAGTGTTACTTAAGTGATCTCTCTGATGATAAAAACGGATAAAAAACACATAGAAGCGCAATCTAATCACCTGTACCGTTGGGTTGCAATTAGAAATGATGTGTTGCGAAGGACAATTCATTTGAGATTAATAACTTAAGGACAGAAGCGGGTAACGTCCTGTATGAATTGCCCCCTTAGCTCAAATCTATAGATTTGACTAGATGGTATTTGAAAGGTTACTCTTCCTTTAATACTTGGCCGATTGTGACATACTATAGCTCAAATTAAAGATAAATTGATTGGCTTTAACGGCATCAGAAAACATTTATGGAAATATTTTTTCTTGAGAATATAGATCAAAAAATGTAAAAAAGTAGCATATTTTGAACACTTTGAGATGAACTCACGATCAGATAAGATAAAATGTTTAAAATGTTTTCTATCCGCCAAATAGAGAATCTTATTACCTTTAATAAAAGCCCTGGTTCAACAAAATCGGATCAGTTTTGTAGGAGAAGAAGCAAAAACAAAATGCATAGGTCTTGATTTGCAAGAGAAAGGAAAAACTAAAAGGTATGCATTGGCCGGTAGGGGGAAAATGCGAAAAGTTCATCCTGGAAATGTTGAATTTTCGAGACTTCTCGTCGGAATATTGTTCTAATTTTTTGTAGGACGATAGATAATGAGATAACCGATAGCTTAAGATCTTAAAATAATTTGGAATTTTTAACAAAAAATTGAGCCGCGACTTGCCTTAATAATATTTATTTGAGCCAATTGCGTTGTTGTATGAAGTTCACTATGAACTTATGAAATTATGCATGATGTTAGATTATTAGCATCTACTAATAACTTTTCACTATTTGATAATTCCAAATAATAATTAGAAGCTTTGTTTGGAATTTCATTGATTAAGTCAAAAATTTCCTTTAAAGCTTGCACTGGCAATTTGAAAATTTTATCTTGTAATCCTAACGGAATTTGTCCGTTATAAATTTTTACTTGGAATTTTTGCTCAATTCCAACTTGAACAGCTCTACTTACGATATGAGCACAATTTTGGGTGGACAAATCGTATTTACAGTCTTTGTCAGACCGAAATTGCATCCACCATTTCTTGATTTTATCTTCTTGAAGATAATGCGCAGGAAAATATCTCACCTTATCAGGTCCACGGCCTTCAAGTGTGACATCGTCTTCGAATGTCATCTGGGCTGCAGGTTTCTTCAGCACTGATTTGAGAGCTTTGTCGGGCCAGTGGCTAATGTAGGTGCCATCAGACAAGCGCAGCGATATGTGTCCCACTGCAAGAGGTCCATGGAATTCCCAGTAATAAATTGTAAATTCCATAGTTGATGTTCACTTGTAAAGTTGCTTAATTCTATCTGTAAATGTGAAAGTGTGCATTGTTTATTTTATTTATTTATTGCATTTAAAATTTGTAAAATAAAAATAAAACAAACTTCTCATGCGGGGTGTGCATTGTTTAGTTAAATCTAGTTAATTCGAATTACAATAATTCGTTCAAAATATAAATTAGAACATTTAAAAAACTTTATTAATTAAAATTGGCATACTTGAATTTGAATGCTTTTAACTTAAGTTTTAAGCTTTGACCTAAATCAACTTTGAAACTCAAAAATTGGTAATTTGAAGGAAATAGTCTAATATAATCCTGAGAAGCTGTTTCATGGCATGTTTGCATGAAAATAGAATATTGGAGAACGAATTTTTGTTTTTAACTATATTATAAAATAATAAGAATAAATAAGACAAAGTAATTACCACTATGTGATCGGTTGTACCAATACCCTAAGGTTATACTTGCTGGATGGGAGATGGTTGCGGTCGAGAGTTTTGCTAAAGATCAGCAGACACGACACTGTGAAAGCAAAAGACAAAATGATTAACCAATTGGTGCAGCATAGTGCTGAGAACACCTTTCCCCGTCTCATTAAATGGCATATTTCAATTCACTGCATCACACTGTTTATGATTTAAATTTTGATAGCAATTAATGGAGAGAAGCAAGGATTAATCAGTTGCACAATTATTTAGACTAAAAGTATATGTGTTTATATTGATTTAGAGCTGGTGATAATGATGGTGCCAGTAAGCGTAAATACATCAATTAAATATAAGCCATATAGTAGTATTTTTTAGAGATTGTGGCAAATTGGCCTTTATCGTCATTAGTGAGTATTGGCCTATGTCAAAATTCAACAGTGCACTGTTGAAATGTCAACACCGAGTCAATAACCGACTCTACCTACCTGGTCTTACTGCTTGCAAGGTGGTCGAATGCGATGATGCCCCTATCTGCACTCATTGTCTTAAGCCAGGGCACTCGGCCGCGAACTGCAAGGACAAAGAGAACATTCTCAAGCCTCTATGCGCCAAGTGCGGCCACGAAGACCACGACTCGTCCAAGTGTGAAGCAGCCGAACTGTGCTGCATTAACTGCCGAAGAGCAAACAGGAAGGACTGCAAGCATTCAGCATTCGACCAGAGAAAATGCCCTGAACTGAAGCGCCATGCCAAATGGAGAAGATCACATACCAACTATGGCCAGTGACAACCCTTCCGCTAACAGTCAAATGGGCAATCTTCATCAAGAATTCGTCAACTTCACCTGTCACTCTTCATGCGTCTTCACTTGCACGTCAATTACATCATGTTCTCATCTGCGCAGAATCACCATTGAGCCTAAACCAGTTGGCCTCGAGCGTCGCCCAACTCAATGGATTTGTCCGCTTTGCTTGACCAACCAAAAATCGGCAAGAAAGCTCGTAAAGCATCTCCAGTCGAGCACTCACAACTTACAAGTCTCATTTGCTTGTTTTTACTGCAAATCTTCGAAATATGAAAACATTCACAAGGTCATGGGACATCAACGCACGTGCCGCGATTTTACTACAATTTGGTCCGACCTTGTTGCATCTGCTCCTCCACCAGAATGTCACGACCCGCCCGACTTGACTCCACTTGACCAAGCTATGCTCATCGACATCTTCGAATTGCAAGACAGTGACTTTAAGAGTCACGCTTATGATATCATTTCGAATGGTCGATCAGTTGAGGAGCTTTATAAGGCCTTTTGCAGCACCTTCTCCAATGACCACCAGGTGAGGAAGAAGCCAAAGAAGAAACGTGGCAAGAAAAAGAAGCCGGCTCCAACCAGTGCAGACGAACAGGCACGCGTGTCCGATTTCGCCAAATGTCAAAGGCTTTGGAACACTAATCGTTCTGCTTGCTGGTCTCACATAACGAATGGCACCGTCCAACAGGAAGAAATCGACCACGATGAGTTTTTCGACTACTTTAAAAATCTTTTGTCAAGCCCAGCTCCGTGCAGCATCGAGCCAAAACCTTGCACTCAAGACAAGACAATCATCTCATACATCGACGAAATATCAATCACCAAGTTTTTAGCTAAAAAGACAAAATCTAATCCTGGACCGGACGGTGTCACTGCCGATGAATTGCTCAAACGAACAAAGGAGTTCCAGCTCTTGCTCAACTACTGTGTCTTCACTAGGAAAATCCCAAATTTCTGGAGGAAATCAAGGACGACCCTTATCCCGAAGAAGAGGTCAAGTCGTCCAGAGGATCACCGACCAATTACGGTCAGCAGCATTATGTATCGCTGCTACACAGCAACGTTGACTTCTCGACTTTCCAAGTCCATCAAACTCTCTCCGTACCAGAAAGGATTTGTGAATAATGACGGCATTTGCGAGGCCATCACCACGGTCAACTACCTGGTCAAGAATCACAGGAACGCTCGTATTGCGTCTCTCGACGTTAGTAAAGCCTTTGACTCGCTGAGCCAAGAAGCCATCTTCATCACCTGTGGCAACAAAGGCCTTGATGGACCGAGTATCGACCTACTACGTGACCTGTACATGAATTGTGCCACAACTCTGGCGGTGGGCAAGTGGACTAGTGACGTCATTAGCATCAAGCGAGGGGTAAAGCAGGGCGACCCACTTTCCCCATTCCTCTTTAACCTGGTAATGGACGATCTCCTCGAGCAAACCAATTTAACGGAACTCGGAGTTCGGCTGCGATCAGGTCGACTATCATCGCTTGCATATGCAGATGACCTGCTACTAATGGCTGAGAACGACCAGGACTTGCAAGCACTGATCGACATGACAAATGAATTCTACCAATCGGTAGGATTGAGTGCTAATTCATCCAAGTCTCTCACCATAGGTAGCGCAAGGCAACTCAAGATTGGCGACTCGGAGATCAGTGGTGATGAGAAACTCTCCTACTTGGGTGTGACCATCGACAAGAACAACAAGCACCGCATGAATCGGTCTATCATCGAGCCTCTCTTAGCTAAATTGAAAAGCGCAAGTTTACGTCCAAATCAGAAGCTATATATGCTTAGGACTCACTTGATACCCAAGTATTTGCATCGACTCTCAAACGAGGACACTACTGCAACCATCTTGAAGGACATCGACCGAGCAGTCCGCAACTGTGCAAAAGACTTTCTGCACCTTCCTGATGCTGTCCCCAGCAGTTGGTTTCATTTGGCAATTCGAAACGGTGGACTTGGACTAAAGGAGTTTCGTTTTGAGATCCCACTGATGACATACAAGCGATTGGCAAGGCTCAGATTTTCTCCTTCGTGGATAATTCAAGATATTGTATCGTCTCATTGGTTTGGCGTCAAAATGAGCAAGCTAGAGCACCTACTTCCCCTTTACCAAGACAATCAGATTCGACTGCTAAGTGACATAGAGAAGATCAAGACATTCAAAGGTCAATCTTGTTTTGGTGTTGCAGGAAATTTAGTCAACCGCCATCTTCGAGGGAATACGTGGTTCTCAGGCCGTCTATTCATCAGCTACCTTCGGATGCGTACCTGTACAATTGGTGCGTCTGGATACGAACCAGTTCCTGTCTATTGCCGTCATCACTGTGGGAAAATTGAAACACTGAAACACATACTCTGCGAGTGTAAGCACATGGAAGGCATGAGACGTCGCCGTCATAATCTGGCACAGAAAATCGTGGTAAATCATCTCGAGTGTCATGGATGGACTGTGTTCACTAATTTCTCGATCATTGATGGCAATGGCGATGAAAAAATTCCCGACATTGTAGCAGTTAGTGCGGCTAAGACCGACTGTTTAGTCCTCGACGTCCAAGTCTCTTTTGAAAGTGAAAAATCGACTTTCCATGACCGCGACATGTTCAAGCGTCAGAAGTACTCAGAAAAGTCTGTCATTGAAGCCATCAAGACGAAACTCGCACAGAGCGGACATCGACCAAACTCCTTTGATGTGTTCGGCCTCATATTTGGAGCCAGAGGCGCGATTCACAACGTGACGCTCAACATTCTACGAAGCCTGGAAATGACAGATAGTCGTATTGGCTCCATCATTGATCTAGTCACCAAGGAGTCCTTGACTCTTTTTAGGGTTTTTGGGTTACCAGCTGACCCTCCCTCGTGAGGCTTGTGCTCTCGGGGTTTTTGTAAACTCTATTATTTATTCAATAAATGATATTGAGATCTAAAGTATTGAGTGCTAATAGAGTGAAAGTAAAATTAAAGGTGTATTTGTATGCCATAAATAAGGACTTAATAAGTGCTAAAACACAATAACCTCTGGGATGACGTTAAAAGTAGAAAACATTCCAGGAATGGCAAACTTAATCAATACTTGACAAGAGAAAAGAGGCGAAATAGGAACAATCACAAGATTGGTTTTTAAGATGATAACGATTTGGTTGAGATTTATCCCTGTGCGAGTGTCGTGGCATGAGTTATGACCCAATTGGCACCGAGTTGGTTGATTTTGCAATTAAGATATTCACAAATATGATCACATTTGATTCAAATGATTTGAATGTCAAGTAATAATGTTTTTTCGTATATCCATTTGACAAAACGCCCATTAAATTAAGGCAGGACAGGACATGGTTTTTTGGAAAAATATGAATTTTTTTCCTAATCTTAAAGCGTGTATTATCTCATATAACACTTTGGAAAAATTCAAAACAGTTTACCAAGTTTACCTCAAAAAACATAAATTTAACTCGAGTTCTTAATCCACAAGAGTCCTGTGACAAGACAAAACTACAACATTCCATCTCTATGTTTTGTTCATCGTCGGGGCTACTGATAATGTTGGATGCCAGTGCAATGCACTGAGACTCAGTGCATGCCCAATTAGAACCAATTCTTGATTTGTCTGTGCCAATCGATTCAATTGGCATTTCATAGTTCAACTTATTTACATATTGTCAATTGTTTTTTTTTTATAAAATAGAAGCATAGCAAATGACAAATGAGTGTTACATTACATTGAGTAATTCACAAAATATCAAGACTCGACGACTATGCAGTGAAAACAATGTTTTAGCATAAATGAATGGGATTTTGACTTCGTTCTTGCACGAGTTGATCACAAAGGTAAAAAAATTTCTTTTTTGCACACATTTCGTTAAATTCCATTAAAACGATATTCAAATTGTGTATTCTGTTGATTATTTTGTCCATGCGATTATCTTTCTAAAAGGTCCCGAGTTCAAATCGATCCACAAACAAAACTGCTTAACGAAAAAAGAAAAGGCTATTCCCATTCCAATTCATTTAGACTAAAACGTTTCACTGCATAACCGTCGAGTCTTGTCATAAGTCATGAATGCATTATGAAATGTTCATGTTAATAATAAACACTTAGAAAATTCATTTGGATTTCAATTATATTTGAGAATACAACCACATGCTTATGATATCAAAATGTTTTTCAAAAAAAACTAAAATGTTCAATGGGTGAGGTGGAAATTGTCAATCTAAGATTTATATTAAAGTAGACCAAGGGCTCGGAGTTTAATAGTGAAAGGGTATACATTCAAGAAAAATTGTTGAAGAAGTATAGTTTGAGTTTGACTTGAAAAATCGTCTTAACACAAAGCGTGGGCGTTGACAATGACATGACATGTCAATGACATGATTGACAAAAGAAACCCATTACCCAACTCTGCAAATTAGGTCAACTTTTTCAAACAGGTCGAGAATAGTTGGAATTTACTAAATTGACTATAGTAATATATTTTGAATCGATTGGCAACCTCAGAAAATGTGCAGCTGGTCGGCAAGATGCTTATCTGACAGACAGATTAAGGCTCTTCCATAGTGCATCTCTGCTGAACTAACATTTTATGGAATTCAAACTTTGAGGGTTTTATCTTTTTGATGGTGATCTAATTACGAGGGAGTGTGTTTAGTTAGTAGTGTTGTGTTAAATCAGGGCCGTAACCTCTAAAATTTTGTTCACTTCATAAATTTTCCCCCAGAAAACAAGTGAGGAGCAAAAAAAACTTCCCCAGCTTATATTAACAATTTTTTGATCAGTGATCAGCAATATGGACCCCCTCCCACCCACAATAATAAAGCGATGTAAAAATTCCCATGGTGGTTCGTTGTCGTGATGGTTTTTGGATACCACCAGGTTTCAATAGCCGCAAAAATCTGGCTTAAATTCACTTAATCTAATCTACTTTTGAATTATCTGGTCATATCAACAGTCAATAATAAGATCTTATGAATATTTATGTTTGTTTGTTTTTTTGCAAACTGACAGACAAGCATGGCTCACTGCAAGATCGGTCAATCTCGTATAGTTGATAGTTGCTTTATTTTATTGACACATATAAACAAAATGTACTAAAACAATTGATAAAAATATAAAAACTTATCAACAATCACGTGTATGCACTTAATTTGACAAAATAGTCCATTAATTCGATGTTTGACTAGTTTTAGCCAATTGAATTGAAGACTTTTCTTCAAGCCCGAAAAATTCCTTTGAGATAACTTCAAAGTCCTTTCTCAAATCCTTTAGTTGTTCAATTTGCTCAAGAAAAACTTGCTCAAATTTATGCCCCCTTTTTGTTTCAAATCTAAAAAATTTGTATTCAATAAATCTAGTCGCAGTGCCACCTATAAGCATTCCAGGAAAAAGAAAACCAAAAATTAGTTTGTTTAGAATTGATGGGTCAGCCACTATTATTGTGCCTATTGCTAAGGCTCCGGCACCAATGTACGATGCATACTCGAAAAACTTTGCAATTCTTTGTTTTCTTATTGACCATTTGAGTTGGTTTTGCAGTCTTTTCTCGATTTTATCTGCCCAATTATAAGATTAGCACATTGTTTTGATGGTTCAATTCTTACCATATTCTTGCTCGGTTTGACCGAATTCATTTTTGTTTGCATCCAATATTCCCTTTTGAATTCTTTTGAGCAATTGTTTCTTTTCTTTTATGTCGACTTTCACATAGAATTGTTCAAGCAGCTCATTGATGCTTTTAAATCGCTCTCTAAGTGTGACTGTCTTGTCACAAAAAGTCTTTGAAAACTCTTGTATCTGCTTGGAATGATGTATCTCTTGAGGGGACTTTTGAATGGCAAGCTCAACATTAAAGTATTGAGACCAGAAAAACAATATAAACGAGGCCTTCATGATACAAATTAAAAATTTCAAATTTTCATTCGCAGGCTGAATATTGTTATCTAACTGTGAATTCCGTTCTTTGGTCTGATCCAACTGTTGCTGCAAGGAACGGTCAATGTTTCTCCATCTGTCCGACATTGTAATTTGATTTGTGTCGCAAAATTTGATCAGTTTTTCATGTTCAGCTCTGATATGGTCAACCACTGACACATCATCGAAATCGCAATCATCGGTGTTTTTGTTTCTGTTGCTGCTATATTGGATATACGGTTCGTACAGTTTCGACAATTGAGCAAGCAAAGCAATAAAAGTTTGCGGACAAACAATGTTTTCAAGGTCAAATCCGTATTCTTTTGCCTAAAAAATAATAAATTTTAAATTCAATTAAAACAAAACATTACTTACAATCATTTTCAAAAGAACGTTATCTCCCATTTTGAATACATAAAAGATGATATTTTCTATTCCAAATTCAATTGATGCTTTGGGTCGACTTTATAAAACACTTGTCTTTCCATTGAGATGTTTTAGTAAATATTTAATTTGATTTGCTACGTGCGCATTTATAAAGACAATTGAGACTGTGCAAACACAATCAGGTCTATCAGTCTAGTTTTATGGACAATGTACATTTTGATTTATGTAATACAGTGCAGTGTATAGTGTGCTGTCAAACTTTAAGTCCACTTTGCACATGATATATGCTGTACATTCTCAATAATTCCCGATAACAATAGCTGATCAGATCAGTTGATTGTCAGTTCTTGAGAACTCTTTGATACTGATCAGGATGGAAATGTGCTCGTATTGCTGTGTTCTTGGGCTTACATCTGAGATAGCACGGGCTTAAAATAGCAGGTATCAGAGTCATATGATTCATATTGGAGATGGTTGACATTGCTCGACTGAACGACAGTGTCCTCTGTCTCACAACCGCACCAGTCTTTGAGGCCACTTTGCACTTTGTTATCTATTACACTCTAGACTGGTCTATTTGAAATGACCTGCACTGTCTCATTGTGCCCAATCGTGCTCATTTTTTAGGCAAATCCTGCATTGGTGTTCACGATTCCCAATCGAAGAAACTTTATTCGTAACTCCTACAATCAAATAGTGCGCATTTTGTGCACAATTGCGAAAGGACCATTCAATCAAAAGGAACGACTCGAAGTGTAAAACTCTCACTTGTCGACCGGCCCCTTCCCTCGCTCGCTCGGGCGGGAGTTTGTTCTTTCACTTCTTTAATTATTGTGTAAGCGTAAACAATAAAGTACGATCTAAGCAGGTTAATGAGGTTTAAACGGTGTTCTGCCCTTTTAGGCTTGGTTTAGGCTGACAAGTGTTCCTTTACTTTTTGAACACACTGTATTAACCGTATTTAAAAAATTGGTATTCAATGGCAAAATATTTTATCAAGCTTTATTTATAAATTATCTTACATTCCTGTCCAGTGCCCAGTCAAACAGGTTAGCAATAACTCAACGCAGATAAAAGCTGACTGGAATGTCATATGACTCTGATACCTGCATGAGTATCACAACACACACAACAATAAGAGCACATTTCCATCCTGATCAGTTCTTAAGAACTGACAATCAACTGATATGATAAAATATTGTTATCGGGAATTATTGAGAATGTACAGTATATATCATGTGCAAAGTGGTCTCAAAGCTTAACAGCACAAAATACACTGCATAAACGTCGTAATAACGAGTCGACGATTGAGATTGTTCAAAATGAATACCATAACTTTTAAATTGCTCGTAAGTCAATTGTCCTAGAATTTGCCTACTGCTAATTGTTTCAAAAAACAATAAATTCACTTTTCTTTTTTTAGGCCAATCAATATGGCTTTGACATTCAAAACATTAATAATCCAGACAATCTTGTCAGTCTATTTTCACAATTGACTAGACTAAGCGATCTGAGTAAACAATGGGCCAGCAATGGTGCGAGCAGTGATGGTCCTAATGTGTCTTTGGTTGACAAGATCCGTGCTGCACATGAAGAATTGATTAGATTTTGCGACACAAATCAAATCACACCGTCAGACAAATGGAGAAACCTTGAAGTCGAAGTACAGAAAGAGTTTGATCAAACTGTCAAGTTTGAAGAAGGTTATTCGAAGGTGGTCAATACAATTCAGCCTCTTTATGATGCTTTCAGATTCATCAACTTGACTGCTGAGTTAGACTATTTCATTTTCATAATCAAGGGTACATTTCAATTATATTTCTGGTACGAATATTGGAATATTGGTAATTCAATTGAAACATTGTCAGAATTGGCACAAAATTCAGACGAAATTCAAAAGTTGTCGCAGATTTTCTGTGAAAATGCAGAAAAACTCAGATTGCGAGCCGAATATATCAGCGATTTGTTTGAGCAATTTTATGTGGAGGTGGACATTAAGGAAAAGCAGAAATTGATTAAAAAGATTCGACTCGAATTTCTGGACGCAGAGAAAAAGGAATTTACTCGAACCAAACAGGCATATGGTAATACTAAATACTAAATTCTAAATGGTAAACTTTGATCTATTTACAGACCAACTCGAGTTGAAATTGCGAATTCAACTCGAATCAATAATAGAAAAGAAAAGAATCGGCAATATCGTCAAATGGGTGTCTTCAATCGGTGCAGTAGTCGCGGTAGTTGGCGCAATTATTTTTGCACGAAAATCCTATCGAGAAAATGGAAGAATTATACAAAATAATCTTGATCCAGTAGTACTTTGCGGCGCCGGTGCTCTGGTGGGAGGATTTGTTGGTTATACAGCTTTTAGATTTGAAAAAAGACAAGAACGATTTGAAGAAATTCTACTCGAACAAATGGATCAATTGAAGGACATTGAAGAAAAGTTTGGAATTATTCGTAAAGAATTTAATGAATTCCAAAACAAATCCAATGAATTGGCTAGAACTTGCCAAACTTGAGCATCTCGTTAATCGTAAATCGTAAATCAAGTTAATCATGGCCTACTGACACTGAACTGGCAACAACAAGACAATTTACAATAAATTAAACCAACAGTTCTTTATTGTGTTTTTATTTTGTAAATTTGTAAGTTTGCAATTCGTCAAAATTTTATATTTTCGTTTGCAATGTTGCACTCAATTTTAATAAATAAGTTCATTTTCAAACAAGATCTATCCATAGTTAATGCACTTACAGAAAACAAGGTGAACATTGATATTAATACTCTCACTACATTTGCGAATGAGTAATACAATGTCAGACAGAAAAACTTATCAACAGAAAGAATTGAATGAATCGCTGAACAAAAAGCAAGACAAACAATTCCTCGTACTTTTGTGTCATTAATAATATAAATATTAATGTGGCAATAAAGCAATAATATTTTTCGTAAATATCAAATGCTGTTGCTAAATGGTAAACATTTTAAATTGTATGTGAATTTTTAATGACTATCTAATATGTGGTATCAAAATAAAGCAATTTTTCGAATAAATGTACATTTGAGGAAGATTGCAAAGCAAATGAAGTAAACTGCGTAGACAACACTAAACTGGCCTGCAGCTTCGCCAATGCTCAAATGAATGTTGTGAATGTAACAAATTGAATAGACAAACTTACAAATTCAAATGCACAAAAATATGTTGGATATTGACACTGGGCGGTATAGGTTGGCTCGATGATCAGACCATTTGAAGTCAAAGCGGAAAATGTCCAACACAATTCGCTAAATTTGTCAACAGTGTTTCAAAGTGCCAACAATTGAGTCCCACTCAAGTCAAACCATTTTAAATTAATTTACAATTTTTGTATTGCAATGCAAACAATGTGTTTGTGAAATGCTCAAAAACACGACCAAACCGTTGCTTGTGGTTGTCCCACGGTGCTCCCAAAGTTAGTCTTCTGTAACTGCTCCTCAAATCTTTTTCTTCCACCGTCACTCGCTGTTGTATTCAGCCTTCCTGCAAAATGCATAACGCTGAGGAAAGTTGTCAAGGCATCCATCTTGATTGCCTTTGCTGTAGGAATTATCATCTACGGATGCACTAACGGTTTCAAAGCCAACTCGAATGTAGTTGACAGCAAAGATGAATCCACTACCAACAAAGTTGACGAAAGTGTCACCACAACCGAATGTCCCTTGTTGGTGGGACTCTCAAAGTCGGTCATAACATGTCATCGGTGTGCGACCCTCCCGCACGAATTTTTCTCGAAAGGCTTCCCAAGATCAGGCGTGGCTATGCACAAGCTGGTGGTGGCTCAACTAAGCGGAAACTTTATGGAACAGTGCACGGCTGAGTGCACCAACAATGCGCTCTTTCACCTATGCGAAGAACTGATGCGCACTTATGAAATTCCAGCTAACTAATCAAGTTTGGCTTTTTGATTATTCGAGGTTTTTGGCTTATGGGTTGGTTCTCGTGGCGCTATTCCTCGTCGGATGGTCGATTTCTTTGAGAAGTTTAGTCTCGATAAAGTTTGGTTGGTGGATATCGCTGAGAAAGTTCTCTCGGCGTCGAAAAGGATGGTCCATCATCATATGAACGCTCAGCCGTCAAGTAAATAGTCAAGATTATTTAAAAGTACAAATCAATATTATTGATTGTTATCCATGAGGATTGATTAGTATGCTGAGTCTAATGGCACCCCTTCATAGGAGGGCAGCACCCTTTTTGTTATTATTAATAAAAGTGTTACACACAACAACGGGAAAATTAGTACCCATTTTAGTTATGTTATGTATTGTTGTTATTCAATAAACGATTTATGTTTTTATAAACCAGTTTTGTTTATTTATTTATTGATCGACAATGCTTATCAGTAAACACATGCTGCTATGCACAAATGCTAAAAAATATCAATTCAATAAAATAATCAATAACAAATCAAGGATCAATTGATTTGAAATTGAAATATATGTATTCAAAAAGTCAAAAAGTCAAAATTCAATGAACGAACAACGATAAAATGGCTATTACGCTCATAAGCATGTTTAAAACTAACTTTAATACAAATTTTAATTTTTGTTAAGTTATATAATGAAATAACTTACTGATTTCCAGAAATTGGCGATGTTTTAAAAATCACAATATCTAAAAAAATAAAGTTTTCCTACAGTTAAAATTATTTTGCCTTTTGCCTAGGCAAAACATGGAATGACGAATTTTCCACTTTGCCGGTATCATATACCGTCCAAACGCTAAATTCGTTATTCCGTGATTTGCCTAGGCAAAGCTAAATAAAAAAAATTAGATATTTCCACTTTTGCCTAAAGTGAGTATTTTCAACGCGGAATGCCTAGTCAATCCATAGACTGCCTAGGCAAAAGCCTGAATTAAAAAAATTGATCATTTTTCTCTTGATTTGCCTAGGCAATCCACGGAATGACGAATTTTGCGTTTGGACGGTAACATATGTAATGAGAAAACTAGTGACAAGTAGACTATTAAAGACCAATGGTGAGCAATGGTAACTAATAAAGTTATCAATTCTGATAATTATTATATACAGTGAATTTACAAACAGAACATTAAAACTTATCGACATATGAATGAAGTAAGGCAACACATTCGGGTTACGGAATGGATTTTATTGATGGATTCATGATGGTTCAATGGCGGAACACAAGGTAAAGGAAATGCAGAAGTGGAAATCAGACAGGCCAAAGGGTATGAGAGGAAACGGAAAGATCGGGTCAGCAAGATGTCGGCTAAAGTTCTGTCCTCATGGCACCAGCAAGTCAAATCGAGACCAAAGTCAAAACCAGTCAAAAAGCGAGTCACTCCAAACAAGTCCTCCAACGAGAGTCCTCTTTCAAGCGCAAACTCCGGCTTTTATACGGCAGACATTAGGCCACGGTCAAGGCAAAGAAGAAGAGGCACAGTGGACCCTAGCAACGCTAGTTCCAACTACAACCCACAAGCAATCAATGGCAATGCAAGGCGGACTCAACGACTCATTCGAGGAGCAGCACACGCGGTCAAAGGGCAAAGTGCAAACTAACTCAATAGTCAATAATCATCGGACAGCGACATCTAGCAACGACAACAGAATGAGAACATCTCATTCTACATGAATTCAGTTGGGTGAATACAAATAAAATTCAAATGATTGATTGACAGTTTCTTTTGTTCATATAAGATTCAGTTGTTGATAAGCACTTTATTCCGACATTTTTACAAATTAGATTTGTTAAAACAAAACCCACTAATTTCCAATAACAATGACTGTCATTTCAAAGTTGATGATTCAATGGTAGAGAGAGTTCATGGGAAGATTCTTATCAATACATTGGGTGAGAGATGCAATTCACAGTCAATACTAAATATCAAATCATTTTTCCTCAGAAATGCAACAAAGCAATGCATTGTACGATTCGGTAATATTATCACTCATGTAATTACTTTATAACGGGTGGGGCAGATTGTACCCAAAACTTGTTTTGCTTTTTAGAAAACAAAAATGTTCAGAGAGACATGGACAACATTATTGTAAACAAAAATCTCAATGAACTGCAGTTGTGAGATCACATTTGGATTGAGATTGTGAAAGTTTTGAAAGATTCAAATTAGTTTTGTCTTTCAAAGTTTCACTACTTGCAATGCATTGTATGAACAAGCATTTAAAGTATATGATAATTTTCAGAGGGACATGGACAACATTATTGTAAACAAAAATCTCAATGAACTGCAGTTGTGAGATCACATTTGGATTGAGATTGTGAAAGTTTTGAAAGATTCAAATTAGTTTTGTCTTTAAAAGTCCTGCTAATTGAAATGCATTGTATGAACAAGCATTTAAAGTATATGATAATTTTCTTAGAGACATGGACAACATTATGCTAAACAAAAATCTCAATGAACTGCAGTTGTGAGATCACATTTGGATTGAGATTGTGAAAGTTTTGAAAGATTAAAATTAGTTTTGTCTTTAAAAGTCATGCTAATTGAAATGCATTGTTTGAACAAGCATTTAAAGTATATGACAATTTTCAGAGAGACATGGACAACATTATTATAAACAAAAATCTCAGTGAACTGCAGTTGTGAGATCACATTTGGATTGAGATTGTGAAAGTTTTGAAAGATTCAAATTAGTTTTGTCTTTCAACGTTTCACTACTTGCAATGCATTGTATGAACAAGCATTTAAAGTATATGATAATTTTCAGAGAGACATGGACAACATTATTGTAAACAAAAATCTAGATGAACTGCAGTTGTGAGATCACATTTGGATTGAGATTGTGAAAGTTTTGAAAGATTCATTATTCATAACGACCAAATCGTCAACTAGGTGAAACTGTTTTGGTGCTAGTTGACCCTTCACCTGCATCTTCATGTGCTCCACACGAGTGAGCATCGACTCGTAACCAGGATATCGATCCATTCGGTGGTAGAGTAGAGTAACGAAACAAATCGAAATTGTCAATCAACAAAAAAACGTGGCGAAAGCGAGACACACAGCGTGCTCAAAGGAAAACAAAGCAATGATGAACGTATTTAGAAAATCATATTTAGGGGCTCTATGACACATAGGTAAATTATTCATAAACAAAGTTACTTTACAAGTGAAAGGCTCCGATGAAAATTGTAGCCTTGGATGGTTTATTGTTATTTCTATTTTGCCATCCGCGTGTGTTTGTTTGTGTGATCGTTTCTACTGCAGCTAAAGTTGACATTCTGTTTTGTCTCGTTTCTCTCATTTCTACCTATTTGTATTCACTCTCGCAACTGTTGCCATGTCCCATCAATCGGTTCCAGCTCGTCTCAATGAGAAGAAGGCTCCAGGTCCATCATCAAGTCCACCAGTTCAATCCACCAGCAGTGACATTTGCATCAAACAGGAATATTTCGAAGGTATTTACAGTAATATACTCAACATGGGAACTTTACTTTGTTTACTTTTCCAGACCAACTCCTCATGACTCAAACTATAAAGACCGAATCCGAATCAGCACCAAATGAGCACAACATTATGCAATCAATCAAGGTGGAGGTGAGAGAAGAACATTACGATGACCAGGACTGTACTGAATGTGTTGTGAAGCGTGAGTTTGATGAAGGTGAGCAGATGGACACAAAGATAAAAGTCAAAGTCGAAGGTAAGCAAATGTTGTGTCATGTTCACTATAACTTATAGTGCATTTCTGTGTTTCTCTTCCTCAGATGCTTCAAGCGGACAACCAGTTCAACACTTTAAATGTGTCAAGAAGGAAGAAGATGAAAAAGGTGGAGAGTACGTGATGGAGTGTGACTGTGAGGATTGTGAGACATGCAGAGTGAAAATGGAAATGAAGGATGAACTTGATGAAAGTGAATTCGAGACAGAATTGGGTCGAAACAATGTTCAAGCTGTTCAAGGTTGTGCCCGAGTCAAGAAAGAAGAGGGCGAGGATGATGGTGAGGTGGAGAGGCCCAACAAGATACGACGAATGGATCGTGTGGTTGGGAATGTTCTCATTGGATCACCATCACCATCCCCCACTGTATACTCTCACAATGTTGTTTCCATCAATGTCGAGGGTCTCGATGACCAAGTGGCAACTTCATCCACCAACTCATTGACCAGCGAAGGTAATCAATCATTTGTTTGTTGTATCTTGATTGCTTTATTCATTTCATTTTACATCAGACCAAACCTGCCCATCTCAACCTGTCACTATCCCTCTCTCTTCTTCAATCGTCACCCCAACTCAACCATCATCATCATCTACTCAACATCTCAATAAGCCACTTCCAGATGAACTGCTCAATGGCGAACCGATGATGAACAATGTTGGACGTTGGGTTGAAGTGCGTGCGGATGAATTTGATCGAGAACAAATTGATCAAGATGATGAGGATGATGGTGACCAATCGATTGAACCACGAGAAGACACGAGTGCTACTGGTGGACAACAAGTTCAACGAGTTCTGGCAGAAAACTTTGTGAAACAAATTGAACCTTCTGACGATCTGGGAAACCGTTTTGAGTGTGACTACCAGCAATGTGGAAGACGAATGAAACTCAAAACTAATTTGATTCGTCACATTCGATCCCACACCGGCGAGAAGCGTTTCAAATGTACAGTGGCTGGTTGCGACAGGGCATTTGTCCAGAAAGGAGACCTAAAATCGCACCTCAACGTCCACTCTGGAGACCGTCCCTTTGTTTGCACCTGGCCTAGATGTGAAGC
This sequence comes from Rhizoglyphus robini, assembly GCA_023373905.1. Classification (NCBI taxonomy): domain Eukaryota; kingdom Metazoa; phylum Arthropoda; class Arachnida; order Sarcoptiformes; family Acaridae; genus Rhizoglyphus; species Rhizoglyphus robini. Next base: position 444,688 of record JAKIJQ010000051.1, on the reverse strand, counting down.
TCGATTTGGACACAAATTCAATCTCACTGCACACCTTCGAACCCACACTGGTGAGCGTCCATTCGAATGTGACCAGTGTGATGCCACATTTACTCATCACAGTAATTTGATCACTCATCTCCGCACCCACACCGGAGCTCGTCCATTCGTGTGCACTTGGCCCGAGTGTGGTCAAGCTTTCACCCAGTCAAGCAATTTGAAGACTCACTCATTTGTACATTCAAATGAACGCCAATTCATTTGTGATGTAACAGGCTGCACCAAAGTGTACAAGCAGAAGACGTCCTTGCTTCGACACCAAAAGGCTAAGCACAATTAATCTTGGCGTTCACATTTTCTCACCATTTCTCTTTACTTAGTCGTGTTTTTGTTGACACAATCAATTCACACGAATCCACTTTTATCCACATACACTAGAGTTGTCAATGTTAGTTAATATCTTATATCTCATGTAAAATCTAATAAAGCATTTTCTGTCAATTGACTCAATGTTTTTTTTTCATTTTACAAAACAATGAAAATGACAGTGGGAGAGAACAGCCATCTGATGATCGTTTTCCGCGATTGTGCACCATTTGCTTCAATGTTCCCTATATTGTAAGGCTACCTTCAGTTTGACCATTTGTCAACAACCTTTTGGAGTTTCCTTTCGAGTGAATTCTCTATCAAATAAAATGTTATATTTGCAATTTTTTGGAAACACATTTTTTACTTGGAAGAAAGAAGAAGGCATTAAAAAATTTAATCATTGACAATTATATTAGTCATTTAACATTTATTCATTTAAAGTTCAAGTTTACACTAGGCAATCAAGTTTGCTGTGTTTAATGAAGCTTCACTGAACGAGCAAAGGTCACAAATAATCTCAAAAATTTAATGTATTTGTTAAAAACAATATTTGTCAAATAGATTTGATTTCAAATAGTGAAAACGTATGACACTCTCAAGTTTATCTGAATACTGCACTTTACACTCAAAATTTTAAATCGATTGATTTTACATTTTCTACAGTCTACTTGATCAACATTGGGTAGTGGCAATGCATTGACTAAAGTCTGCTGAGACTAAATCACAATCAGTACATCAGCATTTTTAAACGTGCACATATGCAAACAATTTCCCAATGTCAGACCAACTTAGACATATGCCAATATAGATAATCAACTATTGACATTTGCTGAAGATAATAATCATCCTAATTGATATTCGAATATTTGCATAGACTTTGATTTCACTGTTAGATTTGTACTGTCTTTCGACTATTTCTCATTCACCCTTGAAAGTATATAAGTTTCATTTTATGTTTTTCTTTCGAGTGTGTGCTTTTCCTCCGAATTCGCGAATTCAACACTCAATCTCACAAAAAGTAAAGCATTTTGTATTTTGATATTATTGTTTCATAAACTAAACATATCAATTTATCGATTATTAGTTAATCTTTGATCAACAACATCAACAAGCAGAAGATGGTGGTTCTAAATGCCTTTTCTGACATTTGGACTGCTCGAAATAGAAATATGAAAGCGATTTCTCTTTTCTCATTTGCTTTATTGTTGCTATTATCATTAGCATCCGTTGTATCTAGCTTGAGTTCTACTTCCATGAATGAAATTCCTGAGACTTTGAAACTTTCTGATGGAAAACAGATTGAGAAAAATATATTGAATGAAGTGGAGAGCATCGTTCAACATGTGAAAAAATACTATCTCAAACTGTTTGACGAAAAACGGACGCTGATCAACTCGCTTGTGCATGCGAATGTCGAATTTTCTCATTTTGTTGGTGAAGATGAAGAGGCAAATGTAGAGGAAGCGGCCAATTTTACTTCCAAACTCAACACAGACTCTAAAGTTGTGTCTGAACTTGTGAGCGAATTGAACAATACGACCAAAAGCTTTAAGGGTTTGGTTGAAAAGATCAATAGGACCTTGACTATCATAGGAATCATAAGCGATTCAAAAGTATTAAACATTTCCAATCACTTTGAAAGTCTCAAACGTTTCAATTCACAACCACAACTCCCAACTCATCAATGGGCAAGTCTGTTTCAATCGATTGTGGATTTACTCACAAATTCAATGGAAACCATCCAAATGGATGTAAATTCTGCTGCTGAAAAGTTGTTCAAGCTGCTCAATGAGACATTGAAAGACATTTCAAACGAATTTTATCGTTCAACACTCAACCAAATTCACTCCTTGCCCATTCAACAATTATCAGTCGAATTGAATGGCAATTACACACAGCTTCACAATATGACACTCGAACTCGACAAATCTGAAAATACAGAAATGACGGCGAAAGTAATCCATGAGAATGTATCACCATTGATTACTGATTCCTTTCGTATGGTAAATGGATTGGTTATTGTGAGAAATCGTGCAAGACAACTCATCTATCTGAATGCCTTGAGTGTTGATAAATCAAGCAAAATTTGGTCACGAGATCGGGCGGTTGCATTCAAGCCCACCATAGAACTCATATTGCATTCAAGCAAATGGTACAACTTTTTGGCTGATTTGTACTCAAAGCTTGGTGAATATAAATTCCAGCAAAATTTTGATCAAAAGTTCTCATTTCCTCAAAGTTTGAAAAACCAAAACGATTTTGACAATTTTCTGTGCAAATTGACCAAATTCGTGAACATCTCCGAAGTAGATTCAATCAAGAATTTTCCAATTTCTTCCTCACAATTCCTCGAACTGAATCAACTGTTGAATTTGACTTTGAGGAATGAGAAATTCCGTTGCAAATGTCAAGATAACAAGTTGACTATAACCGGAGATTACATCAAATTGAGCGATCTAATCAGTTCCGATAAGAAACTACGAAAACACCTCTGTCCTAGAATGTCTAAATTTGAATCTGTGAGCATCTTTGCTACCAACACGATATTCATCGATTGTGATCTTGATGCAATGAGCGATGAGTTGAAATTGACAATTATAGCGCCTAAATGGGAAATTATTGGACTTGCCAATCGAACTATTGTGCTGGCTGGTTCATCTAATCAATCTGTAGAAGGAGGAGGAGCTGGAAGTTTCATTGGAATTGGTAACAAATTTGTTCAAACCAATGGAAATCATCTAACAATCAGTTGCGGAATGGCTGGAGATGTGAAAATGTTCAATTTGGGTAACTCAACTACTACAGGATTAATTGTGACGGAAGAAAAAGGGCAACAATTAAAGGGATTCAATTCAAACTCTTCGTATTCAAATGCAAACACAATTCAAGAATACAAAAGGTTTCTTTGGAATCAGTTGAACGATGATGATGATGAATTGTATCGTTTCAAGGCTCATTCGATCACTCAATTTCTCGATCAACTGAACGGAGATGCTCAAGTGAACGCAGATTATCAGCTTCTTGATTGGTTCGGCGAACTTGAAATTCTGGACCAAGTGTCCCGTTCAAATAAGAATAGGAGCATTTTGATCCACTCGTATGAATCACTGGTAAAACAACTAAACAATCGGCTTCATGGTGCTCCTCGTTGGTATTTGTTTTCCGCCGCAACCATCCAACTGTTTAACCTAAAGAAGAATTTCGATAAAACGCTCACTAAGCTCAACATTCATTATACGGCTGAAGGTGAGGATCTGTTCGGTTTCTTGATCCGAAAAGTCAACGAAATTCTGCCTAAACTGAGCAAACAACACGATCTGGACGGTGCTCAGCGTCTTATGAACGAGCTATATCACATGATTCTCAGTGTTGATAATCTATTCTACAGGATGGAGGTGAACACTATTAAACAGGTTCACTTTCCTAGCTTTAATCAAACCGATTTTGAGGATCCTCGAGTTTATGAAGCTCTCGACAAGTTAGACACAAAGATTCGTACATTCTATGTACAGCAACTGTACAAAGCCATGGTGGTCACACTGAAACAGTTGGTTTTTCCGTACGGTCATGCGTATTTGGACACTTATCCACAATTGACCAACAAATTGATCAATAACTCAAACGACTTGGAAGCATTGATCAATGAAGCTGTAAACAAAATTGAGAAAATGCACTCAAAAGCAGTCAAAAACAACTACCTGAAAGCATCAATTCCACAGAATTATTCACACGGACATTCGAACTATTCATTCGAAATGCATCAAAATGGTCCATTCTATTTATGGAGAGGCGATCAGCACCGCGACACGCTCAATCAATTTTTGTACGGTGAAATGGTGACACTCAAAGCAGATGTACGTGCAAGTGACCCCCGGAAGGATGCAATCAAGTTTGATACGGCTGAGTTCAAGTTTAAAGCCAGAAATGCGTCAAAACAAGTCGAGATTGATGAAATCCTGAACAAATGTCCTCTCGCTGCAATCCAAACTGGCAATTCGTACTATCGATACGGTGGCAAGTACTACTCGATACCAAATGCTCCAATGTCAATTTACAAGGGAGATGATTTACAAGGGAAGACGATGCATCTGGCGATGGTGGATGCAACCGCGATCATGTTGAGTCCCTATGCAACATGGAAAATACAGTTGCTCGACTGTCAAGACTCGATTTTACGTGAACTTCGTGCGAATGCACATGAAATGGATCTTGTGTTGGCCGGACTGGGCAGTTATGTCGAGAGTAAAGGCGAAAATGAAAATGATGATTTACATGTGGAACACTACTATGGTGAATATTCTGTCGACATGAACAGTGCGGCTAATGTTGATCAAATTGACATGGACACAGCTGAACAGTATGAGCTGTACAGGATTAGTCAGATTGGATTGTTTGGTGCTATGGGCTGAAACAGGGAGACATTGTGACATGAATTCAAACCTTCAGGTAAGTTCATAAACTCTCAGAGGCAATTCAATCAATGTTAACATTTTTTAAACTGTTTAAAGATATACCATACAAATTTTTTAAATTTCAATCTTCAATCCAGACAATACCACCTGACACTTAAATATACTTGTATTGGTCGTTATCAAAATTTTTCTGCAAACTCTACTATTATTTAGTCTTAGGTGATTCTAAGAATAGACATTCTCAAAAGACATTCATTAATACTCTCAATTGTAACACACATTTCAGGAGCAGGCATATGGACAGTGTCACCTATTTGCCTGTGAGCAAACTATTGAAATCGATTTTGTAATATCAAACTTTAAAATGCAACTAAATAAAAACAATTTTCAATTTAAAAAAAAACCTAAACCCAATCCTACACGACACCTAACCTACCTAAAAGATAACCTAAATAATTAGTTACCTACCTATCTAATAACTACTAAAAATATATTAACATTCAGTCAAGTACAAGTACTACTCACCAAACACTATGAGTGCTACAAATTGAATTCGGATTTGAATAATTACGAAAAGCTTCAACCAAAGGACTTCTGACATCACAAAACAAAACATAGACATGCAAATATAGACAAATTTAATTAAAAGTAAAATTGCATCTGTCAGATTATTATGTACGCAGATAGTCAAGGTGAGTAAGGTGAGAATAGAGTGACAGTATAATGGAATGGACACTAAGAACGTGCTCTGCTCTTCCCCTGTTCAGTTTGCCTTAATCGTCAGTGATCCAGGGGTAGTTGACGACTTTCGACTTAGGCTACTAATCTTCATCTCCCGACATATCTTGTCAAAGCTATCCTTCTTTCGATCCTTGACCTTCTTGACTTTGGCTGCCTTTTTAAGGCTGTTGTTGACAACCTTCTTGACCTGTGCCAGCTTGGAAGCACCCGTGTGCGGAGTCGATTGCATGTTCCTTTGAGCTTTTACATTAACTCGGGCCTTTGCTTTTATTTGGAAAGGAGAGATTCGTTTGTTGCCCAAAGAGTGCGCAGAGAGAGAGCTTTCTTGCTTGATTGGGTGGCTTTTCCCACAAAAGCCACATTCCTTTGCATCTTATATGACCAGTAATAATAGCTTGCAGCGAACAGAGCCATCACAAGAACAATAGATAAGACTATGATGACCACTTTGAGAGTACTGGTCCGGCTTGAGACTAGGGAAAGGAAAGTGATTTTAGAAGATTAGTTTTTATTAATGAGGAAATTACCTTTGACCGAGGTCTCTGTCAAGTTTGAGCTTACTGGCTGACTGACAAAAGTAACCTCTGACCCAGACAAGTTACTCGATTGGTTATTGTATCCAAAGTCGATTTGCGTGTCATTCAGTGCGTCATCCTGTACGTGTTAGAAGATTTCTAAGTAAAAAATACAAAAAAAACATCATTGAAACCCTCACCTTAGGGGCAGCCAGAGAAATCAGGATAGCGAACACTACAAAGTGACACAGAAACCACTTTCGGACACGCGATCCTTCAGGTGACAATTTCGAAGGCAGAGAATACATCGAGAGGAGAATCCAAAAAGTGGCACCAAGGACAACTTGCGAAGGGCTGATTTGCATAATAAAAAGAGTTCGAATCTCAAAATAAGAAAATGCCAAGCAGACTTTGTTTTAGTATAGTAGAAATTGCTAGATCGAATACTTTATTTTCGAAAATCAAATCGTTCGTCTTCTATGAATGAACTATTCAAATAGTAATTTAAACTCATCAGATAAAAATCTAAATAATCAAAAGATCATCTGTTTGATTCATAATTTTACATTGAAATTGAAAAGACAAAATTAAAGTATTTCGAAAGTAAACCTTTGGTAATGAAGCCTTGCAAGTTTGTCAAGTTTGTACACAAGTGTTTGGGGAATGTTACAAGTTTAACATTTGTGCACACACAAAAGACGGACATATCGATGCGCATGTGCAGATAAAATATAAAATGGAATTTTTAATACATTTCAACATTCGGTTTTGGTGTTCTATTTTTGATTTACTTGTGACACATACACACTAGTGATACACGAGTTACAAAAAGTTGTCATTTCTGTTTCAATTTCGCATTGCTGTTTTTGTCGTCTGTCAGTCTTTTTCTCTCCTACAGAAAATGTCGTGCAAAAGTGTGACCAACTCTGCCTTAAAGTATCGCATCCCGATCAAAGTGTCAATCCTTGGTTCAGGTCCACTGGCACAGTTCTGGGCAATTCTCTACTCGGCTGCTGGACAGAATGTATTTCTGTACGATATGACTTTTGGTGCGAAAACCCAGTTGGCGAGTATCAAGAAACAGTTGGAACGTCTCGAGTCACAGATGGCACTCAATGGCATTGGCTCGGCCCAGGATCAGCTGGCTCGAATCAAAGGCACCAGCACATCTCGTGAATGCCTCACCGGTGCCCATCATGTTCAAGAGTGTTTCAATGAAAAGGACCTTGACCTCAAGCGAGTGATCTATACGGACATTGACAATTATGTGTGCAACGACTGGGTGCCAATTTGTGCTTCAAGTCCTCTCTGTGATGAGCTGGTCAGCTCACTAAAGCACCGTTCGCAAATTGTTCTCGCCCTCTTGGACGGACCTCCATCGGAAGGTACAAAAGTTTTGGTCGTGCCTGGTCAGTTCACCGAATCGCACATAATCGATCGCGCTAGGGAGTTCATGAAGAAGGCTGGCTTGCAGATTAAAAATAAATAGTTTCTCAATGAACTTTATCACTGTTGAAGCTTTGTTTGTTTTTTAGCGAGACTCTTTTAGAGTCTGAACTTATGCTATTGCAATCGTGTCTGTCTGTCTTTCTGTCTGTCTGTCTGTCTGTAAACCTTTGTCCATATTCTGAGAGAACCGTAAAACCTAGAATTACCAAATTTGGCATACATACGTATGTTCTTGGTTTTGATGATGGCTTTCTTGCTTTTATGCTTCATGTTCGTGCTTTCATTAGTTTGTTACATTGTTGGAAAATTAAACCTGGATAATATATGAAAGGTTGACCATATGGAATGGAGCCTTTACCAGAATAATCGAGAAAACGATACTTCAACCAGTGACCAATTTATTCGGGAAAATCATCTTTTCCGGCAGACAGCATGGCAGGAAGGAAAGAGAAAGAATGATCGTCTCGAGTGGACAGACACGAGTTCTGTACTCAAAACAAAAGAAAGGAAAAATCGACTTGGTGGCGCTCGTGGCACTCGCTTTTATAAACTAGCTCTCGGACAGGGCAAAGGTGATGGGTGAGGCAGTGAAGATGGTGTGTGGTAGAGGCACAGGTGAGAAATTGAGTTGGAATTGAGAAGAAGACGCACAGACAGTAAGTGGAGGAATGGTATTGTTTTGTGTTGGGACCAATGAGTGTGGCTGGGAGTTGTTTAGATTTAGAGAAGGGAGCAACGGATGGTGATTCAACTAGGCTGCAATGAGTGGACAACCTTAATATTTGAAGACGAAACCAGAATCCAAGATTCTCATGTTGAAAAGAATCAGTCGAATATGTCGGACACCCGAGAAGATGGGCTAAGATAACGATCCAAACGGTGATAGTCGAGGGCTCCAGTTCGATGTTGCTATGTATGGTCCGAAGTGTGGTGAGAGGAGGGAGTGTGCGTGCGTGTAGTAGTTGATTGTAGTAGAAGTAGGAGAAGAAGTACGCCTGTGGGCCTAGTGATGTGTGCCTTGGGTGGGGTTGTTGAGAGCGAGAACGAGAGAGAGCGCGCGGGATCGAAACAAAATGGCGAAAGTCAAAACACCACCAAACGACAGAGAGAGAAAGAAGAAAGAGAGGGGAGAGGGGGAGAGAACTTACCGATGCCATCTGACGGTCAAGAATTACAATACAATGCAAAACAACAAATAATTATGATACAACAGAACAAGTGGACGAACAGAGAGAGGAACACTTACATCACACCCTTTTTACATCATTTTCATACACAAAATTGAAAATTTGGGGTGATGAAAATGACAATGGAAAAATAATAATAATGAAAATAAAAAATAAAAATAAATGTGTGTCCTATGTAAATAACAAGTGAGTAAAGTGTAAGTGCGGGTGTGGTAGTGATGACATTGTTCTATGGTGTTGTCTGTAATGTGGGTATGGTTGAGAATAATTACTAACTAACAAAAATTAAAAGAAAATACTAAATGTTGACAAAATCGAAATCAAATTCACAAATGGAATAATCAAAATCATAAAGAGAAAAATCAAATCAAAATCAAATTGACAAATAAAAGAATCGAAATCACAAAGAGAATAATCAAAATCGAAATGAAAGAATTGAGTCACAAAAATCAAAATCAAACTAAGTATATACAAAAATATGAAAACTGAGTAAACTAAATTGAAAAAAAAGGAAATTGAATCATATTGACAATATTAAAATTATTATAATTGGGAATAAAAAAAATTAATTATATGAATGCAAAATGTAAATGCGAATAAAAAGAGAATTAAAAGAAAGAAATGTTTCGGGAAGATGGAGAGGGAAGTGCTACCTTGAATGTTTGTCTTATGATCGAGTTTGCTGCTATCTGAGTCCTTACTATTGCTATCGTTCTGGAACAATTGATCTATGTGGGTGTCGGTTAGGTCACTCACATTAAGGGAGTTGATTCCTACGAAAAATCTCGAGTGTTTACATAACCGGAGATTTTCAATGTGATGTTCACGTTCGGAACCATCCATACTAATCAAATATCTCAAATTTGAAAGTTTTCTAACTATTTCGAATGGTCCCTTTCTCAAAGGAGCTAATTTGGGACGATTGGTCTTTGCCAAATCTTGGACAAAAACCAAATCCCCAACATTCAACTCAACTTGCTTATGCTTACTATCAAAATTGCGTTTGTTTCTCTTGTGGTCTGCCAATGTCCTCTCGTGCGCTAACAATCGTGCAGCCTCAACTGTGACCGGATCTGGGACACCATGTTCGTAAACATCAGTTCCCTTCATTAGGTAACTCGGAGTGTACTTAGTAACCGAGTGAACAGTGTTGTTGTATTGAGCTACACAACCAACCGCGATCTTTGACCAACTTCGACAGGTGTTATTTTGGTCATTGTAGATCGTTCGCAATTTATTAGTAAGCGTTTGATTCAATCTTTCTATGGCGCCTTGGGAGTGAGGGGAATTGGGTGGAATGTGAGCGATTTCAATACTATTCGCCTCACAGAATTCGTAAAACTCATCACTCAAGTACGGCGCGTAACGGTCGGTTAGAACGATCTTTGGGCGGCCATCCCTCATGACTTCAGTGAGCAACCTACGAGCATCCTGAACATCATGAGTACGACTGGTGATTGCCCAAGAGTAACGACTGAAACAATCAATGGCAAGATGGAAATGATTACCACCTTTATACCTGTTGAATCCACCAACACTGTCAATTGAAACAACATCAAAGGGAGCATTTGCCGGAAATCGTTCAAGATGGCCATACTTGGCTTCACGTTTAGATTTGTTCACATCGCAAGGCAGACACTCTCCACACAAAGTCCTCACATCCTTGTCGATGTTAGGCCAATAGAACAATTTAGCCATTGTCAGGCTCATCGGTTTAGAACCAGGATGACCCAATAGCTCATGGAACTTAGACAACAACTCGGATTGAAACTGCGGTGGAACGTAAGCTCGGACGATTCCGTCTTTACGATGGATAATTCGACCAACCTCGATGGAACACTGAGGTGGAAAATCGGAAACATTATCAATCATTTCACCATGAACGAGATGGAGTCTATCGAGAATATTCCGCAGATAAGTTCGTAAAGCATCAATACCAATAGCATTTATACCAATGAAATTACCCGGAAATTCCTCTTCGACATAATTATCAACCGGATTTCGAGAAAGGTAATCGGGAGATGTGTTTTGGCCACCCTTGATGTATCGGATGGTAAATTGATAGTTTGTTAACATAAGGGCCCAACGACACAGTCGCCCTTTCGCCTTCATACTGGTTAGCAACCACTGAAGTGCATTATGATCGGTCTTGACAGTAAAGTGATGACCAAACAAATAATGATGCCATGCATTCACAGCCAACACAATCGCCAAGCACTCCTTCTCAGTAATTGTATACCTTACCTGATAAGGTTGGAGCTTTTGACTGAAATAGGCAACAGGACGCAACACATCACCGTACTTTTGGAACAACACAGCGCCGACACCAATATCACTAGCATCAGTATGAATCTCGGTGACATGTTCAGTGGAAAATAATGCAAGACACGGTTCGGAGGATAGAATTTCTTTGACCTTATCAAAAGCCGCTTGACACTGACTGTTCCAAGAGAACTTCACACCCTTGCGCAGCAAGCGGTGAAGTGGTTCAAGAACCTCAGTAGCGTTTGGAATGAATTTGCGGTAAAAAGCAATTTTACCCAAAAATTTCCGCACGCCCTTGAGCTTTGATGGTGGGCGAAGCTCGAGAATGGCTTTGACTCGGTCAACCATAGGTTTGATGGATTGGTAAGAGATGTTGTGCCCTAGGAAATCGATTCGATCCTTGATAAACTCACACTTACTGACCTTGAGTCGGATGTTACACTCACTTAAGGCATCGAACAATTTACCTAGAATTTGATAATGAAGTTCTAAGGTTGGGGTGTAGATGGCAATGTCATCCAAGAAATTGGTACAATACTTGGTCAAACCGTACTTAACCAGAATGATTCGGATTGTCCGTTGGAATATCATCGGACCTGTGGAGATGCCGAAAGGCATACGTAAAAATTGATACAAACCATAATGAGTAATAAATGCTGTTTTGTGTTGGTCATCCGGATGGACTGCGATGTGATAGTAACCAGAAGCTATATCGATTTTGGAGAACACCTTAGCATTCTTCAACTCATCGAGAAGGTCGTCGATCCTAGGCATTGGATAACACTCTCCAATCAACTTAAGATTTAGACGACGGTAATCGATTACCAATCTAGACTTGGCGCCATCATCGCGCTTGTCAACCAACAAACCAGGAGCAGCATATGGAGATGTAGACCTCTGAATGATTTTCTTACGCAACAAATCCTCAATAATTCCCTCGATGATGAACTTGCTCATCTCGGGAGCACGATATGGTTGAAAAGCGACCGGAATGTCGTCCTTCAAACGAAGTTCGCAAACTCCAATTGAGGGAGGAATCAAACCGATCTCGTTGGGTGGAATGGAAAGAATTTCAGGACGTTTCGATAGCAATTGGACAACAGTTTTATCAGAAATAGTGGACACTGCTTCCTCAACCGAAGTGGGAGCAGTGGGATTCAAAGCAGCAATAGTTAGAATGGGACCGCGCGACAAGAACGTTTCGAGTGGAACGCCATCCATATGGACATGATCAGAAACAATATCAAGGTGAAACACTTTTCGGGCATCTTGACCCAGAATTAAATCAGTAAATAAATTGTCCATAACGGCAAGACAAGCGTCTTTTGAGGTGGAACCGATGGAAATGTTGGAAACTATGTGAGTTAGACGGGCACCCTGTTGATTGGCAAACTCTCCGTAGACAACGAAATTGCTAGTTTTATGAGAAATTCGAGAAAGAAGTTGAGAATGAATAGCTGAACAACGAGCGCCAGTATCAACAAGGGCCAAAATGTAACATCCCCCAACCACCACCTCAATGTATTGGAAGGGCGGATGAAAAACCCACTCAATTAGTTTAAAGGCTCGACTGCAGGGTGATCATTCATCACACCCTGTACGTCGACCGCTGCAACTTGTACACGTTGGGCACCAGATGGTCGAATCGGTTGGGAACCATTTTGGAACCGATTCGGTGGCTGTGGTTGGGGTGGGGCTGGATTCCAAGCACCACGATGGTTGATCTGACCGCCATTGCTTACCTGGTTGCGGCCAGATTGTTGATTACCGTAAAAACCACCATGCTGGTTTCGGTTGTGGTTGTACTGAGGCCCGTCGCCTTGATTTCGAGAAATAGACCGATTGGTAGCGTATGCCCCCTCGCGGCCAGATTTACGCTTAATGTAATCCTCCAAAGTCGATTGGAGGTGGAAAATGAAATCGCCGCGTTTTTGGACCTCATCCGTCAATGATTCGGGCAATCTTGCCATGAACACCTCTTTGAAACGCCCGACATAGAGAGCATTGGACTCAGAACAAGTAGGCCACAACTGATGGAAAATGTTCAAGTACTCTCGAACTGCGGCACAAGATGGATTTAGCGGCAATTCCGGGATACTCCTAACACGATCAAGCAGTTGTTGGCATACGCCCTCATCTTGGGTGAAATGCTTTTGGAAAAACTCGAATATATCGGGATACCGATTCGAAACCCCTTTGGAAGAAGCCAAACCAACGAACGTGTCCTTGAAACGACCCCTCAAAGAAGCAATGAAAATGGACAATTTCTCCGAATCAGAAAGCGAAGGGTCCGAATGGACAGAAGTGCCGAAATCCAGTATGAATCCACGATACTTATCGACACTGCCATCAAAGAACAAGTGAGGCATTGTGTAGGCAAATCGATTAGCAGGCGGAGCGGGTGGAACAACAAGTGAAACCGAAGGAAGGCGGCGAATTTTCAACGAAATTTGATTTGAATGCAACTGTTTCTCAGTCTCATTCAAAGTGGATCGACTTACCTCATGCAGCATTTCAGTAAGCAATGCGAATGCCTGGTCAACATGAACCTCTTCATTTGATTTGTTAAATTGATGGAGGAGATCGTCAAGCAAATACCCCTTATTAACCAAGTAAACACTCAATGCAGTTGCGTCCATGGCGATTGGATTCGAGGAGGAATTATTAGTCAACGAGTTTGGGTTAGTTGGAGTTGAACCTGACTGACTACCTGCAGTGGCAGTGGAAACAGGTGAATTCGAATCAGAAGCGTTACCCGTCACACCCGGGACGATGGTGGAACTATTGACAACAGGGATGTCAAGATTGATCGTTTGTTGGACGTTAAGACTGTTAAGAATAGGTTCAGAATCGTTAGGATTACGCGGCGATTGTGGTTGGAGACCGTCGTTCAACAGACCATCAGTGGGAAGTGGGTCATCGGACATATTACCGGACACAGAGGTGCTACTCGAATTGTTAGAGAGAGAGGAACTAGCTCGACTTTCGGAGCTAGTTAAACTATTACTTGAACATATAGAAAATGGAGACTCATACTTTGTACCAGAACGTGTTCGCATACTCGAAACAAAAAGACAAACAAGAAAGTAGCACCTACCGCTTTGGATGAGATGTGATCGGATGCACCGATCGATGACCGAAACCACCAAAAGATGAAATGAGGGACAGGAAAAGAATTTTGAGGAGAAATAGTGATCAGGACATTGATTTTGATTGTTGCAGTCATGGAATTTCAGTTTGGCCGAGGGAAGACAGGCGAGGACACAAAGGTCGCCTGCTGACTTGAAAGGTTGACCATATGGAATGGAGCCTTTACCAGAATAATCGAGAAAACGATACTTCAACCAGTGACCAATTTATTCGGGAAAATCATCTTTTCCGGCAGACAGCATGGCAGGAAGGAAAGAGAAAGAATGATCGTCTCGAGTGGACAGACACGAGTTCTGTACTCAAAACAAAAGAAAGGAAAAATCGACTTGGTGGCGCTCGTGGCACTCGCTTTTATAAACTAGCTCTCGGGCAGGGCAAAGGTGATGGGTGAGGCAGTGAAGATGGTGTGTGGTAGAGGCACAGGTGAGAAATTGAGTTGGAATTGAGAAGAAGACGCACAGACAGTAAGTGGAGGAATGGTATTGTTTTGTGTTGGGACCAATGAGTGTGGCTGGGAGTTGTTTAGATGTAGAGAAGGGAGCAACGGATGGTGATTCAACTAGGCTGCAATGAGTGGACAACCTTAATATTTGAAGACGAAACCAGAATCCAAGATTCTCATGTTGAAAAGAATCAGTCGAATATGTCGGACACCCGAGAAGATGGGCTAAGATAACGATCCAAACGGTGATAGTCGAGGGCTCCAGTTCGATGTTGCTATGTATGGTCCGAAGTGTGGTGAGAGGAGGGAGTGTGCGTGCGTGTAGTAGTTGATTGTAGTAGAAGTAGGAGAAGAAGTACGCCTGTGGGCCTAGTGATGTGTGCCTTGGGTGGGGTTGTTGAGAGCGAGAACGAGAGAGAGCGCGCGGGATCGAAACAAAATGGCGAAAGTCAAAACACCACCAAACGACAGAGAGAGAAAGAAGAAAGAGAGGGGAGAGGGGGAGAGAACTTACCGATGCCATCTGACGGTCAAGAATTACAATACAATGCAAAACAACAAATAATTATGATACAACAGAACAAGTGGACGAACAGAGAGAGGAACACTTACATATATATTAATATATATATATATATTAATATATATATAACGATAATGAGTATTACTCAAATCTCAACATTTTATCATGTTAAATCACTTTACCTACGTCATCATTTGGCTCGATTATACATTATCGATTGTATATATATATATATAATTTGATTCAGCATCAAAGACCATGGGCTTCACCAGGTAGTTTCATCAGAGCAAAAGTATGAGCATTTTGACGCACATGGTTTGATATTTAAAAGTTGACTGTTGATGTCGTTTTAAACATTTTTCTTAGATCCGCCTATATTGATGCAAACAAAATTGAAAACAAAATAATTTTCTTTCATTCAAATGACAAATGCATTGGCATATTTTTTTGTTTGCTTATTTGTTTGCTTACCCGAAATCTTTGACTCGACAAAGTGTACACAATCGGATTGACGAAACTGTGCGCCATTGCGAGCCAGTGCAGTCCAATGTAAAGGTACTGTTTGAAGTAGTACTGCGCGACGGTGCTGTAGGCGATGAGATTGAACTCGTTCAGTAGAACAAACACTTTCACTGGCAGCCAACATAGACCGTACAGAATGATGATCGCGAGTGTAATTCGAATGGCTTTTGCGATGTTACGCTTAGCTCGATTTGTGGTTCTCGATGAGGCTTCAAATGTTACCCCATTAGCTGGTTTGCTTTTGCTGGTTAATATATTTTTACTGGTTGATTTCGTTTTACTGGTTGATTTCGTTTTACTGGTTGATTTCGTGCTCTGAAACAGAAAAGGAAAGATTTAAAGTTTTACAACAAAAACAAATTATCAGTACTGAATTGCACTTTTTCCCAGCCAAGATTTGGCCTCTATCAATGTGATTTCTAATAATGGCAGTATAGGTAGCGATGAGCACCAGCGCGGGAATCACAAAAGTGACCACAAAACTAGCCACAGTCAGGGCTCGCCGTTCTGCAACACTGATGCCGATGTAGTTGTTGCACCGATAGTGGTGGGTTGAGTTGTTTGTATCGATGATTTTCTCCACTGCCGTGTACCGTGCCTGTATGTAAGTAAAGCCAGCGCCAACAATCCAAGTGCAGGATTGAGTCGACTATAGAATGCAGAAAATGGACTAGGGCGCACGACTTTCGGCTGTAAATGCGGTTTCGGCTGCTTGCTGCTGGCGGGGGAGGTTACCATTTTGAAGGCGGTGCATCGAGCGAACACACAGACACACAACGCGAACGCGCGACAGAAGACGAGAGAAGCAGTGCTAACGCGTTGTTTTTGTTTGCGCGCGTTTGAATTGAATTTGAATTGCAATTGTATTGACTTATCCCACGGTTGGGTTGCTGGTTCATATCCACAAATTGGTGCTGGCACATATCCCACAGTTGAGTTGTTGGTTCATATCCACAAATTGGTGCTGGCACATATCCCACAGTTGGGTTGCTGGTTCTTATCCACAAATTGGTTCTGGCACTTATCCCACAGTTGGGTTGCTGGTTCATATCCACAAATTGGTGCTGGCACATATCCCACAGTTGGGTTGCTGGTTCTTATCCACCAATTGGTTTCTGGTTTTTATCCACCAATTGGTTTCTGGTTTTTATCCACCAATTGGTTTCTGGTTTTTATCCACAAATTGGTGCTGGCACTTATCCCACAGTTGGGTTGCTGGTTCTTATCCACAAATTGGTGCTTGCACATATCCCACAGTTGGGTTTCTGGTTCTTATCCACAAATTGGTTTCGGGTTTCTGGAAATTGGGCTGCTGGTCATAGCCAAAATGGCGGCAAATAATTTTCTGGTTTTAATCTCCAGTTAAAATGCTGGATTTTAACCATCAATTTATCACAGAGAGGCAAAATAATAAGCGGTTTTAGATAAATAATAATTGAGTGAATCCAGCAACACCATTGAGGATTATTTTAGTCTATCAACCAGGAAGTTATGAACCAGCAACCCAACTGTAGGATATGTGCCAGAACCAATTTGTGGATAAGAACCAGCAACCCAACTGTGGGATAAGTGCCAGCAACCAATTTGTGGATAAGAACCAGCAACCCAACTGTGGGATAAGTGCCAGAACCAATTTGTGGATATGAACCAGCAACCCAACTGTGGGATAAGTGCCAGAACCAATTTGTGGATATGAACCAGCAACCCAACTGTGGGATAAGTGCCAGAACCAATTTGTGGATATGAACCAGCAACCCAACTGTGGGATAAGTGCCAGAACCAATTTGTGGATATGAACCAGCAACCCAACTGTGGGATAAGTGCCAGAACCAATTTGTGGATATGAACCAGCAACCCAACTGTGGGATAAGTGCAAGAACCAATTTGTGGATATGAACCAGCAACCCAACTGTGGGATAAGTGCCAGAACCAATTTGTGGATATGAACCAGCAACCCAACTGTGGGATAAGTGCCAGCACCAATTGGTGGATATGAACCAGCAACCCAACTGTGGGATAAGTGCCAGAACCAATTTGTGGATAAGAACCAGCAACCCAACTGTGGGATATGTGCCAGAACCAATTTGTGGATAAGAACCAGCAACCAATTTGTGGATAAGAACCAGCAACCAATTGGTGGATAAGAACCAGCAACCCAACTGTGGGATAAGTGCCAGAACCAATTTGTGGATATGAACCAGCAACCCAACTGTGGGATAAGTGCCAGAACCAATTTGTGGATATGAACCAGCAACCCAACTGTGGGATAAGTGCCAGAACCAATTTGTGGATATGAACCAGCAACCCAACTGTGGGATAAGTGTCAGAACCAATTTGTGGATATGAACCAGCAACCCAACTGTGGGATAAGTCAATACAATTGCAATTCAAATTCAATTCAAACGCGCGCAAACAAAAACAACGCGTTAGCACTGCTTCTCTCTCGTCTGCTGTCGCGCGTTCGCGTTGTGTGTGCCTGTGGGCGCGTCCTCGATGCACGCGCGAAAATGGTAACCTCCCCCGCCAGCAGCAAGCAGCCGAAACCGAATTTACAGCCGAAAGTCGTGCGCCCTAAAATGGACACTGCACACTGCAGTGCACAGTATCGTTCAATGCCAATGATCACCAGGGTGCTCGAGTTGACACAGACACTGAGAAGTTGTACAAAATTGACAGTTGGACAGAGCCAGTGGGGAAACATCCACTGGCCCAGGCTAAAGTCCGTGTACATGTATTTAAACAACCATCTAACAACCACTCTCCCCAATGCCAACCCCCTGTAGAATTTTTGGCAATATTAGCACCACCATCTAACAACCACTCTCCCCAATGCCAACCCCCTGTAGAATTTTTGGCAATATTAGCACCACCATCTAACAACCACTCTCCCCAATGCCAACCCCTGTAGAATTTTGGCAATATTTAAACAACCATCTAACAAACATTCTCCCCAATGCCAACCCCTGTAGAATTTTTGGCAATATTAGCACCACCATCTAACAACCACTCTCCCCAATGCCAACCCCTGTAGAATTTTGGCAATATTTAAACAACCATCTAACAACCACTCTCCCCAATGTCAACCCCTGTAGAATTTTTGGCAATATTTAAACAACCATCTAACAAACATTCTCCCCAATGCCAACCCCTGTAGAATTTTTGGCAATATTAGCACCACCATCTAACAACCACTCTCCCCAATGCCAACCCCTGTAGAATTTTTGGCAATATTTAAACAACCATCTAACAACCACTCTCCCCAATGCCAACCCCCTGTAGAATTTTTGGCAATATTAGCACCACCATCTAACAACCACTCTCCCCAATGCCAACCCCCTGTAGAATTTTTGGCAATATTAGCACCACCATCTAACAACCACTCTCCCCAATGCCAACCCCTGTAGAATTTTGGCAATATTAGCACCAACATCTAACAACCACTCTCCCCAATGCCAACCCCTGTAGAATTTTGGCAATATTTAAACAACCATCTAACAAACATTCTCCCCAATGCCAACCCCTGTAGAATTTTTGGCAATATTAGCACCACCATCTAACAACCACTCTCCCCAATGCCAACCCCTGTAGAATTTTTGGCAATATTTAAACAACCATCTAACAAACATTCTCCCCCAATGCCAACCCCTGTAGAATTTTTGGCAATATTAGCACCACCATCTAACAACCACTCTCCCCAATGCCAACCCCTGTAGAATTTTTGGCAATATTAGCACCACCATCTAACAACCACTCTCCCCAATGCCAACCCCTGTAGAATTTTGGCAATATTTAAACAACCATCTAACAACCACTCTCCCCAATGCCAACCCCTGTAGAATTTTTGGCAATATTAGCACCACCATCTAACAACCACTCTCCCCAATGCCAACCCCTGTAGAATTTTTGGCAATATTAGCACCACCATCTAACAACCACTCTCCCCAATGCCAACCCCTGTAGAATTTTGGCAATATTAGCACCACCATCTAACAACCACTCTCCCCAATGCCAACCCCCTGTAGAATTTTTGGCAATATTTAAACAACCATCTAACAAACATTCTCCCCAATGCCAACCCCTGTAGAATTTTTGGCAATATTTAAACAACCATCTAACAACCACTCTCCCCAATGCCAACCCCCTGTAGAATTTTTGGCAATATTTAAACAACCATCTAACAAACATTCTCCCCAATGCCAACCCCTGTAGAATTTTTGGCAATATTAGCACCACCATCTAACAACCACTCTCCCCAATGCCAACCCCTGTAGAATTTTTGGCAATATTTAAACAACCATCTAACAAACATTCTCCCCAATGCCAACCCCCTGTAGAATTTTGGCAATATTAGCACCACCATCTAACAACCACTCTCCCCAATGCCAACCCCTGTAGAATTTTGGCAATATTTAAACAACCATCTAACAAACATTCTCCCCAATGCCAACCCCTGTAGAATTTTTGGCAATATTAGCACCACCATCTAACAACCACTCTCCCCAATGCCAACCCCTGTAGAATTTTGGCAATATTTAAACAACCATCTAACAACCACTCTCCCCAATGCCAACCACTGTAGAATTTTTGGCAATATTAGCACCACCATCTAACAACCACTCTCCCCAATGCCAACCCCTGTAGAATTTTTGGCAATATTTAAACAACCATCTAACAACCACTCTCCCCAATGCCAACCCCCTGTAGAATTTTTGGCAATATTAGCACCACCATCTAACAACCACTCTCCCCAATGCCAACCCATGTAGAATTTTTGGCAATATTAGCACCACCATCTAACAACCACTCTCCCCAATGCCAACCCCTGTAGAATTTTTGGCAATATTAGCACCACCATCTAACAACCACTCTCCCCAATGCCAACCCCTGTAGAATTTTTGGCAATATTTAAACAACCATCTAACAACCACTCTCCCCCAATGCCAACCCCTGTAGAATTTTGGCAATATTAGCACCACCATCTAACAACCACTCTCCCCAATGCCAACCCCTGTAGAATTTTTGGCAATATTAGCACCAACATCTAACAACCACTCTCCCCAATGCCAACCCCTGTAGAATTTTTGGCAATATTTAAACAACCATCTAACAACCACTCTCCCCAATGCCAACCCCTGTAGAATTTTTGGCAATATTAGCACCACCAATCTAACAACCACTCTCCCCAATGCCAACCCCTGTAGAATTTTGGCAATATTAGCACCACCATCTAACAACCACTCTCCCCAATGCCAACCCCTGTAGAATTTTGGCAATATTAGCACCACCATCTAACAACCACTCTCCCCAATGCCAACCCCTGTAGAATTTTTGGCAATATTTAAACAACCATCTAACAACCACTCTCCCCAATGCCAACCCCTGTAGAATTTTTGGCAATATTAGCACCACCATCTAACAAACATTCTCCCCAATGCCAACCCCTGTAGAATTTTGGCAATATTAGCACCACCATCTAACAACCATTCTCCCCAATGCCAACCCCTGTAGAATTTTGGCAATATTAGCACCACCATCTAACAAACATTCTCCCCAATGCCAACCCCTGTAGAATTTTTGGCAATATTAGCACCACCATCTAACAACCACTCTCCCCAATGCCAACCCCTGTAGAATTTTGGCAATATTAGCACCACCATCTAACAAACATTCTCCCCAATGCCAACTCCCTGTAGAATTTTGGCAATATTAGCACCACCATATAACAACCACTCTCCCCAATGCCAACCCCCTGTAGAATTTTGGCAATATTAGCACCACCATCTAACAACCACTCTCCCCAATGCCAACCCCTGTAGAATTTTTGGCAATATTAGCACCACCATCTAACAACCACTCTCCCCAATGCCAACCCCTGTAGAATTTTGGCAATATTAGCACCACCATCTAACAACCACTCTCCCCAATGCCAACCCCTGTAGAATTTTGGCAATATTAGCACCACCATCTAACAACCACTCTCCCCAATGCCAACCCCTGTAGAATTTTTGGCAATATTTAAACAACCATCTAACAACCACTCTCCCCAATGCCAACCCCTGTAGAATTTTTGGCAATATTAGCACCACCATCTAACAACCACTCTCCCCAATGCCAACCCCTGTAGAATTTTTGGCAATATTAGCACCACCATCTAACAAACATTCTCCCCAATGCCAACCCCTGTAGAATTTTTGGCAATATTAGCACCACCATCTAACAAACATTCTCCCCAATGCCAACCCCCTGTAGAATTTTTTGGCAATATTAGCACCACCATCTAACAACCACTCTCCCCAATGCCAACCCCTGTAGAATTTTTGGCAATATTAGCACCACCATCTAACAACCACTCTCCCCAATGCCAACCCCTGTAGAATTTTTGGCAATATTAGCACCACCATCTAACAAACATTCTCCCCAATGCCAACCCCTGTAGAATTTTTGGCAATATTAGCACCAACATCTAACAAACATTCTCCCCCAATGCCAACCCCTGTAGAATTTTGGCAATATTAGCACCAACATCTAACAAACATTCTCCCCAATGCCAACCCCTGTAGAATTTTTGGCAATATTAGCACCACCATCTAACAAACATTCTCCCCAATGCCAACCCCTGTAGAATTTTTGGCAATATTAGCACCAACATCTAACAACCACTCTCCCCAATGCCAACCCCTGTAGAATTTTGGCAATATTTAAACAACCATCTAACAACCACTCTCCCCAATGCCAACCCCTGTAGAATTTTTGGCAATATTTAAACAACCATCTAACAAACATTCTCCCCAATGCCAACCCCCTGTAGAATTTTTGGCAATATTAGCACCACCATCTAACAACCACTCTCCCCAATGCCAACACATGTAGAATTTTTGGCAATATTTAAACAACCATCTAACAACCACTCTCCCCAATGCCAACCCCTGTAGAATTTTTGGCAATATTTAAACAACCATCTAACAACCACTCTCCCCAATGCCAACCCCTGTAGAATTTTGGCAATATTAGCACCACCATCTAACAAACCATTCTCCCCAATGCCAACCCCTGTAGAATTTTTGGCAATATTAGCACCACCATCTAACAAACATTCTCCCCAATGCCAACCCCTGTAGAATTTTTGGCAATATTAGCACCACCATCTAACAAACATTCTCCCCAATGCCAACCCCTGTAGAATTTTTGGGCAATATTAGCACCACCATCTAACAAACATTCTCCCCAATGCCAACCCCTGTAGAATTTTTGGGCAATATTAGCACCACCATCTAACAACCACTCTCCCCCAATGCCAACCCCTGTAGAATTTTTGGCAATATTTAAACACAACCATCTAACAACCACTCTCCCCAATGCCAACCCCTGTAGAATTTTTGGCAATATTTAAACAACCATCTAACAAACATTCTCCCCAATGCCAACCCCTGTAGAATTTTTGGCAATATTTAAACAACCATCTAACAAACATTCTCCCCAATGCCAACCCCTGTAGAATTTTGGCAATATTTAAACAACCATCTAACAAACATTCTCCCCAATGCCAACCCCCTGTAGAATTTTTGGCAATATTAGCACCACCATCTAACAACCACTCTCCCCAATGCCAACCCCTGTAGAATTTTGGCAATATTTAAACAACCATCTAACAACCACTCTCCCCCAATGCCAACCCCTGTAGAATTTTTGGCAATATTTGCACCACCATCTAACAAACATTCTCCCCAATGCCAACACATGTAGAATTTTTGGCAATATTAGCACCACCATCTAACAAACATTCTCCCCAATGCCAACACATGTAGAATTTTTGGCAATATTAGCACCACCATCTAACAACCACTCTCCCCAATGCCAACCCCTGTAGAATTTTGGCAATATTAGCACCACCATCTAACAACCACTCTCCCCAATGCCAACACATGTAGAATTTTGGCAATATTAGCAACACCATCTAACAACCACTCTCCCCAATGCCAACACATGTAGAATTTTGGCAATATTAGCACCACCATCTAACAACCACTCTCCCCCAATGCCAACCCCCTGTAGAATTTTGGCAATATTAGCACCACCATCTAACAACCACTCTCCCCAATGCCAACCCCTGTAGAATTTTGGCAATATTAGCACCACCATCTAACAACCACTCTCCCCAATGCCAACCCCTGTAGAATTTTTGGCAATATTTAAACAACCATCTAACAACCACTCTCCCCAATGCCAACCCCTGTAGAATTTTTGGCAATATTAGCACCACCATCTAACAACCACTCTCCCCAATGCCAACCCCCTGTAGAATTTTGGCAATATTAGCACCACCATCTAACAACCACTCTCCCCAATGCCAACCCCTGTAGAATTTTTGGCAATATTTAAACAAAACCATCTAACAACCACTCTCCCCAATGCCAACCCCTGTAGAATTTTGGCAATATTAGCACCACCATCTAACAACCACTCTCCCCAATGCCAACACATGTAGAATTTTGGCAATATTAGCACCACCATCTAACAACCACTCTCCCCAATGCCAACCCCTGTAGAATTTTTGGCAATATTTAAACAACCATCTAACAACCACTCTCCCCCAATGCCAACCCCTGTAGAATTTTTGGCAATATTAGCACCACCATCTAACAACCACTCTCCCCAATGCCAACCCCTGTAGAATTTTTGGCAATATTAGCACCACCATCTAACAACCACTCTCCCCAATGCCAACCCCTGTAGAATTTTTGGCAATATTTAAACAACCATCTAACAACCACTCTCCCCCAATGCCAACCCCTGTAGAATTTTGGCAATATTAGCACCACCATCTAACAACCACTCTCCCCAATGCCAACCCCTGTAGAATTTTTGGCAATATTAGCACCACCATCTAACAACCACTCTCCCCCAATGCCAACCCCTGTAGAATTTTTGGCAATATTAGCACCACCATCTAACAACCACTCTCCCCAATGCCAACCCCCTGTAGAATTTTGGCAATATTAGCACCACCATCTAACAAACATTCTCCCCAATGCCAACCCCTGTAGAATTTTTGGCAATATTAGCACCACCATCTAACAACCACTCTCCCCAATGCCAACCCCCTGTAGAATTTTTGGCAATATTAGCACCACCATCTAACAACCACTCTCCCCAATGCCAACCCCTGTAGAATTTTGGCAATATTAGCACCACCATCTAACAACCACTCTCCCCAATGCCAACCCCTGTAGAATTTTGGCAATATTAGCACCACCATCTAACAACCACTCTCCCCCAATGCCAACACATGTAGAATTTTGGCAATATTAGCACCACCATCTAACAACCACTCTCCCCAATGCCAACCCCCTGTAGAATTTTTGGCAATATTAGCACCACCATCTAACAACCACTCTCCCCAATGCCAACACATGTAGAATTTTTGGCAATATTAGCACCACCATCTAACAACCACTCTCCCCAATGCCAACCCCTGTAGAATTTTGGCAATATTTAAACAACCATCTAACAACCACTCTCCCCAATGCCAACCCCTGTAGAATTTTGGCAATATTAGCACCACCATCTAACAACCACTCTCCCCAATGCCAACCCCTGTAGAATTTTGGCAATATTAGCACCACCATCTAACAACCACTCTCCCCAATGCCAATCCCTGTAGAATTTTGGCAATATTAGCACCACCATCTAACAACCACTCTCCCCAATGCCAACCCCTGTAGAATTTTTGGCAATATTTAAACAACCATCTAACAACCACTCTCCCCAATGCCAACCCCTGTAGAATTTTTGGCAATATTAGCACCACCATCTAACAAACATTCTCCC
This sequence comes from Rhizoglyphus robini, assembly GCA_023373905.1. Classification (NCBI taxonomy): domain Eukaryota; kingdom Metazoa; phylum Arthropoda; class Arachnida; order Sarcoptiformes; family Acaridae; genus Rhizoglyphus; species Rhizoglyphus robini. Next base: position 419,306 of record JAKIJQ010000051.1, on the reverse strand, counting down.
CAATGCCAACCCCTGTAGAATTTTTGGCAATATTAGCACCAACATCTAACAAACATTCTCCCCAATGCCAATCCCTGTAGAATTTTGGCAATATTAGCACCACCATCTAACAACCACTCTCCCCAATGCCAACCCCTGTAGAATTTTGGCAATATTAGCACCACCATCTAACAACCACTCTCCCCCAATGCCAACCCCTGTAGAATTTTGGCAATATTTAAACAACCATCTAACAACCACTCTCCCCAATGCCAACCCCTGTAGAATTTTGGCAATATTAGCACCACCATCTAACAACCACTCTCCCCAATGCCAACCCCTGTAGAATTTTGGCAATATTAGCACCACCATCTAACAACCACTCTCCCCAATGCCAACCCCTGTAGAATTTTTTGGCAATATTTAAACAACCATCTAACAACCACTCTCCCCAATGCCAACCCCTGTAGAATTTTTGGCAATATTAGCACCACCATCTAACAACCACTCTCCCCAATGCCAACCCCTGTAGAATTTTTGGCAATATTAGCACCACCATCTAACAACCACTCTCCCCAATGCCAACCCCTGTAGAATTTTGGCAATATTAGCACCACCATCTAACAACCACTCTCCCCAATGCCAACCCCTGTAGAATTTTGGCAATATTAGCACCACCATCTAACAAACATTCTCCCCAATGCCAATCCCTGTAGAATTTTGGCAATATTAGCACCACCATCTAACAACCACTCTCCCCAATGCCAACCCCTGTAGAATTTTTGGCAATATTAGCACCACCATCTAACAACCACTCTCCCCAATGCCAATCCCTGTAGAATTTTGGCAATATTAGCACCACCATCTAACAAACATTCTCCCCAATGCCAACACATGTAGAATTTTGGCAATATTAGCACCACCATCTAACAACCACTCTCCCCCAATGCCAACCACATGTAGAATTTTTGGCAATATTAGCACCACCATCTAACAACCACTCTCCCCAATGCCAACCCCTGTAGAATTTTGGCAATATTTAAACAACCATCTAACAACCACTCTCCCCAATGCCAACCCCTGTAGAATTTTGGCAATATTAGAACAACCATCTAACAAACATTCTCCCCAATGCCAACACATGTAGAATTTTTGGCAATATTAGCACCACCATCTAACAACCACTCTCCCCAATGCCAACCCATGTAGAATTTTGGCAATATTAGCACCACCATCTAACAACCACTCTCCCCAATGCCAACCCCTGTAGAATTTTTTGGCAATATTAGCACCACCATCTAACAACCACTCTCCCCCAATGCCAACCCCTGTAGAATTTTTGGCAATATTAGCACCACCATCTAACAAACATTCTCCCCAATGCCAACCCCTGTAGAATTTTTGGCAATATTAGCACCACCATCTAACAACCACTCTCCCCAATGCCAACCCCTGTAGAATTTTGGCAATATTAGCACCACCATCTAACAACCACTCTCCCCAATGCCAACCCCTGTAGAATTTTTGGCAATATTAGCACCACCATCTAACAACCACTCTCCCCAATGCCAACACATGTAGAATTTTTGGCAATATTAGCACCACCATCTAACAACCACTCTCCCCAATGCCAACACATGTAGAATTTTTGGCAATATTAGCACCACCATCTAACAACCACTCTCCCCAATGCCAACACATGTAGAATTTTTGGCAATATTAGCACCACCATCTAACAACCACTCTCCCCAATGCCAACACATGTAGAATTTTTGGCAATATTAGCACCACCATCTAACAACCACTTCTCCCCAATGCCAACACATGTAGAATTTTTGGCAATATTAGCACCACCATCTAACAACCACTCTCCCCAATGCCAACACATGTAGAATTTTTGGCAATATTTAAACAACCATCTAACAACCACTCTCCCCAAGGCCAACCCCTGTAGAATTTTTGGCAATATTAGCACCACCATCTAACAACCACTCTCCCCAATGCCAACCCCCTGTAGAATTTTTGGCAATATTAGCACCACCATCTAACAACCACTCTCCCCAATGCCAACCCCTGTAGAATTTTTGGCAATATTAGCACCACCATCTAACAACCACTCTCCCCCAATGCCAACCCCTGTAGAATTTTTGGCAATATTAGCACCACCATCTAACAACCACTCTCCCCAATGCCAACCCCTGTAGAATTTTTGGCAATATTAGCACCACCATCTAACAACCACTCTCCCCAATGCCAACCCCTGTAGAATTTTTGGCAATATTAGCACCACCATCTAACAACCACTCTCCCCCAATGCCAACCCCTGTAGAATTTTTGGCAATATTAGCACCACCATCTAACAACCACTCTCCCCAATGCCAACACATGTAGAATTTTTGGCAATATTAGCACCACCATCTAACAACCACTCTCCCCAATGCCAACACATGTAGAATTTTGGCAATATTAGCACCACCATCTAACAACCACTCTCCCCAATGCCAACACATGTAGAATTTTTGGCAATATTAGCACCACCATCTAACAACCACTCTCCCCCAATGCCAACACATGTAGAATTTTTGGCAATATTAGCACCACCATCTAACAACCACTCTCCCCAATGCCAACACATGTAGAATTTTTGGCAATATTAGCACCACCATCTAACAACCACTCTCCCCCAATGCCAACCCCTGTAGAATTTTGGCAATATTAGCACCACCATCTAACAACCACTCTCCCCAATGCCAACCCCTGTAGAATTTTGGGCAATATTAGCACCACCATCTAACAACCACTCTCCCCAATGCCAACCCCTGTAGAATTTTTGGCAATATTAGCACCACCATCTAACAACCACTCTCCCCAATGCCAACCCCTGTAGAATTTTGGCAATATTAGCACCACCATCTAACAACCACTCTCCCCAATGCCAACCCCTGTAGAATTTTTGGCAATATTAGCACCACCATCTAACAACCACTCTCCCCAATGCCAACCCCTGTAGAATTTTGGCAATATTAGCACCACCATCTAACAACCACTCTCCCCAATGCCAACACATGTAGAATTTTTGGCAATATTAGCACCACCATCTAACAACCACTCTCCCCAATGCCAACACATGTAGAATTTTGGCAATATTAGCACCACCATCTAACAACCACTCTCCCCAATGCCAACACATGTAGAATTTTTGGCAATATTAGCACCACCATCTAACAACCACTCTCCCCAATGCCAACACATGTAGAATTTTGGCAATATTAGCACCACCATCTAACAACCACTCTCCCCAATGCCAACCCCTGTAGAATTTTTGGCAATATTAGCACCACCATCTAACAACCACTCTCCCCAATGCCAACACCTGTAGAATTTTTGGCAATATTAGCACCACCATCTAACAACCACTTCTCCCCAATGCCAACCCCTGTAGAATTTTTGGCAATATTAGCACCACCATCTAACAACCACTCTCCCCAATGCCAACACCTGTAGAATTTTGGCAATATTAGCACCACCATCTAACAACCACTCTCCCCAATGCCAACCCCTGTAGAATTTTTGGCAATATTAGCACCACCATCTAACAACCACTCTCCCCAATGCCAACCCATGTAGAATTTTGGCAATATTAGCACCACCATCTAACAACCACTCTCCCCAATGCCAACCCCTGTAGAATTTTGGCAATATTAGCACCACCATCTAACAACCACTCTCCCCCAATGCCAACACCTGTAGAATTTTTGGCAATATTAGCACCACCATCTAACAACCACTCTCCCCAATGCCAACCCCTGTAGAATTTTTGGCAATATTAGCACCACCATCTAACAACCACTCTCCCCCAATGCCAACCCCTGTAGAATTTTTGGCAATATTAGCACCACCATCTAACAACCACTCTCCCCAATGCCAACCCCTGTAGAATTTTTGGCAATATTAGCACCACCATCTAACAACCACTCTCCCCAATGCCAACCCCTGTAGAATTTTTGGCAATATTAGCACCACCATCTAACAACCACTCTCCCCAATGCCAACCCCTGTAGAATTTTTGGCAATATTTAAACAACCATCTAACAACCACTCTCCCCAATGCCAACCCCTGTAGAATTTTGGCAATATTAGCACCACCATCTAACAAACCACTCTCCCCAATGCCAACCCCTGTAGAATTTTGGGCAATATTTAGCACCACCAATCTAACAACCACTCTCCCCAATGCCAACCCCTGTAGAATTTTTTGGCAATATTAGCACCACCATCTAACAACCACTCTCCCCAATGCCAACCCCTGTAGAATTTTTGGCAATATTAGCACCACCATCTAACAACCACTCTCCCCAATGCCAACCCCTGTAGAATTTTGGCAATATTAGCACCACCATCTAACAACCACTCTCCCCAATGCCAACCCCTGTAGAATTTTTGGCAATATTAGCACCACCATCTAACAACCACTCTCCCCAATGCCAACCCCTGTAGAATTTTTGGCAATATTAGCACCACCATCTAACAACCACTCTCCCCAATGCCAACCCCTGTAGAATTTTTGGCAATATTAGCACCACCATCTAACAACCACTCTCCCCAATGCCAACCCCTGTAGAATTTTTGGCAATATTAGCACCACCATCTAACAACCACTCTCCCCAATGCCAACCCCTGTAGAATTTTTGGCAATATTAGCACCACCATCTAACAACCACTCTCCCCAATGCCAACCCCTGTAGAATTTTTGGCAATATTAGCACCACCATCTAACAACCACTCTCCCCAATGCCAACCCCTGTAGAATTTTTGGCAATATTAGCACCACCATCTAACAACCACTCTCCCCAATGCCAACCCCTGTAGAATTTTTGGCAATATTAGCACCACCATCTAACAACCACTCTCCCCCAATGCCAACCCCTGTAGAATTTTTGGCAATATTAGCACCACCATCTAACAACCACTCTCCCCAATGCCAACCCCTGTAGAATTTTTGGCAATATTAGCACCACCATCTAACAACCACTCTCCCCCAATGCCAACCCCTGTAGAATTTTGGCAATATTAGCACCACCATCTAACAACCACTCTCCCCAATGCCAACCCCTGTAGAATTTTTGGCAATATTAGCACCACCATCTAACAACCACTCTCCCCAATGCCAACCCCTGTAGAATTTTTGGCAATATTAGCACCACCATCTAACAACCACTCTCCCCCAATGCCAACCCCTGTAGAATTTTTGGCAATATTAGCACCACCATCTAACAACCACTCTCCCCAATGCCAACCCCTGTAGAATTTTTTGGCAATATTAGCACCACCATCTAACAACCACTCTCCCCAATGCCAACACATGTAGAATTTTGGCAATATTAGCACCACCATCTAACAACCACTCTCCCCAATGCCAACACCTGTAGAATTTTGGCAATATTAGCACCACCATCTAACAACCACTCTCCCCAATGCCAACACATGTAGAATTTTTGGCAATATTTGCACCACCATCTAACAACCACTCTCCCCAATGCCAACACCTGTAGAATTTTTGGCAATATTAGCACCACCATCTCAACAACCACTCTCCCCAATGCCAACACCTGTAGAATTTTGGCAATATTAGCACCACCATCTAACAAACCACTCTCCCCAATGCCAACCCCTGTAGAATTTTTTGGCAATATTTAGCACCACCATCTAACAACCACTCTCCCCAATGCCAACCCCTGTAGAATTTTTGGCAATATTAGCACCACCATCTAACAACCACTCTCCCCAATGCCAACCCCTGTAGAATTTTTGGCAATATTAGCACCACCAATCTAACAACCACTCTCCCCAATGCCAACCCCTGTAGAATTTTTGGCAATATTAGCACCACCAATCTAACAACCACTCTCCCCAATGCCAACCCCTGTAGAATTTTTGGCAATATTAGCACCACCATCTAACAACCACTCTCCCCCAATGCCAACCCCTGTAGAATTTTTGGCAATATTAGCACCACCATCTAACAACCACTCTCCCCAATGCCAACCCCTGTAGAATTTTTGGCAATATTAGCACCACCATCTAACAACCACTCTCCCCAATGCCAACCCCTGTAGAATTTTGGCAATATTAGCACCACCATCTAACAACCACTCTCCCCAATGCCAACACATGTAGAATTTTTGGCAATATTTAGCACAACCATCTAACAACCACTCTCCCCCAATGCCAACCCCTGTAGAATTTTGGCAATATTAGCACCACCATCTAACAACCACTCTCCCCAATGCCAACACCCCTGTAGAATTTTTGGCAATATTTAGCACCACCAATCTAACAACCACTCTCCCCATATGCCAACCCCTGTAGAATTTTGGCAATATTTAGACCACCAATCTAACAACCACTCTCCCCAATGCCAACCCCTGTAGAATTTTTGGCAATATTTAAACAAACCATCTAACAACCACTCTCCCCAATGCCAACCCCTGTAGAATTTTTGGCAATATTAGCACCACCATCTAACAACCACTCTCCCCAATGCCAACCCCCTGTAGAATTTTGGCAATATTAAGCACCACCAATCTAACAACCACTCTCCCCAATGCCAACCCCTGTAGAATTTTGGCAATATTTGCACCACCAATCTAACAACCACTCTCCCCAATGCCAACCCCTGTAGAATTTTGGCAATATTAGCACCACCATCTAACAACCACTCTCCCCAATGCCAACCCCTGTAGAATTTTTGGCAATATTAGCACCACCATCTAACAACCACTCTCCCCCAATGCCAACCCCTGTAGAATTTTTGGCAATATTTAGCACCACCATCTAACAACCACTCTCCCCCAATGCCAACCCCTGTAGAGATTTTTGGCAATATTAGCACCACCATCTAACAACCACTCTCCCCAATGCCAACCCCTGTAGAATTTTTGGCAATATTAGCACCACCATCTAACAACCACTCTCCCCAATGCCAACCCCTGTAGAATTTTTGGCAATATTTGAACCACCAATCTAACAACCACTCTCCCCAATGCCAACCCCTGTAGAATTTTTGGCAATATTTAAGCACCACCAATCTAACAACCACTCTCCCCCAATGCCAACCCCTGTAGAATTTTTGGCAATATTTAGCACAACCATCTAACAACCACTCTCCCCAATGCCAACCCCTGTAGAGATTTTGGCAATATTAGCACCACCATCTAACAACCACTCTCCCCAATGCCAACCCTGTAGAATTTTGGCAATATTAGCACCACCAATCTAACAACCACTCTCCCCCAATGCCAACCCCTGTAGAATTTTTGGCAATATTAGCACCACCATCTAACAACCACTCTCCCCAATGCCAACCCCTGTAGAATTTTGGCAATATTAGCACCACCATCTAACAACCACTCTCCCCAATGCCAACCCCTGTAGAATTTTTGGCAATATTAGCACCACCATCTAACAACCACTCTCCCCCAATGCCAACCCCTGTAGAATTTTTGGCAATATTAGCACCACCATCTAACAACCACTCTCCCCAATGCCAACCCCTGTAGGAATTTTTGGCAATATTAGCACCACCATCTAACAACCACTCTCCCCAATGCCAACCCCTGTAGAATTTTGGCAATATTAGCACCACCATCTAACAACCACTCTCCCCCAATGCCAACCCCTGTAGGAATTTTGGCAATATTAGCACCACCAATCTAACAACCACTCTCCCCAATGCCAACCCCTGTAGAATTTTTGGCAATATTAGCACCACCATCTAACAACCACTCTCCCCCAATGCCAACCCCTGTAGAGATTTTGGCAATATTGGCACCACCAATCTAACAACCACTCTCCCCCAATGCCAACCCCTGTAGAATTTTTGGCAATATTAGCACCACCATCTAACAACCACTCTCCCCAATGCCAACCCCTGTAGAGATTTTTGGCAATATTAGCACCACCATCTAACAACCACTCTCCCCCAATGCCAACCCCTGTAGAGATTTTTGGCAATATTAGCACCACCATCTAACAACCACTCTCCCCCAATGCCAACCCCTGTGAGATTTTTGGCAATATTTAGCACCACCATCTAACAACCACTCTCCCCCAATGCCAACCCCTGTAGAGATTTTGGCAATATTTGAGCACAACCATCTAACAACCACTCTCCCCAATGCCAACCCCTGTAGGATTTTTGGCAATATTAGCACCACCAATCTAACAACCACTCTCCCCAATGCCAACCCCTGTAGAGATTTTGGCAATATTTAGCACCACCATCTAACAACCACTCTCCCCAATGCCAACCCCTGTAGGATTTTTGGCAATATTAGCACCACCATCTAACAACCACTCTCCCCCAATGCCAACCCCTGTAGAGATTTTGGCAATATTTAGCACAACCATCTAACAACCACTCTCCCCAATGCCAACCCCTGTGGAGATTTTGGCAATATTAGCACCACCATCTAACAACCACTCTCCCCAATGCCAACCCCTGTGGAGATTTTGGCAATATTGGCACCACCATCTAACAACCACTCTCCCCAATGCCAACCCCTGTAGAGATTTTGGCAATATTTAGCACCACCAATCTAACAACCACTCTCCCCAATGCCAACCCCTGTAGAGATTTTGGCAATATTAGCACCACCATCTAACAACCACTCTCCCCAATGCCAACCCCTGTAGAATTTTTGGCAATATTTAGCACCACCATCTAACAACCACTCTCCCCAATGCCAACCCCTGTGGAATTTTGGCAATATTAGCACCACCAATCTAACAACCACTCTCCCCAATGCCAACCCCTGTAGGGATTTTGGCAATATTTAGCACCACCATCTAACAACCACTCTCCCCAATGCCAACCCCTGTAGAGATTTTGGCAATATTTAACACAACCATCTAACAACCACTCTCCCCAATGCCAACCCCTGTAGAATTTTGGCAATATTAGCACCACCATCTAACAACCACTCTCCCCAATGCCAACCCCTGTAGAGATTTTTGGCAATATTTAGCACCAACCATCTAACAACCACTCTCCCCAATGCCAACCCCTGTAGGATTTTTGGCAATATTTAAACAACCATCTAACAACCACTCTCCCCAATGCCAACCCCTGTAGAGATTTTTGGCAATATTTAGCACCAACCATCTAACAACCACTCTCCCCAATGCCAACCCCTGTAGAGATTTTGGCAATATTTAGCACCACCATCTAACAACCACTCTCCCCAATGCCAACCCCTGTAGAATTTTTGGCAATATTTGGCACCACCATCTAACAACCACTCTCCCCAATGCCAACCCCTGTAGAGATTTTGGCAATATTTAGCACAACCATCTAACAACCACTCTCCCCAATGCCAACCCCTGTAGAATTTTTGGCAATATTAGCACCACCATCTAACAACCACTCTCCCCAATGCCAACCCCTGTAGAATTTTTGGCAATATTAGCACCACCATCTAACAACCACTCTCCCCAATGCCAACCCCTGTAGGAATTTTTGGCAATATTAGAACAACCATCTAACAACCACTCTCCCCAATGCCAACCCCTGTAGAATTTTTGGCAATATTTAGCACAACCATCTAACAACCACTCTCCCCAATGCCAACCCCTGTAGAATTTTTGGCAATATTTAAACACACCATCTAACAACCACTCTCCCCAATGCCAACCCCTGTAGAATTTTGGCAATATTTAAGCACAACCATCTAACAACCACTCTCCCCAATGCCAACCCCTGTGGGAATTTTGGCAATATTAGCACCACCATCTAACAACCACTCTCCCCAATGCCAACCCCTGTAGAATTTTTGGCAATATTTGCACCACCATCTAACAACCACTCTCCCCAATGCCAACCCCTGTAGAGATTTTTGGCAATATTAGCACCACCATCTAACAACCACTCTCCCCCAATGCCAACCCCTGTAGAGATTTTGGCAATATTAGCACCACCATCTAACAACCACTCTCCCCAATGCCAACCCCTGTAGAATTTTTGGCAATATTAGCACCACCATCTAACAACCACTCTCCCCAATGCCAACCCCTGTAGAATTTTGGCAATATTAGCACCACCATCTAACAACCACTCTCCCCAATGCCAACCCCTGTAGAATTTTTTGGCAATATTAGCACCACCATCTAACAACCACTCTCCCCAATGCCAACCCCTGTAGAATTTTTGGCAATATTAGCACCACCATCTAACAACCACTCTCCCCAATGCCAACCCCTGTAGAATTTTTTGGCAATATTAGCACCACCATCTAACAACCACTCTCCCCAATGCCAACCCCTGTAGAATTTTTGGCAATATTAGCACCACCATCTAACAACCACTCTCCCCAATGCCAACCCCTGTAGAATTTTTGGCAATATTTAGCACAACCATCTAACAACCACTCTCCCCAATGCCAACCCCTGTAGAATTTTTGGCAATATTAGCACCACCATCTAACAACCACTCTCCCCAATGCCAACCCCTGTAGAATTTTGGCAATATTAGCACAACCATCTAACAACCACTCTCCCCAATGCCAACCCCTGTAGAATTTTTGGCAATATTTAAACAACCATCTAACAACCACTCTCCCCAATGCCAACCCCTGTAGAATTTTGGCAATATTAGCACCACCATCTAACAACCACTCTCCCCAATGCCAACCCCTGTAGAATTTTTGGCAATATTAAAACAACCATCTAACAACCACTCTCCCCAATGCCAACCCCTGTAGAATTTTGGCAATATTAGCACCACCATCTAACAACCACTCTCCCCCAATGCCAACCCCTGTAGAATTTTGGCAATATTAGCACCACCATCTAACAACCACTCTCCCCAATGCCAACCCCTGTAGGATTTTTGGCAATATTAGCACCAACCATCTAACAACCACTCTCCCCAATGCCAACCCCTGTAGAATTTTGGCAATATTAGCACCACCATCTAACAACCACTCTCCCCAATGCCAACCCCTGTAGAATTTTGGCAATATTTAAACCAACCATCTAACAACCACTCTCCCCCAATGCCAACCCCTGTAGTTTTGGCAATATTAGCACCACCATCTAACAACCACTCTCCCCAATGCCAACCCCTGTAGGAATTTTGGCAATATTAGCACCACCATCTAACAACCACTCTCCCCAATGCCAACCCCTGTAGAATTTTTGGCAATATTTAAACAAACCATCTAACAACCACTCTCCCCCAATGCCAACCCCTGTAGAATTTTGGCAATATTAGCACCACCATCTAACAACCACTCTCCCCAATGCCAACCCCTGTAGAATTTTTGGCAATATTAGCACCACCATCTAACAACCACTCTCCCCCAATGCCAACCCCTGTAGGAATTTTGGCAATATTAGCACCACCATCTAACAACCACTCTCCCCAATGCCAACCCCCTGTAGAATTTTGGCAATATTAGCACCACCATCTAACAACCACTCTCCCCAATGCCAACCCCTGTAGAATTTTGGCAATATTTAGCACAACCATCTAACAACCACTCTCCCCAATGCCAACCCCTGTAGAATTTTGGCAATATTAGCACCACCATCTAACAACCACTCTCCCCAATGCCAACCCCTGTAGAATTTTGGCAATATTTAAACAACCATCTAACAACCACTCTCCCCCAATGCCAACCCCTGTAGAATTTTTGGCAATATTAGCACCACCATCTAACAACCACTCTCCCCAATGCCAACCCCTGTAGAGATTTTTGGCAATATTAGCACCACCATCTAACAACCACTCTCCCCAATGCCAACCCCTGTAGAATTTTGGCAATATTTAAAACAACCATCTAACAACCACTCTCCCCAATGCCAACCCCTGTAGAATTTTTGGCAATATTAGCACCACCATCTAACAACCACTCTCCCCAATGCCAACCCCTGTAGAATTTTTGGCAATATTAGCACCACCATCTAACAACCACTCTCCCCAATGCCAACCCCTGTAGAATTTTGGCAATATTAGCACCACCATCTAACAACCACTCTCCCCAATGCCAACCCCTGTGAGAATTTTTGGCAATATTAGCACCACCATCTAACAACCACTCTCCCCCAATGCCAACCCCTGTAGGAATTTTGGCAATATTTAAACAACCATCTAACAACCACTCTCCCCAATGCCAACCCCTGTAGAATTTTTTGGCAATATTTAAACAACCATCTAACAACCACTCTCCCCAATGCCAACCCCTGTAGAATTTTTGGCAATATTTAAACAACCATCTAACAACCACTCTCCCCAATGCCAACCCCTGTAGAATTTTTGGCAATATTAGCACCACCATCTAACAACCACTCTCCCCCAATGCCAACCCCTGTAGAATTTTGGCAATATTAGCACCACCAATCTAACAACCACTCTCCCCCAATGCCAACCCCTGTAGAATTTTTGGCAATATTTAAACAACCATCTAACAACCACTCTCCCCAATGCCAACCCCTGTAGAATTTTTGGCAATATTAGCACCACCATCTAACAACCACTCTCCCCAATGCCAACCCCTGTAGAGATTTTGGCAATATTAGCACCACCATCTAACAACCACTCTCCCCCAATGCCAACCCCTGTAGAATTTTTGGCAATATTAGCACCACCATCTAACAACCACTCTCCCCAATGCCAACCCCTGTAGAATTTTGGCAATATTAGCACCACCATCTAACAACCACTCTCCCCAATGCCAACCCCTGTAGAATTTTTGGCAATATTAGCACCACCATCTAACAACCACTCTCCCCAATGCCAACCCCTGTAGAATTTTGGCAATATTAGCACCACCATCTAACAACCACTCTCCCCAATGCCAACCCCTGTAGAATTTTTGGCAATATTAGCACCACCATCTAACAACCACTCTCCCCAATGCCAACCCCTGTAGAATTTTGGCAATATTAGCACCACCATCTAACAACCACTCTCCCCAATGCCAACCCCTGTAGAATTTTTGGCAATATTAGCACCACCATCTAACAACCACTCTCCCCAATGCCAACCCCCTGTAGAATTTTGGCAATATTAGCACCACCATCTAACAACCACTCTCCCCAATGCCAACCCCTGTAGAATTTTTGGCAATATTAGCACCACCATCTAACAACCACTCTCCCCAATGCCAACCCCTGTAGAATTTTGGCAATATTAGCACCACCATCTAACAACCACTCTCCCCCAATGCCAACCCCTGTAGAATTTTTGGCAATATTTAAACAACCATCTAACAAACATTCTCCCCAATGCCAACCCCTGTAGAATTTTTGGCAATATTTAAACAACCATCTAACAACCACTCTCCCCAATGCCAACCCCTGTAGGAATTTTGGCAATATTAGCACCACCATCTAACAAACATTCTCCCCAATGCCAACCCCTGTAGAATTTTGGCAATATTTAAACAACCATCTAACAAACCATTCTCCCCCAATGCCAACCCCTGTAGAATTTTTGGCAATATTAGCACCACCATCTAACAACCACTCTCCCCAATGCCAACACATGTAGAATTTTTGGCAATATTTAAACAACCATCTAACAACCACTCTCCCCAATGCCAACCCCTGTAGAATTTTGGCAATATTAGCACCACCATCTAACAACCACTCTCCTCAATGGCAACCCCTGTAGAATTTTGGCAATATTAGCACCACCATCTAACAACCACTCTCCCCAATGCCAACCCCTGTAGAATTTTGGCAATATTAGCACCACCATCTAACAAACATTCTCCCCAATGCCAACCCCTGTAGAATTTTTGGCAATATTTAAACAACCATCTAACAACCACTCTCCCCAATGCCAACCCCTGTAGAATTTTTGGCAATATTTAAACAACCATCTAACAACCACTCTCCCCAATGCCAACCCCAATTCTTTTCGACCATTTTTCCCAATTTGGAACGACTCATTGTACACTATCAAGAGCCTAGAATTGGTCCACAAATTCGACCATTCTTGTATTTGTTCAAGGTCTTGAATTATTATGACATTTCAGGTAAGTGAAGTCTTGAATGATTCAATTTAGTTTTGTGTTTCAAAGTTCTGCTACTCGCAATCCAATGTTTGAACATGCATTTAAATTATATGGAAATTTTCATAAGGACATGGGCAAATTTACTGAATTCAAAAATCTCGATGATCCGCAGTTGTGAGACCGAATTTGGATTGAAATTGCGAAAGTTTTTAATGATTCATCATGAAACATATCATTTTTAATTGAATATTGATTGAACCTATCATTTTCTATTGGTGAACAAAATATCTGCAATGACTGTGATAATCAGATATTTAGTTCCACAATATATCAAAAAATTAAAAATGATATTCAGAATAATGAACAAGAATGAATGAATAATGAATATCCAAAAAAGTATTTTGTTTTAGAGTTTATATTAAAATTACTTATATCTCTACTAGTTTGCTAAATGCTTAGTGTTAAATGCTCAACGTGAAGCTGTGAAAGATACGGCTTCAACAGTTGGATTGACTGTTTTACAATTCAAATCTGAATCTACAACTGTTACAATCGCTTATGGACTTGCTAAATTGGAAAGTGAAAGAAAAAATGTACTAATTCTAGAATTGATTCATGAAAAGACCCTAAATGCTTCGATTGTTGATTGCATCAATGAGCTGTTGGCGTCTAAAAGTGCCAAAATTGTCAAAGGTGAAGAACTTACTTGATGTGATGGTTAATTGGATTTTGAGAGAAAACGAGTTAAATTCAGAAATAAATGAAAGTGCCCATTTAAAAATTGATATTAACAATTAAAAAGAGGTTTTAAAATTATCGATTTCATATATCAAATATATCAAATTGATTGTAATTTTCCGGGCCACTGTTCAACTGTAACGTCTTTTGTGAATGACCTTTGTCTATCATTTGTGTTATTGTCACACATAAGTGCGTATTACTCTCATTGCAATAAGAATGCTCACTTGCCAATTAGACTGCATAGGACGTGCCATTCTTCTATCTCACTCGGAGTTCTGTCCCAATCTCGAACCAGATCTTGTGTCGCTTTTTATTGACTTTGATTTTGAAATTTCTCTCCGATGATGGATTGGAACGCCCTTCCCGACGTTGTACTTGTCCGTGTCTTTGATCGTGTCCCACTTGGCGATCTGTTACTTCACATTCCACTGGTGTGTCAACGTTGGGCCCGTTTGCAAGTGTCGGTTCGCATTTCGAAACGATCATTGACACTGCTGGTTGACACTGACGATGCACTTGATCGATTCGACAACTCTGCACTGGTCATACAACATGCGGAACAACTTGGTCACGAGGTGAAGCGGTCACTGCCAAGTTTGGCTATTTTGGAAAAGCGTCAAATTGATTATCGTAAAATTTGGATTAAATCTTTGCGTGTGAAGACGGTCGACAAGTTGACCACTCTATTGCCAAAAATTTGCTCACTGGAATTGTTGACTATTTTTGATGAAACTGAGATTTTGCTAAAAGAAACTGTGCCAAGTCGGTTTGATGGCGTCGTATATCTTCTCACTCATCACTGGTCTGCCAAGTTGGTGTCACTCAAACTCAATTGCTATTACGGTCGTGATGCTGCTGCTGAGCTGTGTCCATCTGAATCGGTTCAAGCTCGACAGTACGCCCACTTGAATCGACTGTTTGAGCTAATCAACACTCGTCTACAATCACTCGTGAAGTTATCTATTGATTTCGATGCAATCTACGATCGTCATTCGCCATCTACTGATCAGTTGGATTTGCCAGTTCTGTCGCGTCTCACCGAATTTGGTTTTCATTCTTCTCACAATCCAAACACAATTCTGTTTGATTCCTTTGACAGGTACGTTGTTGCTGTGCCAAACGAAACACTGCGACACATTAACATTTTGTTGCATCGCAATGATGAGTTTGTGGCCCGTTTTGCTGGTTCAATCACTGCGCAACGATGTGTCCGTTTGAACTTTTTCAATCAACCAAATCGTAACCAATCCTTGGCACAGCATCGAACAGAACGAAATGGTCTGTTTGGCAGCTTCAAATCACTTTCTGTTGTACGTTTCAATGGTTATCCACCGTATGATAGCTTTGATGCTACTTTGACTCAACTCACTGCTTCCCTGGGACGGCTCGAACAGTTGACCTCACTTGACCTGCTTATTACAGATCGAATACTTCTCAACTGGAAGGCTACTTTTGCGTCAAATGCTGCCATCACTTCACTTCCATCCGTCAAGATTGTGACACTCCGTTCGAAACACACGCAAACTCACCAGGCATTCGAACACATTGCCTGGGCTCAACTGTTTCCCAACATGACTGTGCTGGCCTATATATCGCAATCTATTGGCGCTCGACTTTGTACTCAATGTTTCAATTCTGACTATGATGCACTTGTCTTTAAGCAATGTGTCCAAAAGCAATTGGGCCCAATCATGCGCCAGTGCAGCACTACGCTCAAGAAGATTTGTGCTTTCTATCAAAATTTGGAAGACGACACTTTTGTGTGTAATTTATTTGATTTCTGTTTCAAATGTAATGTTTTTCGTGTTACTTCTGAACTGTAAATGTTTCTTTTCTCTGATTAAATAAAACGTTTTGTGTTTATCTGTTTATCTTTTTCATTCACCGTACAATAGTTAATATGTATGTCATGTGATTTCAATTTGATATCGCCAATTCACAAAACTCGACTACTTTCCTGTCGTCGTGTGTCTCGTGCTTGGCTTCGTAATCAACACGACGTATGTCGATCTCGAAAAGCGTTGATTCTGCTTCAAAGCAATTCACCTGTGCAGTTGTTCACCACCAAATCTCACTACCAATTCGCATTCGTCTCACACGGAATCGATCAGAATGGTCAACCGTTTGACTATGACCACTTTCACCAGCACAACCAAGTGAATCTCTACACTTTCGATCTGAATGTATCTCGATTTTTGGCCAAAACATTTCCCAATGTGGACACCCTCATTGTTGTTGGTTACAGGACATTACTGCTAAATCCATTACTGCTAAACGCATTTTTTTGCATTGGGGGCGGGGCTTGTGCAAAATGTAAAATACCGTTGGACATTACTGCTAAAAGACATTACTGCTAAACAATATTTGAAAATCACAATTAAATGATATGTTTTGAACCAATTGATTTTTTGATAGTAATGAACAAATATCATACGCATTATAATATAGAATATAATATAGAAAACCAGGTGGGCTACCCGGGCTTCGCTCCGGCTTTACTCCGCTCATTTCGATGCAAACTCAACTTTAAATATACGTGGACATTTTATTAATAAATTTAATTAATTACATTTTTGTTTACAACTGGGGACTGAACAGACTTTTATATAGTAAAATAGAACATTCCAGAAAGTACTGGAAAATCTTATTTTTCTGCATTTTAAATCTTGAATATTCTCGATGTTTCTGTATATTTCAAGTAATTTCTAATTGTTTTAGAAAATTCTATACAGTTCTAGACCATTCGAGAGAAACCTAAGCATTTTCTTATTAGCATTTTCTTATTTTCTTTTTATTATGGATTTTTCTCAATTGTTTCATAGATTTTCTTGAATCTTCTATGGGTGTATCCTTTTAAAAGGGACATTTTCTAGAACCTTCCTTGGATGTATCCTTTTAAAAGGAACATTTTCTAGAACCTTCTATGGATGTATCCTTTTAAAAGGAACA
This sequence comes from Rhizoglyphus robini, assembly GCA_023373905.1. Lineage (NCBI taxonomy): Eukaryota > Metazoa > Arthropoda > Arachnida > Sarcoptiformes > Acaridae > Rhizoglyphus > Rhizoglyphus robini. Next base: position 401,619 of record JAKIJQ010000051.1, on the reverse strand, counting down.
TTTTCTAGAACCTTCTATGGATGTATCCTTTTAAAAGGAACATTTTCTAGAACCTTCCATGGATGTATCCTTTTAAAAGGGACATTTTCTAGAACATTCCATGGATATATTCCTCATAGAAAAGCCCACTCTAGAAGTTTCTAGAACATTTCTAGGATATATCCTTTGAATAAAAGCACATTCTAGAAGTTTCTAGAACATTCCATGGATATATCCCTCTCAAAGGAGTGTTCTCGAATTTTCATGTATAACCTTAGATTTCTACAACCTCATTCATGTTTTCGCACTGCGCATGCGTCATTACAATAGCAGTAATGCGTTAGAATCTTAAGTATCCGGATATCTCCAGTTCCACACAATAATTTGACTTAGGACCAAGACTAAAACCCTTCCTGGTCCAAGTAGAGAATTCATGCCAAGTTTCATCCAAATTGATCCAGTAGTTTCTGAATGCATAGCGGTCGTACAAACATACTTTCAATTTTATGTATATAGATAGAAATAATTGCTTATTTATTTAAAGGGAGAGTAAAAGAAAAATAAAGTATTTAAGATTAATAATTTCTGACATAAATTTATCAATAAAACTTTGACTTTCTTGATTTGGACTCAATCAGCAGACACAAATCTGCTTCTGGCTTGAGGAGCTGCTTTTCGTTTAGCTTGATGAACTTTCTTTTTGGCCCGAGATGCTTCTTTTCGTTTCGCTTGAGTTGCTTCTTTTCTCGCCTTAGCCAATTCCCTCTTTTTGACTCGAGCAGCTTCCTTTTTTTTGCTTCAGCCGCAGCTTTCTTCTTTGCAAGAGCTTCTTCTTTCTTTTTTGCTCGGCGTACTTCTTTAAATTCAAATCTACTTGCAATCTTTTCCAGAAAATCGATAACTGATTTGTAGGTTCCGTCTGCATTGTAGTGATCGACGGCCCTTTTGACTGCCATTTGTTGCCTCACATAGATAGGACGTCGTTGAACAACACACTGTCCACCCGAATTGTTGTACAGTTTTTGTACATTACTTTCATGATGAAATATGAGTTGATGTAGGAAGTAGTTAAAGTTCTTAGATCGTTCCATTAATTCGTTGATTGCATGATGCCATCCTTCTAGTTTATTGATGGTTCGTTCTTCATCGTTCGTGGCTCGTTCATTAACATTCCAAATTGAGATGTCGAACATTGCTTTGGGGTAAGAATATTTCTTGCCTGATTTAAGTGAGATGCTAACTCCAACCCAAGTATGATTGAAATAATTCAAGAGCTATAAGGTAAAAATATGAATATCAACGCTAATAACGACAAATTATTACCTCAGTAATCTTTGCTCTTGTTAAGCTGTCAAGCTCATTGCCTTGCTTTGTTTCGTAGAAATAACCTTTTCGCCACAATCTTGAGAATGCCGTTTGGACTTCACTAACAGGGAGAAATGCAAGCGCATTCAGCGCTTTCATTCTTAATGCAAAAACTGAATCCGTTTCATAAAGTTCCTTAAGGCCATGTTGAACAATGTTTCGGTAAATGGCTTCTCCTAGATGAAACAAGCATCCTCCAATTTCCGTTTCAGGAAATACATTTTCAACCGCAGTTAGCACTCCTCTCTCATAATCGGAGACATACTTTAACGGACCATTCCATTGACGATTAGTGGTGTGTTTCCTAATAAGTGCCCTGATGACGCGCAGAACATAGTCATATGTTTCTTGGTCCTTATCGGGAAGCAGTGCATATATCATTGGAACTGAACCAATGTCTGGGTAAGAGACGTGAAAAGTCACGAGCTGTTTGAATTGGGGAGGTGCACACTCAAAAGTGCCATCTGAAAGTAGCATTGGAGAATCGGCAACATTCTGTAGACAGTTTGGATCACTGAAAATCAACACTCGCCAATTTTTCTTCTCAGGTTTTACTCCAGAATCGAACATTAAAAACATCTCACCCCTCAGTGTTTTCTATTGTTAAAAACATTAGCTGTTTGTTAAATAGAATAAATATAATTACCGTTAATTCTTCCGGAATGTTTATATTCTTTACATCAACGGACGTATTTACTGGAACGTTGCTCTCTTTTTCTCTAGCTCGTCGAATCAATTTGTCCATGGCACTATCAGAAATATTTGAAGTTTCACTTTTAAAAGCTGCCGCTAGTTCAGTTTTAATTCTACACTTTTTCATATAAAAATGATCGACAGCGACTTGTTTTGCGCACTCTTTGGCCAGCAATTCTTCAATTTTCTGAATGTTGACAGGATGATTGTGTTCGCCTTTGCCAGAAGGAATTGGCTTTTCGTCTCGACGTTTAATCAATCTTGCAGGGCATGGATTTGAGTCAGTTAAACCTTCAACACACTTGTAATATGTAGTTTTTGTGTTCTTCTTGTAACTATTTTTGACGAATCGATGCATTCCGTGCCATACATATTTATTGCCACCTCGAGTTTTCAATGTTTCTATATCCTTTTCACGTTTAAGTCTCGTAACGCTTTTGAGAAGAGGAGTGGTGATACTCATCTGAGAGTCACTGTTGGCAGGCGGTCGAAATGAAACATTCCACTTGGGTTCATTTTCGATATCAGGAAGAGGATCTTGTGGAGGTGATGAAAGAATAAACAACGAATCATATTCTTGATTGTCAGAATGGTATTGCTCTTGCGGAGGCTCATTTGAAGATTCTGATGATTGGTCTTGGCAAATTTCGTTGTCAATATCAGTATAAGAATCGATTGGATTTGCTAAAGTAGAATCGCCAAGTTTCTCGGTGGATTCTCTGGACTGTTTTGGAATTTCTGACACAACAACTTCCACATAATCCATATCGAATTGAGATTTCTTAAAAGTTGAGAATTTTTTCGAAGGGACAAAGTTGGCTTCGCCTTGACTACAAATTATTCTAAAGATATCGTTTATATTTTGACTGGTAAACACAGCAGCCGGACAAGATGACATCACTGCAGCCGCATTACCATCTTCAGCAATGGGATGCGGATCAAATAAGTAAAATGACTTTTGGTCCTTTAAAACTGCGCGTGCAAATCCAGAAGCGATGATAACGACTCCATCATAGTCACTTTCAACAAATTCACGTAGAGCATTTTTCAATTCAGAGATAGGACCACACTTCCAAACATTGCCAGGACTTTCATGACCGACTGAATTGATGAAAATATTGTGACCAAACATTTGCACTTCTCGAATTAGTTCACCAACTTCAAGAAAGTCTCCATCCCATTTTGAGATGGCTTTAATGGTATCAGCATAGTACTTATCTCCACGTTTTAATATTTCGTCGATTATTTCATCGAACCATTCGTTAGGATTTTGAAATTGTTTCTTGATGATGGCGGTGGCACAATTGGCTACACATTGATTAGTATGTGGATAACTAGCTTGACTTGTGTTCCCAAATAGTATATCACATTTTTTCCATCTTTTGCAGGGGGAATAGTTTCGGTTGAAATGTATTTCAGTTGAATCTTTATGTAACAAGTTGGAATCCGATTTGAGTGACTTGGATTTAGAAAGAACTTGCTTCGCAGAATCGTCGCCAATCAGTGAATCAGTAGAATTGCTTCGAATCAAATTTTGACATTCTGGTGATAATACTTGGAGCAAACGTTTAGAGTTTCTTTCCACGAGAATATAATCAAGAGTATAACCATTATTGGAGATCACTTTTCCATCGTGAGATAGAAGTCGCGGGGAAGGTGGATAGAAACTCATTATAGCTGAAATTATTTCGTCGAGATTCGATGATTCAACAAGAACAGCATTTCCGTTAGCGTCAAAGAGTGAAGGATGGCTGTCAAACAGAAAGTATCTCTTAGCACAAAGAGTATTTCGTTTAAGAATTGCGCGTCCATATCCTTGAGCGATTATAATAGCTCCGTTGCAACCAGAAGAGTATTCAGTAAAAAATTCATGCAAGGCTTCACTTAGAGAAAAGGCTCGAGAATTTTGGTTATTCTCATAGATATCTCCAGCTCGGGAGTAATTGGCAGGAAAGGATAATCGAAAGTCTTTTCCAAAAATGTTGATCTCATTTGGAATGTCAAGGCTACTAAGCCAAATGCACTTTTTCGATTTTCGGTTTTCCAAAATATCCCCGTAAATTCTGTTGCCTTCTTTGACAACAAAATCAATAAGTTTGGTATTCCATTCTAATGGGAAACGATCAAATTCCATAATGTTGGCTGCGACTGAAATTGGCACACATTGATTTTCAAGTCCACAATCATATTGACTAATAGTTCCAGAGATCACTTTGAAATTGTCAATGTTAAACGGCCTAATTCAACAAAAATAACCGTCAAAAAATAAAATGAAACTAGTTTCCACTTACTTGTTTTCAAAAGAAAAATGAACTCGTTTTTGTGGTTTATATTGAGTAGGACATTTGCGCTTCAATGTACTCTTAGATTGAGTATTTCCAATTGCCCTATAAAGTAATAAATGATTAAAACGACAAAGACAAGATAATCTTAAAACCTACTCATACGTAGTTTTCATAGAGGATTTATTTGAAATAGCACCAACTTGAGGTTCCAATAATATCAATTCAGGTTCTTCATTGATTGACACATTCTCAATATCGATTGCCACAGATTTTCTGTGAATTTAAAAATACAAATAGTTATCAATTAAATAAAAAAATTGAATATACAAATTCATTAGCTTACGTGTTTTCGTTCTTCAATTTGGTTCGGGTTTGAAGTGGTCGCAAACCGATTTGGGGTTTAATGCTTTCTTGGTCCTGAATTGAAACTTTAGGGTTTTTGGTGGTAAATAGATTGGATAGTTTAGAAGGCATTTCCAATTTTGAATTCTTTTCTTCAATTATTGAATTGATTTCGTAGTCAACATCCGTGATCTGATCGGACCTGAAATTTACAAATTTATATTAATAAAGAAAAAACTAAAAGATTGACAGCTCACTTTTTCTCAGATTTGACTCTAGACCGATGTGATCGTAAAGTCATTGATGGCTCAATTCGTTTGTGGTCGTGGGGTTTCTTCAGAGGAATCATCTTTGTTGGGTTAGGTCTTGAATCAGGCGTCGATTGTGGTTCAATTTTAATTGCATTACAAGGAATGGCGGTTGATTTGGAGACATTTGGGATTGTCGCTTTCGTTTGAGATGGTTTTTGATCTTGTTTTTGCAGTATCGATTCAATTTCATCGTCAATAGCTCTGAGATTAACTTGTTCCTGATTAGGCTTATCCAATCTATAAAATCAATCTATTAGCAAGAGATTGCTTAGTTTAGTAACTTACTTGCAATCGGAATGTCTAAGAGGTTTCCGAATAATTGGTTTTTTTTATTTTGTTTAAAACCTTACTATTGCTTAAAGGAATTTGACAATCCACTGAACTTACTTCGGCTGACCTTTAAAGAATATTTTATAAATTATTAGATATAATAAAATCGTCTATATTTACTTTTGATTTTCTGAATTAGCTGACGAATCATCAAACGGAATTTTAGAGTCAATTGGATCATTCACCATGGAAGAACTTTCCACCGGAATTTTAGAGTCATGGACATATTTTGACAACCAACGCTTGGAAGGGTATTTCTTATCATCAGTTGAGTCATTGAACCTATTAACAAAATAGATATACAATACTAATAATAAAAGGTATATCTAGTAGCAACTTGCTAAGCAATAACATCAATGATCAAACATATTTGCATTGTGGATCGCCATCAATTGACAAATGTGCTGGCAAATACATCTTGCGGGTGAGCCACTCTAAACCGAACATAAATCTTTAATTCTTACGTCTAAATTCAACTCGATTAAAATCTTTGCAATTCGAAAAAGTATAAACAAACGAAATAACGTTTGCAATTCTAAGTAAGATAAAACTAAAACAGTACAGGAGCTCATATTTTAACCGTCAATCGTTTCTGTCGATAAAAGATAATTTCAGGGAGGTTGGACAGTGGGCTAAGAGTACCATGAGAAAATAAATTCTTTAAATTCTGAACGGAAAAAGTGAGTGGACCAGTTCCATCAAATTAAAAAAGCCGGATTAGAATCTCCTGAAGTAGAGACCAGAATAATAATCGCATTGAATGTCTTAGACTAAATCGGTTAAATGACTCAAAACAAAACTCGACCAAAAAAGTGTTAGAGAATAATTAAATGAATAAAACTTACTGGTTCAAGTTGAGAGGAGTGGAGGAGTAGAGAGAGGAGGGCAGTGCAATGACGACTCAATAATATTTTCAGACAGATTCGGTTTTAAATGAACTGTTGATTCTGAAACTGTTGGTTTGATTAAATCGTCAATTAAAAACGACACTTTCCCCTTTAAATTAGATTGCTTGGGTTCGTTAAAAGTTGAAAATCGTGGATGCAACAAATCACGATTCAGAGTACTGCTGTTGCTCTGATTGAGTAAAAGAGGATAAGGAGGACAGACTTGATTATTGAAACGGTGATATAAATCAAGAGTAGGGTGAAAATTAGATAATGGACTTTGTTGCTGAAGTTGATTCACAAATAGTCCACCAGCATGAACATGTACATTTGTTATTGGGACATTTGATGAAGAGTGTGGAGAAGGCAGTGTTGGCAGACATGTTGACGGATAGTTGAGATTACTTTGAATAGGGTTGATGGATCTTAGTTCGGAAGGATACAGATTGGCAAAGTTGAATGAAGAATAAGGAGGCACAAATGGAGATTGATTTGGTTGATTCGTTGGCAAGTAAGAATAGGCAGAATAGGCAGAATTATCACCAAGGTACGGATTATAAACACTACTATGAGAACTTTGCGTAGGCTGCCAGTGAGCAGAGGAAATGTTGGCTGATGGTTGAAAGTTATCCTGGCCAAAATGTGATCCACTTACACCTGGAAGCTCATTAGAACCACCCGAAAATATGGGATTCCAAAATGGAAACGACATTTTGGAGAGAACAGTGAATTATACAGAGATCAAAGCATCATATCAAAACAAGGCACAGGAAAATGCGAGGCTCGCATTGCGAGCAATATGCAACAGGCAGTTGAATGAGCTAGCTAGCTCACGACTGCTTTGCATTTGTGAGTGTGCACGTGCTGTGTGCGCTCAGTACAAAAAGTCAATACAATACCATTGAGTGAACTTGTGAGGGTGTAAAGGAGTTTGAGTGAGAGCAAGGGTGAGTGTGCTGTCTCGACGTCTAGACGTTGTCTGCACTGTAGACTCAACCTCGTTGTCCACTTCTACGATTCTATGAAAAACATTTAGCCGTTGACTGAATTAGGGATGGAACATTGATAGCTAGTCCTGGACAGGTTGCCCACACCAACCATTCCATTTCTAGGTTTCTCAGGTTATTTTGGACATTCACTATTCCGACGATTTAATTGGATAATGAAAGAAACTGCTAATATTACATTTACAGTGAATCCAAATCTGCATATGCTGGAAGCATGAATTCTATTGAATAATTTCACTCAATTTTCAAAATTGGACATTACTGCTAAAAAGGGCCAAAGTGCGCAAGCGCACCACTTGCCAGCAGGCACACTCACGTCGGCATTTGCTTTGATCTTTGTGAGTGCGCTAATTGACGCGTGCCACTAAGCATTGTTGTGCTGAGTGTGCCAGTTGTGCGCTTGCGCACTGTGACACTTTTTAGCAGTTATGTCCAGTTTTAGCAGTTGTGTCCAAGTTTTAAGTAAAGTTGGAAAATACAATTTCCAACACTTCCTAATAGAATTTAATTATTTTGCCAATGATCAATAATCACTTTCTAAGGAGAAAACATTATGTGGAGATTGTTAGAATGTGGTTTCGGTTCCCAAAAACGTACCAAATATGACTTTCAAGTTGAATATTCACACGACTAATTCTAAGCAAAGGCAAGTTATCAATTCTAACAAAGACAAATGCAGCATGCCATTTAAGAGTCTAACCAATTTAGAGGACTCGTTATCCAGACTTGACTCCTTTGATGAGAAAAGAATTATCATCTCTCATCATCCTTTTCAATTGTATCAGTCCTTTTACATTACAGTAAAACATTTCAACTAATCTCCTTTTAAACTTTACACTTTTACACTGTTCCATGGTCAGCTTAGAATTCATATTGCATAATGACAGTCGTTCAAATACTTCCACATCGCCTCAAACAATGAAAACTTTCATTACGACTAATGTGGTCCCGAAATGTATCGGTCTCGTTTGACCCTGTCCGAACCAAAGGGTTACAACCAACCAAAGATACTGCGAAAATACTAAGAAGCACTTTCACCGTTTGTCCAAGTGAGAGTAAACAAGCAAGATAAGACAGATGAGGTATGCGATGAAACATGATTACTTTCGCAATGATAGTTTGCGTATTGTGAAATTGTCAGGGGTAAGCTCTACTTGTCGAGCTTGAAAGAATACAATAGCTAAAACAATGTTATTGCAATTATTATTAAATTAACATAAAAATTTAAATTTATTGAAAAAATTAGCAGTAATGTCTTTTAGCAGTAATGTCCGACGGTATTTTCAATTTTGGATAAGCTCCGCCCCCAATGCAAAATATGCGTTTAGCAGTAATGGCTTTAGCAGTTATGTCCGGAGACCGATCAATTATCATTTTATAAGGAGAAAACATTGAAAGGAGATTGTTAGAATGTGGTTTCTGTTCCCAAAAAACGTACAAAATATGACTTTCAAGTTGAAAGTTTAAACACGACAAATTCTAAGCAAAGGTTATCAATTCTAACTAGCATGCCTTTTTTGGTCGCTAACCATTTTAGAAGACTCGTTATCCAGACTTGACGGAGGACTCCTTTATGAGAAAAGGATTATCTGATATGATATGATATGATGATAATTTATCATCTCTCATCATCCTTCTCAATTGTATCAGTTCTTTTACATTGCGGTAAAACATTTCACTAATCTCCCTTTAAACTTGAACACTGTTCAATGATCAGATTAGAATTCATATTGTAGAATGACAGTGGTGCATTACTTCCACATCGGCTCAACCGATGAACACTTTCATCACGACTAATGTGGACCCGAAATGTATCGGTCTCGTTTGACCCTGTGAACATGTCCCTGTCAGAACCAAAGATACAGCGAAAAATACTAAGAAGCACTTCAACGTTTGTCCAAGTGAAAGAAAACACACAAGATAAGACAGATGAGAATTAGGTATGCGATGGAACATGATTACTTCTGCAATGAAGACAGTTTGCATATTGTGAAATTGTCTAGGACAAGCTCTATAGAGCTTGTATACTTGTCGAGTTTGAAACCACTTGAAAGTATAGAATGGACTAAAACAATGTTATTACATTATTATTAAATCAACATACAAATTTAAATTTATTGAAAAAAATTAGCAGTTATGTCTTTTAGCAGTAAAGTCCGACAATATTTTCGATTTTGCATAAGCCCCGCCCCCAATGCAAAATATGCGTTTAGCAGTAATGGATTTAGCAGTTATGTCCGGAGACCATTGGACCAATCAAACGATCCATCGTGAAGCCGATTGTTTAGTTGTTTTACCAGTGATTCATACGAGTGGATCAAAATGCTCCTATTCTTATTTGAACGGGACACTTGGTCCAGAATTTCAAGTTCGCCGAACCAATCAAGAAGCTGATAATCTGCGTTCACTTGAGCATCTCCGTTCAGTTGATCGAGAAATTGAGTGATCGAATGAGCCTTGAAACGATACAATTCATCATCATCATCATCGTTCAACTGATTCCAAAGAAACGTTTTGTATTGTTGAATTGTGTTTGCATTTGAATACGAAGAGTTTGAATTGAATCCCTTGAATTGTTGCCCGTTTCCTTCCGTCACAATTAATCTTGTAGTAGTTGAGTTGCCCAAATAGAACATTTTCACATCTCCAAACATTCTAATTTATAGATGATTTCCATTGGTTTGAACAAATTTGTTACCAATTCCAATGAAACTTCCAGCTCCTCCTCCTTCTACAGATTGATTAGATGAACCAGTCAGCACAATAGTTCTATTGACAAGTCCAATGATTTCCCTTATAGGCGCCATAATTGTCAATTTCAACTCATCGCTCATTGCATCAAGATCACAATCGATGAATATCGTGTTGGTAGCAAAGATGCTCACAGATTCAAATTTAGACATTCTAGGACAGAGGTGTTTTCGTAGTTTCTTATCGGAACTGATTAGATCGCTCAATTTGATGTAATCTCCGGTAATAGTCAACGAGTTTTTCTGTTCTCAACATTCGAGATGAAATTTCTCATTCCTCAAAGTCAAATTCAACAGTTGATTCAGTTCGAGGAATTGTGAGGAAGAAATTTGAAAATTCTTGATTGAATCTACTTCGGAGATGTTCACGAATTTGGTCAATTTGCACAGAAAATTGTCAAAATCGTTTTGGTTTTTCAAACTTTGAGGAAATGGATACTTTTGATCGAAATTTTGCTGGAATTTATATTCACCAAGCTTTGAGTACAGATCAGCCAAAAAGTTGTACCATTTGCTCGAATGCAAGATGAGCTCTGTGGTGGGCTTGAATGCAACCGCCCAATCACGTGACCAAACTTTGTTCGACTTATCAACACTCAAGGCATTTAGATAGATGAGTTGTCTTGCACGATTTGTCACAATAACCAATCCATTTACCATACAAAAGGAATCAGTAATCAACGGTGATACATTCTCATGGATTACTCTCGCCGCCATTTCCGTATTTTCAGATTTGTCGAGTTCGAGTGTCATATTGTGAAGCTGTGTGTAATTGCCATTCAATTCGACTGATAATTGTTGAATGGGCAAGGAGTGAATTTGGTTGAGTGTTGAACGATAAAATTCGTTTGAAATGTCTTTCAATGTCTCATTGAGCCGCTTGAAAAACTCTTCAGCAACAGAATTTACATCGATTTGGATGGTTTCCATTGAATTTTTAAGTAAATCCACAATCGATTGAAACTGATTGGCCCATTGATGAGTTGGGAGTTGTGGTTGTGAATTGAAACGTTTGAGACTTTCAAAGTGATTAGAAATGTTCAATACTTTAGAATCGCTTGTGATTCCCATGATAGTCAAGTTCTATTGATCTTCTCAGCCAAACCCTTAAAACTCTTGGTCGTATTGTTCAATTCGCTCACAAGTTCAGACACAATTTAGAGTCTGTGTTGAGTTTGAAAGTAAAATTTGCCGCTTCCTCTACATTTGCCTCTCCATCTTCACCAACAAAATTAGGAAATTCGACATTCGCATGCACAAACGAGTTGATCAGCGTCTGTTTTTTTGTCAAACAGTTTGAGATAGTATTTTTCACATGCTGAACGATGCTCTCCAATTCATGAATATATTTTTCTCAATTTTCTCAATCTGTTTTCCATCAGCAGGTTTCAAAGTGTCAGCAATTTCATTCTGGGAAGTAGAGCTCAAGCTAGATACAACGGATGCTAATGATAATAGCAACAATAAAGCAAATGAGAAAAGAGATAGCGCTTTTCTTTTTCTATTTCGATTAGTCCAAATGCCAGAAAAAGCCTTTAGAACCACCATCTTCTGCTAGTTGATGTTGTTAAGCAAAGATAAACTAATTGATAAATTGATATGTTTAGTTTATGAAACAACAAAGTCAAAATACAAAATACTTTACTTTCGTGAAGATTGAGTGTTGAATTCGCGATTGCCTAGGAAAAACATATACTGCAAAGCAAAACATAAAATGAAATGTATGAAACTTTTAAGGATGATTGAGAAGTAGTCGAGAGGCAGTTAAATCTAACAATCAAATCAAAGTCTATGCAAATACGAATATATCAAATATGATTATTAGTACAGTGCGTTCAAAAAGTAACCTACCACTAGGTATTCCCTTGAACCCATTGAGTGCGATTTAAAATTTTATTGTTGTTTTGTGATGATTAGGCCTTGCAATGAATATTCATACCCATTTCAAATTTACTGGAACTTTTCCCGGAAATTTCCCGGAAATCAATATATAAAATTTTAAGTTTTTTGATTTATCTTAAGCAGTTTTTGTACAATTTTTATTAAATAAATAATCATATTTGTTAAATTTAATATTAAATTGTTTTTCAAAACAGATTCATACCAGAAATGTTCCATTTGGAACGATATTTGACACTTGTAAGTTAGTGGTCATGTGATATCAAAGTGGCCAGAATAAAATGTTGATTTCGAAAAATTATTGTTTAAATATATTTTTTCTATGATTAATTTTCCACTAATTGCTACAGTTTTTCTGAATTTTGTTTTGTCAAAACAATTATTAAGATTTAAAATTAATCCAATTGAAACAAAGATAATTTACAGAAAAAATAAACTTTATTTATGAAATCAGAATTTTATTATGGTCACTTTGATATATCACACTTCCATTAACATAAAAGTGCCTTATTGTGTTCCAAATGAAACATTTCGGATAAGAATCTGTATTTTAAAATAATTTAATTTTAAATATAACAAATCTAAAATTTTATTAAATATTTTATTGCATAAAAACTGTTTTAGATATTAAAAACTTTGAAATTTTATATATTAATTTCCGGCAAATTTCTGGGAAATGTTCCAGAAAATTTGAAATAGGTATGAATACTCTTTTCAAGGCCTAAGCATCACAAAACAGCATTAAAAAGTTAAATTCCAAACATTTTGTTTTTTGACAGTTTTGTCGACCAAGTGGTAGCTTACTTTTTGAACGCACTGTATCTTCATCAAATGTCAATAGCTGATTATCTATATTGACATATGACTAACATTGGGAAATTGGTTGGTCTGACATTGGGAAATTGTGATATTGTTTGCATATTTAAATGTGCAAGTTTAAAAAATGCTGATTGTGATTTAGTCCCAGCAGACTTTAGTCAATGGTTACCACTACCCAATGTTGATCGAGATGACTGTAGAAAATAAAATCAATAGATTTAAAATTTTGAGTGTAAAGTTTAGTAGAGATAAACATGAGAGTGTCATACATTTTCGCAGTTTAAAATCAAATCTATTTGTCAAATATTGTTTTCCAAATACACTAAACTTTTGGGATTATTTATGACCTTTGCTCGTTCAGTTAATCTTCATTAAACAAAACAAACTTGATTGCCTAGTGTAAACATGGACAAAATTGAATTATATTTAAGAAAAAGTTTGGAATTAATCGTAAAGAATTTTAAGAAGTCCAAAACAAATCTAATGAATTTGCTAAAATTAGTTTCAACAATATCATATACATATAATATATATAATAAATTTTAAATGACTAATATAATTATATTATTATATAATTTTATAATTTTATTGCCGACAAATATTGCATGTTTACCGATAAAAAAATAGTGATTTCATTTATTTGTAAACTCCCCGACATCAACACTCACCAATTTTTGTGTGGAGCAGCGGACAATCAGTTGAGTGCCTTCTTAACTGTCCTGGAACTTCAGGCTCATCAAAAGGAAGAACATCCTAAGGTGTGCGATGATAATCGATACAAAACACTGATTCGACTTCGATTCGACGGCAAGAATATGGACAACTAAGAGGAGCATTCACTGCGGGACACGTTGGACCGTGTCGATGGACTACTTCGCAAGCTGTACAAGGCTGATCGACTCAAGTACCGTACATATAGTAGTATAGTTGATGGACTTCAAGTTGCGGCCGAAAAGGCACGTGTAAATGAACAATAATTTGAAGTGGCTCGATTTCCATTTAAGGTAAGACTTGACGGTTATGCAGTGAAAACAACGTTTTAGCCTAAAAAGATGGGATTTAGTAGCCTTCTCTATTTTTGTAAGGAATCTTCGTTTGCGGGCAAATTTGGACATATGATACCTTTTTTGGAAAGATAATCGAATGGGCAAAATAATTATCTCAATAGAATACCCAGATTTGACAAGGTTTTTAATGAAATTTAACAAAAATGTATGAAAAAGGTATGTTTTTAGCTTTGTGGTCAACTCGTGATAGCACAAAGTCTAAATTATGTATTCTGTTGAGCTAATTATTTTGTCCATGCGATTATCTTTCCAAAAAGGTATAATAAGTCCAAATCGGCCTACAAACGAAGATGCTTTGCAAAAAATAGAGAAGGCTACTAAACCCCATCCTTTTAGGCTAAAACGTTGTTTTCACTGCATAACCGTCAAGTCTGGCCTTAAATGCACATTAATGGTAACAAAACTTAGTGCATGTCCTTCTCCGGGAGCTCCCCCTGCAAAACTCTTATCAAACAAAGATAAAAGTGCCAGTTCACCCTCAGTCATACAGTTCACATCATCAGACACTTAGATGTGATTAACGTTTGTCTTCATAATACATGCTGCTTTTGGAGAAAAATGCCAAAATCTTTGGATCGTTTTCGGCAGGGTCAAACATTGACCGATTTTGTTCGGGTTTTCACCAATGTTTTTTTTAGGATACAATGATTCTGTGGCAGAATAAACTCGAGATTATTCGAAACTTTTTAAAATACCGTTCCTATCTATTCAACATGTTCTGCAGATGCGTTCAATTCAAAATTTGTCGATACTACTTGTTAATTTTCTTCGAGATAAGCCGACACTCTTGTTCGGTTGCTCGTACATTGATGTAAATAATAACACAAAAACAATCGAATGTAAAGATCAGAGAATTAAGATTCTTGACTCATTAATTCAACAAACAATAGTAACAAAAATTGAGAAAGTTTCCGCAATCTTTTAATGCTTCAAGTGCTAATAGCTTTCAAATCACCATGGTGATTTATAATCATAAGAATATTCGCGAAATGAATCGCGAAAATGTAAACTAATGTAGATGGCATAGTGATTAAAAAAATGTTCAAAAGAGTTTTTAAAATTAGCAAATTGTTGATAGCAAATACAATACTCTCAATTGATCGATCATTTCTGTCTGACATTGTATTACTCATTACTCATTCGCAAATGTAGTGAGAGTATTAATATCAATGTTCACCTTGTTTTCTGTAAGTGCATTAACTATGGATAGATCTTGTTTGAAAATGAACTTATTTATTAAAATTGAGTGCAACATTGCAAACAAAAATATAAAATTTTGACAAATTACAAACTTACAAATTTACAAAATAAAAACACAATAAAGAACTGTTGGTTTAATTTATTGTAAATTGTTTTGTTGTTGCCAGTTCAGTGTCAGTAGGCCATGATTAACTTGGTTTACTATTTACGATTAATGAGATGCTCAAGTTTGGCATGTTCTAGCCAATTCAGTGGATTTGTTTTGAAATTCCTTAAATTCTTTACGAATAATTCCAAACTTTTTTTCAATGTCCTTCAATTGATCCATTTGTTCGAGTAGAATTTCTTCAATTCGTTCTTGTTCTTTTTCAAATATAAAAGCTATATAACCAACAAATCCTCCCGCCATAGCACCGGCGCCGCAAAGTACTACTGGATCAAATGGGGTTTTTTGTATAATTCTTCTATATCTCCATGCAAAAACAATTGCGCCAACTACCGCGGCTAGTGCACCGATTGAAGACACCCCTTTGACGATTTTACCGATCCTTTTCTTTTCTATAGTTGATTCGAGTTGAGTTCGCAATTTCAACTCGAGTTTGTCTGTAAATAAATCAAAGTTTACCATTTAGAATTTAGTATTTAGCATTACCATATGCCTGTTTGGTTCGAGTAAATTCCTTTTTCCCTGCGTCCAGAAATTCTTGTCGAATCTTTTCAATCAATTTCTGTTTTTTCTTAATGTCCACCTTCTTATATAATTGCTCAAACAAATCGCTGATATATTCGGCTCGCAATCTGAGTTTTTCTGCATTTTCACAGAAAATCTGCGACAACTTTTGTATTTCGTGGAAATTTTGTGCCAATTCTGACAATGTTTTAATTGAATTACCAATATTCCAATATTCGTACCAGAAATATAATTGAAAAGCATACTTAATGATGAAAATGAAATCGTCCAACTCAATTCTCAAGTTCATGTTAGCTTCATGTTCATAAACGTGCTGAATTGTATCGACCACCTTCGAATAACCTTCTTCAAACTTGACAGTTTGATCAAACTTTTCTGTACTTCGACTTCAAGGTTTCTCCATTTGTCTGACGGTGTGATTTGATTTGTGTCACAAAAATCTAATCAATTCTTCATGTGCAGCACGAATCTTGTCAATCAAAGACACATTAGAACCATCACTGCTCGCACCATTGCTGGCACCACTGCTTGCATCACTGCTTGCACCATTGCTGGCACCACTGCTTGCATCACTGCTTGCATCACTGCTTACACCATTGCTGGCACCACTGCTTGCATCACTGCTTGCATCACTGCTTGCACCATTGCTGGCACATTGTTTACTCAGATCGCTTAGTCTAGTCAATTGTGAAAATAGACTGACAAGATTGTCTGGATTATTAAGGTTTTGAATGTCAAAGCCGTATTGATTGGCCTAAAAAGAAAAGTGAATTTATTGTTTTTGAAACAATTAGCAAATTCTACAACAATTGACTTACGAGCAATTGAATAGTTATGGTATTCATTTTGAACAATCTCAATCGTCGACTCGTTATTACGACGTTTGTTTTTAATGCAGTGTATTGTGTGCTGTTAAGCTTTGAGACCACTTTGCACATGATATATATTGTACATTCTCAATAATTCCCTGTAACAATATTTTATCATATCAGTTGATTGTCAGTTCTTGAGAACTCTCGGATACTGATCAGGATGGAAATGTGCTTTTATTGTTGTGTGTGTTGTTATACTCATGCAGGTATCAGAGTCATATGACATTCCAGTCAGCTTTTATCTGCGTTGAGTTATTGCTAACCTGTTTGACTGGGCACTGCCAGTGGCAGGAATGTAAGATAATTTATAAATAAAGCTTGATCAAATATCTTGCCATTGAATACCAATTTTTTAAATACGGTTAATACTAGTTTTTAAAAAATGAATACCTTACCAGTACTGAAATAGATTGTAAGTAGTGACTTGTACCTATCCAGCCCGGGCTCACACTCGAGGCTGTTTAGTTGGTCGTCTAGTGCTTACTCTCTCATTTTAAACACATTGTTCAAACACATTAAATTAAAATAAACGGCCGGCCCCGCATGATTCAATGAATCAATGATTCAATGAATCGTGCAGTAAATAAAATTGTAAGTAGTGATCTCAATTACCCGCACTTGTTCACTACCCAGGCGACGGGTATAAATATTAATTACATTGTATAATATACACTTATTTCACTCTTTTAATTATTTTTAATGTTTTAAAAGGGTAGAACATCGTTTTAACCTCATTAACCTGCTTAGATCGTACTTTATTGTTTACGCTTACACAATAATTAGAGAAGCGAACGAACAAACTCCCGCCCGAGAGCGCGAGCGAAGGGGCCGGCCGAAAAGTGAGGGTTTTACACTTCGAGCCGTTCCTTTTGATTGAATGGTCCTTTCGCAATTGTGCACAAAATGCGCATTATTTGATTGTAGGAGTTACGAATAAAGTTTCTTCGATTGAAAATCGTGAACATCGTGCACAATGAGACAGTGCAGGTCATTTCAAATAGACCAGTCTAGAGTGTAATAGACAACAAAGTGCAAAGTGGCCTCAAAGACTGGTGCGGTTGTGAGACAGAGGACACTGTCGTTCAGTCGAGCAATGCCAACCATCTCCAATATGAATCATATGACTCTGATACCTGCTATTTTAAGTACGTGCTATCTCAGATGTAAGCCCAAGAACACAGCAATACGAGCACATTTCCATCCTGATCAGTATCAAAGAGTTCTCAAGAGCTGACAATCAACTGATCTGATCAAATATTGTTATCGGGAATTATTGAGAATGTACAGTATATATCATGTGCAAAGTGGACTTAAAGTTAAGGACAGCACACAATACACTGCAGTGTATTACATAAATCAAAATGTACATTGTCCATAAAACTAGACCGATAGACCTGATTGTGTTTGCGCAGTCTCAATTGTCTTTATAAATGCGCACGTAGCAAATCAAATTAAATATTTACTAAAACATCTCAATGGAAAGACAAGTGTTTTATAAAGTCGACCCAAAGCATCAATTGAATTTGGAATAGAAAATATCATCTTTTATGTATTCAAAATGGGAGATAACGTTCTTTTGAAAATGATTGTAAGTAATGTTTTGTTTTAATTGAATTTAAAATTTATTATTTTTTAGGCAAAAGAATACGGATTTGACCTTGAAAACATTGTTTGTCCGCAAACTTTTATTGCTTTGCTTGCTCAATTGTCGAAACTGTACGAACCGTATATCCAATATAGCAGCAACAGAAACAAAAACACCGATGATTGCGATTTCGATGATGTGTCAGTGGTTGACCATATCAGAGCTGAACATGAAAAACTGATCAAATTTTGCGACACAAATCAAATTACAATGTCGGACAGATGGAGAAACATTGACCGTTCCTTGCAGCAACAGTTGGATCAGACCAAAGAACGGAATTCACAGTTAGATAACAATATTCAGCCTGCGAATGAAAATTTGAAATTTTTAATTTGTATCATGAAGGCCTCGTTTATATTGTTTTTCTGGTCTCAATACTTTAATGTTGAGCTTGCCATTCAAAAGTCTCCTCAAGAGATACATCATTCCAAGCAGATACAAGAGTTTTCAAAGACTTTTGTGACAAGACAGTCACACTTAGAGAGCGATTTAAAAGCATCAATGAGCTGCTTGAACAATTCTATGTGAAAGTCGACATAAAAGAAAAGAAACAATTGCTCAAAAGAATTCAAAAGGGAATATTGGATGCAAACAAAAATGAATTCGGTCAAACCGAGCAAGAATATGGTAAGAATTGAACCATCAAAACAATGTGCTAATCTTATAATTGTGCAGATAAAATCGAGAAAAGACTGCAAAACCAACTCAAATGGTCAATAAGAAAACAAAGAATTGCAAAGTTTTTCGAGTATGCATCGTACATTGGTGCCGGAGCCTTAGCAATAGGCACAATAATAGTGGCTGACCCATCAATTCTAAACAAACTAATTTTTGGTTTTCTTTTTCCTGGAATGCTTATAGGTGGCACTGCGACTAGATTTATTGAATACAAATTTTTTAGATTTGAAACAAAAAGGGGGGCATAAATTTGAGCAAGTTTTTCTTGAGCAAATTGAACAACTGAAGGATTTGAGAAAGGACTTTGAACTTATCTCAAAGGAATTTTTCGGGCTTGAAGAAAAGTCTTCAATTCAATTGGCTAAAACTAGTCAAACATCGAATTAATGGACTATTTTGTCAAATTAAGTGCATACACGTGATTGTTGATAAGTTTTTATATTTTTTATCAATTGTTTTAGTACATTTTGTTTATATGTGTCAATAAAATAAAGCAACTATCAACTATACGAGATTGACCGATCTTGCAGTGAGCCATGCTTGTCTGTCAGTTTGCAAAAAACAAACAAACATAAATATTCATAAGATCTTATTATTGACTGTTGATATGACCAGATAATTCAAAAGTAGATTAGATTAAGTGAATTTAAGCCAGATTTTTGCGGCTATTGAAACCTGGTGGTATCCAAAAACCATCACGACAACGAACCACCATGGGAATTTTTACATCGCTTTATTATTGTGGGTGGGAGGGGGTCCATATTGCTGATCACTGATCAAAAAATTGTTAATATAAGCTGGGGAAGTTTTTTTGCTCCTCACTTGTTTTCTGGGGGAAAATTTATGAAGTGAACAAAATTTTAGAGGTTACGGCCCTGATTTAACACAACACTACTAACTAAACACACTCCCTCGTAATTAGATCACCATCAAAAAGATAAAACCCTCAAAGTTTGAATTCCATAAAATGTTAGTTCAGCAGAGATGCACTATGGAAGAGCCTTAATCTGGCTGTCAGATAAGCATCTTGCCGACCAGCTGCACATTTTCTGAGGTTGCCAATCGATTCAAAATATATTACTATAGTCAATTTAGTAAATTCCAACTATTCTCGACCTGTTTGAAAAAGTTGACCTAATTTGCAGAGTTGGGTAATGGGTTTCTTTTGTCAATCATGTCATTGACATGTCATGTCATTGTCAACGCCCACGCTTTGTGTTAAGACGATTTTTCAAGTCAAACTCAAACTATACTTCTTCAACAATTTTTCTTGAATGTATACCCTTTCACCATTAAACTCCGAGCCCTTGGTCTACTTTAATATAAATCTTAGATTGACAATTTCCACCTCACCCATTGAACATTTTAGTTTTTTTTGAAAAACATTTTGATATCATAAGCATGTGGTTGTATTCTCAAATATAATTGAAATCCAAATGAATTGTCTAAGTGTTTATTATTAACATGAACATTTCATAATGCATTCATGACTTTTGACAAGACTCGACGATTATGCAGTGAAACGTTTTAGTCTAATTGAATTGGAATAGGAATAGCCTTTTCTGTTTTCGTTAAGCAGTTTTGTTTGTGGATCGATTTGAATCAGGACCTTTTAGAAAGATAATCGCATAGACAAAATAATCATCTCAACAGAATACACAATTTGAATATCGTTTTAATGGAATTTAACGAAATGTGTGCAAAAGGAATTTTTTACCTTTGTGATCAACTCGTGAAAGAACAAAGTAAAAACCCATTCATTTATGCTAAAACATTGTTTTCACTGCACAGTCGTCGAGTCTTGATATTTTGTGAATGACTCAATGTAATGTAACACTCATTTGTCATTTGCTATGCTTCTATTTTATGTAAAAAACAATTGACAATATGTTAATAAGTTGAACTATGAAATGCCAATTGAATCGATTGGCACAGACAAATCAAAAATTGGTTCTAATTGGGCATGCACTCAGTGCATTACACTGGCATCCAACATTATCCGTAGCCCCGACGATGAACAAGACATAGAGATGGAATGTTGTAGTTTTGTCTTGTCACAGGACTCTTGTGGATTAAGAACTCGAGTTAAATTTATGTTTTTTGGGGGGTAAACTTGGTAAACTGTTTTGAATTTTTCCAAAGTGTTATATGAGATAATACACGCTTTAAGATTAGGAAAAAAATTCATTATTTTTTCCAAAAAACCATGTCCTGTCCTGCCTTAATTTAATGGGCGTTTTGTCAAATGGATATACGAAAAAACATTATTACTTGACATTCAAATCATTTGAATCAAGTGTGATTATATTTGTTAATATCTTAATTGCAAAATCAACCAACTCGGTGCCAATTGGGTCATAACTCATGCCACGACACTCGCACAGGGATAAATCCCTAACACAAATCGTTATCATCATAAAAAACAATCTTGTGATTGTTCCCATTTCGCCTCTTTTCTCTTGTCAAGTATTGATTAAGTTTGCCATTCCTGGAATGCTTTCCACTTTTAACGTCATCCCAGAGGTTATTGTGTTTTAGCACTTATTAAGTCCTTATTTATGGCATACAAATACACCTTTAATTTTACTTTCACTCTATTAGCACTCAATACTTTTATCAGACATCAATTGGCGCCGTCAAGCTAATTGATTGTGAGTTGTTAGCCTGCACAAACATATGACAGCCAAAAATTATTGCAGTTTGTTAGATAAATTTATTCTGAAGTATTGATTTATAGCTTGAGATCACAATTGAAAATACTTGAGACAAACTTTGTGTTGACAATGTGTTGACATGTCAACAGTGCACTGTTGAATTTTGACATAGGCCAATACTCACTAATGACGATAAAGGCCAATTTGCCACAATCTCTAAAAAATAATACTATATGGCTTATATTTAATCGATGTATTTACGCTTACTGGCACCATCATTATCACCAGCTCTAAATCAATATAAACACATATACTTTTAGTCTAAATAATTGTGCAACTGATTAATCCTTGCTTCTCTCCATTAATTGCTATTGTGGTGGCTCGGTACGAGCCACACTTGGCTCGGCCGGATACAAACCAAACACAACATCCGAAGCTATTGCTTCGCGCGATCGTGAGACTCGCGCTTGTTGATACATAGCATCACGTACACATCACATCACATACCGATCTGTTCTGATTCACATTCAGAGAGAACTCGACCGCCGATCATGGCGGTCGCATCAGACCACTCTCTCTCCGATGTATTCAATCACATTGCCAATAAACTCAATCTAGTCAAGTGTTGCGTTCGGTCATTCTTAATCATTGGTTTAGCTTGACCATCGGTCAAGCGACCTCCACACTGGTGACCCGGCTACGAACACGTGGAAGACCTTCAAAAATTGGCACCAGTTCTACACTGGTGAACCGAACAACGAACATGTGAAATACCTTCAAAATTGGCACCGTTCTACACTGGTGACCCAAACTACCAACATTTGGAACATCATCAAATGGGCATCATTCTACACAGGTGACCCGCAATTCAATCACGCAAAATCCATCAAATTTCACCACTTCTACACTGGTAACATGTTCCACTAACGAATGATCTGTAACAAGGCACCGACCACACTGGTGACCAACAACCATCATGCGATTCAAATATCCATTCATCTCACCGTCAACATTGGTGATCAGATGAACAAACACGAGAAAATTCATCAAAATTGTGCTACAATCCACATAGATGAACCATTCAACCAACGCGCGACATCATTTAGCCATCTTCAACACAGGTGACTTCAACAACCAAACGCGCAAGCACCAGAAGGCATCATCGGTCATCATCATCATGACCATGGCAACGAACACCGTCCCAACTGCCGTATATTGTCATCTGCAACAATGATGACACAACCATTGCAAATCTCAACAGAAGGCCGCAAATTCCGCAAAAATCGTGTTGACTTTCACTACGAACATCGTAGATTCAATCATCAGTCAACAGCATTGGGTGATTCACATCATCATCTTCACCACATTGTGCAGTACAATGAACAGTGAGTGCATTACGAGTCGTTTTTCAATGACTCGACAACAAAATCCACTCACAATCAACACCGTTTCCTCGCATTTGAGTACAACTTTACTCAATTCTTGAGAAGCAATCCCCATTTTTCTTCAATCAATTCAGGAGAAAATCCAACACCAAACAACAAATTCACCTACAATTTTGGTGACTGCACACAAGTCATTTACCTTCTGCATCCTTCTGTGTCCAACACATCTCAATTATCTCGTGCAATCCCATCAATTTCGATGTCAAAATAAACCGCTGTCGACAAATGACAAGTTAGACATCGAAATCATCTGCCAGAACACACATTTTGGTCTCGAACCAACTTCAATCTACAATCCACGCATAAATATCCCGAGGTATGATCGCATTTCAACAATTCTCAACATGAATTGACAACCAATGCCTCGGGAATGAATCCTCAAGAATTCTACACATCTCGAGAATCGATCAGCAATCGCCAAACACAACAAATCAGTGATTTCAAACAGTGAACTCATAAAAAAAATGACTTTCACGCACCCAACTCAACTGCTCTCATACCAAACATCACTCCAACACACGCCAACACACACACAAAGCGAATTAGAGCAAATATTCTTGCTCAAATTACAATTCGACTTTCCCAATGTTCTCACACATTATTCGATATGTTCACCACGAACACACAACAACTGGCGCGTTCCTGGAGTTGATCCAACACACAAAAATTGTTAATTCAAATTAATTTACATTTAGCAAACAACAAATTTTCACTAAAATCAAGCAACTACAACAATCAATCAACATTCGGACATCATTAAATCTCACAAAGTGTTCAACTCATGCTTTGGATTTGTGTTCTTCAACGCGAACAACACCAAAGTCAATCCAAAGCAGCCCAACGAGCAATCAACTGATGCAATTAGCGAACCTTTGGAAAGTTCGTTATAAGCAATCACCTGGAAACACCCTTCCAGCAACTCAAGGAACTCATCGTCTCAATTTCTTGATCATCTCGCAACATGAGATGAACTCGCGTACACCTTCACAAATGCGCGATTATGCACACATTGCTGACGAGCAAAGTCATTCAAGAAGCATTTCGACGATTCCTTATCATGTCTAACTTCCATCTAATGGTTCCAACGAGGAGTAATTAACCTCATTCACAACCATTGCACGACATATTCAACCAAACGCTCACAATCATCCCTTATGAGTCAATCCGAATGATTCACACTCAAATACAGCAATCGCAAACCAATCTTTCAACTCAAATACTTCAAATCAATCAAATCAACTCAAAACAATTTAACAAATCAATCTTTTCAACTCAAATACTTCAAATAACTCAAATCAACCAAAAAAAATTCAACAAATCAATCGTTTCCACTCAAAACAAGCAAACATCCTGAACTACAAATTAGTCGCATTTCAAATTCAATCTCAACCAAACAGCAAGAGCATCTACAAAAAAACAAACCAAAACAATCACTGTGTTCAACAACATCCTACAAGCCAACTCATCGGCAAACATTCAACTCAACAATTGGCCCACGCAACCTCGAAGGAAGCAAATCTACAAACAAATCGATCCAGCAAGCCGATTCACTGACATTGCAGCGAACGGAACCTTGGAAACGTTCATTTTTCGCACTCAAAAGCACAATTGGCAAACCTTTGGAAAGTTTGTCGATTGCAATCATTTCCTGATCATGTAGCACTTTAGTAAGTCGTTGATCACTAATCCGCAGATCACAGCAATGCACATTCTCACATTGCATCAGTAACGATCAAGGGAAGCAACAACAACAAATGGATCGCAAAGTGGACCAGCAACAGCAAATTCAGCACTCGCATCCTGGCAAACATAATTCTCAAATGGGACATGAACGCATATCGCATGTGAACGCATTGCAACTTGACAACATCCAACAATCAACGTCCGAACATCGGCGATCAGCCAAACATTTGGCTCAAGCATCAACATCAACAATTACATCGTAAACCAACAACATTGGCAAACAGCAACGCATCTAGTCAATTGGCAACAGCAGCTAACACATCGAATCACAATCAGTAACAATTCAATCGACCTCCATCACATCGTTCCAACATGGAAACGAATCACACAGCTAGACTTTGTCCAGCTCAATGCCTTCGTGACAGCCATATATGGCTTAGTCACTGGAAGGGAGGCATGTGGTGGCTCGGTACGAGCCACACTTGGCTCGGCCGGATACAAACCAAACACAACATCCGAAGCTATTGCTTCGCGCGATCGTGAGACTCGCGCTTGTTGATACATAGCATTACGTACACATCACATCACATACCGATCTGTTCTGATTCACATTCAGAGAGAACTCGACCGCCGATCACGGCGGTCGCATTAGACCACTCTCTCTCCGATGTATTCCAATCACATTGCCAATAAACTCAATCTAGTCAAGTGTTGCGTTCGATCATTAATAATCATTGGTTTAGCTTGACCATCGGTCAAGCGACCTCCACACTATCAAAATTTAAATCATAAACAGTGTGATGCAGTGAATTGAAATATGCCATTTAATGAGACGGGGAAAGGTGTTCTCAGCACTATGCTGCACCAATTGGTTAATCATTTTGTCTTTTGCTTTCACAGTCTCGTGTCTGCTGATCTTTAGCACAACTCTAGCTCACACCGACCGCAACCCTCTCCCATCCAGCAAGTATAACCTTAGGGTATTGGTACAACCGATCACATAGTGGTAATTACTTTGTCTTATTTATTCTTATTATTTTATAATATAGTAAAAAACAAAATTCGTTCTCCAATATTCTATTTCCATGCAAATTAAGCAGTTTTAGCTTAGATTTGGCAAAAATCTTATGCACGATATTTTAAGACGTCTTGTACATGGTAATATCTGGATATTCTTATATTCTTATGATCATGAAAAAAAAATTCCTTGCCAAAAAATTGCTTAGATTCTCGTTTACCCTTGTTAGCTTGACTCAAAAGTTGTTTATGTTTAGCTTTGATTTTTTTATTCGGAATCACTTGAGCTACAGATATTTAAGTTAATTTGTCATGAAACAGCTTCTCAGGATTATATTAGACAATTTCCTTCAAATTACCAATTTTTAAGTTTCAAAGTTGATTTAGCTCAAAGCTTAAAACTTAAGTTAAAAACATTCAAATTCAAGTATGCCAATTTTAATAAAGTTTTTTTAAATGTTCTAATTCGTATTTTGTACGAATTATTGTAGTTCGAATTAACTAGATTTAACTAAACAATGCACACTTACACATTTACAGAAAGAATTAAGCAACTTTACAAGTGAACATCAACTATGGAATTTACTATTTATTACTGGGAATTCCATGGACCTCTTGCAGTGGGACACATATCGCTGCGCTTGTCTGATGGCACCTACATTAGCCACTGGCCCGACAATGCTCTCAAATCAGTGCTAAAGAAACCTGCAGGCCAGATGACATTCGAAAACGATGTCACACTTGAAGGGCGTGGACCTGATAAGGTGAGATATTTTCCTGCGCATTATCTTCAAGAAGATAAAATCAAGAAATGGTGGATGCAATTTCTGTCAGACAAAGACTGTAAATACGATTTGTCCACACAAAATTGTGCTCATATCGTAAGCAGAGCTGTTCGAGTTGGAATTGAGCAAAAATTCCAAGTACAAGTAAGACAAATTCCGTTAGGATTACAAGATACATTTTTCAAATTGCCAGTGCAAGCTTTAAAGGAAATTTTTGACTTAATCAATGAAATTCCAAACAAAGCTTCTAATTATTATTTGGAATTATCAAATAGTGAAAAGTTATTATTAGATGCTAATAATCTCACATCATTCTTAATTTCTGGTTCTACAATTATCCAAGATTATAATTTACTAAAATTTTGGCGATGACGACTTTTATCTAAAAATATAATTGGAAACCCCCAAAATTTTCACCAATATTAAATTACTATTATCAATTTGAATAAACAAATTTCCACTCAGACGAATAAAACTTAGTAGCAGGATATTTCTGTTATGATTGCGCTCTATAAATTTGTAAATTTAACTTTGAACATTCCTTGTGTTTAAAAATGACAATAATATAAAAATGACAATAATATAATAACAAACTTTATTTGTTGTAAATTAGTTGTAATTCTGACTTGAATTTCATTTTACTGATTTTTACAGACAATTTTTTCATTACTCATACAGACAGACTTCATACAGCAACGCAATTGGCTCAAATTAATATTATTAATTTATTAATCTCAAATGAATTGTCCTTCGCAACACATCATTTCTAATTGCAACCCAACGGTACAGGTGATTAGATTGCGCTTCTATGTGTTTTTATCCGTTTTTATCATCAGAGAGATCACTTAAGTAGCACTTACATCTGAGTTACTTAGTATAAGGAAACAATAAATTACTGACACTAACCAAAGTGCACATTCTATTGACAATAAGAACGCGGGTGCGCGTTCATTTCAAGATGCAGGTTTTACACTAAAAATGAATATATATTTAGAAGCCCTCTGCCTATAGTTAGTATTCGTGGCATATAATGTTCAATGTAGTTATATTGTACAATGTACCTTGCAGAATGTATCCTGCAATTAACACGCATTCGTACTTTTGTATCTATTGCTGAATTTTATTACTTTTTTACAATTATTTTGTATTTTTTTACTTTTAGAAATTTATTCGCAGAATTGTCAATACTAAGATCGTTCCGTTTTTAATAAATAGTTTGATCATTTAAAAATCGGAATTGACAGTTAAAGAAAGAAAATTGATTATTGTTGATGACAAACACAACAAAAATCAATCGATAACTTTGTTTTTTATTTTGTATAATTCTCCTTGTCGTTG
Source organism: Rhizoglyphus robini (assembly GCA_023373905.1). NCBI lineage: Eukaryota > Metazoa > Arthropoda > Arachnida > Sarcoptiformes > Acaridae > Rhizoglyphus > Rhizoglyphus robini. The sequence goes on along the minus strand of JAKIJQ010000051.1, from coordinate 373,877 downwards.
CCTGAAATAAACACAAAGCAGAGCTTTAATATTTTTTGTTTGAATTATTATTATTGTAATTTTTTAGGTACAAGTTCAGTGTCAGTAAGATAATTTAAATTGAAATGATCAAGCTTGACAAGTTTCAGCCAATTCATTGGATTTGTTTTGAAATTCCTTAAATTCTTTACGAATAATTCTAAACTTTGTTTCAATGTCCTTCAATTGGTCCATTTGTTCGAGCAGAATTTCTTCAAATTGCTCTTGTCTCTCTTCAAATCGATAAGCCTTATAACCGACAAATCCATACACCAAAGCACCGCCGGCGCAAAGTACAAATGGATCACGACAAATTTGAATTCCGTTATTTTGTATAATTCTTCCATTTTCTCGATAGGATTTTCGGGCAATAAATATTGCGCCAATTACCGCGACTACTGCACCGATGGAAGCTACCCACTTGACGGTTTTGCCGATTTTTTTCTTTTTGATTGTTGATTTGAGTTGGATTCGCAATTTTAACTCGAGTTTGTCTGTAAATAGAAAAAAAGTTCAGCATTTTGCATTTAGAAATTAGAATTACCATAAGCCTGTTTAGTTTGAGCAAATTCCTTTTTCTCTGAGTCCAGAAATTCGCGCCGAATCATTTCAATCAATTTTTGTTTTTCCTTAATGTCCACCTTTACATAGAATTGCTCAAACAAATCGCTGATATATTCGGCTCGTCCTTTGAGTTTTTCAGCATTTTCACAGAAAATTTGCGACAACTCTTGTATTTCGCCGGAATTTTGTGCCAATTCAAACAATGTTTCAATTGAATTGCCAATGTTCCAGTATTCGTACCAGAAATATAGTTGAAAAGCAGCCTTGATGGTGAAAATATAATCGTCCAACTGAGTACTCAAGTTCACGAGTCTGAAAGTATCATAAACAGGCTGAATTGCGTCTACCACCTTCGAATAACCTTCTTCAAACTCGATAGTTTGATCAAATTGTTTCTGTACTTCGACTTCTAGGTTTCTCCATTTGTCTGACAGTGTGATTTGATTTGTGTCACAAAATCGAATCAATTCTTCATGTGCAGTTCTGATTTTGTCAACCACGGACACATAAGAACCATCAATGTTGCTGCTGCTTCTGGCACATTGTTGACTCAAATTGCTTAGTCTGGTCAATTGTGAAAATAGACTTACAAGATTGTCTGGATTGTCAATGTTTTGAATGTCAAAGCCATACTGATTGGCCTTAAAGGAAAAGTCAAGATATTATTTTTCAATCATAGCAATTAACCATTATCAATTTGTCATTGACAATTAGCAAATATTTATTAGCAATTAAACATTAGACATTAACAATAGACAATTGACTTACGAGCAATTGAAGAGTTAAGGAATTCATTTTGAAACTTTCTAAAAATCGTACACTCGCAATTGCTACGTTTCCCTCTGACTTTGGCAAAATATCTGCAACGAATGATTTGTGAGTTCTATAAATGTATGTTTTCTAAAAGCAAAACAAGTTTTGAGTACAATCTGTCCCACCCGTTATAATATAATTACATGAGTGATAATATTTCCGAATCATACAATGCATTGCTTTGTTGCATTTCTGAGGAAAAATGATTTGATATTTAGTATTGACTGTGAATTGCATCTCTCACCCAATGTATTGATAAGAATCTTCCCATAAACTCTCTCTCTCTCTCTCTCTCTCTCTCTCTCTCTCTCTCTCTCTCTCTCTCTCTCTCTCTCTCTCTCTCTCTCTCTATCTCAACCATTGAATCATCAACTTTGAAATGACTGTCATTGTTATTGGAAATCAGTGGGTCTTGTCAATTTAACAAATCTATCAACAACTGAATCTGATATGAACAAAAGAAACTGTCAATCAATCATTTGAATTTTATTTGTATTCACCCAACTGAATTCATATGTCGATAAGTTTTAATGTTCTGTTTGCAATTTTCACTGAATTATAATAATTATCAGCATTGATAACTTTATTGGTCACCATTGCTCACCATTGGTCTTTAATAAACCAGTCTACCTGTCACTAGTTTTCTCATCACATATACCATTTCAATTTCAAATCAATTGATCCTTGATTTGTTATTGATTATTTTATTGCATTGATATTTTTAGCATTTGTGCATAGCAGCATGTGTTTACTGATGAGCATTGTCGATCAATCAATAAAAACATAACTGGTTTATTGGAACATATAAAATCGTTAATTGATCACATTATAAAGAACATAGCTCGAAATGGGTACTAATTTCCCCTTGGTTATAATAATAAAAAGCCCAACTTGATTAATTAGTTGCAATTTCATAAGTTCGCACCAGTTCTTCGCATAGGTGAAACAGCGCATTGTTGGTGCACTCTGCAGTGCACTGTTCCATAAAGGTTCCGCTAAGTTGAGCCACCACCAACTTGTTCATTGCCACGCCTGATCGTGGGAAGCCTTTCGAGTAGAATTCGTGGGGAAGGGTCGAACATCGGTGACATGTTATGACCGACTTTGATAGTCCCACCAACAAGGAACATTCGGTTGTAGTGGCACTTTCGTCAACTTTGTAGTAGGTTCCGCCAATTGTGGTGAATTCATCTTTGCTGTCAACTACATTCCAGTTGGATTTGAAACCGTTAGTGCATCCGTAGACGATGATTCCTAAAGCAAATGCAAACAAGACGAATGCCTTGACAACTTTTTTCAAAGTAATCCTCATTTTTCAGGAAAGCTCAATACAACAACGTGTGAAAGGTAGAAAAAGATTGGAGAAGCAGTTCAAGAAGACCAACTTGTGAGCACCGTGTGACAACCACAAGCAACGGTTTGGTCCGGTATTTGAGCACTTCACAAGCACATTGTTTGCATTGCAACACAAAATTTTAAATTAATTTTAAATGATTTCACTTGAATGGGACTCAATTGTTGGCACTTTGAAACACTGTTGACAAATTTAGCGAATTGTGTTGGACATTTTCCGCTTTGACTTCAAATGGTCTGATCATCGAGCCAACCTATACCGCCCAGTGTCAATATTCAACATCTTTTTGCACAGGTCTCCATAATACGTTCAGATGAGATACATTTGGGCAAACATTATATTCGGATTTTTTACACCACGAAACAGAAAGTCAAACTCGAATTCAATTCAATGCACGCAACTTTACTCATCTAAATGAGCAAGCGTGCGGTCGCTTTATTGAATAATTGAGTTAATACATTGAGTTAAACAATTGAGTGATCAGCAAGGCGAAAATCAAAGCAATAAATTGCTGGTAAGCACACGATATGCACCCAGGAACAAAACATTGAGTTAAATCATTGAGTTAAATATTAGAGGGATAATTGAGTTAAGAATTGAGTTAAACAATTGAGTTACGATTGAACCACATTAAAAGGTGGGTCTTGATGTTGATTGAATGATCAAAAAAGGTCGCGATTGGACAAGAAAATGTTTGATTATTGAACTACGACCGCAATGGGTCAAAATAATCAAATGAATGATCAAAAAAGGTCGCGATTGGACAAGAAAATGTTTGATTATTGAACTACGACCGCAATGGGTCAAAATAATCAAATGAATGATCAAAAAAGGTCGCGATTGGACAAGAAAATGTTTGATTATTGAAATTGGACGGCAATGGGGCCGAAATATGAAAATGCACTATAATAAAAACTACAACAAGAAACTGCTTTAAAAAATATATACCTACTATAGCTAAGAAGATGAACTGAGAAAAAAAATCAAGCATAATTAAAAAAAAGAGATGAATTGGACATCGCGGGTCAGCAATCAGCAGACTCGAATTGAAATTAATCAAAATTCAAAATATCGTACATATTTCATATTTTATTAATTTCAAATATATTTTTAAATAAAATATTTACGTGCAGTTCAGTTAATTGAATGTTGAGCATCCGTTTGTAGACCGAAAGATACTCACAACAGCAAAATTTGTCAAGAAAAGAAAATTGTCATATACTTTAAATGCTTGTTCACATAATGCATTTCAATTAGCAGGACTTTTTAAAGACAAAATTATTTTGAATCTTTCAAAACTTTCACAATCTCAATCCAAATGTGATCTCACAACTGCAGTTCATCTAGATTTTTGTTTAGAATAATGTTGTCCATGTCTCTAAGAAAATTGTCATATACTTTAAATGCTTGTTCACATAATGCATTTCAATTAGCAGGACTTTTTAAAAAACAAAATTATTTTGAATCTTTCAAAACTTTCACAATCTCAATCCAAATGTGATCTCACAACTGCAGTTCATCTAGATTTTTGTTTAGAATAATGTTGTCCATGTCTCTAAGAAAATTGTCATATACTTTAAATGCTTGTTCACATAATGCATTTCAATTAGCAGGACTTTTTAAAAAACAAAATTATTTTGAATCTTTCAAAACTTTCACAATCTCAATCCAAATGCCCTCAATGCAATTGAATTGATATCATGATACTGTCAATGACAGTCAAAGAAAGAAAAATTGATTGTTGGTGGTGACAAACAAACTTAACAAAAATAACTCGAAAACTTTGCATCTCATTTTGTGCAATTCTCTTTGTAGTTCTATGACAAATAAACACAAAGCAATATTAAGCGTAATTATTTATTATTGTAATTTGTAAGACCGTTTAGTGGCAAGTTCAGTGTCAGTAAGACAATTTAAATTGAAATGGTCAAGCTTGACAAGTTTCAGCCAATTCATTGGATTTGTTTTGAAATTCCTTAAATTCTTTACGAATAATTCCAAACTTTGTTTCAATGTCCTTCAATTGGTCCATTTGTTCGAGTAGAATTTCTTCAAATTGTTCTTGTCTTTCTTCAAATCGATAAGCCTTATAACCGACAAAACCACTCGCCAAAGCACCGGCGCCGCAAAGTACAACTGGATCAAGATAAAATTTATTTTGTATAATTCTTCCATTTTTTCGATAGGATTTTCGGGCAATAAACATTGTACCTACAGCAGCAGCTACTACGCCGATGATGGACACCCACTTTATAATTTTGCCGATTTTTTTCTTTTTGATTGTTGATTTGAGTTGGATTCGCAATTTTAACTCGAGTTGGTCTTTAAATAGAAAAAAAGTTAGCATTTTGCATTTAGAAATTAGAATTTAGCACTACCATAAGCCTGTTTAGTTTGAGCAAATTCCTTTTTCTCTGAGTCCAGAAATTCGCGCCGAATCATTTCAATCAATTTTTGTTTTTCCTTAATGTCCACCTTTACATAGAATTGCTCAAACAAATCGCTGATATATTCGGCTCGTCCTTTGAGTTTTTCAGCATTTTCACAGAAAATTTGCGACAACTCTTGTATTTCGCCGGAATTTTGTGCCAATTCAAACAATGTTTCAATTGAATTGCCAATGTTCCAGTATTCGTACCAGAAATATAGTTGAAAAGCAGCCTTGATGGTGAAAATATAATCGTCCAACTGAGTACTCAAGTTCACGAGTCTGAAAGTATCATAAAAAGGCTGAATTGCGTCGACCACATTCGAATAACCTTCTTCAAACTCGACAGTTTGATCAAATTGATTCAGTACTTCGGCTTCAAGGTTTCTCCATTTGTCTGACAGTGTGATTTGATTTGTGTCACAAAATCGAATCAATTCTTCATGTGCAGTTCTGATTTTGTCAACCACGGACACATAAGAACCAGCATCTTCAATGTTGCTTCTGGCATTTTGTTGACTCAGATCGCATAGTCTGGTCAATTGTGAAAATAGACTGACAAGATTGTCTGGACTGTCAATGTTTTGAATGTCAAAACCATACTGATTGGCCTAAAAAGAAAACGATTTTATTTTTTAATTATTGTAATTAAGCATAATCAATTAGTCATTGGCAATTGGCAAATAGTAATTAGCAATTAAACATTAGACATTTGACTTACAAGTAAATGAAAAGGTATGGTATTCATTTTGAACTATCTGAAAATTGGTCGACTCGTTATTACGACGGTTTGACTTTGGCAAAATATCGGCAACGAATGAATTGAGGTCCTTTTTTGATTTTTTCTAAAAGCAAATCAAGTTTTTGGGTACAATCTGCCCCACCCGTCACATGGATGATACAACTAATATTACAGAGAATATACAATGAATTGCTTTGTTGCATTTCTGAGGAAAATGTTTTGATATGCAGTCTTGGACTTGGACTGTCTAAATGCATCTCGATCCCCAATGGAATGATAAGGACTTTCACATGAACACACTCTCAACCATCGGAATCATCAACACTCTTTGAAATTACTTTCATTGTTAGTGGTAATCAATTAGTCTGGTTTTAATCTAAGCTATAAAAAATTAAAAAATCAACTTGTTAAAAGGGGCCATACTTTAATGACTTCATCAGCAAAGGGTGTGTGTGGGTATTTGAGTGTTGATGACTCTTTGATGACGGTGAGGGAGTGTGTGTTTAGCTTTCGATGACGTCATCAATGCATTTTTTAAAAGTCAAACATAAAACTAAGTAAAATACAAGAATCTGAAATCGAAGATAATATTGACTTTGATGAGACAGATGGTGATCACCTCATCGAGGTACCAATTTTGACGATTGACCAAATTACGACTCCGTTTTATATGAAAAATAATCCTAACTCAGCATCCGTTCCTGGACCTCAACCGCTAGTTCTTGTTTTAGATGAGGATTCTATCTGAGATAACTTGTTTGATTGTTCCTATGTATCATCAATGAATTAACTAAATATAATATGTTTGTCTATGATGACGTCATTTTTAGGGGTGTGTGTATGGGTATGTCAGATGATGACGGTTTGATGACAAGGGTGTATGGGTGTATCGAAAACCCCAATTTTGTGATGACGTCATTAAAGTATGGCCCCAAAGGTTTGACTTTATTAGTTTTGGTATACAAAATTGCGATATTTCAGCATATACACTTTTTTGTTCCTAAGATATGTTTGTGTTTTTTTTTCTTCTGTTTTTGGTGTACATTTCAAGGTTTCGTAAACCTTATCAACAACTGGATCTTGTTGATAGGGAAAACTGTCAATCAATTATTTGTATTTTTATTTGTTCACCTAATTTATTGGATTTTTTCTATTGATAAATTTTTATGTGCTGTATGCAATTCGTGTAGCAGCATATAATCAGCATTGACAACATTATCAATGTACATTGTACAACACACTGTTCCTGTAGTATGCCTGGTTTTTATATCAACCCGAGTCCTCACACTTTTCAAGTCATCCAATTCAATCAAAGAATTCATGATTCAAACTCATAGTAAAAGTCAAAAAAATATACTCAAAAATGCACAAACATTGTAACATTTTTGCATTTGTGAAGAGTCGATTTAATTATTAAATATTATCAAATTCGTCGTCATTTGTTTGGTAATAGAAATCTTGTTTGCATCGGCGACGATGCTCTCACAGGTGCTTTTAATCACAATTGTTTGGATATATGCTTGAAGTTTCTCAAAGACGCCTAGATGTTTCATGTAGTTCCGAAAGTAGCGTGTAACGAGACCATCCCAAGTGATGACTAGAGGTATTTGATTCACTTTGGCGCCACGAAACATCATTTTCAGTTCGTTAGCAAGGTACTCGTATTTGTGGGCCTTGGTTGCTTCAGTTGTGGGCAGGATTCGCTTGTTGGTTATACCCACCTCGATGAGCGTGATCTCATTGGTTTTGAGGTCGTGGATCATAAGGTCAGGCTTGTTGGGTTCAATTCGGTTATCAGTAGTAATCGCAATGTCAGACTTGATCCGCACACGATCGTTCGAGATGACATTTTCGACCTTGTACCTCTTGGATTCTTTTGTTTTTGCTTAGGCCGTACTTCTTTGCAAACATGAAGTGCACACATCGAACGACCAAATTGTGGCGTTTTTTGTAAGAGAAGTCCAGCATTCGACCACACTTGGTTGCCAGGTGGTCCACTGTCATGTTGGCCTGTTTGCAGTGAGGACATGTCTTCTGCCCATATAGTTCCGGTCCTGTAGCTTGCACAGCATACAGCTTCTTCTTGTGGTGAGATGTTACCCTTTCGGAGCCACAGTGACGATTGACGCTTGTCGATGTGTTCCTCCTCGTTTTCGAATAGGATACCAAGCATCTGCTTCTGCTTGATCCTATCCAATCGAGCCATCATCTGTGTCGTTTTAAGGGCGACCACATCGACTTGGTTACTCTCCTCCATCTGGTACTTGATGGTAATGTACTGTCTGATCATGCTGAGATGCGTAGCCAATCTGTTCTCAATTTCCAACACCTCCTTTCGGTCTTTTCCAAGATGATCGCACAAGCCAAGGAGCAGTCTTTCGGCCTTCTCTTTAACATTGTCCAGACCGCGCCCGAGTTCTGAGCGGCTAAGATACAATCTTTCGGTGTTTGCTGCCCGCCGTGTGATGTGATGGTCAGCCAGGATTTGTCGTATTCGGACGTCAATGTTTTCCAACTGCATTTGTGAATAAGTATAAAGTATAAATGTGTTAAGTGATAAACATTATTGATCAAAGATTAATATAACTAAAATGGCTACTAATTTCGCTCATGGTTAATAAAGCAAGCCCAACTTGAAGTGAATTCACAATTGTCAGTTAGTTGCAATTTCATATGTGAGCACCAGATCTTCGCATAGTTCAAACAGTGAATTCTTGGCGCACTCTGCAGTGCACTGTTCCATGAAATTTTCGCTTAGTTGAGCTATCTTGAGCTTGTGCATTGCCACGCCTGATCGTGGAAAGCCTTTTGAGAAGAATTCGTGCGGAAGGATCGCACATCGATAGCACGTTAGGACGGACTGTGAGAGTCCCACCAGTAAGGGACATTCGGTAGTAGATGTAGTAATTTCGCCAGCTTCGTAGTAGATTCCACTTGTGGTGCTGGAATCATCTTTACTGCCAACCACTTTCGAATTGGCCTTGAAGCCGAATGCAATTCCGTACATAATAATGCCAACAGCACAGGCAATCAAGACCAATGCTTTGACAACTTTCTTCAGAGTTATCCTCATTTTAGGCTTGAAACAACAGCGAGTGACAGGAAGAAAAAGCTTTGAAGAGCAGTTCAAGAAGACCAACTTTGGGAGCACCGTGTGACAACTACAAACATCGGTTTGGTCCTGTATTTGAGCATTTCACAAACACATTGTTTGCATTACAACACAAAATTGTAAATTAATTTGAAATGATTTCACTTGAATGGGAGTCAATTGTTGGCACTTTGAAACACTGTTGACAAGTTTGGCGAATGGTGTTGGATATTTTCCTCTTTGAATTCAAATCGTCTGGTAATCGAGCACCGAGCACCGATAGAACTAATCTATACCGCCCAGACTCAATGTCCAACATCTTTCTGCACACCTCTCCATAGCACGTTCGGGTAAGATACATTTGGGCAAACATTGTAATCGGATTTTTTACAACTACGAAACAGAAAGTCAAACTCGAATTGAAATTATTAAAAAAATAAGAATATCGTACATATTTTATATTTTATTTATTTTAAATATATTTTTACACAATAGCCTCGAGGATTATGCTGTACTCGGTGCTTCAAAGAAAACCGGATGTGTCACCGATGTAGGCAAATTGGGTACCATTGCTCAGGCAAACTTGAAAAGTCTTCCAAATGTCGACTTTCAACCGATTGAGGTACAAGAATTTGCTGAATTGAATATATGCACACTTCATTAGCTATTCATAACTTCAGCAGAGGGTAGGACAAAATGCATATATGCACACTTGCTTGGCAATCTAGGTGTTCGAGAGAGGGTTGTTCCAATTGAATATATGCACACTTCATTAGCTATTCATAACTTCAGCAGAGGGTAGGACAAAATGCATATATGCACACTTGCTTGGCAATCTATGTGTTCGAGAGAGGGTTGTTCCAATTGAATATATGCACACTTCATTAGCTATTCATAACTTCAGCAGAGGGTAGGACAAAATGCATATATGCACACTTGCTTGGCAATCTAGGTGTTCGAGAGAGGGTTGTTCCAATTGAATATATGCACACTTCATTAGCTATTCATAACTTCAGCAGAGGGTAGGACAAAATGCATATATGCACACTTGCTTGGCAATCTATGTGTTCGAGAGAGGGTTGTTCCAATTGAATATATGCACACTTCATTAGCTATTCATAACTTCAGCAGAGGGTAGGACAAAATGCATATATGCACACTTGCTTGGCAATCTATGTGTTCGAGAGAGGGTTGTTCCAATTGAATATATGCACACTTCATTAGCTATTCATAACTTCAGCAGAGGGTAGGACAAAATGCATATATGCACACTTGCTTGGCAATCTAGGTGTTCGAGAGAGGGTTGTTCCAATTGAATATATGCACACTTCATTAGCTATTCATAACTTCAGCAGATGGTAGGACAAAATGCATATATGCACACTTGCTTGGCAATCTAGGTGTTCGAGAGAGGGTTGTTCCAATTGAATATATGCACACTTGCTCAATCTGAAAATTGTACACAGTTGTCTTGAGCTAAACACGGATGTACCGCAGATTGTGTTCCATTCAAAAATTGTACACAGTTGTCTTGAGCTAAACACGGATGTACCGCAGATTGTGTTTTATTCAAAAATTGTACACAGTTGTCTTGAGCTAAACACGGATGTACCGCAGATTGTGTTTTATTCAAAAAATTGTACACAGTTGTCTTGAGCTAAACACGGATGTACCGCAGATTGTGTTTTATTCAAAAATTGTACACAGTTGTCTTGAGCTAAACACGGATGTACCGCAGATTGTGTTTTATTCAAAAATTGTACACAGTTGTCTTGAGCTAAACACGGGTGTGCCGCAGATTGTGTTCCATTCAAAAATTGTGCATAGTTGTCTTGAGCTAAACACGGGTGTGCCGCAGATTGTGTTCCATTCAAAAATTGTGCATAGTTGTCTTGAGCTAAACACGGGTGTGCCGCAGATTGTGTTCCATTCAAAAATTGTACACAGTTGTCTTGAGCTAAACACGGATGTACCGCAGATTGTGTTTTATTCAAAAATTGTGCATAGTTGTCTTGAGCTAAACACGGGTGTGCCGCAGATTGTGTTTTATTCAAAAATTGTGCACAGTTGTCTTGAGCTAAACACGGATGTACCGCAGATTGTGTTTTATTCAAAAATTGTACACAGTTGTCTTGAGCTAAACACGGATGTACCGCAGATTGTGTTTTATTCAAAAATTGTACACAGTTGTCTTGAGCTAAACACGGATGTACCGCAGATTGTGTTCCATTCAAAAATTGTCCACAGTTGTCTTGAGCTAAACACGGATGTACCGCAGATTGTGTTCCATTCAAAAATTGTACACAGTTGTCTTGAGCTAAACACGGATGTACCGCAGATTGTGTTTTATTCAAAAATTGTACACAGTTGTCTTGAGCTAAACACGGATGTACCGCAGATTGTGTTTTATTCAAAAATTGTACACAGTTGTCTTGAGCTAAACACGGATGTACCGCAGATTGTGTTTTATTCAAAAATTGTGCATAGTTGTCTTGAGCTAAACACGGGTGTGCCGCAGATTGTGTTCCATTCAAAAATTGTGCACAGTTGTCTTGAGCTAAACACGGATGTACCGCAGATTGTGTTCCATTCAAAAAATTGTGCACAGTTGTCTTGAGCTAAACACGGATGTACCGCAGATTGTGTTTTATTCAAAAATTGTACACAGTTGTCTTGAGCTAAACAGGGATGTACCGCAGATTGTGTTTTATTCAAAAATTGTACACAGTTGTCTTGAGCTAAACACGGATGTACCGCAGATTGTGTTCCATTTGAAAATTGTCCACAGTTGTCTTGAGCTAAACACGGATGTACCGCAGATTGTGTTCCATTTGAAAATTGTCCACAGTTGTCTTGAGCTAAACACGGATGTACCGCAGATTGTGTTCCATTTGAAAATTGTCCACAGTTGTCTTGAGCTAAACACGGGTGTATCGCAGATTGTGTTTTATTCAAAAATTGTACACAGTTGTCTTGAGCTAAACACGGATGTACCGCAGATTGTGTTTTATTCAAAAATTGTACACAGTTGTCTTGAGCTAAACACGGATGTACCGCAGATTGTGTTTTATTCAAAAATTGTGCACAGTTGTCTTGAGCTAAACACGGATGTATCGCAGATTGTGTTCCATTCAAAAATTGTCCACAGTTGTCTTGAGCTAAACAGGGATGTACCGCAGATTGTGTTCCATTCAAAAAATTGTCCACAGTTGTCTTGAGCTAAACAGGGATGTACCGCAGATTGTGTTCCATTCAAAAATTGTCCACAGTTGTCTTGAGCTAAACAGGGATGTACCGCAGATTGTGTTCCATTCAAAAATTGTCCACAGTTGTCTTGAGCTAAACACGGATGTACCGCAGATTGTGTTCCATTCAAAAATTGTCCACAGTTGTCTTGAGCTAAACAGGGATGTACCGCAGATTGTGTTCCATTCAAAAATTGTCCACAGTTGTCTTGAGCTAAACAGGGATGTACCGCAGATTGTGTTCCATTCAAAAATTGTCCACAGTTGTCTTGAGCTAAACACGGATGTACCGCAGATTGTGTTCCATTTGAAAATTGTCCACAGTTGTCTTGAGCTAAACACGGGTGTACCGCAGATTGTGTTCCATTCAAAAATTGTCCACAGTTGTCTTGAGCTAAACACGGATGTACCGCAGATTGTGTTCCATTCAAAAATTGTCCACAGTTGTCTTGAGCTAAACAGGGATGTACCGCAGATTGTGTTCCATTCAAAAATTGTCCACAGTTGTCTTGAGCTAAACACGGATGTACCGCAGATTGTGTTCCATTTGAAAATTGTCCACAGTTGTCTTGAGCTAAACACGGATGTACCGCAGATTGTGTTCCATTTGAAAATTGTCCACAGTTGTCTTGAGCTAAACACGGATGTACCGCAGATTGTGTTCCATTTGAAAATTGTCCACAGTTGTCTTGAGCTAAACACGGGTGTACCGCAGATTGTGTTCCATTCAAAAATTGTCCACAGTTGTCTTGAGCTAAACACGGATGTACCGCAGATTGTGTTCCATTCAAAAATTGTCCACAGTTGTCTTGAGCTAAACACGGATGTACCGCAGATTGTGTTCCATTCAAAAATTGTCCACAGTTGTCTTGAGCTAAACACGGATGTACCGCAGATTGTGTTCCATTCAAAAATTGTGCATAGTTGTCTTGAGCTAAACACGGATGTACCGCAGATTGTGTTCCATTCAAAAATTGTCCACAGTTGTCTTGAGCTAAACAGGGATGTACCGCAGATTGTGTTCCATTCAAAAATTGTCCACAGTTGTCTTGAGCTAAACAGGGATGTACCGCAGATTGTGTTCCATTCAAAAATTGTCCACAGTTGTCTTGAGCTAAACAGGGATGTACCGCAGATTGTGTTCCATTCAAAAATTGTCCACAGTTGTCTTGAGCTAAACACGGATGTACCGCAGATTGTGTTCCATTCAAAAATTGTCCACAGTTGTCTTGAGCTAAACAGGGATGTACCGCAGATTGTGTTCCATTCAAAAATTGTGCATAGTTGTCTTGAGCTAAACACGGATGTACCGCAGATTGTGTTCCATTCAAAAATTGTCCACAGTTGTCTTGAGCTAAACACGGATGTACCGCAGATTGTGTTCCATTCAAAAAATTGTGCACAGTTGTCTTGAGCTAAACACGGATGTACCGCAGATTGTGTTCCATTCAAAAAATTGTGCATAGTTGTCTTGAGCTAAACACGGGTGTGCCGCAGATTGTGTTCCATTCAAAAATTGTGCACAGTTGTCTTGAGCTAAACACGGATGTACCGCAGATTGTGTTCCATTCAAAAAATTGTGCACAGTTGTCTTGAGCTAAACAGGGATGTACCGCAGATTGTGTTCCATTCAAAAATTGTCCACAGTTGTCTTGAGCTAAACAGGGATGTACCGCAGATTGTGTTCCATTCAAAAATTGTCCACAGTTGTCTTGAGCTAAACACGGATGTACCGCAGATTGTGTTCCATTTGAAAATTGTCCACAGTTGTCTTGAGCTAAACACGGATGTACCGCAGATTGTGTTCCATTTGAAAATTGTCCACAGTTGTCTTGAGCTAAACACGGATGTACCGCAGATTGTGTTCCATTTGAAAATTGTCCACAGTTGTCTTGAGCTAAACACGGGTGTACCGCAGATTGTGTTCCATTCAAAAATTGTCCACAGTTGTCTTGAGCTAAACACGGATGTACCGCAGATTGTGTTCCATTCAAAAATTGTCCACAGTTGTCTTGAGCTAAACACGGATGTACCGCAGATTGTGTTCCATTCAAAAATTGTGCATAGTTGTCTTGAGCTAAACACGGATGTACCGCAGATTGTGTTCCATTCAAAAATTGTCCACAGTTGTCTTGAGCTAAACAGGGATGTACCGCAGATTGTGTTCCATTCAAAAATTGTCCACAGTTGTCTTGAGCTAAACAGGGATGTACCGCAGATTGTGTTCCATTCAAAAATTGTCCACAGTTGTCTTGAGCTAAACAGGGATGTACCGCAGATTGTGTTCCATTCAAAAATTGTCCACAGTTGTCTTGAGCTAAACACGGATGTACCGCAGATTGTGTTCCATTCAAAAATTGTCCACAGTTGTCTTGAGCTAAACAGGGATGTACCGCAGATTGTGTTCCATTCAAAAATTGTCCACAGTTGTCTTGAGCTAAACAGGGATGTACCGCAGATTGTGTTCCATTCAAAAATTGTCCACAGTTGTCTTGAGCTAAACACGGATGTACCGCAGATTGTGTTCCATTTGAAAATTGTCCACAGTTGTCTTGAGCTAAACACGGATGTACCGCAGATTGTGTTCCATTCAAAAATTGTCCACAGTTGTCTTGAGCTAAACACGGATGTACCGCAGATTGTGTTCCATTCAAAAATTGTCCACAGTTGTCTTGAGCTAAACAGGGATGTACCGCAGATTGTGTTCCATTCAAAAATTGTCCACAGTTGTCTTGAGCTAAACACGGATGTACCGCAGATTGTGTTCCATTTGAAAATTGTCCACAGTTGTCTTGAGCTAAACACGGATGTACCGCAGATTGTGTTCAATTTGAAAATTGTCCACAGTTGTCTTGAGCTAAACACGGATGTACCGCAGATTGTGTTCCATTTGAAAATTGTCCACAGTTGTCTTGAGCTAAACACGGATGTACCGCAGATTGTGTTCCATTTGAAAATTGTCCACAGTTGTCTTGAGCTAAACACGGATGTACCGCAGATTGTGTTCCATTTGAAAATTGTCCACAGTTGTCTTGAGCTAAACACGGATGTACCGCAGATTGTGTTCCATTCAAAAATTGTCCACAGTTGTCTTGAGCTAAACACGGATGTACCGCAGATTGTGTTCCATTCAAAAATTGTCCACAGTTGTCTTGAGCTAAACACGGATGTACCGCAGATTGTGTTCCATTCAAAAATTGTCCACAGTTGTCTTGAGCTAAACACGGATGTACCGCAGATTGTGTTCCATTCAAAAATTGTCCACAGTTGTCTTGAGCTAAACACGGATGTACCGCAGATTGTGTTCCATTCAAAAATTGTCCACAGTTGTCTTGAGCTAAACACGGATGTACCGCAGATTGTGTTCCATTCAAAAATTGTCCACAGTTGTCTTGAGCTAAACACGGATGTACCGCAGATTGTGTTCCATTCAAAAATTGTCCACAGTTGTCTTGAGCTAAACACGGATGTACCGCAGATTGTGTTCCATTCAAAAATTGTCCACAGTTGTCTTGAGCTAAACACGGATGTACCGCAGATTGTGTTCCATTCAAAAATTGTCCACAGTTGTCTTGAGCTAAACACGGATGTACCGCAGATTGTGTTCCATTCAAAAATTGTGCATAGTTGTCTTGAGCTAAACACGGATGTACCGCAGATTGTGTTCCATTCAAAAATTGTCCACAGTTGTCTTGAGCTAAACAGGGATGTACCGCAGATTGTGTTCCATTCAAAAATTGTCCACAGTTGTCTTGAGCTAAACAGGGATGTACCGCAGATTGTGTTCCATTCAAAAATTGTCCACAGTTGTCTTGAGCTAAACAGGGATGTACCGCAGATTGTGTTCCATTCAAAAATTGTCCACAGTTGTCTTGAGCTAAACAGGGATGTACCGCAGATTGTGTTCCATTCAAAAATTGTCCACAGTTGTCTTGAGCTAAACAGGGATGTACCGCAGATTGTGTTCCATTCAAAAATTGTCCACAGTTGTCTTGAGCTAAACACGGATGTACCGCAGATTGTGTTCCATTTGAAAATTGTCCACAGTTGTCTTGAGCTAAACACGGGTGTACCGCAGATTGTGTTCCATTCAAAAATTGTCCACAGTTGTCTTGAGCTAAACACGGATGTACCGCAGATTGTGTTCCATTTGAAAATTGTCCACAGTTGTCTTGAGCTAAACACGGGTGTGCCGCAGATTGTGTTCCATTCAAAAATTGTGCATAGTTGTCTTGAGCTAAACACGGATGTACCGCAGATTGTGTTCCATTCAAAAATTGTGCATAGTTGTCTTGAGCTAAACACGGATGTACCGCAGATTGTGTTCCATTCAAAAATTGTCCACAGTTGTCTTGAGCTAAACACGGGTGTGCCGCAGATTGTGTTCCAGCTTAGTGTTGAGCTGTGTAGATAAAACATTAATTGCCAATTCCGCGTTAGAACCAGTTGAAATAGAACTCGCCATTTTGATACGAAATAAAGCGAAAATAAATCAACGAAAGTGCAGCGATCGCAGGACAAGCGAAACTCTTGAGTTGTGTGCAGAAAATGTTTTGTTGTTGTTTTGACCGAGAGAGTTGTCTTGAGCTAAACACGGGTGTGCCGCAGATTGTGTTCCATCTAAAAATTGTGCACAGTTCAAGACAACTCACTGCAGTCTTCCTGTGCACATGCGCACGTGTGTTCTTGTGTAGAATGAATTCTTGAAGCACTACGGCGCAATAGATTTTGACTAGCATGCAAATGCGATGCCTTATGTGATAATATGACAATTCTTAAGTTTTAATAGGATTTGGCCAACAATCACAAATTGATCATTTTTGTCTATGCGTTCGACGGCACATCTGATTGTTGTGATTATATCAGAATTATTGGAATCATCATCTCACTGTAGTCAAGCTATTTACTGATATTAAAATTCAAAATCATTACCTTAATCATTGGCCATCCCGATCAAGAACTAAGAAGTGCCAATATACCAATTCAAATGGGTACAATAAATAAAGATTTGAACAAAGATTGGACGAGTATAACAAATTGCATTGCAAAACAAAGCATATGCACCAAAACCAAACAAATCAACATTAGAAATATCTCCGTGAAATCTTATCAACATAAAAAGTTGAATAAGGAAAAATAAATATCTCAATTTTAATTTCAAACTATTTATTCACCATTCATTGCGATACACGTTTCATCAGACAATAACCAACAAAAGCCAAAAGTGCACTATTGAAGACAACTTTAAACGTTGTATTAATTGCAAACTCGTTTTGATTGGACAGCTCAGAAGCCGGTATTAGTTGTTTAGTTTCCGAAATTGTTTCTATTTGATTTGCACAATCATCAGTTGTGTCACTTTGTTGTTGTTCACACAAGTTTGTTTCAATTTCGTGTTCATTTGTTTCCAACATTTGAACAGTTTCAATAGTTTGAGTTATGTTGGTTTCAAATTCCTTCTGATTGAACAACTCAGAAACCGGAGTTGGTTTTTCAATTTCTGAAATTGTTTCTATTTGATTTGCACAATCATCAGTTCTGTCACTTTGTTGCTGTTCAATCAAGTTTATTTCAATTTCGTGTTCAATTGCATCGAATATTGGATCAGCTATGATAGTTTGAGTTATGTTGGTTTCAAATTCCTTCTGATTGAACAACTCAGAAGCCGGTATTAGTTGTTTAGTTTCCGAAATTGTTTCTATTTGATTTGCACAATCATCAGTTGTGTCACTTTGTTGTTGTTCACACAAGTTTGTTTCAATTTCGTGTTCATTTGTTTCCAACATTTGAACAGTTTCAATAGTTTGAGTTATGTTGGTTTCATTGAATTTTGTTTGGGCATCAGGTTTTAGTTCATTTTGGACAATTGACTCTTCATTGTATTCGTTATAACTTTTGGCGTTTTCGATGTTTTCATTGACCATTTGATTTACGATTTGATTGATGTTCTGACCATTGCTGAAAATTTGTTCAACCTCAATCCACGGTTGGCTTAACTGTTCTTTTTCAACGTTTCGTTTTCCTTTCAGCCTTTTACTTTCCAAACTTTTGTTTTGTATAATTTTCTTTGATCTAACTTTCCTGTTGGGCTGTTTAACACTCACAAGTGTATTCACCAGTTGCTCAATACCGCTCATTTGTTGAAGCACATTATCGATGTTGATTGGAGCTCTTTCCTCACTAGCAGGAGAATGGTCAATGATATCTTTTGTCTCTAATTTGAGCATAATTTGCTGCATCTCACTGATGGTTTGCTCCAATTTGTTCACATCCACATCTTCATGCTTAGTAACCACTGATTCATCATTGGTAAAAGTGATATCACCGAATGTGGAGTCTGAATTGGTGTTTAACAAAACGTTTTTTAGATTTTTAAGGTTATAGATCACATTGGTGACTTGAGAGCTGTTGGCACTGTTAGCATTAAAAGCTAAAAGCAGTTGCTCGATCTTTGTTTCCAATGTTTGTTGTATTGTAATAATTGAAGAAGAATTAATCTCAAATTTTGAATCTTCATATTCGCTTGCTTTTGGCTTATTATTAGCTACACCATAGTACGAGCAACCGAAGATGAGTGTTTGTTTATCCCGAAGTGCATTAACAAGCAGAATCAATAAATTTTGAATGGAACGCATCTGTAGTAACACATTGTCGGAAATGATTTCCAAATTTGAAAAAATTGAATCATCATCACCTACTTCAATGCGGCAAAGTTCAAACAAAAAATCGAGCATAAGTTCTCGAATCCGAAGAACAGTTTGTTCAAATATTTCCAATATCACTTGTTGTTCATTGATAAAAACAGAATCGAACTCATTCTTTGTCAAACTGTAGCGATTCAATATGTCACGTGCATTAGTCAGACTATTAATCATCGCCTCGAAAGGTAAATTGCTCTGATTTGCAGCTCCATGTCTGATTTCTTGAAGCAGTTTCTCAATCTTGGTGTTGAGTGTTTGGGGAATTGAACTTTCGAGCAGTGGCAATTCAATTTCTGGATTTGCGCTATCAAAATATGCACCGTCAAATTTTAATGCAAACTCAGGTTTTAAATTTTTCATATTGTTATGTAAACTATAACTTTTTTTACGGACATAATCGTCTCTAACCCGATGCAGCTCTGCATATTCCCACATTAGTTCAATTTCAGTCCTTGTCCGGCGTTGTTTGACGTTTGCGATTTCAATTGATTTGTTGTTGACATTATTCGACACAATTAAGATGCCTTTCACATCTATTTCAAAGATTATTGTTACTTCAATTTCTTCACTATTGTGTAACTGCGAAATTAAAATTTCATCTAAGAAATTGTTGCCTTGAGCAAATATGCATTGGCCTTCGAAAATTTGTATGCAGCAATTGCGTGGAGGAATTGTAATTTTTTGTGATTTTTTTGTTGGAATTATGGTGCCTCGTGCAATCACTGTAGTCATGATTCCGCCATAAGTTCCAATTCCAATATTCAACGGTATACAATCAAAACGAAACAAACGATCAATTGTGGAATATTCATTAATCATGTGTGCAGCATGAACAGTTGCGCCGTATGCAAACACTTTGTCGTGGGGAATCGATTCGTAAATCCAAACATTGCGATCAATAAAATTTGCTTTAAAAAAAGAATCAAACTTGAAGACTCGTGTTGTGTGACCAACAAGAATGACAGCTACAATATCCGTAGTGGTTAATTTTGCGTCTTCGAGTAGGTCACTAATTAATTAATTGTTTGGTTGATAGAAACGTTTGCATCGCAATTTTTAAAAATTCAATTTGTTTAAGAACTTTAGGTTTGAAATAAAAATTGGCATATTGTTTATAAAGGTCTGTAGACTCTAGATCATGCTTCATAAAGCTGGAGTTATTTAAAAATGCTCTTTTTGCTATTTTGCACAGGACGCGTAAATTTTCTTTATAAATTTTTAAATGGTCACTTTCATTTATTTCTGAATTTAACGCATTTTTTCTCAAAATCCGATTAACCATCACATCAGTAAGTTCATCACCTTTGACAATTTTGGTACTTTTCGAAGCCAATAACTCATGATCTTTGATGCAATCAATAATCGAAGCATTTAGGGTCTTTTCATGAATCAATTCTAGAATGAGAACATTTTTTCTTTCACTTTCCAATTTATCAAGTCTATAAGCGATTGTAACAGTTGCAGATTCACTGATGAATCGTAAAACAGTCAATCCAACTGTTGAAGCCACATCTTTCACAGCTTCACGTTGAGAATCGTTGAAATAGTCAGGAACAGTGATCACTGCCTCTGTGACCTTGGTTGAGAGATATGATTCGGCAGTTTGCTTCAATTTGCCTAGGATCATTGAGCAAATATCCTTTGGAAAATATTTTCTATTCGCCGCCTATAGAATCCAATAAATTTAAATATTCAAATTATTACAATTTTAAATTTACCTTAATCATTGGCCATCCTGCAACGTTCACAACCGAAAAAGGTACATTTTTAATTTGTTCTTGCACCAATTCGTCCTCAAACATTCGTCCAATGAATCGATTCACAGCGAACACTGTATTCTTTGGATTCGTATTTGCTTGATCGTATGCAGCTTCTCCGACGAGCACTTGTTGATCACCAACAAAGGCAACATATGACGGAGTGGACAGATTGCCATGATCATTGGCGATCACTTCTGGCACGCCCGTGTACTCAAATGTGCCAACACTCGAGTACAAGTCGCCCAGATGAATTCCTATTGGTTTGGGCTTCATTTCTAATAGTTTGGAAGAAAAAGTCGTGTGTGCACTCTTGTTACCAAACAACTCACAAAATATCTCAAACACAAACCAACAATACAATTTGTCTTGTCACTAATCAGTTGATGATTATGTCCAAGGCAACTTGCCATTAAACTTTGCAATCAACACCTTGTTAGATGCCCAAGTTACGTTTCAATTTGGCACAACAAGCGATAACTTTTATTGATTTATTGTAGACAATGTTTGGCAAACAAGAATGTAGTGTAGTAGATAACACACTGCATAATACAGGTATACTAAACCGTAGTACTCAAATTGATAATACTTATTCAACCAACTAGTCACCATAAATAATAACAACACTTGTTCTGTTTTGACAACTCAGATGCGGGTTCTTTTTGCGATATTTTCCCCACTTGATTTGCACAATCTACAGTTGTGTCGCTTTGTTGTTGTTGTTGTTCACTCAAGTTTGTTTCAATTTCTTGTTCAATTGCTGCAAATGTAAGTGAGTAAACATCTGATTATCACATAGTCATTGGAGATATTTTGTTCGCAGATGGAAAATGAAAGGTTCAATCGATAAAATTCAATTTAAGAATAAAAATAAAATGTTTCACTAATCTCAATAAAATATTTTGAAATTTTATGTTAAAATTTTGTCCAATCTTATTAAGATGGTAACTTAATTAATTCGTTAATTCAAACATATCTGGATATTTAATTATTCATCAAAGATTATTTGATATATTTGCACTCTTGAAAGATATTTCTGAAAACAAAAAAAAATATGCAAGTCTTTTCGTAAGTGGACGCCAAAGTGAAAGTGAAAATCAAACTGTTCGTATATTTATGTTCCGTTCAACGCCTTCTAATGGAAAATATCCGAATAACCCAAACACAAATTTTCAATTTCAATGCATAACAGTGCAGTGACAACAAGTGAATGAATCATCGAAAGTTCCTGTAAATTCGGTAAAATCATATTCGAGTTATCTTTTTATTCTAAAAATTAACAAACACACAGAAAATATATTGTCAAGTGACAAAAAAATCAGTTTCGCCATTTACCTGAAATGTCATAATAGTTCAAAGCTTTGAA
The DNA here is from genome assembly GCA_023373905.1 of Rhizoglyphus robini. Classification (NCBI taxonomy): domain Eukaryota; kingdom Metazoa; phylum Arthropoda; class Arachnida; order Sarcoptiformes; family Acaridae; genus Rhizoglyphus; species Rhizoglyphus robini. Next base: position 351,798 of record JAKIJQ010000051.1, on the reverse strand, counting down.
TAGGCCCAAGAATGGTAGAATTTGTGGACCAATTCTTGGATCCTGATAGTGTACAATGAGTCGTTCCAAATTGGGAAAGATGGTCGAAAAGAATTGACAAAATAATTCGCCATAGTTTGGCTCGGCACACTTTAAGCAGAAAGCTGGCCAAAGAAAAGCTGTGAATGTTTGGCATTGGAATCGCTTCATGAAAGTCAAGTCTACTCAGTGAAATTTGAGTTTGACCGTCAATTCCAGTGTCGGACAGTTGAGTGAGTGTGGATGCAGGAAAATAATATGAGTTTGCAAGGTGATTTGAAATCTGCAGTGATTTCAGTGTAGCTGCAAACTTTCCTGGAAAAATTACGCAAAAAGAAACCGACAAATTGAGGAACGAAAGAGCCGAGATGCAAGTGAGTGATCGGTGCTGATTGAGTGAAAGTCGACAGTTGAGGAAATAATTTTCGGAGTAGAGTGCACAAATCAACAGTGAAATTTAGATCGATTTGCTTCAACTTCAAATAGACCAATCGGCTAAGATCGAGATTGCCATCGAATCGGTCCTTCAGATTGACCACAAAGTTTAGGCTCACTAGTGCCAGTGATTGTTGCTTCTTGTGACAAATTGATTCGATCATAACATTCCATCGAGGGCTCACTAGACGAAGCGGAATCAACTTGTCTATTTCGAGATGCATCAAAATTGGCTCGAGCAGTTCGTTTGGAAGACGAGCAAATAGATCTGGATGAGCAATCTATGATACAATACAATACAAATTAGTGTTTTGTGTTCAAATGTATAATGTTATGCTATGTTATGTAAAAACATAATCCAAACCTTAAACTTCGCTTAAAAACGCGTGTTGAGCTGAGTTGAAAAAAACATTAACCGTAGTGTCAATGGCAAATTTCGCATTAGGACTATTTGAAATAGGACTCGCCATTTTGATACGAAATGAAGCGAAAATGAAACGAGCAAACAACCGAAACTCTTGAGTTGTGTGCAGAAAATGTTTTGTTGTTGTTTTGATCGAGCGAGTATCCCTCTCTGAAGTCTGCGCACATGCGCACGTGTGTTCTTGTGTAGCATGAATTCTTGAAGCACTATAGTGCAATTTTTATAAAACGAAATAGCTTTTTGATCAGCATGCAAATGCTTTATAAGTAATAATATGACAATTCTTACGTTTTTACTCGATTTGGCCAACAATCACAAATTGATCATTTTGTCTGTGCGTTCGACTGCTCATCTAATTGTTGTGATTGTGCCAGAATTGTTGGAATCAACATCTCAGATTGCAAGAGACCTAGTGCCACGAGAAAACCTATTTCGGAGAATAATTTCTTTTCTCAAAATATAAAATCCAGGTTTTAACAAAATTGTTAATATTAAAATTCTCAATTTTATCTCAATCATTGGTAATCCATCAACGTTCACAACCTAAAATGGCACATTTTCAATTTGTTCTTGCACCAAATTGTCCTCAAACGTTCGTCCAATGAATCGATTCACAGCGAACACTGTATTCTTTGTATTCGTATTTGCTTGATCGTATGCAGCTTCTTGTTGATCACCAACAAAGGTAACATATGACGGAATGGACAGATTGCCATGATCATTGGCGATCACTTCTGGCACACCCGTGTACTCAAAGGTACCAGCACTCGAGTAAAAGTCGCCCAGATGAATTCCTATTGCTTTGGGCTTCATTTTTTATATTTGGTTAGACATAAGAAACCATGTGTGCACTCGTATGTCTAAAAACTCTCAAAATGTACAAACCCAAACCAACAATACAATTTGTCTTGCCACTAATCAGTTGATGATTGTGTCTAAGGCAAATTGTCATTACACTTTGCTATCACCATATCGTTAGATGCCCAAGTTGCGTACGTGGAACAATATGTGATTATTTTTATTGGTTTAGTGAAAGAAAAGTTTGACTAACTTGAAATTAGTGCCATAAATCACAGTATTAAATATTGCAGATATACTCTGGTATGCTGATAAAGGTGTCAAATTGTATAAGACTTATTTAACCATCTAGTCACAATAAATTACAACAACATTTGTTCTGGTTGGACAACTCAGAAACGGGTTCTTGTTGTAACAATTGTTCAGTTTCTGAAATTGTTTCACCTTGATCTGCAAATTCATCAGTTGTGTCGATTTGTTGTTGTTCAGTGAAACAATGTTCACCCAAGTTTGTTTCAATTTCGTGTTCATTTGTTTTGAATATTTGAACAGTTTCAATAGTTTGATTTAAGTTGGCCTCATTCGATTCTGTTTTATCGTCATGTTTTAGTTCACTTTGGACAATTGACTCTTCATTAATCACCATACAATTGTGTTCGTTATAACTTTTAGTAATTTCGGTGTTTTTGTTTGCGCTATTTTCATTGATAGGATGTTTTTGCTCGATTAAATTCACAGTGATTTTTTGTTGGTCTGTTGATTGACTATTGTTTTCTAAGCATTCGATGATTTGAAAGTGTTCAATTGCGTTTTCATTTTCATTTTCACAGATATTTTCATCAGCGTTTTCATTGCTAAAATTTTGTTCACTTGATTTCGACGATTGGCTTGGCAGTTTATATTCAACGTTTCGTTTTCCTTTCAACCTTTTACTTTTCAAACTTTCGTTTTGTATGATTTTCTTTGATTTATCTTTTCTGTTGGTCTGTTTAACACTCACAAGTGTATTCACCAGCTGCTCAATACCGCTCATTTGTTGAAGCACATTATCGATGTTGATTGGAGCTCTTTCCTCACTAGCAGAATGGTCAATGATATCTTTTGTTTCTAATTTGAGCATAATTTTCTGCATCTCACTGATGGTTTGCTCCAATTTGTTCACATCCACATCTTCATGCTTAGTAACCACTGATTCATCATTGGTAAAAGTGATATCACCGAATGTGGAGTCTGAATTGGTGTTTAACAAAACGTTTTTGAGGTTTTTAAGGTTATAGATCACATTTGTGACTTGGGAGCTGTTGGCACTGTTAGCATTAAAAGCTAAAAGCAGTTGCTCGATCTTTGTTTCCAATGTTTGCTGTATTGTAATAATTGAAGAAGAATTAATCTCAAATTTTGAATCTTCATATTCGCTTGCTTTTGGCTTATTATTAACTACACCATAGTACGAGCAACCGAAGATGAGTGTTTGTTTATCCCGAAGTGCATTAACAAGCAGAATCAATAAATTTTGAATGGAACGCATCTGTAGTAACACATTGTCGGGAATGATTTCCAAATTTGAAAAAATTGAATCATCATCACCTACTTCAATGCGGCAAAGTTCAAACAAAAAATCGAGCATAAGTTCTCGAATCCGAAGAACAGTTTGTTCAAATATTTCCAATATCACTTGTTGTTCATTGATAAAAACAGAATCGAACTCATTCTTTGTTAACCCTTAAGTAGCCAACATGAGTCTCCGAGACTCACATTTGACTTTGAGAGGCTCTAATTCCATTCCTATTGGGGCTACGATAAAATCCTTTCGATAATGTGTGAAGCAGAATGTTTTGAGTTCATAACCCAAAAATATAGTTTCTAGCACTTATGGTTTGGAAATGAGACCAGAATAACCAATTCAAAGTCGAGTAAAAAATCTCACTTTGTAGCTTCCACAATGTAAAGTGTTTTCCCCCACCGCCGACTTGCAGACCGCACTGTCCCTAGTGCATGAAAAGTGGTTTGACGGGGTAACTCTGTGCTTGTGAAGGAGGGAGGAACACACCAAAAACATGTCGCGCTATTTGTTTAAGCATTTTTTATCTGATCAATGAAAGATAATATTTTTTAGACCGAATAAAAGACAAAAAGACAATTTATCCAACACACTTTTTTCCAATTCTGGGCGATAATTAGAAAAAAAGTTACAGTTGTTCAAAGTTGGTCTATTTTGGTGTTGTCACCTGACCAAATGCACTGTGAGAGTTGAGTCTCGGAGACTCATGTTGGCGGAATAGGGGTCTGAAATATGTTGGCTACTTAAGGGTTAAACTGTAGCGATTCAATATGTCACGTGCATTAATCAGACTATTAATCATTGCCTCGAAAGGTAAATTGCTCTGATTTGCAGCTCCATGTCTGATTTCTTGAAGCAGTTTCTCAATCTGGTGGTCGGACATCTTAGCGAAAAGACATCTTAGCGAAAAATTGTTGTAGGAGGAGCCTAAACTAGCTAAGATTGGACATCTTAGCGACTTTTGGTTAAAAGTAAAATCCAGTGGCAGAACTACCTGGAAGTGTTCCAATTCACCTTTTAAGAACCCAATGACCGTAAATAGTGGCAAACGGTTCAAGATTACCTAGAATTGAGAAAATTGACATTTAACTAGAGATTAAAGAACTCAACGGTCCAATTTATCGTTTAACGCCCAAGATGGTTGTCTAGTAATTTTGATGGTTCTTTTTGTTTATCTTTACCAAGAAAAAGAAATAGGTTAAATAAGTTGGGTTTTGACGAATTCGTTTTAGAAGTTTGCATACGTTAGTGAAGAGCGAGAAAATCTTAGGGACAACTAAGCAAACAATAACTCCTGTACATATTGCTACAGCATATATTGTAGGTAGTTGCATAATAACAACAAAAAACTCTTAAAATGAGTGCTACACACACATCATAGTGGTTCAATGTATTTGGCCACAATAAAACATTTGCGAATGGTTGCGAATGGATGCGAGTTGTCCTGGACATTGGATTCGAGTCAATTGTGGGTTGGTTCAATGTATTAGGTCTCAATAAAGCATTTGCGAATGATTGCGAATGATTTCAAATGGTTACGAGTGGTTTCATGAAATTGGACATCTTAGCGACTTTAAGCCCCTCCCCTTGTTTGTTGTGTTGTGTCTCATTGTGCATTATTATGTTAATGAGTAGGGAGGGGCTTAAAGTCGCTAAGATGTCCAAACTAAAATATTTTGATCTTACGCTTAAATCTCGCGATTTCTTGTTTCTATCACATCAATTACATTGAACAAAACCAAAATAAGACCAATTCTAATGCCCCAAATACATTCTCAATCCCAAAAACCTAATCAATGTGCAATAAATAGCTCAAATCAAATTTCGCTAAGATGTCCAAGGTAAAACATTGTAGTATTACAGCTAAATTGCGAGATTTTTTGTTTCAGTGTCACCAATTACATTGAACTAAACATAAATTAACTTTAATTTCTCAGAACAAACTCCCAGTCCAATATCTTTGGCAACATCTAGGACAAAAGTAACTCGAAGTTGACTAGTGTGCTTTAAGTTTGGCAATTTCATTGTTATCATCAGTTCTGTGATATATAAAAGAGTTTAATTTGGCCAAACAGCGATGTTATCAGTGACTTATATAACTTATCACGATCTTACAGTTTCTATATATTCAAAATGATAAATGATATTCATTTTAAAGTCTTTCAATTTTACATTTTAATCGCTGATAATTAGTACCAATGGTTTTGCAAGTTATGTCCTATCATCAGTAGCAAATATCAAGGTTTCGATGATGGCAGTGCTTAATTAACTCTGAATGAGCATAATTTACTCTATTTTAATGCTATCACAATTTTCGTATGATTCATTCACGAAAATAAAGATTCTGTTTATATGTGTGCTTCTGTGTCTCTTCAGTTTTCCATATTTCATGCTTTTGCATCATGTGCAAGTAAACAACAAACAGAGCTAAGCAGGTAAACCAAAACAATTAGACAATGTTAGATTGATGCTTATCAAATGACATAAACGATGGAATATTACTGTAACTGCAGAAGAATTTGACGATAGAACAAAATCAATTCGTCAAAAAGATGGCACGAATCGATCATGTGTCACACGGAGCAAAAACCGAAAATGTTAAACATGTGAACAGTGGTTGAGATCGTTATTACAGTTGATACGATTAATTTAGCAATCTCACGTTGTATCTATTCCAGTTTCAACAAAAATTGACGATAAAAGTAATAATAAACCCGTAAAGATCAAGCGCCAATTGATGCCATTTGAGAAAATGCCCTTCAAAGAAGTCGTATCGCCATCCAGCATGCGGCATGCGGCTTTTTGCATTGTTTCCTTGTTTGTCTCACTTGGCATTGTAGATGTGAGTGCAGCAGGTTCATTGAGTACTTTCATGCTTGTTTTTGGTGAATTTGAGAAAAATGGCAAATTCGCCAATGTATCCTCAGTTCTCCGGCGTTCCAGGGCAGCCTTTTCATTATCCAATGCTACCACAGCAAGGTTCTTTTGTTAATCCAGCAATGAATCTTCAACAATTTAGTGTACCAAACTATTCACTGCCTCAATATTTATCGGGCATTCCTTCAATTCAATTGGGTATTCCAGGCCCTTCTTTATACCATTCCTTACCGCACCAACAGTATCCAATCGTGTATCCTGGCATGTCCCAGCAGCAATTAGTCATTCCTGGACATATTTACAATTCCTTGCCACAACAGCAATCCTATGTCCCTGGACAGTATTTGCATCAATCAGCGCTACAACCGAACTATGGTTCTATGTATCCTCCAATTCACCTGCAGCAATTAAGTGTTCCTGGTCATGTATATCAACAGGTACCACAGCAGTCAATAAATTCAGGTCTTTCAGGTCAATTTGTGCCACAGAAAAAGGATCTTTCCTTGAATAATTCTGAAATTCAACAGTCTGATGTTTCAGGCCATTTGCACCCATCAGCGCCTCAACCAACCCAACCATTGAATCCCTCGATTGAACAACAACATCAAGGCCAACCATCAGGTCAGTTGCTAAATTTGTTAATTCCCACAATGCTTCAAGTTGTCACCAATGGTAAAACTTCAAATATGAAAGTTCAAGAACTTCGGCAAGTTTTTGTACCAAATGCTACTAGTCCTGGTTCCAAAACAATTGAACCAATTTCAAACAAACAACCGTCTCACAGATTTCCACCCAATGATTCTGCATCAAAGTTATCTCAATCCGTTTCCAAAGATCACCAAGAAGCATCTCAAAACGTTCCTTTGAATCTTTCAACCTCAAAGTCCCATCAACACTCTTCCAATGATCACGAAGAACCACAAATACCTCAACACTACTTTGAAACGCCTCAAAACGCACCGTTAAATCTTTCGACATCAAAATTACCCAAACTTACTTCCAATCAACAAGCATCTCACATAATTTCTCCAAAACGATCCGCAAGATCACATCAACCAATATCAAACGACCACCAGCAACCATCTAAAGATGTGCCATCAAATCGTTCAGCTTCAAAGTCCCCTCAACCAAATTCAAACGACCATCAACCTTCTCACCACGTCAAGTCGAGTCATTTAATTTCAAAATTGGCCAAGCCAAAGCTTAAAGTTAAGCGTTCAAAGGGCCAAGTTAAACAATCGAATCCAATTAGCAAAAATGATCAAGTTCGGACAATGCTTTCTGCTTTTGAAATAAAAAAGCCATCTAATTCAAGTAATCAAGATTAGTATTTGGTTTTATTTACTTAAAAATAAATTGTAATTATTTATGTATTTATATGTAGATATCTCTGGCAGTCCACTCAAAAGAAAAATTACGTCAAGTAAAGACAGTTCATTGCCTGAATCAAGTGTTAATATTGTGGAAAACAAAAGGAAACCTAAACCCCGATCTAATTCAATTTCAAGTTGCTCTTCATTTTCTGTTGCTTTCAAACATGCTTCCGATTCTAGCGATTCTGATGCGATTTATGAATCGTTTTTGACCGATATGGAATTTCCTGAAAAATCAGATCGAACAATTTGGCCAATTATTCAGGGTTCAACTGATCAATCAGATTTACAATTTGCCCCACACAACGGTGTTCAATGCATGGGAATTACCGCTACCGTTCTTGTTGCTGTACAAATATTTGAACCGAAACATTTGCAGCTCGAAACAATTGATTTAATTTTAGTAGAAGGTACGGATTATTATGAAAGATGTTTCAGATCGGTTGATTCAGTTGAACGCGATAAAATGTGCAAAAGACTGGAATCTAATAGAAGATATTTAGCTGTATCTGAATTAATCAAAGAAGCTGTCATATTTGGCGAAAATGTCGTTCTTGATTACCCAGACCAAAGCATAATGGGAGGTTTAATCCGTCAAAATTCGTTTAAACTTAAATCTTTGAAAAGCATATTAAGGTCCTTTTTTCCTGGAAACAATTCGAATAGCAAATATGCAATTCTTGTTAGTGGTGGCTATGCACGAGCAGTTTTCCATCATGAAGAATACTATTATGTATTTGACTCTCACGGATATGGCCACAAATCTTTTAATGGAAAAGCAACACTTTATTTTACCAAGGCCAAGAACTGCTTTCATAATTTTCTCTTTGGATTAATCAAATCTACATCGAGCAAAAATCTCAATGAATTGGTTTTTGAATTATACGAGGTCAACATTCAAATACGAAAATCAAATAAAAGGCCTATTTCTCCAGCTCAAACTTTAGAATCCAAAGTGTTAGATCCAGCTTCATTGAAATATTGGAGAGGAAAAACCAACTTGTCAGATACAATTTTTGGCGAATGTGCAGGAGTCCAATGCACGGCAATTTGTGCGGTTGCTCTTGCATTTGGATACCAGTCGGGAATTAAATGGCATCCCGAAGGAATTGAGCAAATACTAAGATATGGAACATCATACCACAACTCGTCTTTTAAGCAAGTGCATTCACCACAACGGACAAAATATTGCAATTTAGTTGATGTAAACGAAAAATGTCTTTCTATTAGCGAATTGGCGTCTAAGGCTAATCTTTTTGAAAAAATGATAACTTTTAACTATTCTGAATTGCCAATTCTCGGAAGCTTGCAACTAGAAAATGAACTAGGCCTTCATTCATTGGATATAGCATTAAGAATGTTCTTTGATACTGATGATGCCTCAGACAAGTATTCCATTATAATATGTGGCTTCGAATCAATTGCAGTTTTCCGAAAATGGAAAAAGTTTTATATTTTCAATTCATGCGAAACAGTTTCTCAAAAGGCTGCATTTATTCTGGTTGGCCCTGACTTGACTTTATTAATTGAACAGATTACGAAAATGTTCAATGAAGTTGAAAGTGACTTATTTGAACTAACTCGAGTAGAAATTACTTTGTCGGACGATGAAAATCTAAGTGATGATGATAAATCATCTTCAGGTTCTGATTCTTCATCAGCGCCATTTTCCTCTTCGGATTCTGATGGATCAAAAACGAAGAAATATGATTATAAACGAAAGCTGGAATCGAAAGTTAACTTGACTTCAAAGAGAGAACACTTAGGATTTCTTCCACCATCAAAAAAGCCCAGAATGGCTTCTTACTATCCCCCGGAAAATATTTCTTATGAAATTGATCATCCAATGTCCAAAGCAATCAAAAACATTGATAACGAAAATAGGGCCAATCCACCAAAAACTATATTTGATAATTTTTACTATCCTTATAAAGGATTTTTATTTCGAAAAGATCGTCATGGAGATCGAGCGGATTATTACCGATGTAGATGGGCCGACAAATATAAATGTGGAATGCGCTTGGCTGTCTACCATGATGCGAATAAGAAAGTGAAAGAACTAGGAACCAAGATTCATCAAGGTCATGATTTGGACCCTCTCGAAGTAGACAAGATGTATCAAAAGCAAACACTGAAGGGGAGTTGCTACATATTCGACAATTCTGGTGCAAGGAAGATTAAAAGTGCTAATGATATGCTTGATAGACACGCATGGCTAGGAGTTAATGAAGATTCAATTGTTCGCTTCATCAATAGGCACAAATCTGCACACTGCCCTAAATATCGTCCAATAACACGTGCAGATCTAATTATTGATGATAAGTACACTGTAATCTAATATAATTTTAAAATTCACTCAATAATTAATTCTATATTTAATATTTTTCAATAGACAACTTACTTCAATGAACCATTTTTACTATTTGACTCCAATTGGGATGGAAGAGATGCAAGCAAAAGGGTTCTCATTTTTGGAACTATAACTAACTTAAGAAATTTAGCTATGTCGATGAATTGGGAAAGCGATGGGACTTTTGAAATATGTCCTGAAATGTTCAGTCAATTCTATACAGTCCATTGCGATTGTGGAAAGCTATCAATACCTATGTTGTACATTTTGCTGGGGAAAAAGGATATCGAAACATACTGTTATATGATTTCGAAAGTAATTGAACTAATTTGCAAATATGTAGATCCTGAATTTAATGGACCTCGAACATGGACTACTGATTTTGAGCCGGCAATGATAATTTCAATTGAAAGAACATTGGAACAGTGTGACCCGTTTGGCTGTTTGTTCCATTTTTCCCAATCTGTGTGGCGTCACATTCAGGATTGTGGCCTTTCTACACTATACAGAACCAACAAAATATATAATTTGAAGTTGAATATATTACTTGCATTGGCATTTCTGCCGACTGATGAGGTGTGTGATGCATTTCAGGATCTTCTGGATCAGGATTACTTTTTCGAGTTCCCTGAAGAATTGGATGATTCCGAAAAGGCTGGACTAAAAAAAGTAAGCGGTTTCAAATGATATCGATATACTATCTAATCATCAATTTATATTTGTTAGTTACTAGCCTATTTCAATAACACTTGGGTAGGTGTGGAAGTTAATTCAAATGGCGATCGAATCAAATCCAAAGCAACATTTGATCTCAGTTTATGGAATGTTCACCAGAGAGTCTTAGATGGTCGACCACTAACCACAAATGATATCGAAGCCTACCACACAGGCGTGAACATTCACTTTGAAAATAGAAAACAAACAAACATGAACAATTTTTTCCGTCTCTTAAAGCTTCATCACTTCGAAAATAACAATACAATGTGTAACAAATCAGTTACATTGAGTAAGAGCAAGGTAGTTTATGTGAGACATATCAAACACCTTCATAAACAAGTTTCGAATTATCATGAAACAAAAGAAAATCGTCGTTTCCGTCATTCACTTGAAGGGTATAATGACCCACATGGATCGAATAGATACGACTTTTTAAGAATCATTGCACGAAGCATGCGTTACTACAGAGATCAGAGGAAGCCAATCTGTAAGCAAAACGAGGGACAAGAAAAGGAAGAAATGAAGAAAGACAAACCTAAGAAAACTACAAAACAACATAAAGAAGCTCAGAAGGATGCTACATCAAAAGAAAGCAAAGCTGATATTCCTGATGCTTTTGTATCTGCAAAAGTGAATCTTCAACATAGAATAGCTACAATTAAAGTAGATTCAGAAAAGAAAAATTGCAAATTAAAGAATGCAGAAAACGATGTTGAATCTAAGCCAACTAAGAAGGTCAAAGATACCAAAGCAGTGAATAAAGGCCTTCATATTAATGCAATTGCAGAACAGCACGAAATTAGTGTCGACTCTGAAGAGAAGCCATTTACTTCTACATGTAAAATTACCAAAACGCGAATTCTTTTAAACGAACGAGAAAAGCCCTTAGACGTAGCACGAGTGACTGGATCATCTCCAAAATTGAACTCCATCAACTTGAGATCAACTGATCCAGAAAATGCGACTTCAATTCCAATAAGTGATATTAAAGTAAACTGCAAGAATGGAATTGCACAAACTGAAGAAAAAACGCCAGTTAAACATTTCAAGTCATCCAAGCGAACAGTGAAAGCACCCGACAAATATACACCTAGCAAATACACTAAATGATTAGTATTTGTATAAGCCACTCGGAGAGAAACCGATGATCGGATTACACTTCATAAACCTAGACCATTTGTCAGCACACTAATTAGGCTTCATGCATACGACATACATAATAACTCAATCCATTACTGGTCTCCTTTTCTTTGTTATAGCGGTATAAACACTTATAATTCTGTATAAATTTTTACTGACCAAGTTTTTCCAAATAAAACTAAAAGCATAATTTCCAAGAGATTAGCAAATATAATAATGTCTAAACACAAACGGCTACCCATTCATTTTTAAAAGCAAAAGATGCCCTGTGAGAATAACCCTTCATGGGTATACAATGTACCACTATATATGATGCACTATAAGCATCACTGATAAGATCAAAATCTGTAACTTACCTTCTTTGGAATGGTATACGAAAAGAACTTGTATTTAACTTGGTTGGTTTAGCTGGTAGAAGTTGTGTGATGTGCTAAATGAGCCAGTTAGAACAATAATGGCTGAGACACCTTGCGAGAGAAGGCAGTTTAGGTCGACTGCAAACATAAAAAGTAAAAACAAAGTTCAGCTTCTTTAAAATGAGAAACTTCTTTGTTGATGAGGGGGCATTGTGCACAATTACAGAGAAAGCCGAAATTGATATCGATTAAAAATAAAAATTGTACGATGTCTTTGAGGTAAAAAAAAGGTTGAAATGACGATGCCCATAATTCAAACTTGGAGAGAGAAGTTAAAGCCAAGACTTGGGGATCACGAATAAAACAGAAACGTTTCTTGAAGATAGAATAAAACGATGATCAGCACAAAAATAACAGAGGAACATTTTTAAAAGAATTCTGGTAGAAGGCACAATAGTTTAAATTTAAAAAAAGAAGATAAATGGGTGAAGTTGACTGACTGTCAAGTTGACAGTGACACTGTCAGTGTCAACCAAAAAGTCGCGCCAGTATACATACAAATATATGTGTGCGTGTGTAAAGTAAAGCAAGTGACGTTACGCATGCGCGTGACAACAATATGCTTTATCGTTCGCTGCTTTGTGAGTGTTAATTTCTCACATTGTCAATGGGTATTATGATAATGTGCTCGAGGGTGGAGCTAAATCTCGCTAAGATGTCCAATTTTTTCTCAATCATTCGCGAACACTCGCAAACACACGCAAATGCTTTATTCTCACTAAATACATAAACCCAGCCTCAATTGATTCGATTATATTGTCCAGAACTATTGCCAGCGCTTGATTCTCACCACATTATCAACATTATCACTAAATTCACAATAGTTTAATGAGTTCTATTCTTAAGGCAAGTCGCGGCTCAATTTTTTGTTAAAAATTCCAAATTATTTTAAGATCTTAAGTTATCGGTTATCTCATTATCTATCGTCCTACAAAAAATTAGAACAATATTCCGACGAGAAGTCTCAAAAAATCAACATTTCCAGGATGCACTTTTCGCATTTGCCCTTTACCGGCCAATGCATACCTTTTAGTTTTTCCTTTCTCCTGCAAATCAAGACCTTTGCATTTTGTTTTTGCTTCTTCTCCTACAAAACTGATCCGATTTTGTTGAACCAGGGCTTTTATTAAAGGTAATAAGATTCTCTATTTGGCGGATAGAAAACATTTTAAACATTTTATCTTATCTGATCGTGAGTTCATCTCAAAGTGTTCAAAATATGCTACTTTTTTTACATTTTTTGATCTATATTCTCAAGAAAAAATATTTCCATAAATGTTTTCTGATGCCGTTAAAGCCAATCAATTTATCTTTAATTTAAGCTATAATATGCCACAATCGGTCAAGTATTAAAGGAGAAGTAACCTTTCAAATATCATCTAGTCAAATCTATAGATTTGAGCTAAGGGGGCAATTCATAGAGGACGTTACCCGCTTCTGTCCTTAAAAAGCCTCATTCTCATTAAAAGGATTTTGACATTTAAATGAACACTTGAACAAAAACTTTAATGTTTAAAATGTGTGCAAGCCCCAAGAAACATAATCCGAAACATCTCAGCACAAAAATAAAACTCGCTAAGAATTCGCTAAGATTCGCTTTGGACATCTTAGCGACTTTAAGCCCCTCCCTCAAAACGCACTCGCTGACAACAATAGGCTTTGTTGTTTTCAACACAGAGGGTGGTTTGTTTGTTGTGCTGTGTCTCATTGTGCGTTTATTATGTTAATGAGTATTGGGGAGGGGCTTAAAGTCGCTAAGATGTCCAATTTTTCAAAACAACTCGCAAACATTCGCATCCACTCGCAAATACTTTATTATGACCAAATACATTGAACCACACCTCAATTGACTCAAATCCAATGTCCACAACAACTCGTAACCATTCGTAATCATTCGCAAACACTCAATTCTCACCAATTACACTGAATCAGTCCTCAATTTGTTTAATTTTGTTTCCCAGAACGCATTCTTATTCCCGGAAAACCAGTGTTTACTAAGCACTTCAAATCAAATAACGAAACATATGGCAACTCGTCTTTTGTCTTGTACGTATGATATTTTATATCTCATCGTTTGGCTACATCATATCATATCGTACATTCTCTGGTCATTAGTTTCAACATTGTCACTGAATTCATCACCACAATTGCAATCGTTTGAGTTCATATTCTTAAAAAGTTTCATTGTCATGAATAAAGATGTACGTTGTACACTTAAATATTTAACTTGAGCAACAGCTTTATTGTTAAGAATGTGTACATAGCCTAAGGAACACAATCAGAAACATCTCAGAACATAAACAAAACTCGCTAAGAATTCGTTAGACTCGAATCAAATGTCCAGGACACCTCGCATTCATTCGCATTCATTCGCAAACATTCGCAAATGCTTCATTATGCCCAATAAACACAATCAGAAGCATCTCAGCACAAAAATAAAAAGTCGCTAAGAATTCGCTAAGATCTTAGCGACTTTAAGCCCCTCCCCTAAAAAAACTCGCTAAGATGTCTATTCGCTAAGATGTCACTAACCCCTCAATCTTGGTGTTGAGTGTTTGGGGAATCGAACTTTCGAGAAGTGGCAATTCAATTTCTGGATTTGCGCTATCAAAATATGCACAGTCGAATTTTAATGCAAACTCAGGTTTTAAATTTTTGATATTCTTATGTAAACTATCAATTCTTTTTCGGACATAATCGTCTCTCACACGATGCAACTCTGCATATACCCACATGAGTTCAATTTCAGATCGTGTCCGGCGTTGTTTGAAGTTTACGATTGTAATTGATTGGTCGTTGGCATTGTTTGACAAAATTAAGATGCCTTTGACATCTATTTCAAAGATTATTGTTACATCAATTGTTTCACTGTTGTGTAACTGCGAAAATAAAAATCTACCTAAGAAACTGTTGTATTGAGCAAATAGGCAATGGCCTTCGAAAATTTGTATCGAGAAATTGCCTGGAGGAATTGTAAATACTTTTGATTTTTTTTGTTGGAATTATGGTGCCTCGTTCTATAACTGGACACACGATTCCGATTTTCAACAAAATTCCAATGTTCAATGGAGTACAATCAAAACGGAATAAACGATCAATTGTGGAATATTCATTAATCATTTGTGCAGCACGAACAGTTGCGCCGTATGCAAACACTTTGTCGTGAGGAATAGATTCGTAAATCCAAACATTGCGATCAATAAAATTTGCTTTAAAAAAGAATCAAACTTGATGACTCGTGTTGTATTACCAACTAGAATAACAGCGTCAATATCCGTAGTGCTTAATTTTGCATCTTCGAGTAGGTACCTAATTAATAGTCTCCTGCAAAAGTAATGAGCCGGGCTAAAGGGGAAAGTGACACATAATAATAGATGGCGTTAGTGGCTCATTACATTTGCGGACGAGTAATAATTGTTTGGTTGATAGAAATGTTCGCATCGCAATTTTTAAAAATTCAATTTGTTTAAGAACTTTAGGTTTGAAATAAAAATTG
This sequence comes from Rhizoglyphus robini, assembly GCA_023373905.1. Classification (NCBI taxonomy): domain Eukaryota; kingdom Metazoa; phylum Arthropoda; class Arachnida; order Sarcoptiformes; family Acaridae; genus Rhizoglyphus; species Rhizoglyphus robini. The sequence continues at coordinate 336,193 of JAKIJQ010000051.1, read as the reverse complement.
GCATATTGTTTATAAAGGTCTGTAGACTCTAGATCATGCTTCATAAAGCTGGAGTTATTTAAAAATGCTCTTTTTGCTATTTTGCACAGGACGCGTAAATTTTCTTTATAAATTTTTAAATGGTCACTTTCATTTATTTCTGAATTTAACTCGTTTTCGCTCAAAACCCAATTAACCATCACATCAGTAAGTACATCACATTTGACAATTTTGGTACTTTTCGAAGCCAATAACTCATGATCTTTGATGCAATCAATAATCGAAGCATTTAGGGCCGTTTCATGAATCAATTCTAGAATGAGAACATTTTTTCTTTCACTTTCCAATTTATCAAGTCTATAAGCGATTGTAACAGTTGCAGATTCACTGATGAATCGTAAAACAGTCAATCCAACTTTTGAAGCCGCATCTTTTACAGCTTCACGTTGAGATTCGTTGAAATAGTCAGGAACAGTGATCACTGCCTCTGTGACCTTGGTGCCGAGATATGATTCGGCAGTTTGTTTCAATTTGTCCAAGATCATTGAGCAAATCTCTTTTGGAAAATATTTTCTATTCGCCGCCTATAATCCAATAAAGATTTGAATATTAAAATTATTACAATTTTAAATTTACCTTAATCATTGGCCATCCACCAACGTTCACAACCGAAAAAGGTACATTTTTAATTTGTTCTTGCACCAATTCGTCCTCAAACATTCGTCCAATGAATCGATTTACAGCGAACACTGTATTCTTTGGATTCGTATTTGCTTGATCGTAAGCAGCTTCACCGATGAGCACTTGTTGATCACCAACAAAGGCAACATATGACGGAGTGGACAGATTGCCATGATCATTGGCGATCACTTCTGGCACACCCGTGTACTCAAATGTGCCAACACTCGAGTACAAGTCGCCCAGTTGAATTCCAATTGGTTTGGGCTTCATTTTCACATAACTAACCAGAAAAGGTCGTGTGAGCCGTGTTGCGTCGAGTCGTGTCACTCGTGAGTATAAAAACTCACAAAATCCACAGACTCAATAATACAAATAGTCTTGTCGTTAATCAGTGTAAATCGCAGATGATTGTGTCCATGGCAACTTGTCACTACACTTTGCAATCAACACCTTAGATGCCTCTGTTGTATGACTCATACAAAAGTACTCATACTATAATAAGCGTAATCATGATTGCAGCTTAATTAGAGTAATTTGCTTAGTGTAAACTACGTTTGACAAACATGAATGCAATGGCAATTACAGTCGCATCCATTACAATAAATTAAAAAATATCAATTTAAATTTTGAATAAATTGAAAATATGATTATAAAAAGAAAGTTGGAACACGAATTTACAATTTATGCTAAACATTTACTTCTTTTGCCTTAGAAATTGTAAAAAAAAGTCCCAAAACTAAAATCAACATGTGAAAGCTTTCAAGTAAAACGTGTTTATAGAAAAGTCACAATTTTGATTACACAAATGCTCATTCGATTTAAAATCAATAGATCATGTTAAACATTGTCAAAGATTGTCAATGATTTATGATGATAATAATTTCGTTGAAGTCAAGTGAAAAGATTGAATAGTTCAAATATAAATTGTTAATCTTTTCATTTCAATTGACCGCCTGAAACAACGTCAAAATTTATTCAAACCATTCTATACGGGGATTCAGTTGGATGTAGAAAATTCTATTTAAAAGAAATATCTAAATAAATATTCACAATGCAAAAGGCAGAAATTCGCAGCTATGAAAATGTGAACCAAAAAGAAAAAACATTTTTTCAATTATTATTTAAAAATTTATTGAGAAGTGCAACTATTTCTACTTTGGTTGAAATAGCCAAGTTTGTGTATGTTTTCACTTCGAGCACGCTTCTTCAAAAGCTGCTGCAGGTCTGCACTTTTGTCCTACTTTTCTTTTCCCAAATCTATTTTGTTCCTATTGTTATCTCTCGTTTTGATCACTCGTTCTCCACCACGTTCTGGTTCTGGTACGTCTCAAACTGCGCTCTCATCTCATATCAACAAGGACAATTTAACGTATTTCTATTATTTCTATTAGGTCTGTTTTATATATTTCTGTAATTTGGTTTGATTTGTTTCTATTTTATGTTTTTATTTTTTAGAACACAAACAAAATCCTTTCAGAATGGTACTGACCAATCTGAGCAGAGTGCACTGTTCCGAATTAAGGGGTAGTTATAAGCCAGCAGGCTTATTACATGGTCGATTTTATGCTTGTGAGCTTAATATAACTTAAATATGGCCCAGACCATATTTGGAAGTGCAGGAAAGCAAATGAACAGTTAACAATATGCTCGTGAGCATATTATAGTGAAATATGTCCACAAGCATATTTGACAGTGGCCAGAAACGCTAATGAACAGGTAACAATATGCTTGTGAGCATATTATAATGAAATATGCCTGTGAGCATATTTATGTGGCCTAGCTACTGTCAAATATGCTCACATGTTGCATAACTGTTGATCTGCTTTTGATATAAACTTGTTGGTACCTTAAATACCTTAAATCAAATATGAATAATTTAGTATAAAATTTTATTTGTTTACATTATATTGAATTACATTAAATCATATCTTTTCACCAATCCATCGCAATAAAAAGTACTTAATGTCGGTTCTATTTTTCTGCTTTCTCACTGTATATACATGAGGTTTATTCGCTTGTACTTTAATTAGTCCCCCTTGTTTGATTTGTTGAAGCTCTTCTTCACTCCAGCCCTTTTCAAAAACAAAGTCTTTATGCAGAATATCATTCCACTCTTCTAGCCACGTAACAGGTACACACATATCGAATGTTGGATCATCACTCATCAAAAGCAAACGAGGCATACGACCTGCAGCATTGGCATCCAAATTTGCTTTATGTGTCATCAGTTTGAACATATTGCCAACACAAAATTTGTCACCAGAGCTTGTTGTAACATATCTCTCCGGACGAAACCAAACTTGCTCATCGCTTTTTGGGTTTTTGATTAAAATGTTCCTGTTTAATTCAAATGACATTTCCTTAGCAGCATCATCCTTCCTGATGTATGGGTGGTCCGAATGAATGAATTTTTTAATTGGCCATGGACATAATGGCAAACCACTTGGTTTAAAAAAATCGAATCTTTCGTAATCAATACGGAATAAAAATTCTGCCTTCTTTGCCAAAGTTCTTTTCATGATCGTTTTTTCTAGCGTCTTAGTGTTCTTGATGTTCCTTACTAGGTCTTTGTGTTCTTGGTGTTTCAGTTCGTATCTGAGTACACTATACAAAAATAATGGGCCAAATAATCGAATATGTTGAGAATAATGCAGGATATGGTGCATTTTGCAACGAACAGGTGTGCCAGTTAGAGTTGTAATTCTTGTAACAATTCGTTTGCTGATTATATCCATTTCAATTAGATCATTTTCATTTAACTCTTTTGCGAAAGCATAAAGAATGAATTTTTTCACGTCACAGTATAAAGTAAATCCATTTTGACGACCTAATATTTGATCGGTGTCTCTTCTAGGGTCCTTGAGAATGCTTTCCGTTGCATGCTTGAAGGACATTTGTTTCCACTTTGATTCTTCAATAGTGATATCAGGAATAGTTATTTCATCTAGAATAGCTTCCAGTTTCATAAACAACTCCAATTTCTGTGTATATATAAATTTTTAATATTAATTTAATAATGATATTAATAAATGAATCATACCTGCACTGCATTAGCTTCCATCGAAAAGTTTGCTTTTTCACCTAGCAAACTCACCTTTGGCCGGCTTTCGTAATAGTTGAATCGTATAAATTGTTGTATAATATTTACTTTGAACAGCTTTTCTTGAGTTCCGCCATATTCCCTCGTTAGTGAATTCAAATACAAAATGAAAATATCTTCGAGTATACCTTCCAAAATATCATGACATATGTCAAAAGGAAAAACGTTGGTGATATCAATTTGAGTCACGTTTCGAAGTTCATCTGTTATCATATATGGTAGCTTAAACAAACCAAGTGCATGATTGGCAGCATCGACTTCGTCGAAAGTGCGAAAGTCGTCACTAGTTAGTAATCGACTGACTTCATTCACAGTTGATTGTATTGTTTTCGGTTTTGGGCAATCTACTTTTGTACATTTCAGTGGTACGTCGTCATAAACGATGTTTGGTGTTATACCAAAATCGAAATCATCTTCGTTTTCAAAACCAACTTCTTTTTCAAAATCATCAATTAGCGCACAATCTTCAGCTGAAGGAACCAATTTGTTGGCGTACGAACGTTTGCTTAGCGTTTTGTAAAGTTCTTTTACTTCGTCACAACCACACATTCCCGGAACTCCACATGCACGACAGAAAATAGACTGAATAGTAAAGCATTCTCTATAACCGGCTTGCTCATATGTTGACAAATTGTCTCCAAGTGTTGTAGTCATTGTTACTGTATATATCTTGCCACCAACCTCGATTCCAGTCTTAGCCAAATCTATTAATTCATCAATGATTGGTTGGTACAGTCCTCTTAATGTCCTTTCCGCCTGCTTGCTTTTTTTGATCAAATCCATATTGTATCTTGAAATAACTAACACAGTGTCAATGTCGATAATCTTTGTTCGGAAGTTGTAGGGCAAATTTGGAAAAGTGACATACAAAAACGAAAGTTTTGTTTCTTTTGCCTTGTCGCCTTTACTTTGATTGGTTATCTTTGTTTGTGCATCGTCAAAGTAAAACTCTAGATAAAGATCAAATTTTTGCAATCGTTGATCGTACACAGAACCGTCGTCAATGCTTTTGTATACCTAATAAGAATAGTTAGAATTAGTTATTTAATTTCAAATTCAATTTGAATACTTTTGTTTGTTGTTGTCCATTGTTTGCACTGACTGGTCGCACCGATGATCTTCTTTCGTCTAGCAACAATCGAAGTGATTCATTTTTGAGCACAATTGTACACAACGACTTTAGTGGAACCCGCCAATATGGAGCTTTTTTATCATCAATCATTATTTCCCCTTCAATTAAATCCGGTTTATATTTCCCTGTAGTTAATTCTTTGTATTTCTGGCTTAAGTAGCAATTTGGGCTTTTTGAAATTCGTCTTTGAACAGGAATCAGAGTATCTTTGAAATATGAAATTGGCACTGTTCTGTTTTCAATTGCAGTCAAAATATCATTCAGTATTTCGGTGTGAAGACTTTTAATTTTATTTTGCTTTTCATAAGAAAGTTTGCTTATTAGCTCGTCGAATTTCATAAATTTCTAAAGACAGAAAGGATTAATAGAATTATTTACAACTATAATAAACTATAATATACCTGAACCCATTCGTCTCGTAAATAATTTGTTATAAATGAATCTCTTTCTTCTGGATTAATTTCTTCTGGCGGAGGAGGATTCTCTTGAGGACCTTCATCATCAGAATTATCATCATCAGCAACAATATGTTCAGGATTTTTGTGGTTGTTCATGCCATCTTGCAAATAGTTACCAATGTTTACATCGTTATTGTCGATAACATTGTTTATGTCAGCAGCAGCATCAACAGTTTCATCGACTTCCATATCAAAGTTATTACCATAATTGTCATGTTCCATTATGTATGGTTGTTGTTGCTGTTGAACTACTAAATTGTTATCGTTGTTGTCGCTCTCGTTATGTCTCGCAGTGTCAGTGGCACCCCATTGCGCTGTTCTTCTAAGATACCAATCTTTCTTCCAAGTCACTTTACTGTAAGAAATTTTATTTTACAATCTGTAAATGACAATAATTACACTTACGGGATGTGGCAGCAAGCCTCAATATGATGATCCCTTTCGATGTGATCTCGTAGTTCCCTCAAATTCGTGAACTTCTTATAAGTACATCCTTTATAACCACATTTCATTTGGCCAGGTTTAATTTGCTTTTTTTCTGCTCCAGGCTTTCGATCCTCTGTCTTAGTATAAGTTGCCTTAGATTCAAATTCATCGAATATCTGCTTGAAGTGAGGATGCATTCGATATCCGCCGTTCGGATTGTTCTCAATTGCTCGATCATTTAAACCTTTCCACAATATATAATCGTCTTTGTCATTTTCTGGTATATATGATGGTATATTCATGATAGTTGATTGATTGAAACAAATAGAAAGCTCAAAATTGTACACAACACAAAACACTCAACAACGTTGTTAATACTGAAAAAACTCAGTAACAATAAAGTTTAACTGCCAGTTTCGATACTATCGATACTATCGATTTTAACACTCACATTAGCGGGAACACATTATACGTTACGCGAGTACGCACAAAGCGCGCATAGACAACACAGCCTAGGCCGGCCTGTACTGTGCGGCACAAAGGCGCACGAGCTGCAGCACTGCTAGCGCTTGCTAAACACTCGTTCCTCTTCCTCGGTTGTGTCTGCACGTTGCTTGTTGCTCTCTTGATTGTCCTGAAAATTTTGTGAAATTTTGCCTTTTGAATCTGAAATCGACATTCTCTTGAAATGGGACCTGGGACGGAATCACAACGGACGCGATCAAATTGTGTTATTAAAGCACCTACAAACTTTTCACCAGGCCAACAAACCAGGTGTACAACCAAACGTACCGCTACGAATGAAACGAATGCTCAGCGAACCAAAAAGGCCAAGAACCAAGGTAATTACACTTGTTGATTCCTATAGCAATAGTTACATTAATATTGTTTTTTTTATCATATAGAGACTACTAAAGCTGCCGAAGCTAAAGCTACCAGAGCTGCTAAATCTGATCAAGCTGATTTAGTCCGAAAAGAAAAAATTCTTGGTCCTTTAGGAAAAAAAGGTAATTGCTTGTTGTACGTTTTACCAAAACTAAACTTTCCCATTTCATAGATAAACCAGTCAAAACCACGCTAGTCAAAAAAAACAATCAATTACAAGCTGTTGCTGGGGGAAAGCGAGCCTTCAGACCTAGTGTCAGAAAGTCGAATGGTATTTTATCATTTATGTTTTTACTTAAGCTAATGTCTGTTTACGCAGGTTCTAACGATACTCTTGATCCTGCTGACCCCTCTCCCGTACCCACCATTAATGTATCTACCTCTCCTACTTCTACATCTTTGAATTTAACAAATTCCCAGTCTAATCTCGCTGCTGAGCTGACCATTAACGTTCCCTTACATTCTACATTCGAAAATGCAACAAATTCCCAGTCTATTATCGCTGCTGAGCTTACCTGTAATGTACCTGCCCCATCTACATCTTTGGATGTAACAAATGCCCACTCTAATATTAATATCGCTGCTAGTGCTCATGAGCACACCATTCCTACTGCTGCTACATCCGAAGATACATCAAACGGCCACTCTGATACTGACTTCCGTGTACTTCTTTCACCTACACCATCCCGTGATAGTCTAGATGACCTTGAAGATCTAGCTAACCTACCAGAAGACAATGTTTCACTTGATCTGCACGACATACCTGCTCTTGAAAATACTGTCATAGAGCCAACGATTCAGAACAATATTCTAGAACCAGAGCATACTCAATCATCAGAAACTAATTCTTCAGCGATTCAAGCCATTGAAGCCACGGGATACTTGATAACCCGAAAGCCGACATACATAGAAAAGGTCCAATTAACAAATTGTCAAATGTGTGACGAAGAAACGTATTTGTCTATGAAAAACGAAATGGATTACTCAAGTTATACAAAGTATAATTTGGATTTTATGAAGTATATACATCTATTTCCGAAAACGGACTTTATGTACAAGCAGTTGGTTTACCGAACCAAATCAACACCTGAACACTACGAATTTGGTTTTATAGAACCGAATATCCTAAATGAATTGGATAACATACTCAAATTTATCGTGGTTTTTGAAGAAGTTATTCCGAAACCTGTTCAGAAGGAGCCAAAGATTACACCCAGACCAAGAGATGTCGGTACTACGCGACTTACTCCTGACGAAAAAAAGAATAATTTGTATTTGAACTGGCCAGAGTGGGCAAGAGGATTTTACACTTATGGAAGTAAAGAAAAAGACGACTTAAAGTACACTCTAACATCAATTGATCATGGGCTTTATATTGCTTCTTATCGTCTGATGTGGTTTATCACCCATGGAATGGATTGTGGCTTTCGTGGAACTAAAGTGGAATTCACCGCTCTGGCACAGTTTGTCGCGAGTAAATACTCATATATTTGCGAGCAGTATTATCTTCGCTGTGATGAGTTTAAGGCTAACGGTGATGAATCTAAATTGGTGTATTTGTCCAATTCGATTACGGTAAGCAAATAAGCAATAATACTATTTACTAATCCACAAGTTATTTCAGCGTCGTTTAGCTGCGAAATTAGAGGCTCGGTATAATTCATTGTCAGTCAAGATACCAAGCAACGAGAATGATCAAGTGAGTCCTGAGCCAAAGTCAGTGCCAATCAATGGCGAGAAAACAAGCGGAGAACAGGATGGAAAACGCAACCGAAACAATTCAGCATTGGCAACCTCGAAGGGGGAGTTGGAAAAAATTGTTCTCGATCGAACATCAAAGCTTGAAGAGATGCAACTGCAGATTGAAGAAGAGATGCAAGAAGGAAACATTGGCCCAAACGAGAACGACCGGTCGGTCCTTTCCACTTTTCCACAATTGAATCAGGGTAACGATGATGATGTCGATGCCGAAGTACTCCTTTTAGAACTTGAAATGAAGGAGATCGAGATACAGAAAAAAATTCAAATGTTGAAGTTGAAGAAGATGAAGAAATAATCGAATCTATTTTTATTTTTGTTCTCTTATTGTATTTTTATTAAATAAAATAAAATTGATATCGATTTATAAGTGCATTTACATATTTAATCAAATAAGGTACTGATCATATTATGCGTACAAATACGTCCCTCTGGTTATTATAGCATAATAAGCCGAGGTGCGTAATTGCAAATTGCGTGTTTGCGAAACAGCTTCAAATATGGTGAGGAGCATATTGAAGTAATACGCTACTGAGCATATTTGCAAAGTAATATTGTCAGGTGCTTAAAATACGCGTGTTATAAGCGTGGTGACATGTTACTAATTCTGAACAGTGTGGCTTCAGGAAGTTGAATCTAATCAAACCAACTTGTGATCCCACTGCTGATGGTACAGTTGCTGACAATCGTAATCCCGATCTGGTTATGCTTTTGGAGCAGTATTTTCATAAAATAGTTGACAAATCCGTCGAACCAAGCAAAATCGATGTCTGTCAACTGCTTGCTCAACCGTCTTTTGGTATGTCGATTTGCAACTTTATCAGCAAACAGGAGCGAAAATGTTCGGATTCAAAGAAGAGCGCTGCCAAGTCGGCCAAGTATCGTACTTGGGGTAATGAGGAATATGGACTTGGCCACTTTTCCTCCGCTGCTTATTACTACACAATGGCCATTATTTATGCTCCTGATGTTCCCGAGAAGGTTGGTGATGATAACGTTGATGATAAGAAGGTCCCAGAAGAACTGTCCTTGGCTTATGGCAATCGTTCGGCGGTTTTCTACGAACTTGGTCAGTACGAGGCTGCTCTGACCGACATTGACCACTCACTGGCCACTGGCTATCCTCGGGAGAAGCTGCCCAAATTGCTGTTACGCAAAGTTGAGTGTTTGATTTCGTTGAAGCATCTTCGAGATGCGAAGTACGTTTGGGAACATCTTTCCTTCTCTGATTCTGAACTGAAAGATTACGAAGATCAAGTGCTCAAGATTCGCTTTCAACTACTCGGCGTTGACTCTAACGATGAATGTCATTCACAGAAACAAACACAATCCGCTGCCGATCCATTGCTTGCCGTGCTCAACTACTTGAACCGTACTGGACGCTACCAACCTTCCACCGATTTTGCTTCAATGTCCTCCAAAGTTGAACCAAAATACTCAGAAGCCAAATCCAAAGGAAGACACCTGGTGGCTAAGCAGGACATTGAACCGGGCGATATTCTGATGGTTGAGTCACCATTTGTGAGCGTACTCGGCAAACACTTTGAGTATCACTTTTGTCATCACTGTTGCCGACAGTTGGAATCGAAGATTGGCGAAAGTGAATTTTGCATCACCGGTTCAGTGGTTCCGTGCACCGAATGCACTCGTGTCCTGTACTGTTCCGCTAACTGTCGTACCGAAGCCTGGCGCACCTATCACCAGTACGAGTGTTCCATTTTGCCTGTTTTGCACCAAATGACCGCTAATTGTCATCTTTCCTTGCGCATGCTTCTTACTACTGGACTTGAGGTGATTCAACTAGTGCGCGATCGAAATAGTCAAGATGATGATGAAAATGAATCCAAAGATCCACTAAGTTCTTTGAAGATCAGTGATCCCAGTGATAGTGTGGCTCAGTACGGACTGGTGCACCAAGTGACTGATCTGCAGGACGTACATCTTTCTGAATGTGTCATTTTATCCGCTGTGTTGTTACAGCTCACCAAGAAGTGTTCATTTGTACGCACGTCTGAACAAACCAAATTGGCTTCGTCGATTCTGTTGCGTCAACTTCTTCAGGTGTATGACAATTCGTGCATGATTACTGGCTTCGAGTTTAGTAGTGAGCCCGACAAATCGAATGATTTCGCAATTCGTCTTTATCCCTCCGCCTCTAACCTGTTGAATCACTCGTGTGAGCCCAATTCTGATTCCACTTTTGTACAATTGACTGTGCTGATTTTGCGTTCTACTAAGAAAATTTCGGCCGGTTCGGAAGTGACTATCTGTTATCATAAAACTGGTTTCATAGCGGCAGAATGGTCGGAAAGACGAAGAGGGCTCCGGGAAAGTTTGCACTTTTGGTGTGAATGTTCGCGTTGTCTGCTCGAAGCCCGGGATGGACTGAATGGAAAGTATTTTCCTATTGGCTGCAAAGTCTGTGGGTAAGTGTCTATTGAACCAAATCTGCTTTGTATCTAATTTGTGTTTCTTTCCAGTTCTACCCTAACCCGTACATCGTCATCCTCGGACACTTTCAACTGTTCCAGCTCGTCCTGTTCAGCTTCCATGTCCCTGTCCGAGGCACAGCAACTTTATGCTCGAATTGAATCTCGACTTGCCATAGCCGAAAATCTTATTTTGTCTTACAAGAAAAGTCCCAATCCTGAACCGAATTTTGCTCTTCTTAAGTGCGAACTAGATCTATCCGAACTGTCGAACATGCCAGGACTGCGCAATTTTTGGAAACTGGGCGATCTACATCGTCGTTTGGGTCTCGCATTTGGTCGTTTTCGTATTCCCGATGTTCGACGACACTTTGCCCGTTTCTGTGAGATTAGTGAAGCAAACAGTGGAATCGTCAATGCTGCGCGCAATTATGAGAATCTCATCGATCTGTACCGAAAATTTCACGTTCATGGCGATGATGAAGGAAATGTGATTAAAGAGTATCGTCGAATTGGCCAACGATTGATTGAACTTGTTCGACTTACGCTGATTGCCGATGTTGAGCCACCCACTGATGGGCCCGATCTACTTGAGGAGGAGTCGCGTGGTCTACGCAAATTGTACCGAGATGTGGTGGTCATTCTCAATGGTTTGCCTAAAGAAGAATAGAGTCATAGACTTTTGCTCCGGAATTCCTCGAAGATCTGTGATGCGAAATGTTCATGTGTGTGTGCTTATTATTATATAATTCTGTCTACATTTAAACCTAAATTCAAACTTTCACTTCTGTCAACTTTTATCTTTTACATTTCACTTATCTTAACATTCCATTGAACATTTCAATAAATTTCGATTCAAATCTCAGTCTTATTCAATCCAATTCCAACAAAAACACCTCAATTGATTGTCCAACTAAAACCTCCTCCACCACCCCATCATATATTCATTCTCATGAATTCACTTCGTAATTTGAGTATTTGAGTATTAAATGTGCTGACATAAATCGGAATAAGATTAAGTTTGCACAAAATTCCACACAATTTGTTAGAATAATCAGGATTTTGTCATTGTAAACAAACTTGTCGCTTTGGATTCTTTTGTCACAGACTTGGCTTGATTTAATCTATTACGAATACAAATTCGATTACAATTCCCACAAAGTAATTTTCGAATAAAGCTTGTCTGACTGGTCGATTAGTTGAAATTGTATATTGAAATATTGAGAATGAATCAGATTGAGTAATGTATCATTATTTAATTTTTACAAATAAGTTACACTGTATGTGGACCCCAAATGTTTCAAACGGTCATTCCTCTATTAATTTTCCTGATAAATAGTAAGGCAATCGAAAATCAATCCATTAGACAATCAAATCAAACATGTTTTATATGGTCTCACTTGAACATTTCCGAATCTGGACAATCAATTTGTTATTGACTAACTCACATTGCCACATTAATGGTTTTCTCATCATTGCGTAATAAATAGGTTTTATTTTTTTAAAATCACCATTAAAATAGTCTAAATTAAAATAGTAATGAGTAAAGTAGAAGGTAGGATTGTGTGCGCTACTGTGTGCATCAAAATGAATGTTGAAGAATCAAAGTTTCACAATTAGACAAAGTCAACTTTATGTTTGCGCAAATTGGGCAATCGGCGAAGAAAGTGCATTATGTTGCGTAGAAAGGCTTGCCTAGATGTGATGGCATCTACGCCAATCTCCAAATGTAAATCAACCAGATTGGCGAAAATGGCAAACTGAGCAGCTGCTCGTTTCAGCAAGGCAACGTCCAGTGAGATGTGCAAAAGTTTGAGCTCAGTAAGGTGGATCAGTTTGACTAGATCTTCAATCACTGGCAGTGTCATCTCAAGTAGATGGTCCTGTAAAAGTTGTGTGCAGTTAAGTTAAGATATTTCGGTTAAGATATCACAAAACATTGTGCTACATACACAGAAAGCGACATTCAAATGCTTCAGCGAAGTGCAATGCTCACCGATGAGATGAATCACTTGAGCATATTCAGCGCTTTCACCTGTAGAAATGCGTAGGTGTAAATGAGTGAGAATGGCCAACCACTGGGGACTGGTGTTGTGCCATTGAAGAATACGGCTAAACTCAAGTTCGAGGCCTCCAAAGACACGAGCACACTGAGGACCGAGATATGACACAAATTCAAGCAGACGGTCTTGCAACAAAATGCCATTGAAAGCGTCTAGCTCAATGTGCTCCAGCATTTGCACAATTTTGTAAAGATATGGCACAATTTGGACATCGTGACCAAAGAGTGCGAGCTGTTTGAGTGGCTGCGGTGAATTGAGATGCATTACAAAGCTGCGAATTTCATTCATTCATTCATTAATTTCTTGTATACTTCCTAATAAAGCTTGTTGACATTTGCTGATTGATTAGAAATTTATTGAAATGTTTACTGTGCGTTAAGATAAAGGAAATGTGAAAGATAAAAGTTTACAAAAGCAAAATGGAAGTTCAAGAATATGCACAAAATTTTATATATAAGGAAAGAGCGCTTGAAAATTACGCATTGTATATCTTCGAGAGAAAAAAAGTTCAGGAATCTATTATTTTTTAGGCAAATGATTGAGAATGTCCACCACTTCTCGGTACAATTTGCGTAGATCTCGTGACTCGTCCACAAATAGATCGGGAGACCCGTCGGTTGGTGGCTCAACATCGGCAATCAGCGCAAGTCGAACAATTTCAATCAATCGTTGACCGATTCGACGATACTCTTCAATCACATTTCGTTCATCATCACGATAAGTATTCAATTTCCGGTACAGAACAATGAGATTCCGATAATTGCTCACTGCATTGAGGAGCCCATTGTATGTTTCATTAATTTCACAGTAACGCGCAAAGTGCCATCGAAACTCGGGCACACAAGAACGTCCAAATGCACCACTCAGTCGGCGATGCAGTTTGCCCAGTTGCCAACAATTGCGCAGCCCTCGAATGTTGGACAGTTCTTCAATATCTAGTTCACACATAAGAAGATCAACATTCTGTTGAGGATTAGGATTTTTCATGTAAGACAAAATGCGATTTTCGGCTAAGGTAAATCGAGATTCAATCCGAGAATAAAGTTTCTGTACTTCGACCAGAGACATTGAAGCTGCTGAGCAGGACAAGTTTGGACAGTGAGAAGTCTCCGAGATTGAAGTTGCACAGGTTAGCGTAGAACTGCGTGTAAAGAATGTTGAAATTAGATACACCAGAATTGCTTCAATTTACACTTACCTACAAAGTTCACAGCCAATAGGAAAGTACTTTCCATTCAGTCCATCACGAGCTTCGAGTTCACAACGCGAACATTCACACCAAAAGAATAAACTTTTACGGAGATCCCTTCGTCTTTCCGACCATTCCGCTTCTATGAAACCATTCTTATGGTAGTTAATAGTCACTTCAGAACCGGCCGAAATTTTCTTAGTAGCCCGCAAAATCAGCACAGTAGATTTTACATAAGTGGATTCAGAATTGGGCTCACACGAATGATTCATCAGGCTGGAGAAGTGAGGATAGAGACCATTGGCGAAATCATGAGCTTTATCGGGCTCACTAAACTCGTATCCAGTAATCATTCATGAATTAGCATACAACTGAAGAAGTTGACACAACAGAATCGATGATGCCAGTTTCTCTTGTTCAGCCGTGCGTACAAAAGCACACTTTTTGGTGAGCTGCAACAAGACAACGGAAAAGATGACACATTCAGAAAGATGCTCGTCCTGTAGATCAGTCAATTTGTGCACCAGTTCGTATTTAGCCGCACAGTCATCTGGATCAGTAATCTTCAAGGAATTCAAAGGATCTTTGGGTTCAGTATCTTGACTATTTTGATCAATCACTTGTTGGGCCACATCAAGTCCAGTAGTGAGAAGCATACGCAAAGCAAGATGGTTACTAGCGGGCATTTGGTGCAAAACAGCCAAAATAGAGCACTCGAACTGGTGATAGGTTCGCCAAGCTTCGGTACGACACGAAGTGGAACAGTACAGGACACGGGTGCATTCGATGCATGGTACCACTGAACCGGTGATGCAAAAAAATTCATTCTCACTTTTGTCAATCTTCGATTCCAACTGTCGGCAACAGTGATGACAAAAGTGATACTCGAAATGTTTGCCGAGTACACTCGAAAAGGGTGACTCAACCATCAGAATATCGCCCGGTTCAATGTCCTGCTTAGCCACCAGATGTCTTCCTTTGGATTTGGCTTTTAAGTATTTTGGTTCAACTTTGGAGGACATTGAAGCATAATCGGGCGACGGTTCGTAGCGTCCAGTACGGGTCAAGTAGTTGAGCACCGAAAGAAATGGATCGGTAGATAATTTTTGTTGTGGAGAATCAGCATCGTTCGAGTCAATGTCTAGTAGTTGAAAGGGAATCTTGAGCACTTCTTTATCGTCACCTTTCAGTTCAGAGCCAGAGATTCTGCAAAAATGTTCCCAAACGCGTTTCGCTTCTCCAAGTTGCTTTAACGAAATTAAACATTCAACTTTACGTAACAGCAATTTGGGTTGCTTCTCCCGAGGATAGCCAGTGGCCAGTGAGTGGTCAATGTCGGCCAGAGCCGCCTCGTACTGACCAAGTTCGTAGAACGCAGCAGAACGATTGCCATAAGCCAAGGACAGTTCTTCTGGGACATTATCATCATCAACTTTATCATCAACATCATTACCAATCTTCTCGGGAACATCAGGCGCATAAATAATAGCCATTGTGTAGTAATAAACAGCAGAAGAATAGTGTTTAAGTTCATATTCTTCATTTCCCAAAGTAATATACTCGGCCGACTTGGTTGCGTTCTTCTTTGAATCCGAACATTTTCGCTCCTGTTTGTTGATAAAGTGGCCAATCGACAAATCAAAAGACGGTTTAGAAAGCAGTTTGCAAATGTCGATTTTGCTTGGTTCGATAGATTTAGGTATTTTATCCAAAAGCGACTCAAAAAGAATATCCAGATCCGAATTTCGATTACCATTATCAGTACCAGTACCATCAGCAGTGGGAGGATCCAAATCCGGTTCGATTAGGTTCAATTTCCTAAAGCCACTCTGTCCAAGATCTGTTAGTAACATTTTGTAAGATTTTTGTACGTGCTCTAAAAAATAAATCATAAAATCAAATCAAACCAAATTACAGAAATAAAACAAACCTAATATAAATACGTAATAGTCAGAGATATTATGTTATTATATGATGAGAGGGTAAGGTGAGACTTACTAGGAATCAGAATTTGGTGATGTACGAGTGATCAAAACGAAAATTAATAAGTTAAACAAAAGCGATTATCGAAAGACAAAAAGGAGGAGGACAGAAGTGAAGTTTAGAGCTGCGCACTTTTGAAGACGTGAGCAGGACTAAAATAGAACTTGACTATTTCTACCCACCCGAACACTGTAAATAAAGTAATCATCAACTAAAGAATATTCTATGTTCATATATTTCCCTGCCAGCGCCGGTTTTTATACTCGGGATTTGATGCTTTGAGCAATTAGAACAGTATATTCTCCAATTTCATTGAAAATTGACAAGGATGTTCAATAAAATCAATTTGTGCACAATTGGCGGCGGTTTTTTATACTCGGGATTTGATGCTTTGAGCAATTAGAACAGTATATTCTCCAATTTCATTGAAAATTGTACAGGTTGTTCAATAAAATCAATTTGTGCTCAATTGGCGGCGGTTTTTATACTCGGGATTTGATGCTTTGAGCAATTAGAACAGTATATTCTCCAATTTCATTGAAAATTGTACAGGTTGTTCAATAAAATCAATTTGTGCTCAATTGGCGGCGGTTTTTATACTCGGGATTTGATGCTTTGAGCAATTAGAACAGTATATTCTCCAATTTCATTGAAAATTGTACAGGTTGTTCAATAAAATCAATTTGGGCACAATTGGCGGCGGTTTTTTATACTCGGGATTTGATGCTTTGAGCAATTAGAACAGTATATTCTCCAATTTCATTGAAAATTGTACAGGTTGTTCAATAAAATCAATTTGTGCACAATTGGCGGCGGTTTTTATACTCGGGATTTGATGCTTTGAGCAATTAGAACAGTATATTCTCCAATTTCATTGAAAATTGTACAGGTTGTTCAATAAAATCAATTCTTGAAGGGTTCCAGAAACAAAACTATTTCCAGAGTTCAAAACTGTCAAGCAAATAATTTTTGATGCAAAAACTTAATGCACAGCCATTCTCAATTTTAAGAAATTATTGAGCCAAGGATTCTATTGAATTCGTTTGAAATTTGAAATGATTAATCTACATTCAATTGCATTTACTTAAATATTGTCCAAATGTCCAAATATTAAAATGCTTAGTTTTAAAATGACAAATGCTCATTTGTTTGTTCTAGTTTGTTTGCCAAATGTATAAAACCATCGTTGTTTCATCATTTTTATTTTCTTAATCAAAGTTCAACAGCTTCAGCCAAGGACTTTTAACTTCTTTGCATTTTATCTCAAAATGAAATGCAATTATTGTTGCATATCATATTTGAATATTTGAATATACGATTTTGGTATATGCACTTTGTTGAACAAATTATTATTATTATTTGTGTTTACTGAAATATCAAAACAATAAATAATGAATATATTTCTTAGAGTTTGACTGATTGTGTTTGATTCGAAATTTAAATTATGTAAAGCGAATTTGAGTTGTTTGTGTTGTAGAACAAATCGAACAGAAGTGTGTAGAAATAGCAAATACAAACTCGTGACTCGAATTGTTGAGTTGAGTTAGTTTTGCTTGAGTGAACATTGTTTGTTTGGTGAACAAGACCACAAGTTGTGTGCTATGAGTGCAGTACCAAGTCAGAACGGCGAGCCTGTGAATGGACCTGTCCCGAACTCTCAACATCCACAAGGACCTGTGCCCTCGTTCGTACATGTGCTGCCATGCACCGCACCACCAGTCAAGTATCTCGATCGCCTGGATGGATGCGCCACAGGAATACACGTCACTCGCGAGGACACCCAAGACCTACAAGTGCTCTGTGCCAGACTGGCGGTTGCGATCATGGCCAAGGATCAGTCACTCGAGGAAGTCACTCCTTCTCCGTGCGCAGCCTGCAATGCTCCAATCCGACTAAGTCCAACTTCACCGGTGCTCTACCTAGAGAACTGTGCTCACCACTACCACTATGGCTGCTTCGTGGGTTGGCCAGCCTACGTTCAGATGATCATCTGTCCTACCTGTAAAGAGGCCTCCACCCGAGCCTTAATCTGGCCCAAACTGTTTCCTTCCAAAGCAGTCAAAAACGAAACCTTTCAAAAACAAAAAGCTTGTTTCGGATTGAACGTCGCACCAAAAACCATTCTGCAAGTCAACAAGTACTATGAAGATGCAAACAAATTTGCCACCTTCGATTTGTTTGTAAACTGGAAGCATATCACTGTCAGTAAAAGACCACCGCCACCAGGAAGTGCGCAGAACACCGAGAGCAGCACAGAGCGTCCATCAGAC
Source organism: Rhizoglyphus robini (assembly GCA_023373905.1). Taxonomy (NCBI): domain Eukaryota; kingdom Metazoa; phylum Arthropoda; class Arachnida; order Sarcoptiformes; family Acaridae; genus Rhizoglyphus; species Rhizoglyphus robini. Next base: position 317,840 of record JAKIJQ010000051.1, on the reverse strand, counting down.
TCTGATTCAGAGTGTTCCATGAGGCAGCCTACTGGTGGACACAGTTCGGATGGGCAACGTAACGCCAAGCTGACCGAAACCTATCTCGTGCAAGTAATTCAGCGACTTGGTTTAGCCAATCAACCGCAAACCTTCTACTTGGGAGACATTCTTCCATTAGAAGAGAATGTCCAATTTCAAGCCGAATATGGACCTCACCAACCATTGGACGATTTCTCCAAACGCCAGAAAGTGTTATTCCAATTTAGATGTCCATTTGACCGACTGGATGGCTCAAATGGAGAGCGATGCTCACAAGGACGAGATTGTGAGTTCTGGCATGGTTGGCCTGACCAGACTCCGAAGCTCATTGTTGAACAAGTCAAGATACGTGACTTTCCACGCTACTTGTGCATGCGCAACTCGAGAGAACCCTATCTTGAGTGTACTGAACGCATTCGAGTGCACTCTCACGAGCTGGTTCGCTGTTTGGCTGGCTTCCATCCCACTACTGAGGACCTGCAGAACGTGGATGCATTTGCTCACAAGATGACCAAGCACATTATGGCGTCAGTGGTCGTGCCCGAACAGTCGCTCGTCTGTGCATTCTGCCACACGACCGCCAAGTCCAATTCTGTGTGGTTCGAATTGCACTGTCCCGCCTGTTGGATCGCATCAGTGCGCACAATCGCCTGGCCAGGACCGTTCCCGTCGGACATGGCGAAGCAAACCATCTTTAGCCGTCAACTAGCCGAGTTCAAGCTCGCCATTCAGACCGACACTAAACTGGTGATTGTGCAAGCGGCCAAGAAAGCGAACCTCTTCACTCTCGACTATGGCGGAAGCACTTTGGCCACCATCGATACTGCCACTGCACAGGAAGGTTCGACTATTTGGTACAATTAGTATTCGTATTTAAAATATTGTCAATACTTTATTGTCATGTCATATAAAAAATTTAAATAAAAATGGATTACAAAAAAATGTGCAAATTGTGTAATGACCATCAAGTGTAAATAGCCGTAAGCGTAATTATTACATTGTAATTTACAACTTTCAAAAAAAATCTCTCGGTACGGATGCGAACGTCGAGAGCGTCGAGATCTAGCAACTTGAGGATTATTCACAATCACACATTTGAAATGTAGTTGAATTACCAAGACCAAGTTTTGATGGAGAATTTCAATTTCTTGGTGGTTTAGTTGAGAACGTTCCCCAAGCGTCAGATTCGGTAAAAAACATCAAAATGGTCTTCAGTAGAGATAAATAAATACCAGTCAATGTCACTTGAATCTTTTGAGTGACATCATCACTACTCACATCAGGAGGCTTCGTCACAATCAGAACTGCTTTCGTCAAGTTCACTATAAGTTCACCTACCTCAGAGAGGTCGCTGTCGAAATAGTCATCACTATTACTGCCAAAAAAAATTCCGCCATCAGAATCAGATAGGCCACCGTTTGGATCGAACCGTATAATGAAAAAAAAATTTTCTCACTATAGAACGTGACCTAGAGCTTTCAACAAATTCGGCCTGGGCCGGACAAGGAAACTTGTCAGGCCTAGGTGGATAACAAAAAAATATTGGTTTTAAAAATTGGAGATCGAAAATAGATTTGATAACTCGATGTAAAAAGGCGCACAAAATAGAAAATAGAACAACAGTAGTGTGTGTGTGACAGACTGTGTGAGAGGTAACGCGAGCAGCAGCGGTGGAAGAACATTCCAGAACAACACACACGAGTGCACCGGCTTGCGAAATGCCACCGCACTACGTAACAAACCATTTTACGAATGTTGGAAATAATCAAGAAGATTGTGTGCAAACTTTATTTCTAACTGACTTTTCAAATGTCCATAATCAATTGGTAAGTTGTAATAAATTCTTGAAGGGTTCCAGACACAAAATTATTTCCCGAGATTATGTTCAAAACTTTCAAGCAAATATAAATCAAAATAATTTTGTTGCAAAAACTTAATACACGAACATAATTAATTAATAATTTAACTTAATATAATTAAACAGACTTGGCTTAGTTGAATTTATCGTGCCTACAAATTCAATTACAATTCCAACAAAGTAATTTCATACACAACATGTAAATAGGCATTCTTTTGTATTTTAAAAAATTCAATTCAGTTCTGAGAAATTATTGTGTCAAAGATTGAATGGCATTCGTGTGAAACTTCTCTCGAATCTTTCCGACATCTCACTTTGAATGTCATTTGGCAAAATAATTTACCAAGACTGTCAATTCTGACTCACATTTGGACACATTTACCTCAAAATAAACTCAACCTTGGCTCAATTAAAGTCAATTCTGTTTTGGCTCAACTCTCCACTGGCAATGTTCGTTTGGATTGTCAACCCAAAATCGGCTGAAGAGATGGTTGGACTTACAAAATCTAGGAGTGGCAATGCAATAGCCTACAATGCGAATGTGATTGCATCGAATATATACGATAAAAGTCAAATTGCTTCCGTCCTACAACAAAAAAGTTTGTTTGCCTGCTCAACTATTACCGAAACCGACTGGGTTCGTTAAAACCTTTCATCATCAACAGACGAAATTCAAAACAATCTCGTTACCATCGTGCACCGCTCTCTGTTCGATTCAATCAATAAACTCGAATCTCTTTGACAATTATCCCGAATTTTATTCAATTGATTAAACTTAATGTCGTAATAAAACGTGTCTGATTGCCCGAGTAATAATAATTCAATTGTATTTTGTAATATAATCTACATTCGCTAAGGCACTATCCATTTATTATCATTAAAACTTGCCCTCTTTATGTATTGCATTCTCTTTGGTTTAGGCACAGAAATTGTGAACTATAACCAGAATTAGGCTATTTGTGCACTATGCCATCGAATTCAGCCAACCGAAATGCACAGTTTCTGCTTAAGTTTGCCATTTTTGTGTTGTTTCATCCATACAACCACCTCTCTTTGCATAGTACATCGCTTTATTCGAAATATCTAGATTTGCAAATGCATACGTTCACTAGCACATAGAACTCGATCATAGTCTACCGAAAAGTTCGTTACTGCAAGTCATGACCAGATCGAATTCGACAAATCTGCATATGTGACTAAAGTATAGTTGTGTTTCACTTTTCAAGCTCATTTTCTATTTTGCTTTAGTCGACTTTCAACCTTATCTCTCTACACTTCATTTTGTGCAAGCCTCCCCTGTGCGACACCACCACCTCCTCTCTCGCCTTTCTCTCCACGGATCTGTCATGTTGTCCGTATGCATCACTCGCTGGTCCACTGTGATGTCCCTACTGCTGGTGATGTCAACTCTTTCGCCCTTCCTACTTCCCACCGTACAGTCTTCGATGGTGGTTCACGACATTGTACGTCACATGTTGCATCAGCCGTCATCGAACTCGAGCATCATCACTACGAACCGTGATATGTTTGGCAAATCCTCTCTCAGCCCTGTTCGTCCACTTTGGCTGTCATCGAACGTCATCAAACAACGTGATACTGCTCTGTCCACTGGTCTATTACTCGGATCTTCCACCGAGCCATTCAAAGACTGTGCCAAAACTCTCGAAACTGATGCTTCCGCTCAACTGGCACTCATGATATGTATGGCACCGCAAGTAACCTGGCTCACCCTGCTCAACCAGACCGGTGTGAGCGATCAAGAATATTCCTGCAAGCACGAGTACTGCAGTGTGTACTGTTTCAATCTGGCTGCACGCACCTTCTGCACCCCTGCCCAGTATGAGGCAGTCAAGAGTTATTATAAAGAACTATTATTTCACGACTATCAGAAATGTATTGACTGGTCCAACTGGATGCCCGCAATAGACTCACCACCGAGCACTCCGAACAGCCTCTACGAATGCTACCGAGCAATGAACATGAGCGCGACAGCACTCGACAACTGTATCACTGTGGCATTGCACAAGATTCAACAGGACCAGTTCAAGAGCGTCACCGAAGGCCAGTGCAGACTCGAGTACGAAAAGGCGAAATGCATCACCAAGTTTGCCTGCATGGCGTGTGACCGTGAGTCTGCACTCGAGTTTCTCAACTTTACTTCCAGAATTTGGTCTCCAAAGAGTGCGGAATGCAAAGAATGGTCAGATTACGAGCCTGAGATGAAGTGCCTGGACCCTGAAGGCGAAAAATGTCGTTCAATGGTCGAGATTGAACAGACGGGCGAACTGATTGCCGTGTCGACTGTCGAGCCTTGGATCGACCTTGCTCAGCGCTCAATGGAACGCTACTGCAAGCATCACTACTACATCGTGTATCTGCTCAGTCAAATGGCCTGTGCCGCCTGTTCCTCTGCTGGACTCACTCCCTATCAGACGTACTTGAGCAAGTCACTCGAGCCTTACCGTGATGGTTGTATCCTATGGAGCGAATGGTCGCCCAAGTTAGCGTGCATTTCAGACTGTTCTACACACGAACATGAACTACACAAGTGTATGGCGGTTTTGAATGAGCAACACGATGCCAACAAGACCTGTACGGGTGAGGCGATCATCGAATTCTATGACCAAAACTTGCAAGGCAAGGAGAAGGTGTGCAAGTTGACCTACTTTATGCAAAAGTGCATTTTCGAGAAGATGGCCTGCAAGTACTGTGACAATGTGGACACGGTGCAGCAGTACATGAAGCAAATTTGGGATCCGTCCAAGGTGGAGTGCACCGAGTGGACCGATGACGAGCCCACTTACGAGTGCACCAACAATGTCCTGTGGATTGTGTGCCTCAGTCTCCTGTCACTGGTGGCACTTTTGATTGCGGTGGTTGTGATTGTGATCTTCTGCCGTGCCTGTTCCAAGGGCGATTGCTGTGCATCGTCGTCCCGTTCCCGAGGTGGTAATCATCAACGTGGTAGCGTACGCAGACAAGGACCAACCCAAGGACAGATCCTTGGAGGATCTATGCAACCGGTCGGAGCCATGCAGCCCGTGGCTACCATTCAGCAAGGCATACCCATGCAGCAAGTCGGGGCGATTCAACCGATTGGATCTATCCAACCTGCTGCTGGATCCATGCAACCGGTGAAAACTTTGCAACCTGTCGGATCGATGAAGAAAAGCGGAATGAAGCAACCAGTCAAAAGTACTATGCAGAAAGTCAAAACAAGCATCAAGTCCACTCGAGCTTAATGCTCTCTCAAAGCCAAGTGGATCTACCGTGCACAACTTACAACTGCACGCAACTGTTCAGACCTAGTTGAGCCACATCCACATTTATAGCTATTTCAAATGCTATTAGCATTTTTTCAAGTGCATCTTTAGCCTATTCCACTTTCTCTTAATGCACTTTTTCATTTATTTTTATCATTAAAACTTATTATTTTTGCATGGTTGTTTACATGGTGTCTTATTAAAAAACATTTTGCACTTTGCATTGCGTTCTCTTTGATCTGGGTACAAGGCAAAATTGACTAAACTAAATTGTCAATCATGCAAATCGAAATGTGCACTTTTGTTTATTTTGTGCCATGTTAGCCATTTTAGTGCATTTTACCCAAGAAATCACTTTTATTTTTATTGTGCTTAGTTTTCTTTAAAGATCTAGATTTACAAATCAACGTTCACACACACATTCGAACACGATCATGTGCGGGGCAATACTAACTCGTAACTTTGCAAGTCACGACCAAAAGACTAATTCGACCAATCGAAATCAGCACTATTAATGTGTTTGCCTTTCTGTTTGTTTGTTCATTTACTGTTTTGCTTTAGTCCTCTCGCAACCTCAACCCTCTACGCCTTATTTTAGTGCAAGTCACTGTGCGACACCACCACCTCCTCTGTCGTCTTTCTCTCCACGGATCAGTCATGTTGTCTGTATGCATCACTCACTGGTCCACTGTGATGTCCCTACTGCTGGTGATGTCAACTCTTCCGCCCTTCCTTCTCCTACTTCCCACCGTACAGTCTTCGATGGTGGTTCACGACATTGTACGTCGTCAGATGTTGCAGCCGTCTTCGAACTCGAGCATCATCACTACAAACCGTGAACTGTTGGGCAAATCCTCTCTCCACCCAAGTCCCATCTGGCTGTCTTCAAACGCCCTCTTGGAACGCATTGCTCTTCCCACTGGTTTACTCGGTTCCTCCCCCGACCCAGCATTCGAACGTTGCCTCAATACTATCCGAACCGATCCGAGTGATGCTAATTTAGTCTACAGTACCTGTTTTCTATCCCAAATAGCCTGGCTCGTCCTGCTCAATGCGACTGGTGTGAGCGAGCAAGAGTACGGCTGCAAGCTACTCTACTGTAACAGCTACTGTTTGAATGTTGCTGCCAGTGCCTACTGTACTGGCGACTATGCCATATTCAAGAGAACGGTCAAACAAGTATTCGATCAGGAGGCTCCAAAGTGCAAGCAATGGGCCAACTGGGTGTCGCCACTCGACTCGCCACCAGCCCCTCCGAAGACTGTTATCCCCGATTGTACCGATGCATGGAACACAAAGAAGCCCGCACTCGAGCAGTGCATCGCTGGTGCAATTGACAAGCTCACCCAGGACGAGATCCCGAACCGAACCGAAGCACAGTGCAAGTTGGAGTACGAGAAGCAGCAGTGCTACACCAAGTTTGTCTGCATGAGTTGTGTTCAATATTTGGGCCGTGAGTCTGCACTCGAGTATCTCAACTTTATGGCCAAACTTTGGTCTCCAACGGTGGTGGAATGCACTGAATGGTCGCACCTTGCACCACAGATGGAATGCCTGGACGCGGAAGGCGAACAGTGCCGTTCAAAGGTTGAAATTGAACTTGTGGAAGAACTGGTAGCTGTGAACTCTATAAAGCCTTGGATCGACCTTGCCCAAGATCAGGTGGAACGCCAGTGCAAGCAAAACTACTACATTTTGCGAATGCTCAATCTGGTGGCCTGTGCCAGCTGTACCTCGGGTCAACTCGGGCCCTATCAAGCATACCTGAGCCAAAGACTCGACTCGTACCACGATGATTGTGCTCTATGGCGCAAATGGTTGCCCAAGATAAAGTGCATTGCAGACAGTGCTGCCCACGCCATTGAGACCAACAAATGTTTGGTCACTTTGAACAAGAACAACAATGTCAACAAGACTTGTACGGAGGCGGGCGACAAGAAAGTCGATGGCTTAAAGGGCAAGGAGAAGCTGTGCAAGTCGACTTACTTTTTGGAAAAGTGCTTTTTGGTGCAGATGGCCTGCAAGTACTGTGACAATGTGGACACGGTGCAGCAGTATGTCAAGCAAATTTGGCAGCCAACCGAGGTGGAGTGCATCGAGTGGGCCAATGAAGAGCCAACCTACGAGTGCTCCAACACTGTCTGGTGGATTGTGGGCATCTCTGTGGTGGCACTGGTGGCCCTTTTGATTGTGGTGGCTGTGATTGTGATCTGCTGCTGCTGCTGTTCCGATGGCGATTCTGGATCTTCTTCGTCGTCCCGTTCCCGAGGTCATCATCGTGGTCATCGTGGACATGGACAGTACGCTGGTGGATCGATGCAACCGATGGGAACGATCCAGCCGATGGGTACTATGCAGCCGATGGGTACTATCCAGCCGATGGGTACTATCCAGCCGATGGGTACTATGCAGCCGATGGGAACTATTCAACCGATGGGAACTATCCAGCCGATGGGAAGTACTCAGCCTTTGGGAGTTATGCAACCAATGGGAACTTTGCAGCCGATTCGAGCTTAATGCTCTCAAAGCCAAGTGGATCTACCGTGCACAACTTACAACTGCACCCACGCTCAGACCTAGTTGAGCGTCACATCCACATTTCTAATTGCTATTTCAAATTATTAGCATTTTTCAATGTGCATAATCCTAATCCTTCACTCTTTTTTTACTAATGCACTTCTTTCATTTACTAATATTATTAAAACTTGTTATTATTTTTATTACTTTGCATTACCATTATTTAACCAATTAAGTTTAGTGACACTATGTGAGATTAGTCAACAAATTGATGAGTCTTGAGTGCGTCCCACTTTTTGTACATCAGTTGTCGAATCTACCAAAAACATGCGTAGTTTTCCTAATTTTATCATTTGTGAATTTTATCCTCAATTCATATTTTGAGAAGTGATTCCAAATAGTATAAATAAACTAATCTAACAATTTGCATCAATGAAACATACGTATGATCAGGAAGACTATCAAAACAGAATTTCATTCAAGACGAATTTGAATAAGAAATTGAGAGATAAGATTATCCATTTGGTGTCATATTCCAGGCCTAAAACGTTGTTGCAAGATTTGTCACTTTAATCTCACAAAATAACAATATCCCAACATTATCAATTTAAATGTTAAAATCAAATTGATCATTATTCACTATCAACCAAATTAATTTTACAATTTCATTTTATAATTTGCCAAACACATTTTCGTGGCTTTAAAAAATCATTAATCATTAATAACTAGCGTAATGTATAGAGTTCCTAGGGAAATTACAAATTACAATTTACAAATTAAAATTTAAAAATTTTACCGGAAATTGTTCCGGCAATTTTAAATAAAATGACAATTTTTGACAATTTTCGGCTAAATTATTCATTTATTAAAATTAAATTTAATCAAAGAATGAATTAAATAAATCAATACACACATTGAAATATGTCCACAAGGTGGCATGCAATATGCATTGCAGCAATGATGCAACAACGAATGAATGCAGCACAACGGAATGTTGGCTTGTTTATTGTCATGGGGCAATGCACCCCTTCAATTTTTAATTAATTAAAGTGACCTTCTGACATTACATTGCTACTGTGCATATTGTGCTATGTGTGTGAATGCAACAGCAACACCAACAAGCGAAATAGTAGAAATTATCATTACTACAAATTGCTAATTACACTTTCAAACAAACATGATGATGAAATCGAACACAAGTTGAGGACGACTGTGTGACTGTGACTCACTGTCTGTGACTGTCTGACTGTTGTCTGTGCTGTTTTCTATTTCTTCTTGCCTTCGTTATTGCCTTGTTGTTGTTGTTGTTTTTCTCTCTCAACTGCTTTTGTTTTGTTATTTTGTATTGTGTTGATCATACAATGCCCAACCCGTACCATAACTCAAGTATGGTTTTCAATAATTGGTTCCTCGACAATCGCTCAAACACCGCAATGGTGCTCAAGACTATTGTGATACTCTTTCTCATGATTGCCTTCTGTCTTGCCATCTTCTTCACATTCATGTTATGCTCAACACTCTCAAAGGGGACTGTCGACTTTGAACCCTGTCCTGAGGTCCGTGATTCTAGATGGAATCGATCGTCGAATCTAACCGTTGAAGATCAACGTGAAATGATCGCCGAAATGACTTTAGAAGCCTGGAGCAACTACAGAAATGTATCCTGGGGCCGTGATGCGTTGATGCCGATTGCTGCACTTGGTTTCACGGATTCTGCTTTTATGGATTCGGGTCGTACAATCGTGGGCTCGATGACCACCCTCTGGATCATGAATCTTACCGAACCCTACAAACAGGCGCGCTCCTGGATCACCGACTCCCGTTTCGATCGTATAATCTCACACCTGTCTATTCATAATCGAGATTTGGATCTATTCTACCAGGTCGTACAGGAGTATGTCGGTTGCTTTCTCTCACTGTACGCACTAACCAGCGATAGACTGTATTTTGAAAAGGCTCAATTGATTGTGAAACTATTTGTACAGAATGGAGTTGTGCTCGAGAAGCGGCTGAATCGGTCCTGGGGGTTGGAGTTGTGGTATTTGATCAATTTGACCGAGGATGTGCAGATTAGGGACCTGATGGATACGTTTAAGCCGGTGGATCGAAATCCTGAGACGATGGAGGAGTTGGGCGAAATTGGTGAGTAGGATTTCTGCTTTTTTAAAGTGTAATTCCGTTTTTTCTTGTTTCAGTAAACATGTACCTTCAAACTGGTCTCAAGAGTCAAGTTCTGCTGAATATTCTACTCGAGAAGCTGTCCCGTATGGCCCTGATTAATGAGTCCAATGTTGAGTTGAAGTTCCAGAACAAGATTCTTTTAGGTAAGGATTTGAATCCATAGATAGATTTTTGAATTCTAACCTTTGAATCCTGTTTCTCTCTAACCTTTTAGATTGCAACTCAGGCTGGGTAATCGGCCTCGGTGAACTAGCCCTCAACCTACACTTTAACCAGTCCGAAGAGCGTTCCCTAAAGACGGTTGCCGAGAACATCACCACCAGATGTCACCACTTACGCTCAACCGACTCCGCAACTGGACTCTTCCATGAGTACTATCGTTTTTCGCACATTACCCGATTCTACCGCCTGTCCAACTACTACAGTCTCACCCCTCAGTTGGCCCTGACCTTTCTGGTGCAGTACCGCCGGTCCCGTGATCCAAAGTACCGCGAATATGCCTGGGATCTACTGTTGACCATTCGAGCGCGTAGTCGAACCTGTTCGGGCTATGTTGGACTGTTGGATGTTGACCAGTGGCCGGTGCAGGTGTACGACTACCAGGAACCGATTCTACTGTCCGCAACGCTCAAGTATCTGTATCTGATCTTCGCGGAAGAACAACCAGAAGATCCAATACCGTTGGACAAGTGGATCTTCAATCCTGCCGGCCATCCTTTACCGATTTGTGGACTGAATCCTAACTTTCCAGCATCGAATAACGATTCTACAATTTACTGTTAAGATGATCCGAACATTTTGTTGTAAAATATTTCGCTTTTTAAATAAACATTTAACACAAACATTTAAATCAGAAGTAAATGAATAAAAAGAATAATAAGTTTTAATAGTAAAAATAGTAAATTGGGTTAATGGAAAAGGAGATGCAGTTTGAAATGTATAATTATAAAATCGCGGGAAGTAAGAATATGTGGCTCAACTATGTCTGAGCATGCGCAGTTGTACGGGTAGATTCACTTGGTTTGAGCATTAAGCTTGAATCGGTTGCATAGTTCCGACAGGTTGCATCGATGCTCCAGCAGATTGTCCATGTCCTTGAATTGGCTGCATAGTTCCAACTTGTGGCATAGTTCCGACAGACGGAATAGTTCCAACTTGCTGAATAGCTCCAACTTGCTGAACAGTTCCAACTTGCTGCATCTCTCCGACGGGCTGTCCATGTCCATGTCCGCGACCACCATGATGATGACCTCGGGAAGACGAAGATCTAGACTCATCATCACGACAAGTACAGCAAATGATCACAACCACGATCACAATCAGCAAAATAACCACCAGCACTACCACGACTCCACCCACAATCCACCAAATGTAAGTTGCAGAACACTCGTAAGTGGGCGCCTCACTCACCCATTCAGTGCACTCTGCCTCAGTAGGATCCCAAACTTGTTTCATGTAGCCGTGCACATCCTCAACATTATCACAAAACTTGCAGGCCATTCGCTCGTACAGGCACTTTTGCATAAAGTAGGCCAACTTGCACACCTTCTCCTTGCTACCTTCTTGCAAGTGTTGACCATCGAATTTCTGATGTGCTTGCTCAAGACATGATTGGTTGGCGTTGTGTCTACTCAAACTTGACATACATTTGGCCAATTCGTGTTCGTGTACAGTAATGTTTGAAATGCACTTCAACTTGGGGTACCAGCTGCGGTATTGGGCACAATCAGCATGGTAATAGTCGAGTGTCTTGCTCAGGTATGCCTGGTAGGAGCGGAGTTGATCACCAGCGGTACAGACGGCACAGGCCATTTGGTTGAGAAAGTAAACGATGTAGTAGATGGTCTTGCACTGGCGTTCCTGAGCATTTTCAGAAAGAGTGTTCCAAAGTTGAACCACGCCTAGTGCGTCTTGTTCTCCATCCTGCGCCTCCTCAACCTTTGAACGACATTCATCGCCATCCTCATCCAAACATTCCATCTGAGGCTCATCGCGCGTCCATTCAGTGCATTCCACCTTCATTGGAGACCAAATTATGGCAGTAAAGTTGAGATACTGATCGACGAACTCTCGATCACACGCCATACAAGCAAACTTGATGATGCACTTTTGCTTTTCGTACTCGAACTTGCACTGTGCTTCGGTGTGACTCGTCAACTTGTCCTGTATAATCTTGTTTGTCGCACCAGCGACACACTGCTCAAGTTGCGCCTTCTTGTTGAGAATATCTTTGGCACATCCTATGAAATCGTACGGGGTGAACGGTGGCCAGTTCATCGGGGGCACCCAACTTGGCCACTGCCTACAGTAGCCATAGGTTGCATTAGCGTTCACATCGCTTATGATTTGTGTCAGCAAACCGTTGGTTGTGGCATAGTCGGCCGAGCTACAGAAAGTACGTGCCACAAGATTGATGCAGTAGTAGTCGCAGTACAGCGCCTTGCACCAGTACTCTTGAGGGCTTGCATCCGTCTCCTTGAGCAGTTCGAGCCAGTCAAATTGAGCTGCATAACATGCAGCGTACGTCAAGTTGGCGTCTGCATCATTGATGAAGCAATTTTCTTTTTCTTTTGGCTCGTTGTAGTAAGAGGATTTGCCCAACCGATTATGGTGATGACCAGGGTGGTTACGAACCATAGAAGAATGTTGTCGGTCCACCAGATAGGATTGAGCCCGTAGACCAGTGGAGAGAGTAGTAGTTCGGTTTGGGGTGATGATGCTCGAGTTCGAAGACGGCTGCAACAGCATCTGACGTACAATGTCGTGAACCACCGAAGACTGTACGGTGGGAAGTAGGAGGAGGAAGGACGGAAGAGTTGACATCACAAGCAGTAGGGACATCACAGTGGACCAGCGAGTGATGTATACAGCGAACATGACGGTGGGAGAGATGATGCTTTGGCGATGAAGACAGAGAAGAGTGACTTGCACTAAATGTGGCGTTGAGAGATAAGATGTAGAGCGAACTAAAGCAAAACAGAAAATGAACAAACAAATAGAAAGACCAATACAATTAGGTCGATTATTTCGGTTGGTCGAATTCGATCTATCGAGTCATGATTTGCATAATTACGAGTTAACCAGTAAACCATTTTGGTCAATAAAACGCAAGAGAACGCAATGCAAAAAGAATAAGTTTTAATAAATAGATAGTGCATTAGGAAAAGGTGGATGGGATAGTGAGATGCACTGCATAATTGATAGGATGGGTTCTGCACACGAATGCTCAATTAAATCTGAGTGTACAGAGAAATGGGAATTTGGGTGAAGTGGTGGTGGGCTTGTGATGACTTTTTGTGGGTGCTATAGATTGAAGGTACGCATAGAATCTTGATTGTAGGTGTGCTTGCTGTTGCAACAGATGACTACGCCAATCGCCACCAGAATGCCAATCACCACAATGATGGCAAACATGATCATCGTCTTGGATGCTTGTGCAGTTCTTTTGACCCTACTTGTGGATACATTCGAGCATCCGAGCCTGGGCACATCACTCGACATCCATTGTTTGCAATCTTTTGAGAGCGCATCCAAGTCCATGCGAACACCATCAACGAAATCCTGGGTATCACTACAAAACTTGCATGCCGCCCTCATGCCACAGTCTTCGACGTAGTATGCAGCCCTGCACTGGTTCTCCACACTCACATTCGGATACTTGGTCATGGCTTCGGCAAAACACCGAGCGGTTTCGCCTTTTTCGATGAGAACTTCCATACAGCCGAGTTCAAATTCAGTGGTACTTTTGGTTGTGGTACTGTTGATAGAAGCTGCAGGTTTTTCAGTAGTAAATTTGGCATTGCATTCCACCTTCTTGGGAGACCAAAAGTTGGCGACAAAGTTGAGATACTGCTCGATGGTCGAGTTGGCACAGTACTTGGGCGCTAATTTGATTGCACACTCTTCCAACTCGGAATCTGTCTTGCACGCTCTTTCAGTCGGGTCTGTGATGTTCTCCTTTGCAATCTTCACCTTTTTGGAACACTTTTCTCTAACAGCAATGTCGCACTGAACAACTTCGCTCGTCATCATCAACGGTGGAGAAGAATGTTCAGAAGGGTCCAGCGGTGGAACCCAATTTGTCCATCTTTTACAGTCTTGCGTAACTTTATCACCCAAACCTTGTTGCAACTCCTTGTGGTACACGGCATACTGTTCTGGCAGACAATAGGTTCGAGCATCGAGATTGGCACAGTAAGTCTTACAGAAGGTGACTTTGCAGTTGTACTCCTGAGGGCTCGCCGACTGATTGAGTAGTTTAAGCCAGACCGCTTGGAGGGAGAAACAATAGTTGACTGCATAACGGGATTTCGGGTTGTTCTGTAGAGAATCGTGACACTGTTGGGCATCGTCTGGTGGTGGCAAACTGATGATGAGTGGGTCGCGAGTGGTGATGAGGCTAAAGTTCGAATCCGTTGACGGTTGACCAATTGGAACCACCGAAGACTGTACGGTGGGAAGTAAGAGGAGAAAGGGCGGAAGAGTTGACATCACCAGGAGTAGGTACATCACAGTAGACCAGCGAGTGATGCATACAGACAACATGACGGATCGAAAAAGACGAGATTGAATATGGTGATGCTTGAGTGCTTGGATGATGAAGACAGAGAATTGTGACTTGCACTGCTAAATAAGGCGTTGAGGACTGAAGTGGCGAGGTGACTAAAGTAAAACATAAAATGAGCAAACAAACAGAAACACCAGTATTACCACTGATTTCGATTCGAATTCGATCGAGTAATTCATAACTTGCTACTATCACGAGTTTGCCTGTAAGAACACGTTTTTTGTGGTTCGAATGACTTATAACTTTGCATTTGCAAGATCTTTCAGGAAAAAATCAAAACACATGAAGAAAGTGACATATTGTGCCATACTTGCACTAAAATGGCAAACTTGACAGGAAAAAAACAGAAATTCGCATTTAGGCATAATTCAAATGATATGTCAAAACAGCTATATTTAATTTACAATTTAAAAATGCCAAAAATAAAGAAAATGCAATGCAAAAAGAATAATAAGTTTTAATAGTAATAAATGGATAGTGCAGTAGGAAAGGGTTAGGATGCACTGCATAAAAGATGTAATGGGTTCTGCACATGAATGCTCAACTAAATCTGAGCGTGCAGAGAAGGGAAATTTGGATGAAGTGGTGGACGTGTGATGACCACTTGTGGGTGTTGTAAAGCACTAAGCACGACTCGACTTCTGTTGCGCTCCGACAGAAGATCCTGGTTTGCCAAGGTTGGAGGTGGGTTTCCTTTGCTTGCCATCATCATTACCACCACCATCCGTGGACAATGAGGGACCAGACTTGTACATGCAATACACGAGCACGCAAAGCATCACCAGAATAAACACCATCAGAACGATGCTCACAATCAGTAGAATGTTGTAGTATGATGAGGAGGAGGAGCATTCCATCTTGGGCTCATAACTCGACCAATTGGCGCATGCCACCTTCACAGGAGACCACTGCTGCTTGGCCACAGCATTCAGATCTTTGTTGATGGGATCGAGCACTTCACACTGCTCACAAGTCAACTTGACCGCACACGTTTCATTGGCGTACCACAACTTGCACAGCTCTTCTGCAGGGTCTTTGATGTTGTGGTTCTTTGCAATGCTCTGGCTCGCTTCTTTGGTGCAGCTTGCGAAATCATCAAAAACAGTATCCATGCAGATGTAATGAAAAGTCCAATTAGCGAACATCTCGGGATGACATTCGAGTGGAGGAATCCAATCGGACCATTGCGCACAGCTGCTGGCAACCGACGGTTTGAGCGAATCACGATACGACGCATACTGCTCGGTAGAACACTCAATGCACGCAATCGTGTTCAGCCAGTACGTCTCAACAGACTTCTTCACACAAGTGTACTTTGCTTCGCTGCCACCAGTCTTGTTGACCAGCGTAATCCATTGCTCAAAAATTCGATCACAATCAGAGATTATGTCAGGAAGGTTTTGAGCCATAAATTCGGTGCAATTTGCTTTTCCATCGAATGATTGCGAGGATTTGGTCAACGGACCATGAGAACGGGTAGTGATGTTGAAGTTCAAAGCCATCAACGGTTGCCAAAGCTGACGCATGTTGACCGGTACCATCGAAGACTGTACGGTGGGAAGTAGGAGAAGGAAGGGCGGAAGAGTTGACATCACCAGGAGGATGGACATCACCTTGGACCAGCGAGTGATGCATACAGACAACATGACGGTTCCGTGGAGAGTAAGACGACAGAGGAGGTGGTGCACAGGGGAGGCAGTTATTTGACTAAATAAGGCGTAAAGGGTTGAGATGTTGAGAGGACTAAAGCAAAACAGAAAATGAACAAATAAACAGAAAGACATGTAGATTAGTAGTGCTGATTTCGATTGGTCGAATTAGTGAATTTAATCGAGACTTGCAAATATGACGAGTTGGCATATGATCTAGATCGAATCTGTTAGTGAACGTGTGTGCATTTGCAAATCTAGATCTTTCTAAATAAGCAAAGTACTATGCAGAGAGTGCACTAGTTGTGGTTGATTTGTGTAAAGCAATGTACTGGACTACATTGCATTGCACTGCATTGCCCAATGCAATACTCAGCATATAGGAAAGAGTGACTTGCACATTAAAATGGCTAACATGACAAAAAATAAGCAAAAGTGCATATTTCGAGTGGCATAATTCGATGACATTGCAAAATTTTTCACAATGTTTACGAGTCTAAACAAAAAAAAGAGAATGACATGCAAAAATAAGTTTTAATAGTTATAAATGGATAGTACAATATGAAAGGGTTAGGATGCACACTGCATAAAAGATATAATGGATGTTCTGCACATGAATGCTCAACTAAATCTGAGCGTGCAGAAAAAAGGGAAATTTGGATGAAGTGGGTTGGATTGTGCCAACCACTTTTAGGTGCTATATTGCATGAAGGTGCTAAGCACGACTCGACTTCTGCGCACCGACAGAGGATCCTGCTTTACCAGAGTTTGGGCTGCTGGGTTTGATGCTGCCACCACGACTCCCGCCGGAGAAGTACATGCAATAGACGGCCACACCAATCGCCACCAGAATGACAATCACCGCCAGGATGATGCCCACGATCAGTAGGGTGTTGGATGAGGAGGGACACTCCAACTTGGGCTCATAACTCGACCACTTGGTGCATTCCACCTTGGCCGGAAACCAGACTTTGGCCAGAACATTGAGTACTTTGTTTACGAGATCATGGGCAGCACACTCCTCACAAGCCACCTTCACCGTACACGTTTCATTGGCGTACCATGTCTTGCACAGCTCTTCAGCAGGGTCTTTGATGTGGTCCGCTGCAATGGCCAGGGTGGCCTCTTCAGTGCACTTTAAGAAATCGCCTCTAACAGAATCTTTGCAGCTGTAATTTGCTGAATTCAAATTAGCGAACATCTCTGGATGACATTCGAGTGGAGGAATCCAATCGGACCATTCCGCACAGCTGCTGGCAACCGACGGTTTGAGCGAATCACGATACGGCCCATACTGCTCGGCAGAACACTCAATGCACGCAACCTTGTTCAGCCAGTACGTCTCAACAGACTTCTTCACACAAGTGTACTTTGCTTCGCCGCCACCAGTCTTGTTGACCAGCGTAATCCATTGTCCATATCCATCTTGATCCATGTGGGCCAGAATATCAGGACGATTGTAAGCCATAAATTTGGTGCAATTTTCAGTTCCATCGAATGAACTCCAGCGGGATTTACCATTGGCGAGCGTACGGCTGGTGATGAGGCTGAAGTTCGAAGCCATCGACGGCTGCAAGAGCTGACGCATGCTGAACGGGACCACCATCGAAGACTGTACGGTGGGAAGTAGAAGGAGGAAGGGCGGAAGAGTTGACATCACCAGAAGGAGGGACATCATAGTGGACCAGCGAGTGATGCATACAACGAACATTACGGATCCGTAGAGAGAAAGTCGACAGAGGAGGTGATGATGTCGCACAGAGGGGGCAGTGACTTGCACTAAATAAGGCGTAGAGAGTTGAGATGGTGAGAGAACTAAAGCAAAACATAAAATAAAATGAACAAACAAACAGAAAGACACTATACTTAAGTCACATATGAATAGGTTGATCGAATTCGATCTGGTGACATGACTTGCAAGTACGATTTAGGCATCATCCGCTTCGAATGTTTTAGTGAACGTTTGCATTTGCAAATTTCGATCTTTCGAGAAAGTTGGGCAACATGCAAAGATAGGTGGTTGCTTAGGCAAATCATCAAAGACAAGTCAGTGACTTGCGCTAAAATGGATAACTTGATAAAAATTTCGAAGCGCACATTTTGAGTGGCATAATTCGATGAAATTGCAAAATTTCTTTTTTCAGGCTCACAATGTTTATGGGTCTAAACAAAAATAAGTTTTAATAGTTATAAATGGATAGGGCAATATGAAAGAGTTAGGATGCACAGCAAAATTGATGTAATGGGTTCTACACATAAATGCTCAACTAAATCTGAGCGTACAGAGAAGGTGAAATTTGAGTGAAGTGGTGGGCGTGTGATGCTTGAGGTGTGACCACTTGTGGGTGCTGTTAAACATAAAGCTAAGCATAACTCGACTGCTTCGCTCCAGCATAGGATCCTGGTTGTCGAGAGTGGTGCGAACTTGGCTTGCTGCTGCTCCTACCCCTACCAGAGGCGAAACACACGCAGTAGACCACCACGCTAATCACCGCCATCAGAATGCCAACCACCAGCAGGATGATGCCAACGATCAGTAGAACGTTGAAGGAGGAGCACTTGTACTTGGGCTCTTCACTGAACCACTTCTTGCATTCCGCTTTGCCGGGAGACCAAACACTGATACTGGCTACAAAGTCAAGATACTTGTCGGGCGATTCACAGTACTTGCAGGACTCCTTAATGTAACACTGCTTGACCCCGTGCACTAACTTGCAAACTCGTTCGTTAGGATTGCCGATGTCGACCACCTTTTCTGCCATCTTTACACCACACTTGTCCATCTCGGCCGCCTTCTTAATGATCGACTCTTCGCACTGAACAACTTCGGACGTTATCAAAGGAGGAGAGTCCAACGAAGGAGTCCACTCGGGCCATGGCTTACAGACTCGAGCATTGATATCGGCATACTTTTGTAGATAATTGTGGAGCGAGGCAAATTGACCGGGAGTACAGTATTTACGACCAACCAGGTTTAAACAGTAACGCCCGGAGCCAGAATCTTTGCATTTGTATTCCAATGATTCATTGCCCACAGACTGCTCTACCTGTTTAAGCCAAAAAAGCGGAATTGTAACACAATCCACTAGGAATTGATGAACCATCAGATTAGTGAAAAGAGAATCCCGGCACTTTTGTGCATCTGGCGGCATTTCATCAGAGGATCCGCCTAACAGACCAGTGGCGAGAGTATGGCTGGTGATGAGGCTGAAGTTCGAGTCCATCGACGACTGATGCAAAATGTGACGTACAATGTCGTAAGCCACCGACGAAGACTGTACGGTGGGAAGTAGGAGGAGGAAGGGCGGGAGAGTTGACATCACCAAGAAGAGGGACATCACAGTGGACCAGTGAGTGATGCATACAGACAACATCCGTGGAGAGATAGACGACAGGGGAGGTGGTGATGTCGTTCACGGAGAGGGGGTGACTTGAACTAAATAAGGCGTAGAGAGATGAGGTAGAAAGGCGACTAAAACAAAACAGAAAATGAACCAACAGAACGACCAGTACACTTAAGGCAAGACTCGACGGTTATGCAGTGAAAACAACGTTTTAGCCTAAAAGGATAGGATTTAGTAGCCTTCTCTATTTTTTATAAGGAATCTTCGTTTGTGGGCCGATTTGGACATATGACACCTTTTTGGAAAGATAATCGCATGGACAAAATAATTATCTCAACAGAATACACAATTTAGACTTTGTGCTATCACGAGTTGATCACAAAGCTAAAAACATACCTTTTTCACACATTTTGTTAAATTTTATTAGAACCTTGTTAAATCTGGGTATTCTGTTGAGATAATTATTTTGTCCATGCGATTATCTTTCCAAAAATGTGTCATATGTCCAAATCGGTCCACAAACGAAGATTCCTTATCAAAATAGAGAAGGCTACTAAATCCCATCCTTTTAGGCTAAAACGTTGTTTTCACTGCATAACCGTCAAGTCTTACCTTAAGTGACATTTTGGTCGAATTCGATTTGGTCATGACTTGCAAATACGAGTTAGGCATCCTCCGCTTCGAATGTTTTAGTGAACGTTGATTTTCAAATCTCGATCTATCGAGAAAGTTGGGTAACATGCAAAGATAGATGGTTGCTTAGGCAAATTCTCAAAAACAAGGCAGTGACTTGCACGAAAATTGCTAACTTGATAAAAAATAAGTGCATGCACATTTCGAAGGGCATAATCGGTGACATTGCAAAATTGTCCTTTTCTGGCTCACAATTTTTATTGGTCTAAAAAATAGAGAATGACATGCAAAAATAAGTTTTAATAGTTATAAATGGATAGTGCAATATGAAAGGGTTAGGATGCACTGCATAAAAGATATAATGGGTTCTGCACATAAATGCTCAACTAAATCTGAGCGTGCAGAAAGGGGAAATTTGAGAGAGGTGAAGTGGTGGGCGTTTGATGCGGCCACTTGTGGGTGCTATAGCATAAAGGTGCTAAGCATAACTCGACTGCTTCGCTCCAGCAGAGGATCCTGCTTGTCGAGAGTGGTGCGAACTTGGCTTGCTGCTGCTGCCACCACGACTTCCATCGGAGGCGAAACACATGCAGTAGACCACCACGCCAATCACCACCAGAATGACAATCACCGCCAGGATGATGCCCACAATCAGGAGGATGTTGACGGGGCACGAGTACTCGGGCACCTCACTGAACCGCTTGCATTCCGCTTTGATGGGAGTCCACATGTGGTTTTCAAAGTCGACATACTTGCCGGCTGATTCACAGTCCTTGCAGGCCACCTTAGTGAGACACTGGCTGGCCACGACCACGGACTTGCACAGAATTTCCTTCTTGTCTGTGATACCGGCAGTCTTTTCGGTCACCTCTTTGTTGCACTTTGTTTTCTCAGCTTCGTTCCCATCGAGCGAGAATTGACACTGAGTAGCTTCGGACGTTACGAGCGGAGGAGAGTCCAGCGAAGGAGTCCAGTCGGGCCATGACTTACAGAATTGAGCTTCCTCAGCGGCAATCTGTTGTAGAACTTGGTGGTATGAGGCATACTGATCGGCAGTACAATAGGTTCGCGCAATCAGATTGACACAGTAACGGTAAGAGCCCGTTCGTTTGCATATGTATTCTGGTCCTTTCGTGTTCACACCAGACGCATTTAGCTGTAGAAGCCATAAAGCTGGATAGGCAAAACAATCAACATGCATCCGCACAGCGATCGGATTGGCATCAAGAGAAGCTTCGCATTTTAGAGCAGCTGGGGGTACTGCAGAGAGCGACTTGCCCAGTAGACCAGTGGCGAGAGTACGGCTGGCGGTGAGGCTAAAGTTCGAGTCCATCGACGGCTGATGCAACATGTGACGTACAATGTCGTGAGCCACCGACGAAGACTGTACGGTGGGAAGTAGGAGGAGGAAGGGCGGAAGAGTTGACATCACCAACAGTAGGGACATCACAGTGGACCAGCGAGTGATGCATACAGACAACATGACCGATCCGTGGAGAGATAGACGACAGGGGAGGTGGTGATGTCGTACACGGAGAGGGAGTGACTTGCACTAAATAAGGCGTAGAGAGATGAGGTAGAAAGGCGACTAAAACAAAACAGAAAATGAACCAACAAACCGAAAGACAAGTATATTAATAGCGCTAATTTTGACTGGTCGAATTCTATTTGGCCGTGACTTGCAAATACGAGTTGGAATTTGCCTGTGTATGATCGAGTTCGAATTTGTTAGTGAACGTGTGTTCATTTGCAAATCTAGATCTTTCGAGAAAAGCCACGAACTTTCAAAGAGAAATAGTTGCTTAGGCAAATCATCTAAGAGAAGGCAGTGATTTGCACACTAAAATGCACTAACTTTGAACAAAATACACCAAATTGCACATTAAATGTGAAATTCGAGTTGCATAATTCGATGACATGGTAAAGCGACTCTTTTCGGGTTCACAATTTCTGTGCATAAACCACAAAAAACATGTGTACCTTGACCTTTGAACCTTTAGACCTTTAGACCTTGATTTTTTGATTAGTGCTTCTTGTTCTTAGTAATAAACAAAAAGAACAGTACGATATGGGTTATTATCTAAATACGAATGCAAATTAAAAATACATAATTTTTTTAATGTTTTATTTTACCATGTTGAACGATTTATTTGTGATTCGATTGTTGCCAAACCAACGAAACGCATAACTGTGAAACAGTCGACAGTCTTGTAGATTTTCGGCCTAAAAAATTGCAATAAAATAAACTTTTTGACATTGAAATTGAATTATGATTTTACCTTTGCTAAATTTCGTGGCCAAATTTGTCCCACCGCTGGTCTGCTTCTGTACAACTGAAAGAATTCACGATTATGCGCAGTAAACTGTTGGCAATTGTTCACCACAGCAGCGCATCGAATGATGAGCATCACTTCATTGAGCACCAAGATGAGTACAATCCAGAAAAGCATTGACCGCAATATGAAAGGCAAATTTGGAACAAACAAAAACATGTAAAAGCCATAGCATTGCATTGAAATTAGAGACAGGAGAAGGCGGGTTAAATATGGTGACCAAAATCGAGAATATTCTTCAAGATTTCTGCAAACGGTGCACATTTGAATGTTCACCTCAATGTATTGCAACCACAGTCTCCCGCGCTTGATTCTGTTTATAGAACTTACAGAATCTTGAATTTTACTCATCTTTGAATTGATGATTTTCATTTTAGTAAGCAGCGTCTCCTGCTGAATTGTGATGTATTTGCTTGCAAGAATTGCATAGAATGGAAGCGTGCAGACCACTGTGAGAAAAAAAATTAAAACCAAAGAATTTCTTAAGGGGGGACGCGAACTGCTAACATCTGTGAACGATCCCTATGACTTAAACGGGGAAAAAGTGGGTTTCATATTGTTCCGTTTCAAACAGAACCTATTGACCGATTTTTACATACTATAGCTTAAATTAAAGGTAAAAATGTAAACTAAAAAATTGACTAACTGAATTTTTAAAATTTTAGTTTATTTGACAGTGAGAGAATCATAAAAAACAAAACCTCTCTTGTTTTGGTCAAATTTGTAACTTCTTGAATCTGTGTATCTTTAATTTAGTATAAACTGAAAAATCAGTTAGTCAATTTTGTAGTTTACATATTTACCTTTATTTTAAGCTATAGTATAGGCTGACGATTGGCCGTAAAGTCTTCTGAACACGAATACACCGTTTTGTGTTATGATAGCAGCGTCACTGCGCAGTGACAAAAATAATTAGTATTGATTTGTGTTGCACGTATTCAGAAGACTTTACGGCCGATCGTCAGCCTACTATAGTATGTAAAAATCGGTCAATAGGTTCCGTTTGAAACGGAACAATACGAAACCCACTTTTTCCGTTTAAGTCATAGGGATCGTTCACATATGTTAGCATCATCGCGTCCCGCTTTAAAAACTCACATAGACCATTGAAATAGTTTTGCACTGGATTCAGCACAAGCCAAAACACCGCCGATGTCAAGTTGACATTGTACACAGAATTGACAAACAAAACATTTGCATAGAAAAATGTTACGCCAGTTGTAACAACCATAATTTCAGTGATCGAAGCCAATTTTACAAATCGTCCTCGAAATGCCAACATTATATTCAGTTCATCTAGTTAAAAAATAAAAATATTAATAAATAAATCTAAAATCTAAAATCTAAAATCTAAAATCTAAAATCTAAAATCTAAAATCTAAAATCTAAAATATTTACCTTTCTTGTCATCCGACTCTTCAGTAGCCAAATGCGGATAGATCAAATAGCGCTTCCCAATCGGTCGTGTAAACAGCAGTCCAATCCAACAGCTAATGCAAAAGACAACCACCGAACAGACAAGCAAATTGATCTGATGCCAAACGCCATTCGGAAATTGTTGATGCCACGCACTGTAGGGACTTGAAAGTAGAGTTTCATGATCGATTTTACATGAAGGTCGAGACTCGCATTCCAACCCGAAAATGCCATACAAATTGGTGAAAGTGTACCACACAAGTGAGAACAGATAGCACTTTCGGATGGCTTTAAAGGTGGGAGCCTTTTCATTTTCAAACCGAACCACATCAAGTTGACTGTGATGAGCAGTGTAATTTAGTTTCAGAAATAACACAAATCTCTTGATTTTTCGCGACATTTTGCTATGACGCTCACAATGCATAATGATCAGAAACTGACAAGTTTAATGTACTATTTCTAAACTTGAAAGCATATATTTTAAAATATATATTTTACGGCAAAAATCAATTTATGTGTCAATTGGTAAGAACAATATTAATAAATTGACGTACTGACTTGCGACAGTGAATTTTGAAAATTTCGACATTTTGCCATCTTTCGACAGGGAGCGAAAGATTCAGTTTTAAACAACAAGGTGATTGTCGTTATTGATATGATTTCTATTGCTAAGTTTAATAGCTTTTTGTGCAAATGTGTGTTGCAACTTGCAAGCACTCGTTAACGACTTGACACTCACAACGAATTGATCCACAATTTGAGGGGATTTTTTTTGTTTCAATTTAAAATTTATTTTATTTGATTTTACATGTACAATCGACCGAGTGACACTTAATGCCAAGGACTCAAAAAAACTGGCAAGTTCACCTGAAAGTTATCGATCGAATAGGTGAGATCAGGAACATTTTAAACATTTTTTCATTTCGAAACACATTTCAATATAAATGGATCTTAAATATTCTCCATTTTTCATTTATTGTTAACTTTTATTTTATTTTATTTGAAACCACTTTCTTTGATTTTTTGATTATTTTGTTTATGTTAAATGGCATTTGAGAACTGGTTGACTCAAGATTTTTTTAAATTCTTTGACTGATGGAAACGCTCATGATAGGGTGTATGTCAGAGTATTTTTTTTGAAACTTCAGGTCATCAAATTCACTTCTTCCCTTCAGGAGAGTTCGCCGCACAGTGCAGAGCAGTATGAAAAGGTAATGCTTAAATGATAAAATGAAAAAAAACAATGCACAACTACCATAATGATTGATGAATTTGAACAACTAGCCTTTGAATTTTAAATTGAGTTCGATTTTTAATGTCTTTCAACGGCTAAAACAATCAAATGACAGTATGTGACACTCTACAAAATTGTATTCAAAAACGAATATATATATATATATTTTAAATTAAACTGAAATTATTCGGAAATATTAAATAATATATTTAAGAGCTCATTTAAATGTCATTTTGTAGTAATTGAGCAATTCTTACCACTTTTCCTGAGAAAAAATTGACGATAGAAATTATTTAATTTTTTAATGACTTTCATTTGACATTTTGATAAATATTGAAAGCCGGTTTGTTGCAGCTTACGCCAGTCAGGTCAAGTTTAACAAAACAAAAAAATAAATAAAAACGATAAATATCGAGTAACAAAGACAAATGTCAAAACTGGTTCAATTGAAATAGTCAAATTTTATTTGCTTAAAAATATCAATTTTAGTCTGTCTCATCAAATTTTACATTAACTTCTACTTTTAAATTCTGAATATTTATTTTTAGTGATAAAGTATAATATAAAGTGATGATTAAAATATACAAAATTGTGCAATAACAATCAAACCGAATCATAAATCAGATTCAATTCGTCCAACAACTCCTCTCTATTCATGTTCATTGCGAATCCCTCACCATGATCATTGACATTGACAATGATCATTATCACATTGACGTTCAATTTTGTTAGTTTCTCGAGCCCATGTAGTTCCACTCTTGCTCTTTTCATACAGTTCTGCATTTGTCCAATAAGTGGACTGTCAATCATCGCAAGTAGATTCAAATCAGCCAATGCGAATGGACCGTAGCCACAGTCGAAACAGCGTGGACTGTCGTGTCGAAGAAGGATCACCTGGAGATTGGGCATGGTGAAGGGCAGGTCGAGGAGAGAAAAGTCGTGATGCGATTTGGTTGAGATAAAGAGAGATAATGCCACAATTGAAGGAAGTTGAGACAGTTCATGTTCATCATCATCTTCTTCTTCATGTTGATCATCATTTTCAACTTCCAAATTGATTGTAAACGACAAGAGAATTAACTGACGTAAATTGACCAAAGCACGAATCACCTTCGAGTAAGACGAATGTCGATCAATTCGAACAGAAACTGAGATCAAAGAGATAAATCTGGCACAGTATCGAGTGAATTGGTCAACATTTCTTCGATTGATACCATCGATCAGGCCAATTTGAGTAAACTTCTTAGCCAATTCTGCAGTTAGATTGAGCAAACGATCAAAATTAGCGTAATTCTGAACACAAATGTCACGAAGTGCAGTGGCATTCGCTCCGTACAGTACAATAGAATCGAGTGGCTCGTTAAAGTCTCGGTCATCCACCAAACGATATGAACGAAAGGTAAAAGTTTCCAATTTTGATATGACTTTAAGATCAAGTCGAATTGAACCACCTTCTCGTGCGAACGCAGCAGGAGTTTGAATGTTCAAAGACAAATGCTTCAATTTACTCATTCGATTGTTGATGAGATACAGAATCGAATTGATGCCATCCTCGACTGTTAGGTTGAATCGATCATCGTCCTCATTTTCGGGTTCTTCAATATGAATAGTTAGCTTAAGAGTTACTATGCTCGATGCCCACTAGTGTAGCAGTACTTGTAATGTGCATAAATCATACGCAGATAGATCGTATTATATGATCTTCACTGTTCGAACATTCACAAATAGATCAGTCAAACGTAAGTACGGAATCAAATTGGTGGACGAGTACTCGAGCGGACGGACAAGACAAGAATTGTGATAATGAGCGGGAATTGTACCGTCCTGGTATGGTGTCCCATCTGGCCGGATTGCATCGTTCAATAGATCTAAGTGACGAATATCTAAAGCAGAACTCAATCGAATCTCATTTTCAACCAGAATCAGTGTCTTACGTCGACTACAGGCAGTGACGTACAGATTAGTCCAACGTTTGCATACGAGGGGAACGGTGCGGCACAGGTCACGTACTGGGACACGGTCAAATATAGCGAGGAGACACAGTTCGGGTAGAGTTGAGAGTAGTGACATGGTGAACACGGGCGAGGGAGGATTCTGTTGGAGAAATTGATGAGAGAATGTCTTAGAAATAGAAATAGAAATTACATTACATTACAGAATTGCCGAGAACGTGAGCAGCACACAAGAGAAAAACTGCCTGTCATTGTCTGAATGTTGTGCACTATCAAGTTGAGTAAACACTATTTCCACCTGAGTGACCTTGTGAGCTCAACTGAGAATTGTAATGAGATTAAATGCAATCAAAAGTAAAATGAGGGGGCAGATTTATTTATATAATATGAAATAATGATCAATTGAAATACAATTTGGTCATTCTGTTAAGAGAATCACCCAATCATTCAAAAGTGGAGACAAATATTTGACAAATTTAAATTTGAATCAAACGAAACTAATCTAAACTAACCACCCGAATGTCTTTCTCACGAATACAGAACAGAGAGACTTTAGTGTTTACTAAATTTGAACTTACTTGAAATTTACTTTATTTGAATTCAAAGAACCTAAATATTATGTTTACTTACGACTATATTCGCTCGCACTGTAAAGCACTTATACATTTATCGAAATTTACAATTACTTTTTTAATCACTACATTGGCTACATAATCCAACTTTATAATATCAGTCATATTGTTCATAAGTTTTCATCGTTGTTGTGTATTTTGTACGACATCATAAGCAATTTACCATAAAGCATTAAGCACTACGAAATTAAGTTCCATTATTCAAATTTTATATTTTGATATCTTTACCTTGGCAAAAGTGTTGAGTGTAATGAGACCAAACATTCCATAGGTCATGCCATATCGATTAATGGTGTGCAAAGCTTGAATAGAGCTGGCCAGTTGAATTCTACTGCGCAAGTCACCAATTCGATGTTGATTTCGCACCATCAGTCGCATCAGAGGTTTACTTGGCTGATGAATCAGTTTAGTGAAATAGGAAAAGACCAAATGTAACCCAAGATTACAGATCACTTGAGCTGAAACGAGCATGGTCATCAAAAATTTGAATGTGAAATATGAACTACTCATGAGCAACCA
Organism: Rhizoglyphus robini; assembly: GCA_023373905.1. Taxonomy (NCBI): domain Eukaryota; kingdom Metazoa; phylum Arthropoda; class Arachnida; order Sarcoptiformes; family Acaridae; genus Rhizoglyphus; species Rhizoglyphus robini. The sequence continues at coordinate 289,721 of JAKIJQ010000051.1, read as the reverse complement.
CATGACCAAGTAGGCATTGAGCGGAGCATTAATCACCAGAAACACCGCAAACACAGGTCCTAGCCATGAGTTGGCATAGAAAAAGTGTCCAACAATTGGAATGAAATTGCTCTTAAATGTGTGAAAACTCTTCCAAATGACAAAGTGCTTGTCAACCAGCAATTTGTTTGACTGTTTCATCAGTACAAAGAATGAGATCGTGAGACTACATCCTAGTGAACAGGCCAGAATGGCGATATTAGCAAAATTGTACATTAGAAAATGATACAGGAAAGCATTCGTCCAATATTGAAAATGTTGCACCGGTGAATAATGCAAATTGTACTCTTTCACTGAATTGCGCATTACAAAAAAGTGCAGGTACACGGTGTTGATGTCTAGTAAAGAAATACGAAAATTATTGAAACCTCTGGAAAGTAACTTCAAAAGAAATGATAAATTCCATGACATTTAAAATATCGAATACTGCTCATTTGGATCACAATTTTTTACGGATTTTAATTGTGAACATTTTTATGTTTTATTCAAAGCTTAAATGCCCCCCACTCGAATGTGTTGTGCACGTGCACGCTAAATTAGAATTGTTGAGTTACATGTGGAATCATAGAATTGGATACTTTTAAAGTATTACTTTGTAATAAGAAGACAAAATTTTGACAGAATTAAACTCTTGATCATTTTGATCGTGAAATATTTTTCACAAATGCAGAACAAAGAGATTTTAGTTTATTCAAGTGATATTGGTGTGGTCATAATATTATTTACTTAAATTGTTCGCTGAACAATGTTTGTTAACCTGGATTAATTTGTATTGCTAACTGTAAAATCAAGTAAATAAAACCAAACTTCACGAATTCTTCCTACGCAGTGCACCATACGAGAAGATAATGTTCTCCAATTGGAAGCTTTCCACGGTTAGCTTTTGGTCAGTGCGATAAATGTACATTTGCTCGATGAACAAACATACTCCCTTATTTAATAAAAAAAGAGAAAATTATTATTATTAACGAATCGTAAGTAAATTAATCAATCACAATTTTACCTGTGTTCCAGTCATCAGTACGAACGGATAGAAAAAGCCTCCAAAGTGACCATTCACATAGAACGTAAACAAAATCCAGGGCAAAGCAAAATTGCCAACCGAAACAAAGCCAATGATTGTCAAAAGCTTTTCTTTGGCTTTTTCATTTGAAATATGAATTTGATTCAGCGAATCTTGCGAGTCATACTGATTTTGTTCAATATTGATTTTGATTATTTTTGAACATAGTAATATTACTACCAAAATCACAAAATTCAAAACCAAAATCGTGATTGATGGAACTTATAGAAAAATATTAAAAATTAGGGATTTAAAAAAAATTATAATAAAAATTAAACCTGCAAAAATCCAAACATTGTGTGAAATCCAACAACTATTTAAAGAGTTAAATATTAAAATTAAATTTTAAACAAAGATAAACTCACAAATAATCTCCTGTAATTGAATGATCAAAATTTTTACGATTTACCAAAATTAAAATCAAAACCGAAATCGTCAAATAAATGCCCGGACAAGCGTAGCCAATTGCGACATAGTATTTCAGTTTGAGTGATTGAAAAACTCGAAATTTGTTGGCCAAATGACGAAAACTGTGCACAAGCATCAGCAAATATGTTGAGAGTAGAACAAATTGGAGAAACAGTGAATTGAGCGAACAAATTGTGCTCAAATCGGTCAAATCGAGTCCAAATCCGAAAAGCACATTCGAAACTGTCAAACACAATGAAATGTTCAATTGAATTGAATAGTTATTCATTTTTCCGCCATAATTTTGCTCGTCTGTAGCAAGAGAATGATAATGTTTTCGATTGAACTTCAAGGCCACAAAAATTGATGTGCAAATAAAGACGAAATTCAAAATTGTAAACAGCAATTTGAGTACACTTTTTGGCACTGTTGAACCGTCTCGTCTCGAGCTGTCGTTCAGTACGGCAACGGTCAAGGATGGTCCACCAAGATGGTCACATTCACAAACAGTGTGACTACGGTTGGACTGTTGGCGATCAGTGGAACAGAATCCATCCGGCGACCATTTTGTGGTAATCAAATTCCATGAAACGCATTGAGCTCGATCGTGAAATTGAAGAGGATTAAAATTCTTGAAAATAAATTTGAATTTTGAATACTTAATCGATTCTTGTTGATGAGCGCTTGTTTCAATAGTAAGAGTTAGAATTTGAGAATTCAATTGCAAATTCAAATCTTTCGAATCAAAAGAACAATATTTTTCAAGAATTATTGACGTCACTGAAATTGTAGAGTCAAAATAATTTTCAAATTCGACTTTTAGCTTGTTAAAATGAAATAAACCCTTTTCATGAGGTCTAAACAATTTTGCTTTGACTTGAAGCGAATTGATTGAAAAGTTAAATTGCGTCAAATGTTGATTATTATTCAACAAAATTGAAATATTCTTCAAAAGACTGAACAAGACTGAATTCATTTGGGAATCAATGATTTCTGAATCAACAAACAAGAAATCGGCCAATTTGCTTGCAATTTCAAAAGAAATCTTACTAATTTGAATTGTTTTGTTTGATTGTTCTTTAATTGATTCTTTCAAGCTCTGGTCAATCAACTTATTCAGAATCAAAAATTTAGATTTTGCCTCTACTTTCGTAAGTGAGGTTGCAATTGTTGAATTGTTGAGCATTTCAAGCTTGTGCATGATTTGATCAACGACTGATTGTTCTTCTTCTTCTGGTTTTGGTGTAGTCGAAATTTGTGCTCTTCTTGTGGTTGTCGAAATTTGTCGATTCTTGACAATCAATGCATAGTGAGACCGGCCATAGCACTCACCAATTGTCTCATAATCATCATCTCCATCAGATTGGTTGGTCAATTCTTTTTCAGTATGGCACAAATTTAAATTTGCTTCAAAATTTGTTCTATTGCGATTCAACTTGAGGCTAGCAAGCTTTCCTCCATCTTGAAATATGATTCTCACTTTATTAATTCTATTGTATTATAAAATAATTATTATTAAATTATATTAATTGATTAAAATATTAAAATATATACCTGAAATAGTAATGAAACCAGCCCGGTAATGCAGCCTCATAATTAAGGTTCGTACTCACAATGATCAACGGAGAATTGACTCGCCAGGTGTCATTGGACAACAGTATCCACATTCTATCAATTGTGAATACAGTTGTGGTGAATTGGTTTTCATTTAAAAATTTCGCCCATTTTTCGTATGAATTACTATTACGATTATTATTACTGTACGGCCCAGCTGACAATCGAATTTCCATGTACAGATACATTGCCGAGCCGAGATCAAGTTTCAAACTCAAACCGTCTCGTGAGAGACTGTCCGAGGTGAAGCGAACAGTTTGAGAACTGATCAAGGGTGCCCATAGGCCCAAACTGGGATTAGTCTCATTCACGAGTGAAGGCAATTTGTGCTGTGCAATTTGTTCGATGAATTCACTCATTTGTACCACAATTTGCGCTACGCCATCAGTTTCGGCCAACCAATCTGAGGCCAATTCGACAATTTTGCCCAACACCGCATACACCTCTGCCAGTGTCTGGCGAAACACCTGATGGTAGATGCCAAAAATGATGAGATAATCTTGAATTTGACAAATTTGCTGATAACGCTCGCTGGTTTGGCTTAAATAGTCGTGCAAACTCGGTAGATCAATGTTCGAGAATGCTTTCTCGAGTTGCGCCCTGATTTCTACTATCTTGCCAATGAGTTGCATTACATAGGAGGTCATGACCAGAAATACCTTCTGCTTCTGGCTCATTGGCATGCTGATTGAAGTGGCTAGAGATGGGGGAAATTGGCAAAAACATTAGCGTTTAGGTATTTAAACTTACTTTGATTTGTTTTGTCCACCAGGGCCACATAAGCTCGATAGCCATCGCACTTTGCCACAGTTGTCCATTGATTCGTCTCAAATGAATCCACTGAACAAAATACCGTTTCCCATGAGGAGGTATCCTGAAAGAATGTGCCAAATTTTGCCAATTTTTCCAATGGTCTTTGCTTTAGATTTTTAAATCTAGATTAATAATAAAATTATTACTAATTAATATTTTTAATTTATTAAAAATTTCTTACCGGAAAATTATCCTATACGGATGGGCAACCAGTCGATCATTCCGGTACACATCAACACTGACAATTGGTGAATTGATTTCGTAATTCTCAGTTTCTAGAATCGAGTCCAATTTGTCAAACACACTCACAATAGCAATGAAGTTGTTGTTGTCTTGTTGTGATATATTCAACTTTTCATTCCAAACTTGATCTGCGTGGTTGAGGTTGAAAATCTGAGGTGAACTCAGTATTGAGGAAATTGGAATTTCCAATTTCAAATTGCTATCAATCTCAATTTTGAAAGTGGCGCTTTCTGCTCTGTAATACAAACTCATGGGCACATAGGCAATTCGCAATGCAGTATAGCTGATTGTATAATTTTGCCCTCCTGAGATGGCAGTAAGCCAGTGAATTTGTGTGCCAGTGATGAGTTTGATACATTCAAGCAGTGATGCGAGCAGAATCGAGCCAGATTGACCATTCAAAACACTCGAACTGGCCATTGATTCGATGATCAAATTGAACAGTTGAAACATTACAGGCACGATGTAACTCATGATTCGAGAGTATTCGCTCGGATCAATGCGGACAGTATCGCTCACCAGTCGGTCGTACTGTGTCTCGGTGGCCAACAGACAGGTAGCTATATTTTCCAGTGTCCGGTTGAAGGGAGTTAGACGCACAATTGCACTCTGTATCAGGCTAAAGTTGATGAAATGCTCTTTGCAGAATTCGGGAATGTACGGGTTACTTGTGATGTTACCTGTAATATCGAATATTAATGGATATAAGCCAAATTGGTTACTAAAAGGGCAAATGGCCATTTGTCAATTCACACCACTTACCAAAATCAATTTGAGCATCAGTCGTGTGGATTGTACTGCCAAACAATAACAATAATAATAGAATACACGTACATTTGAAATCCATCTTTTGAATATCACGTCAATGAAATTGAATTTAAACAAACGATATAAAATCCGCACATCTAGAAAATTTATTTAAATACAAATAAAATTTGCTCCCAATTTGGCGACAAATATCAATTGTCTTGTAATATGACATAATAACAATAAAATTATATATACAACTTTCTTATCAGCAGACCATCAGCAAATATAATATATTTCATCACACATTGAGATGGTTGGCAGCAATCAAGTTTCGGCGGTGGTAAAAAATTGCAACCAAATTACGCAGGGCGATATTGTATTAACAACTTCCTTATTTTGTGACTACTGAATTACATTTAGGATTGAGATTTATTACTTTAAATTTGACTTTTAGGGTCAATGACACCATTTAAAGTAATAATCAACCTTTAAGGGTAAATCAATCAAAATTTATTTTTCAAGACAAAATGTTTGAGCTTTCGTCATTTGTCCATCAAATTTTGAGTTTCCAATCGCTTTTTGGTTTAACTTTACATTTTACAATACAAGTTATTGCAGGTTAACAAACACATTGTACGCAATCATAAATCAAAAATGCTATAATCACAAATATCACTTGAATAAACCTTTTTGTTCTGCATTTGTTCCACGATGCAAATGACCAAAAGTCTCATTTTGCCAAATTAGTCTTCTCTTTTAAGTAACTCCAACTCTATGCTTTCCCATGTAAGTGATTGTACACTTGAAATATGTCATAATGTTCAGAATTACATGCTCTCACAATTATAAAAACTAAACTCTTTTTGTTATGCATTCGTGAGAGTTATCTTCGGATGGATACGTCCATTAGTTTCGATTGATTCAAATTTAAATTTGTCCATTATTTGTATTCTTTTTTGGATGATTGAGCGATTCAACACTTCTCTTAACAGAGTTACCAAATTTTATTTCAATTGATATCTAATATTTCATATTATATAAATAAATCTGCCCCCTCAATTTACTTTTGATTGCATTTAATCTCATTAATCAATTCTCAGTTCAGCTCACAAGGTCACTTAGGTGGAAATAGTGGAGTTTACTCAACTTGATAGTGCACAACATTCAGACAATGACAGGCAGTTTTTCTCTTGTGTGCTGCACTCGTTCTCGGCAATTCTGTAATGTAATGTATTTCTATTTCTATTTATAAGACATTCTCTCATCAATTTCTCTACAGAATCTTCCCTCACCCGTGTTCACCATGTCACTACTCTCAACTCTACCCGAACTTTGTCTCCTCGCTATATTTGACCGTGTCCCAGTACGTGACCTGTGCCGCACCGTTCCCCTCGTATGCAAACGTTGGTCTAATCTGTACGTTACTGCCTGTAGTCGACGTAAGACACTGATTCTGGTTGAAAATGAGATTCGATTGAGTTCTGCTTTAGATATTCGTCACTTAGATCTATTGAACGATGTAATCCGGCCAGATGGGACACCATACCAGGACGGTACAATTCCCGCTCATTATCACAATTCTTGTCTCGTCCGTCCGCTCGAGTACTCGTCCACCAATTTGATTCCGTACTTACGTTTGACTGATCTATTTGTGAATGTTCGAACAGTGAAGATCATACAATACGATCTACCTGCGTATGATTTATGCACATTACAAGTACTGCTTCATCAGTGGGCATCGAGCATAGTAACTCTTAAGCTTTCCATTCATATTGAGGAGCCCGAAAATGAGGACGATGATCGATTCAACCTAACAGTCGAGGATGGCATCAATTCGATTCTGTATCTCATCAACAATCGAATGAGTAAATTGAAGCATTTGTCATTGAACATTCAAACTCCTGCTGCGTTCGCACGAGAAGGTGGTTCAATTCGACTTGATCTTAAAGTCATACCAAAATTGGAAACCTTGACCTTTCGTTCGTATCGTGTGGTGGATGACCGTGACTTTAACGAGCCACTCGATTCTATTGCATTGTACGGAGCGAATGCCACTGCACTGCGAGACATTTATGTTGCGAATTATGCTAATTTTGATCGTTTGCTCAATCTAAGTGCAGAATTGGCTAAGAAGTTCACTGAAATTGGCCTGATCGATGGTATCAATCGAGGAAATGTTGACCAATTCACTCGATACTGTGCCAGATTTATCTCTTTGACCTCACTTTCTGTTCGAATTGATCGACATTCGTCTTACTCGAAGGTGATTCGTGCTTTGGTCAATCTACGTCAGTTAATTCTCTTGTCGATTAGAATCAATTTGGAAGTTGAAAATGCTGATCAACAGGAAGAAGAAGATGATAATGAACACGAACTGTCTCAACTTCCTTCAATTGTGGCACTATCTCTCTTTATCTCAACCAAATCGCATCACGACTTTGCTCTCCTCGATCTGCCCTTCACTCTGCCCAATCTCCAGGTGATCCTTCTTCGACACGACAGTCCACGCTGTACTGACTGTGGTTTCGGTCCATTCGCATTGGCTGATCTGAATCTACTTGCGATGATTGACAGTCCACTTATTGGACAAATGCAGAACTGTATGAAAAGAGCAAGAGTGGAACTACATGGACTCGAGAAACTGACAAAATTGAATGTGAACGTGATGCCTAACATGAGAATGAACTTGAATTTTGATCATGGAGTGGGGTTCTCAATGGAAATGGCTAGAGATGAGTTGATGGACGAATTGGATGTGATGTACGATTCTGTTTGATTATTGCATAATTTTGTAGATTTACATCATCACTTTGTATATCGCCTTTATTACTAAAAATAAATATTTACAACATCGAGACATTTTCGACTTTATTTTGGATTAACTGGAAACCTTTAATTGCAATACATGACAGTACAATACAGAATTCAGAGACAGGTAAATCCTGTCACTCCTGGTAAACATTTCAAAAACTGTTTACATTCGAAAAGCCAATGTTGATAATAATGAACCAACTTGATTCACTTGATCAATTCACAAACCCAATTTATCATCACTTCCACTCATATTCGTTTGTGCTCAAATTGTTTCTATTCATTTCGCGTTCACGAATTGTTGGTCTCACATTTTGCACAATCCATAAGTAAAGTTTCAAACTAAAATTCACTTATTCAACTACAAATAGTACTGGAATCTGTGAATATTACATTCAAATGACAACTCGTATGCAAATAATGTTGAATTATTTATGTCAATAACGTACAGTGTGAACGAGCGACTCGTACATGCCTTTTGTGTTGTGTAAAGTAGCGTTGTTTTGTTTTGGTCGCAAACATCGAATTGAGCAGTTTTTTCCCAACCAAATCTCAGTATTTTCATTTTGTTTGTCTATTCTACTATCTCAAATGGATGGCCTTCCTCATGACCAGTCTCTTCTGACTCGACTGGAGCACAAGAAGGCACAGGTCAAGAGTAAACTAGCATCTGAACATCATCACCTCGTGGATGACTTGGTGGACTATGTGTCGGATCAAGTGAATCAGTCTCGAGCTGTGTCTACTGTTTCAACTGTCACCCACCAATTACCAGCACAACCCAACCGTACCAACTCCACTCTCGAGCACAACCCAAACACTACAATCCAACAGGTTCATCTTCAAGTGCCACCAACACTGCCTCATCCACCACAACATTTCCAAGGTATTGGTGTGTTTCAGTTGTTTTGACATTTATTGATTGACTCTCTCAAACAGATACATCCTCGAAATTACATCGACAAGAGACTCAATCTACTGCATTCAATTCAAACGATCCTTCTCGTGAGCAATCGACTCCACTGGTGGTGTCATCAACACAGTCCTCTCTTCAATCCACCAGTGACATTCACATCAAACAGGAAGAAGAACATTCAGATGAACAAACATCACTACTCAATCGAATCAAGACCGAATTTGAATCGTCATCATCGTTGAGTGAATCAAATGCTGTGTCACTCAAAGAGGATTTCGAGGGTCTAATCAAAAGGGAATTTAAGGAAGAGTTTAGTGAACATTCGGATGATGAAGATTGTGACTGTTCTGATTGTAAAGTAAAGTCGAAAATGGACAGTGAAGATGAGGATGATCAAAGGAACATGGAACGACCTGTGAAGAGACAAAGAAGTGAACAAATGAACGTGCAAGGTGGAAGGATTCGATCGATTCAACAATTTGAAAATGACGATGGTGACAATCGAAGACCACAAAGGCGCACTCCCACCACCTCACCAACTGCAACTCAACCCTCGCTCACATCCAACACGATCATTACCGAGACGCCATTCTACGTGAAGACTGTGCACAAAAGTCAATGGACCAACAGAAGCTGCAAGACCACCTACGAGTGTCAAATTGACGGGTGCACCCTGACCACCAATGATTTGTATAACTTTTGTGTTCATCAACGAATCCACACCGGTGCCAAGCCCTACAAGTGTTCCGTGTCCGGTTGTGCATTTGGCAATGGCCTAAAGGCCACTGTACTGCGTCATGTCCAGTCGGTCCACTTTCCGAATCGATCCAGGAAAGACACTACTTTTCTGAGTCAATTTGTTGTGACTGACAAAGAATTGCTCAAACTTAGAAGTGAGTAATTAACTAACTCAAAACTATTTCATGTCATGTTCAGTTATGTTGCTCATAATATTGCTTGTATCACATAAGTTTATCTTTATAATATTAATATCTGATTATATTTTAAAGTGTTACATTTAATGATCAATAAATGCTTTTTTATATGAAACTCAATTGAAATTGTTTAGTTAACTTGTTGTAATTTCATTTTGAAACTAATCTTAACGACCGTTAAAAATGATTAAACTCAAAGTGAACTAATGTTGATGTTTTTGATTTAAACCTTGACATTTAAATGTTTCACATGACATCCAAATATTTGTGGGGAATTTTTTTAAATTTTGACTGTTGGAATTGAACTGAATGTTAGATGAGATTGTCATGATTTGGTCGAGATTGACAAACTCAATTGTATGAGAGGCGCATTGTTTACGAATAATTTATTCAATAATTGTGAAAAACCATACACGCAAAATTCGATCAACTCTACAAATCAATTTCCTAATGTCAATTTACCCGAACCTAATGACGATTATGTGATCAAAACTGAATCAGTTTTAAATTGCTCAAAATGATTCAACTAAGCAATTTAATACCAAACCTTCAAAAGAATAGCCATTCAAATTCAAATCAAAAACACTGAAATCATAATCTGTTATTTCTAAATAGAAACCAAAGTTGGTCTAACTATTTCCCGGTATTTATTGAAAGATTAAAAATTCAAAGCAAATTTATAAATCTTTGATTTGATTTTGATCGAAATTGATATTTTTGACAAAGTATTCAAACTTGTATGAAAAATGCTGATTTTGGTCGATAGATTAGCCGGAGATATAGTAGGGGGTCAGAAATATTTCCAAACTCACACACTCTCAGGTGGAAATAGTTTACATGTTTTGGTTGAGTGACTCAAGTTGAGTCAGACAGGCAGCGTTTCTCGTGTGCTGCACTCGCTCTCGTGTGTTTTGAAAGTTTAGAAATTCTATTTGATTTTACAACATTTCCACCCCAATTTCACAACACTCGTTCATCATGTCACCACTGTCAACTGTACCCGATCTATGTCTGCTCGCTATATTCGACCGTGTCCCAGTACGTGACCTGTGCCGCACCGTTCCCCTCGTATGCAAACGTTGGACAAACCTGTACGTCACTGCCTGTAACAGGCGTAAAACACTAATTCTGGTTGAAAGTGACATTCGACTGAGCTCTGCACTAGATATTCGTCATTTTGATCTAATGAACTATGCAATCCGTGCTGATGGAACACCATACCAGGACGACACAATTCCGCCTCATTATCGCAATTCTTGTCTCGTCCGTCCACTCGAGCACTCGTCTACCAACTTGATTCCGTACTTTCGTATTTGTGATTTATTTGCTACTGTCAGTACATTGAGAATCATACAATACAATCTACCTGCATACGATTTGTGCACTGTTCAAGTACTGCTGCACCAGTTGGCATCGACCATCACTACTCTTCAACTTACGATCCACATTGAGGAACCCGAAAATAGAGAGGATGATGATGAGCGTTTCAATCGTACAATCAAAGATGGCATCAACTCGATTATGTATCTAATCAACAATCAAATGCACAAACTGAAGCATTTATTTTTGAATATTCAAACTCCTGCTGTTTTTGCACGAGAAGGTGGTTCGATTCGACTTGATCTTAAAGTCATAGCAAAATTGGAAACTTTGACCTTTCGTTCATATCGTTTGGTGGATGACCGAGACTTTAATGAGCCACTCGATTCTATTGTACTGTACGGAGCGAATGCCACTGCACTTCGTGACATTTGTGTGGAGAATTACGCTAATTTTGATCGTTTGCTCAATCTTAGTGCAGATTTGGCTAAGAAGTTCACTCAAATTGGCCTGATCAATGGCATCAATCGAGGAAATGTTGACAGCTTCACTCGATACTGTGCCCGATTTACCTCTTTGACTACTGTTTCTGTTCGAATTGATGAAAATTCTACTTACTCGAAGGTGATGCGTGCTTTGACCAATCTTCAACAGTTGATTCATTTGTCTGTGACGATAGATTTGGAAGAGGAAAATGTTGATCAACAAGAAGAAGATGATGCTGATGAACATGAACTGTCTCAACTTCCTTCAATTGTCGCTCTATCTCTCTTTATCTCAACCAAATCGCATCACGACTTTTCTCTCCTCGACCTGCCCTTCACTCTGCCCAATCTCCAGGTGATCCTTCTTCGACACGACAGTCCACGCTGCACCGACTGTGGTTTCGGTCCATTCGCATTGGCTGATCTGAATCTATTTGCGATGATTGACAGTCCACTTATTGGACAAATGCAGAACTGCATGAAAAGAGCGAGAGTCGAACTTCATGGACTCGAGAAACTGACAAAATTGAATGTGAACGTGATGCCCAACATGAGAATGAACTTGAATTTTGATGATGGAGTGGGGTTCTCAATGGAAATGGCTAGAGACGAGTTGATGGACGAATTGGATGTGATTTACGATTCTGTTTGATTATTGCATAATTTTGTAGACTTACATCATCACTTTGTATACTTTATTACTAAAAATAAATATTTACAACATCGAGACATTTTATTTGCGACTTTATTTTGGATTAACTGGAAAACTTTAATTGCACATTATAGGTGAACCACACTGATCAGATTTACCGACTATTTACCCCCCTGAACCAAATTACTCAAAGTTCATAAACAAACAAAATGTGCAAAATGTTATCTTTGAATTTCGAAAATTGCAAAGCAAATTGACCAGATTTTGTTAACCTTCAACATAATGTTCGTAATGTTCAAAATGGAGAATTACATTCTTTTGTATGTGATTGTGTGTAAGTATAATTTTATAAGCAATCAAATAACAACACTTTCAAAATTATCAATCACGTACGTTTTTCTACGTCCAAAGCTCATTTTTAAACAAACCAAAATTTCTCTCAATCAACCCAAAAATGCTTTAAAACCCAATCAATAACATCAACAACAAGAGCAACCTCATCTTCCTTTCAATCAACAATCACAACTAAAACCAAAATCACCTGAGTGGCCAATTGGGCAATTGTTTACGAATAATTCATTCAATAATATTAAAAAAACCATACTCGCAAAATTCGATTAACTCTACAAATCAATCTCCTAATATCAATTTACCCGAACCTAAAGACGATTATGTGATCAAAACTGAATCAGTTTTAAATTGCTCAATATGAATTCAACTAATTTCACTACCAAACCTTCAACAGTATTTGCGCTCAAGGAATGTTGGCAACTGGCAGTGCGACAGGATACTTTGACTATGATGTGCTTAGATTTGAGACACAAAGAGAAGAAGAGTGCAATCAACTTTTGTGTACACAAATTGAAAAACTCAAGGAATTGAGAAATTTTGATTTAATTTCCCATGAATTTCATAGAGTTTCTGATGAATCCAGTCTATTGGCTGGATATTGTCAACATTTTCATTTTGATTATTAAAAATGCTCTGTAATTATCATCGGATAATTATTGTTTCACTTTTAATATAAAATATTCTTATGAATTAATGTTTGATTGATATTTTTGACAAATTATTCAAACGTTCCGTATGTATTAAAAATGCTGATTTTGGTCGATAGATTAGGTAGAGAGATAGTAGAGGGAACAGAAAAATATACACTCTCACACTCAGGTGGAAATAGTGGATGTTTTGATTGAGTGACTCAACTCAACTTTAGTTAGACAGGCAGTGTTTCTTTTTCGTGTGCTGCTCTCGCTTTCGCGTGTTTTAAAAGTTGAGAAATTCTATTTGATTTTATCTATTTTTACGACATTTTTACGCTAATTTCTCGACAGATTGTTCATTCCCCTACAAAATCCTCAGATTCACAACACTCGTTCACAATGTCACCACTGTCAACTGTACCCGATCTGTGTCTCCTCGCCATATTTGACCGTGTCTCAGTACGTGACCTGTGCCGCACCGTTCCTCTCGTATGCAAACGTTGGACCAGTCTGTACGTCACTGCCTGTAACAGGCGTAAAACACTAATTCTGGTTGAAAGTGACATTCGACTGAGCTCTGCACTAGATATTCGTCATTTTGATCTAATGAACTATGCAATCCGTGCTGATGGAACACCATACCAGGACGAAACAATTCCCGCTCATTATCACAAATCGTGTCTCGTCCGTCCACTCGAGCACTCGTCTACCAACTTGATTCCGTACTTTCGTATTTGTGATTTATTTGCTACTGTCCGTACATTGAGAATCATACAATACAATCTACCTGCTTACGATTTGTGCACTGTTCAAGTACTGCTGCACCAGTTGGCATCGACCATCACTACTCTTCAACTTACGATTCACATTGAGGAACCCGAAAATAGAGAGGATGATGATGAGCGTTTCAGTCGTACAATCAAAGATGGCATCAACTCGATTATGTATCTAATCAACAATCAAATGCACAAACTGAAGCATTTATTTTTGAACATTCAAACTCCTGCTGTTTTTGCACGAGAAGGTGGTTCGATTCAACTTGATCTTAAAGTCATATCCAAATTGGAAACTTTGACCTTTCGTTCATATCGTTTGGTGGATGATCGAGACTTTAATGAGCCACTCGATTCTATTGCACTCTACGGATCAAATGCACTTCGTGACATTTGTGTTCAGAATTACGCTAATTTTGATCGTTTGCTCAATCTAAGTGCAGAATTGGCTAAGAAGTTCACTCAAATTGGCCTTACCGATGGTATCAATCGAGACAATGTTGACCAATTCACTCGTTACTGTGCCCGATTTATCTCGTTGACTGCTGTTTCTGTTCGAATTGATGGACAATCTTTTTACTCGAAGGTGATTCGTGCTTTGACCAATCTTCACCAGTTGATTCATTTGTCTGTTACGATCGATTTGGAAGAGGAAAATGTTGATCAACAGGAAGAAGACGACGAACACGAACTGTCTCAACTTCCTTCAATTGTGGCACTATCTCTCTTTATCACAACCAAATCGCATCACGACTTTGCTCTCCTCGACCTGCCCTTCACTCTGCCCAATCTCCAGGTGATCCTCCTACGACACGACAGTCCACTCTGCTCCGACTGTGGTTTCGGTCCATTCGCATTGGCTGATTTGAATCTACTTGCGATGATTGACAGTCCACTTATTGGACAAATGCAGAACTGTATGAAACGAGCAAGAGTGGAACTACATGGACTCGAGAAGCTCACCAAATTGAACGTCAATGTGATGCCGAACATGGCAATGAATATTGTCAATGTTGATCATGGTGAGGGATTCGCAGTGGACATGAATAGAGAGGAGTTGTTGGACGAGTTGGATCTGATTTACGATTTTGTTTGATCATTGAACTATTTTGTATTTTTACATTATCACTTTATATTTTAAACTTTATTACTAATAAATATTCTTAACATTGAGACATTCTGGGTTTTATTTTCTATTTACTGTACATTTTGATTTTCTGCAAGCTTGCTCATAACACTATTATTCTATTAGCCTAAATCATTCTGATTATATATCAAATATATTGGATAACATAATCGATATATAGAATGAATTTTTAGTACCATCAGCATCCAACATCAATGAACGCTTCTGAATTTAAGATTATTTCCCCGTTTTTTCGAATGATGAAACATTCAAAACAAATCCTCGATTTAATTCAAAAAAGTAATTTCAGAGTCTTAGTTGAGTAATTTGTTTCTACTCTTGTAATTGAACGTCTATTAATTGAAGATCCGTAAGCCACAATCAAATTTGTTAATAATACAAAAAGTTTAAATTTGAACTCTAAATCCCCCTACCCTCTAAAAAAGAAGTGGTCACTTTCTCTCTCCGTGACAATTAATTTTGAGTTTTTTTAATATTGTGCAAAAACGATGGATCTTAAGAATATGAAAATTATGCATGTCGACTTGGAAAAATACGATCTTTCCAATGGTGTAACCCATTTGAGGGTATTATATGGGCGTGGCACCGAATTCCCGAATTTTCGATAATTTACAAATAATTAATTTTGAGTTTTTTGAATACTGTTCAAAAACTATGCATCCTAGGAACATGAAAATTGGGCATGTCGACTTGGAAAAATACGATCTTTCCAATGGTGTAACCCATTTGAGGGTATTATATGGGCGTGGCACCGAATTCCCGTATTTTCGATAATTTACAAATAATTAATTTTGAGTTTTTGGATACTATTCAAAAACTATAGATCATAGCAATATGGAAAAATTTCATGTCGACTTGAAAAATTACGATCTTTCCAATGGTGTAACCCATATGTTGGTATCATGTGTCTATCACGCCTAATTCCAAATTTTAAAATTCCAAAACAAAGATTGCGTCATCGGCAGTCAGTATGAGAAGAGTAGCTAACTCCTCTCTTTGCTTCTACTACTGCTCTGCGGACGCGCGTATGTGCGCGTTGCAATGTGCCACTACTCTCTCACTTCACATTCTGTACTGAGTGCTCAATTGTCTGAGTCAACAGAAAGACCGCGGAGGCCCTCCGCCGCCGGAGGGGCAACGAGAACCAAAATGAGTAAGACTTTAGCAGGGAAAGAGCGGGGGGATGAAGGAGGGAAGGAGGGAGACGAGCGTTGAGAAAGACGAAACGCACAACAGAGGGGGACTGTTTGGCTCAGGTCTGTGTGTGTGTGTACGACACTGCTCTCTGTGTGGCCCTTGCTTTCTCAACTGTGTCTGGCTCAGTTGTGACCGTTGGGTTTGTTGTGCCTGCTCTTGCCAATCAACTGACGACTGCCGTGAGTCAGCGATTGTGTCTCGATTCTCGTGATTATCGCATCATCTTATCGTTGATTACTTCCCTGATTGTGGTTATCATCGTGATTTATCCTCGATTGTTATCACTAATCTTTTAACTCATCGATTGTGAGTGTTCCAGTAATTGCCGTTTATCAGGTTTGTTCTTATCAAAGCATTGTTAGATGTCATAATTTATCATTTATCAATTTGCCAACAATTAGTATATTTTTGCATGAATTTGGCCTTTTAAAGGCTTTCGGATGGTGTGATTTTCTTTGTTGCATGAATTTCAGAATTCGGACATGAAGTACATAAACCATTGGCATAAATAAACTCACAATCTTAATTCATTCGTGTATATATTTTTCAGCAAAACGATTCATACTTAGATATTGTGTAGTTCTAACTATTATGCATTTTGAATATGTTAATTTTTTTGAATTTTTAGAAATGCAAAATGTTCCTCTGATTACCTTTTAGCGCACCAGAACAAGTCTTCAAAAAGAACCGAAGCTGCATCAAAACAGATATCGGAAATGCAAATATTGGAATTTTATTTTGTTGTTTTATTTATATTTTGTAAATTAAATCATAATTAATTCAATAAAATCTTTTAAACTACATTTATTTGTTAATTTATTTATTTCAAATTGCGATAACAATTGTTTTAATTAATTTATAAATCGATTCAAGAGTAATATTTGTTAGGGGTGTGAGGAGATGGGTGGTGTGTAGGGGGTGGGGTTTGGGGGGTGTCGGCGCAAAGCGCCTTCCGAGCGCCGCTCGCGGCGCGAGGATTTACTTTTTGAACTCTAAAAGAATTGTGATCATAAAATTCTTTATTAAGTTTTTTGCAAAAAAATACGAATTGATTCAAGAATTTATTATTAATTGGAAGAATGTTGCGAACAAAAAGAAAAGAATCAGTTGGAAATTTAAATATATTTTTAAAAATATATAAAGGGTTTTTTGTTTCACTTTTCTTCTGATGAATTCTCATGTCAATTCATGTTTGATATTTTTGACAATTTATTCGAATTCATAGTATGCATTAAAATGTTGTTTTTTGTCGATAGATTAGATAGAGAGATAGGAAGGGACACAGAAATATTTCTATACTCACACACTCTCAGGTGGAAATAGTTTACATGTTTACATGTTTTGGTTGAGTGACTCAACTCAATTTGAGTCAGACAGGCAGTGTTTCTCTCATGTGCTGCACTCGCTCTCGTGTGTTTTGAAAGTTTAGAAATTCTATTTGATTTTACGACATTTTCACGCCAATTTCACAACACTCGTTTACCATGTCACCACTGTCAACTGTACCCGATTTGTGTCTGCTCGCTATATTCGACCGTGTCCCAGTACGTGACCTGTGCCGCACCGTTCCTCTCGTATGCAAACGTTGGACCAATCTGTACGTCACTGCCTGTAATAGACGTAAAACACTAATTCTGGTTGAAAGTGACATTCGACTGAGCTCTGCACTAGATCTTCGTCATTTTGATCTAATGAACTATGCAATCCGTGCTGATGGAACACCATACCAGGACGACACAATTCCCGCTCATTATCACAAATCTTGTTTCGTCCGTCCACTCGAGTACTCGTCTACCAACTTGATTCCGTACTTTCGCTTGACTGATTTATTTGCTACTGTCAGTACATTGAGAATCATACAATACAATCTACCTGCTTACGATTTGTGCACTGTTCAAGTACTGCTGCACCAGTTGGCATCGACCATTTCTACTCTCAAACTTACGATCCACATTGAGGAACCCGAAAATAGAGAGGATGATGATGAGCGTTTCAATCGTACAATCAAAGATGGCATCAACTCGATTATGTATCTAATCAACAATCAAATGCACAAACTGAAGCATTTATTTTTGAACATTCAAATTCCTGCTGCGTTCGCACGAGAAGGTGGTTCAATTCGACTTGATCTTAAAGTCATATCCAGATTGGAAACTTTGACCTTTCGTTCATATCGTTTGGTGGATGACCGAGACTTTAATGAGCCACTCGATTCTATTGCACTGTACGGAGCGAATGCACTTCGTGACATTTGTGTTCAGAATTACGCTAATTTTGATCGTTTGCTCAATCTTAGTGCAGAATTGGCTAAAAAGTTCACTCAAATTGGCCTTACCGATGGTATCAATCGAGACAATGTTGACCAATTCACTCGATACTGTGCCCGATTTATCTCGTTGACTGCTCTTTCTGTTCGAATTGATGGACAATCTTTTTACTCGAAGGTGATTCGTGCTTTGACCAATCTTCACCATTTGATTCATTTGTCTGTTACGATCGATTTGGAAGAGGAAAATGTTGATCAACAGGAAGAAGACGACGAACACGAACTGTCTCAACTTCCTTCAGTTGTCGCTCTATCTCTCTTCATCACAACCAAATCGCATCACGACTTTGCTCTCCTCGACCTGTCCTTCACAATGCCCAATCTCCAGGTGATCCTACTTCGACACGACAGTCCACGCTGTTTCGACTGTGGCTACGGTCCATTCGCATTGGCTGATTTGAATCTACTTGCGATAATTGACAGTCCACTTATTGGACAAATGCAAAACTGTATGAAACGAGCAAGAGTGGAACTTCATGGACTCGAGAAACTGACAAAATTGAATGTGAACGTGATGCCCAACATGAGAATGAACTTGAATTTTGATCATGGAGTGGGGTTCTCAATGGAAATGGCTAGAGACGAGTTGATGGACGAATTGGATGTGATTTACGATTCTGTTTGATTATTGCATAATTTTGTAGATTTACATCATCACTTTGTATATACTTTATTACTAAAAATAAATATTTACAACATCGAGACATTTTATTTGCGACTTTATTTTGGATTAACTGGAAACCTTTAATTGCACATTACAGGTGAACCACACTGATCAGATTTACCGACAATTTACCCTCCTGAACCAAATTACTCAAAGTTCAGAAACAAACAAAATGTGCAAAATGTTATATTTGAATTTCGAAAATTGCAAAACAAATTGACCAGATTTTGTTAACCTTCAACATAATGTTCGTAATGTTCAAAATGGAGAATTACATTCTTTTGTATGTGATTGTGTGTAAGCATAAGTTTATAAGCAAACAAATTTTCCTATCAACCACGTACGTTTTTCTACGTCCAAAGTTCATTTCCAAACAAAGCAAAATTTCTCTCAAAATACTTTCAAAACCAATCAATAACATCAACAACAAGAGCAACCTCATCTTCCTTTCAATCAACAATCACAACTAAAACCAAAATCACCTGAGTGGCCAATTGGGCAATTGTTTACGAATAATTCATTCAATAATATTAAAAAAACCCATACTCGCAAAATTCGATTAACTCTACAAATCAATCTCCTAATATCAATTTACCCGAACCTAAAGACGATTATGTGATCAAAACTTAATCAGTTTTAAATTGCTCAATATGAATTCAACTAATTTCACTACCAAACCTTCAAAAGAAAACCTATTCAAACTCAAACAAACAAAAACACAGAAAACAAAATCTATTTCTGAAATCAAATTTTAAAATATAAAAGGTTAAAGAAACCAAAAACAGTTCAATCTTAAAACAACGATTCGACTTAATCAGACATTTTTACTAAAATAATTTGAAAGCAACTAACCATATATGGAGCATAAATTGAAGCAAACCATTGGAAAAATGTTTATGTATTTTGCTGCAGTTAGAATTCAATTCAACTTTACATTTGAACAGCGAAATCAATGTGTTGGCATGTCAACAGCAGAAAATATTTTGAACTATTTTCATGCTCCATCGAATTGGAGAATTGCATTAATGGAAGTTATTTTGGAAGTTATAATGGAAAATATTCTTATGAATTAATGTTTGATATTTTTGAAAAATTCATCAAACTTTCTGTATGCATTAAAAATGCTGATTTTGGTCGATAGATTAGGTAGAGAGATAGTAGAAGGAACGAAAAAATTTCTACAAACACACACACAGGTGGAAATAGTGGATGTTTTGATTGAGTGACTCAACACAACTCAACTTCAGTCAGACAGGCAGTGTTTCGTGTGTTGCTCTCGCTCTCTTGCGTTTTGAAATTTGAGAAATTCTATTTGGTTTTATCTATTTTTACGACATTTGCACGCCACTTTCTCGACAGAATCGTTCCATTCACAGCACCCGTTCACCATGTCCTCAATGTCAACTCTACCCGATTTGTGTCTCCTCGCTATATTTGACCGTGTCCCAGTACGTGACCTGTGCCGCACCGTTCCTCTCGTATGCAAACGTTGGACCAGTCTGTACGTCACTGCCTGTAACAGGCGTAAAACACTAATTTTGGTTGAAAGTGACATTCGACTGAGCTCTGCACTAGATATTCGTCATTTTGATCTAATGAACTATGCAATCCGTGCTGATGGAACACCATACCAGGACGACACAATTCCGCCTCATTATCACAAATCTTGTTTCGTCCGTCCACTCGAGTACTCGTCTACCAACTTGATTCCGTACTTTCGTATTTGTGATTTATTTGCTACTGTCAGTACATTGAGAATCATACAATACAATCTACCTGCTTACGATTTGTGCACTGTTCAAGTACTGCTGCACCAGTTGGCATCGACCATCACTACTCTCAAACTTACGATCCACATTGAGGAACCCGAAAATAGAGAGGATGATGATGAGCGTTTCAATCGTACAATCAAAGATGGCATCAACTCGATTATGTATCTAATCAACAATCAAATGCACAAACTGAAGCATTTATTTTTGAACATTCAAACTCCTGCTGTTTTTGCACGAGAAGGTGGTTCGATTCGACTTGATCTTAAAGTTATATCAAAATTGGAAACTTTGACCTTTCGTTCATATCGTTTGGTGGATGACCGAGACTTTAACGAGCCACTCGATTCTATTGCACTCTACGGAGCGAATGCCACTGCACTTCGTGACATTTGTGTTCAGAATTACGCTAATTTTGATCGTTTGCTCAATCTTAGTGCAGAATTGGCTAAAAAGTTCACTCAAATTGGCCTTACCGATGGTATCAATAGAGAAAATGTTGACCAATTCACTCGATACTGTGCCCGATTTACCTCTTTGACTACTGTTTCTGTTCGAATTGATGAAAATTCTACTTACTCGAAGGTGATTCGTGCTTTGACCAATCTTCACCATTTGATTCATTTGTCTGTGACGATCGATTTGGAAGAGGAAAATGTTGATCAACAGGAAGAAGACGACGAACACGAACTGTCTCAACTTCCCTCAGTTGTCGCTCTATCTCTCTTCATCTCAACCAAATCGCATCACGACTTTGCTCTCCTCGACCTGCCCTTCACTCTGCCCAATCTCCAGGTGATCCTCCTACGACACGACAGTCCACGCTGTACTGACTGTGGCTATGGTCCATTCGCATTGGCTGATTTGAATCTACTTGCGATAATTGACAGTCCACTTATTGGACAAATGCAGAACTGTATGAAACGAGCAAGAGTGGAACTTCATGAACTCGAGAAGCTCACCAAATTGAACGTCAATGTGATGCCCAACATGAGAATGAACATTGTCAATGTCAATGATCATGGTGAGGGGTTCTCAGTGGACATGAATAGAGATGAGTTGTTGGACGAGTTGGATCTGATTTACGATTTGGTTTGATCATTTGATAATTTTGTAAATACACCATCACTTTGTATACTTTTACTTTATTACTAAAATAAATATTCAAAATTCTATTTTCATTTTATTTTCTACATTCTTTTGGATTGTGTTGATATGAAATGCGAATACTTTTGTGAATTATGAGAATTTATGAACGTATGGGCGATTTTTGTTAGCATAAATGAATTCTTGTGTGAATTCTAATAAAAATAGATTTTTTAAAATTCCGCTGAAATAATTCCGAAGTGAAGAATTTCTTATTGATTCATTTTTATATAGAAATTTGTGTTTGTGTTTTATGCCGCTAGATGGCGTTACTGTCACTTAAAAATATAAGTTGTTTTTGTGTTGTTATTGCCTCTGCCTGTTTTCGTCCTGCTGCTCGCTCGTGTGTTGATTTCGCATCACGAATTTACTTGTTCAATTACTTTTTTCGTCAACTTTATCTCGTTTAAATCTGTTTGTTGACGATTCGTTTGTGTTCTCGTGACCACGTGACTACTTACCATGATGGAACATTTTGCTGTTGGTGGTGGTTCTGGTGGAGGTCAGGCTGATGCAACTGGTGGTGGCTTTGTTGAAGGGACAAATGTCCGATCTAATGTCCAACAGAACGATTTCAACGAGGAGGAATTTGACTTTTGTATCGATCAACTGTTCAACGGAAACCACGAACAGAGTCGAACTGCACTCGAGTGTCTGGTGGAGGATACCGACGAGTTGAGTCTGTATCACATGGAGGGTTTCGCTGAGGTTGTCAAGAAGAAGGAACAGGACTTGGCAGAAGCAACTCAATCAGGTATGTTGTCACATTCCTTTGCCTAACTCGCCTAATTCTGTTCATTCACAGCCATCCACCTCACGAGAAAACACTCCATCCCTTCAAACTCAACCTAAACCCCAGTGGAAAATCGCGACTTTACGCAAATTTCGGGAGGAACTCGAGAAGAATCCTGCCAAGCGACAGAAGGTGATTCGAAAAGTTCGAGACTACCACAAAGAACGATGGCAACGAATGACCGAGGCGGAGAAGGATGCATTCCGTGTGCGTCGTCGTAAAGAGTTGAGTGCAGAAAAGAAACGAGTCTTGCAGCGAAAGAAATATCAACGAATCAAGCAGGACAAAGCAAAGATGGACAAGCGTCGAGCCTCTTGTCGGAAATATTATGCAAATCTCAAGTCGACTGAATCGAACCAATACGAGTGCAAATTCACCAACTGTGCCAAATCATTTGTACGCAAGCACCATTTGGTCCAACACGAACGTGTCCACCTGGCCAACAAACCGTTCAGCTGCAGTTGGCCCAACTGTCAGTTCACTTCCGAACAGCGCAACAATGTCTTTCTACATGTACGTACTCGACATTTCCACTTGCCCAAGACACAGAAACAACAGGCTCGCCTCAAGATTGTCTTCAATCGAAATCCGGCAGAGTTCATTCAAGTGGACCATGAACTGGCCAATCGTCGTGTGGAGTGAGATTTGTCCGACACTGATGGCTATGAAGAATCAAATCTAATTCTGTAATTTGTATTTCTATATTTTCAATAATAAAATTGTGTTACTTTCACTTTTGATTGCATTTGATCTTATTTTAAATATTTCGAAATGTATCGTTGGCCTCAATTTACTTCACACTCAACTGGTGAACATTGAAATGCAGTACAAATCGATTTGTGTTCCAAATTCATCTCTCATCAAATAAACACAAAACTGATTCTCACCAACATTCTCCAAGTGATCGAACCATTTGTGATTTATCCTCCACTCGATTCGTTTACATATTTGATTGGATCGCACATTGCATAATGTTTGTCTCGTACTGATTTGTGTGTGCTCAAAACTCGCAAAATTGCATTCATCCTTTTGAACTCATTGTCATATTTGTGAAAAAGTTTGTCGATATTTTGGCTACGACTAAATTAATTAAATATTTTAATTGTTAAAAGTTTTATTTGTTTTAGTAGAAAAACACACTTGAATTCATTTTGAATGATAATAAAATATAAGGAATTTTTATCAATAAATTAATCTCATTTGGTGAAAACATCATAGATCTCAATTTTTCTCATCGGAGACCACTTTTCCCATCATATATCGGGGGTCATCCACATATAAAAGCAAAATCCTGTGACAAGATTCCTGTCCTGTCGCACTCTCATGTGGAAATAGTTGAATTTACGTTTGACTAAAGTTTTTGTCACTCACTTTCTCTGCTGCTCGTTCTCGTTTCCATCGTGAGTTTTATATTCTTCTTCGATTTGGTCTATCTTCCACTTCGAAAGCAAAACCGCCTCAAACTCAAGCCAAATGTACTCAAGAGCAACTGGGCTATTTGCGTAAATGCCGAGAACGACTCAAGAAGAAGAGCCCCACCAAATATGAGAAGACATTGAACAAGGCTCGCGATTTCTACAACCAACGCTGGGCACAAATGTCTGATGAGGAGAAAAGTGACTTCAATAAACGCATTCTTGACGCAGCACTCGAACAGTACCGCAACGTGACTGCAGAGAAAAGACGAGAAAAAAATCGAATGAGTTATCAACGAGTGAAGAACGACGAAGCTCAGATGGAGAAAATACGAGCAACTAAGCGAGAATATTATGCTCAACAAAAAGCAAATGAATCGAACCAACACCAATGCAAATTCGTTGGTTGTGACAAGTCATTCGTAAAGAAATGCAATTTGGTCCAGCACGAATGCAGCCACCTTTCCATCAAGCCATTCTCGTGCACTTGGGCCAACTGTCAATTCTCTGCAAAACAACGCGGCGATGTCATCAAACACGTACGCATGCAACATTTTAAATTGCCAAGGACCAAACAACAGCAACAAGACCTCAACATAGTCGACAATCGAGATCCCAACGATTATGTTCGGGAGAACCAAGAACTGACTAAACGTCGTCTAGAGTGACATTCAATCGACTCTAACTGGATGATCAAATCTAATTCTTTGCGATTTCAATTACAATATTTTAATGAAAATAAAATCATTTCAGTTATTTTCGCTTTTGATTGAATTTAATCTTTCTTTAAACATTTCGAAATCTATGAAAATGATCATGTTGAATCAACTTCTTGTTATTGACTTGTTTCAACAGATCAGATTGTGTTTACAAGTTATCTTTATAAAAGCATTGTAAATAAATTAAAGGTTTATTTGTATAAAAAATAGAAAGAGCAAAGAACAAAAATGGTAAAAATCAAAGAAATGCATCACAAAAAGTAAAAATGTATAAATATCGTTATCAAATATCCAAGTATCTGAAGGTATTGAAGAAGGCTCGAGATTTCCACAAAAAACGATGGAAACAAATGTCCGAAAAGGAAAAGAATACATTCCGTAAACGTATTCTTGATGCAGAATTGAAACAGTACAACAAAGTGACTGTCGAAAGGAAACGAGAAAAAACCAAAAGACAAATCAACGTGTCAAGAATGACGAAGCACAAATGGAGAGAAAGTTTGCAACTCGTCGAAGATATTACGCACGACTGAAAGCAACTGGATCGAACCAATTTGAATGCGAATTCTGTGGCAAATCAAATTTTGTAGAGAAATGTAATTTGGTCATTCACGAACAGAACCACTTTGCAATCAAACCATTCGCATGCACTTGGCCTAGCTGTGGATTTTCGTCGAAGAATCGTGCTTGTTTTATTCGACATGTTGGAAGACGACACTTTCACTTGCCAAAAACTAAGAAAGCTCAACAGCTTGCAAACATAATTGACGATCGTGATCCAAACGATTATGTTAGGAAGGACAACAAACTTGGTTCTCGAATCAAACCACTCCAATGACTGTATGATGTACTCAAATATAATTCTGTAATCAAAATTACTATCACGTACAATATTTCAATAACAATAAAATCATTTCAGTTATTTTAACTTTTTATTGCGTTTGATCTAACATTTTGAAATCATCAAAGATGATCTTGTTGAATCAACTTGTTAGCCAACAAATCAGATTGTGTTTACAAGTGATCTTTTAATCCCGCATGATTCAATGAATCGTGCAATAAATAAATAAATAAAAAATAAGTGATCCTTTAGAAAAGTTTAGGAAATAAAGGTTTATTTGAATAGAGAATTACAAATAATCAAAATCATCAAAAATGCAAGAATTTATAAAAACAGAATCAAACACTGAATCTCGATGTCGAATGAAGTTTGAGACAATAATTGTCCACAAGATAGTCATAAACATCCTTATCTGTAAGGCTCATATACCCTTCTCCGAGGGGAGGAGCCAAATGTATGCACACCAGTTTGTGGACGGTACACTAAATGTTTAAACACAATTGTGGAGTCTCTAAGATTTGCTGTTGCTGCCACTGTCTAGCTTGCCGTTTAAAACTTTGAATGCTTCTTTGTTTTGGCATTTTGTTATTGTTTGGTCAATTTGATATTGTCCATATCCGTGCATCTGTCGGTCGATTTAATTAGTACAAAACTCGCCGACGATACATTTTTATCAGTTGCTTGAGATATGATTTTTTACTTAATAATTTAGCATTTTGAAACAAAACAAGGTAACTCAATATAGAATATTCATGTTATTCATATTCATAAAGTTAAAAATTATTTAATAAAAAATACAATAAATTTAAATTCGTCTTTTCTTAACAATCTTGTTGCCCTTGACTTTTTCTTTTGTTTTTATGCCACAATATTCCACTTGCTCAAACTCATCTTCGAGATTGCGTTTTTTACGATTCGTAATATTTTTCATAGCCGTGCGTTTTGTTGTTTGTCTTGTATTAGGCTGAAGTTGTCGTTTTGGTCTTGGTTGGATTGGTTTGGTTGGCTTGGTTAAATTGCACGGTTTGCTTGTTTTGTTTGCAAGTGTTTTCCTTTTTGCCATTGGTTTTAGTAAAACATTTCCATCAGTTTGACCGATAGAATCAATTTGAAGTGATTCATGAATTGCAATTGTACTTCTGTTTGATGGCTTTGGAATATATTTCTGGTCGAATGTTTTAACTTTATTTCGTCGATGTTCCTGTTTTTGTTCAGCCTAAAATAAAATCATAAATAAATGCACCACAAAATATGTTTGTTTACCTTTATATCCTTGCGATAATTGGATTGTATTGCTGTCCTCTTAGCAAGCATCTCATCACCAAAGTGTTGATTAGAATTTTCAAGAAAATTCAAACGAAAGAATGCAAAAAAACGTTCACATTCTGTTGATGTAATTGGACTATACTTATAACACGATGACGGGTCTTTTGAACAAATATTTTCTATTTTAGATAATCCAACATTATCTTTCAGACCATTTTCATACTTTTTGTATATTTCAATTGCTTTTGCTGATTCAATTTGATTGCTTGCAAGAAGAATAGCACTTTTCAAGTAGGAATCTACTTGTTTGTAGTTGTTGATTGCATTGTCAAATTCTATTTTGCTTTTTTCAAGTCGCTTGATAAAGCGAGGAATTTGACTGTAGAACTTGTATACAAAATCAATTTCAACTTTAAGCTTGAGTATATTTTCAGAATTATTGACAAATTCTTGTAGCATTGCGATAGTAGATGAAGAGTCTTGTCCGCCAGAATATTCAGCTTTACTCTTGGTTTGTTTCAAATTTCTAATAAACACTAAAACATCATCCAAGTGATGATAAAGGTAGTTTGCGCTAATAATCCAACTACCCCACCTGATGTAATGTGGTGTTGGGGGAACAGGCACACCTATAAAGAGATAATTTGTAATAATAAAATATATCAATTACACAAAATTCGTTATTACCTAATGTTTCAGTAAAATATTTTGGTCTCTCAATGGATCGAGACAAAACGAGTTTCAATTTACCGATAAACCAATCGAGAGTTTTGTTTTCATCTCTAATCTTTTCGGCCACCAGGTGCACTCGATGAGCCACACAAAGAACATGAATTAGGTTGGTAAATCTTGACTGTAGAATTTCTGCACACTTGAGCATAGCTGGAGCTGCATCGGTGACCAAAAGATAAAGCTGATCTAGTGGAGGTGTGTCGAATATTTCTCGCAACACTTTGAGGACATGCACGGCCATAGCGAGACCATCCTTCTTATCGATTTTCTGGACATCAATTGGAACCTTGACCATACTTTCATCCAAAACACCTACGATTACGTTAGCGTACATTATTTTATGGTCCGATGTCTCATCAATCTGAACGTAGATTTTCTTGTTGGCAAAAAATGCCCTTCTCTTTTCAATTAACTCTGTGGAAAAATAAATCATAAATTACAAATCATAATTGAGTCAAATGTAAACGTACTTTGATGCAACAGTGGCACACCTCGGGTATCGACTGTTGATGGTGAAATCTCCTGACCGCACTCGTGCACAATTGTGTTACGGAACGTTTTGTTGACTTGATTCGAAGGAATGTTGCAGAAGAGTGTCACATTGGCGGCATCGAGTGCAAGTTTATCACTAATCCAATGAGAATGAACTTGAACAGTTGCCTTCTTTGGTGGAGTGAGGAACGGGTCGACAAGAATAGATGGTTTCGGTTGTGACTCTTTCTCTGAAATAGCAACCAAATTCAAATGTGCATCAGTTCGGTTATGTTCTTTGGCCAATTTTGGATAGTTTGCATAATTTTTCTTTGGTTCAATGGCTACATTGCATGTAGAGCAAACAACCTGCCCATCAATCCATTTGTAATTATCGTTTTGGCACAAAACTAGCGAAGCATAATTCAACATATCAAACAAAGTCGACTTTCGTTCGGCAATTTCACCTTCATGCACTGGAAGGTCTGAATGAAATGTACGTCTGTGAGCTGATATATTCTTGATTTTCTTATCATTGACACTGAATTTCACATTTGGACATAATTTGCACGATAATTCTGTTCCAACTTTCTGTAAAAAGCACTCATAACGAGTAAGGAGAATGCCGATTTTCTCAAGTTCCTTAATTGAGTAATGTTTGAAGTCTTCTGCATCACAAGTGAGCAAAAATTTGTGCTTTTTACTTCCGAGATGTTCGTTCAACTTGGTTCTATCCGGAACAGAAATGTTTGATTCGCAGAGATTGCATTTAACCAAACACTGACCAACAAATGTCAAGTGAGGGTCATTATGGACAATTTTCTCCACAGTCGAACCAGCAATTTGATTCGCCAAAGTAAAATCCTCACTTATCTGTAAGAATTAATTAAATAGTTATATTTTGATTGAATGCTAAAATTGAGACTTACTGTGTCATTTTCAGTTTCCTCATTCGCTAACTCAATCATTGTAGTGAGTGCTTCTGGTTGATCATTAGTTTCAGGTGTTAGCCAAACAATATTTGCCGACGAACAACTATGTTTGTTTGATTTCTTTGAATTGTCAATGTCGTATACAGGTAGTGAAACTAAAACTACCAAAGTTAGTTAATGCTAAACTTATTAAATTACCAACCATTCTTATCGATCGACTTTCCGAGAATTTGATTGATTGAACTTTTTGAGGGAATAACAAAAATACCATCCTCACTGTGAAAGAGTATACTTGGTTGACCAGAATCTTCGTGCACAGCCCACTGATAAGTATCCACAGCGATTGATTTGTTTGGCAGGTCAGAATCTTCGTCAGTCAAAATGATTTCGGGTGGGACATTACCAGTAGGTTTGAGATTTGATTCACAGAAAGAGATATCACAGTCCTGTGAAGATATTACTCCGTTCTCGTTCGATTCAACTTGAGACCACATGATACTCACAATGTCAGCAGTGAATGCCCAATTGAGACTTTAAATAAGTAAACAGATGACTGAACTGGCGACAATTCACAATAAACAAATATTGCTCAACGACAAATGGTGAATCGTCAATTACTTTATTGGCAACGACGATGCAACAAAAACAAACTCAAGCAGACATTGCCAGACAAAGGCAGCAGCAGCAGCCAAATTAGAAACTCCACAATATACATTTTATGTACCGTCCACAAACTAGTGTGCAAACATTAAGCTCCTCCCCTCGGAGAAGGGTATATGAGCCTTACTTATCTGCAGACAGTGGAATTGCAGATTGATCACTTTGTTTGAATCGTTCCCAGTGGAACATCATCATATTTCGAAACATGTTTACGCTGCAGCGTAAATGCCACGTGCTCTTCTTCGTTTTGTGGGCAATTGGGTAACATTTGCTTTTCGGTCCTTAGAACCAATGTTTGACTGGTGAGTCGGAATCGTTAGTTCATCGTCCATATCGATGCCGTTATTGTCTGGTGCAATATCGTGCATGATTGATATGGTCGATGCCCGAAGTTGAACAAAATTATCGTCGGCTTCTGATTGCTTTTTGCCATCCTTAATGCTTTCAGCAAGGTCGGTGAAGCAAATTCTTCTGGACTCCGGGGCGAGTTCGTTCCCCACAGCGATGACAAACATTGAGTGTTTAGAAATAGAAATTTGGTTGCAACAAGACATGAATATAATCGAGTGGTTCTTGAAACTTAGTGAGAGAATATACTTTCCAGGTAGACAGTACAGGAGTATTTGTGCCACTATCCACAGTATTGTTGATCGATTATTGTTTGGAATTTAATTGAATTTGTTAATAATCCGCTTACGGCTACGCGTTTAGAGTTTGCTGAGAGAAATTGAATTATGGAAACTAAATTTTAAGATTTAAGTTTGACAAATCTCTGATCGATTTTCACTGTTGCCATTGATGAAAGTGTTCAAGAAAAAGTACAAAGTAGTTATTTGTCAAATAAATTAATTAATTTCATCATGTCACAACAGTGCAGCCGCTCAAAGATATAATCACAATGTTTTTAATTTTAAAACCTATAGTCTGCAATTAAATCTGTCTCTGCAAGAAAAACTGTTCACTTTACGAGGCTCATTCTTTTAATGATTGTTTTCAGCTTTACCTGGATGATAAGAAGCTAATTGAGAAAACTAAATTTTTTCGACAAACGAAGCAAAATTCTCGGCTCAATTAAGAAATTAGTTGTCAAAAGTTGGCCAAAGTGAACTCAAACAAACTTCAAGACAATTGCCACAAGACATCAGTGACAAATCTACAATCGAACCAACTTCATCAAAGAAAAAGAAACATGAGGAAAGTGGTTACTCTTGATTGTTCGGCCAAGTTAGAAAAGCAAAGAAAAGTCACGTGATTCAAACTTAAGCATAAACTCAACCACTTCAATTATGACTTGCACAGTGGAAAAAAAGATGGAAATGTATGAAAAGTTTGGCAAAGGCAAAGAATCGCGATTATGTCATTTGCCATGCCCGAAGACAACACTTCCACTTGCCAATAACTAAATAAGAAAGCTCAACAGCTTGCAAACATAATCGACGATCGTGATCCAAACG
This sequence comes from Rhizoglyphus robini, assembly GCA_023373905.1. Classification (NCBI taxonomy): domain Eukaryota; kingdom Metazoa; phylum Arthropoda; class Arachnida; order Sarcoptiformes; family Acaridae; genus Rhizoglyphus; species Rhizoglyphus robini. Next base: position 258,384 of record JAKIJQ010000051.1, on the reverse strand, counting down.
ATTATGAAGGACAACAAACTTGGTTCTCTTTATGATTGAGATTTATTACTTTAAATTTAACTTGACTTTTAGGGTCAATGACACCAGTTTAAGCAATAATCAACCTTTAAGGGTAAATTAATCAAACTTTAATTTTCAATACAAAATGTTTGAGCTTTTTGTCATTTGTCCATCAAATTTTGAGTTTCAAATCGTTTTATTTGTTTAACTTTACATTTTACAATACAAGTTATTGCAGGTTAACAAACACATTGTACGAAATCATAAGTCAAAAAATGCTCTAACCACAAATATCACTTGAATAAACCTTTTTGTTCTGCATTTGTTCCACGTTGGAAATGACCAAAAGTCTCATTTTGCCAAATTTGTCTTCTCTTTTAAGTATCCAACTCTATGCCATCCCATGTAAAATTGTACACTTGAAATATGTCACAATGTTCAGATTTACATGCTCTCACAATTATAAAAACTAGACTATCATGTTATGAGAAAGATCTTCGGATGGATATGTCCATTAGTTTAGATTGATTCAAATTTAAATTTGTCCAATAATTGTTTTCTTTTTGGATGATTGAGTGATTCAACACTTCTCTTAACAGAATTGCCAAACTGTATTTCAATTGATATCTAATATTTCATATTATATAAATAAATTTGCCGCTCATTACTTTTGATTGCATTTCATCTCATTAATCAATACTCAGTTCAGCTCACAAGGTCACTTAGGTGGAAATAGTGGAGTTTACTCAACTTGATAGTGCACAACATTCAGACAATGACAGGCAGTTTTTCTCTTGTGTGCTGCACTCGTTCTCGGCAATTCTGTAATGTAATGTATTTCTATTTATAAAACATTCTCTTATCAATTTCTCCAACAGAAACCCCCCTCACCGGTGTTCACCATGTCACTACTCTCAACTCTACCCGAACTGTGTCTCCTCGCTATATTCGACCGTGTCCCAGTACGTGACCTGTGCCGCACCGTTCCTCTCGTATGCAAACGTTGGTCTAATCTGTACGTCACTGCCTGTAGTCGACGTAAGACACTGATTCTGGTTGAAAATGAGATTCGATTGAGTTCTGCTTTAGATATTCGTCACTTAGATCTATTGAACGATGCAATCCGGCCAGATGGGACACCATACCAGGACGGTACAATTCCCGCTCATTATCACAATTCTTGTCTTGTCCGTCCCCTCAAGTACTCGTCCACCAATTTGATTCCGTACTTACGTTTGACTGATCTATTTGTGAATGTTCGAACAGTGAAGATCATACAATACGATCTACCTGCGTATGATTTATGCACAGTACAAGTACTGCTTCATCAGTGGGCATCGAGCATAGTAACTCTTAAGCTTTCCATTCATATTGAGGAGCCCGAAAATGAGGACGATGATCGATTCAACCTAACAGTCGAAGATGGCATCAATTCGATTCTGTATCTCATCAACAATCGAATGAGTAAATTGAAGCATTTGTCTTTGAACATTCAAGCTCCTGCTGCGTTCGCACGAGAAGGTGGTTCAATTCGACTTGATCTTAAAGTCATACCAAAATTGGAAACCTTGACCTTTCGTTCGTATCGTGTGGTGGATGACCGTGACTTGAATGAGCCACTCGATTCTATTGCATTGTATGGAGCGAATGCCACTGCACTGCGAGACATTTATGTTGCGAATTATGCTAATTTTGATCGTTTGCTCAATCTAACTGCAGATTTGGCTAAGAAGTTCACTGAAATTGGCCTGATCGATGGTATCAATCGAGGAAATGTTGACCAATTCACTCGATACTGTGCCAGATTTATCTCTTTGACCTCACTTTCTGTTCGAATTGATCGACATTCGTCTTACTCGAAGGTGATTCGTGCTTTGGTCAATCTACGTCAGTTAATTCTCTTGTCGATTACAATCAATTTGGAAGTTGAAAATGCTGATCAACAGGAAGAAGAAGATGCTAATGAACACGAACTGTCTCAACTTCCTTCAATTGTGGCACTATCTCTCTTTATCTCAACCAAATCGCATCACGACTTTTCTCTCCTCGACCTGCCCTTCACTCTGCCCAATCTGCAGGTGATCCTTCTTCGACACGACAGTCCACGCTGTACTGACTGTGGTTTCGGTCCATTTGCATTGGCTGATTTGAATCTACTTGCGAGAAATGACAGTCCACTTATTGGACAAATGCAGAACTGTATGAAAAGAGCAAGAGTGGAACTACATGGACTCGAGAAACTGACAAAATTGAATGTGAACGTGATGCCCAACATGAGAATGGACTTGAATTTTGATCATGGAGTGGGGTTCTCAGTGGAAATGTCTAGAGACGAGTTGATGGACGAATTGGATGTGATGTACGATTCTGTTTGATTGTTGCATAATTTTGTAGATTTACATCATCACTTTGTATATCGCCTTTATTACTAAAAATAAATATTTACAACATCGAGACATTTGCTCGAGCAATGGTCGATTGCATGGAATGCAAGCATGCAAGAATGCATGCAAGCATGGAAATTAATTTAATTTAATTTAATCTAAATTAATTAAATTAATTAATTATGTGCAGAACCCATTATATCTATTTTGCTGTGCATCCTAACCCTTTCATATTGCACTATCCATTTATAAGTATTAAAACTTATTTTTGCATGTTATTCTCTAATTTGTTTTGACATTATTAATTATGTGCCACTCGAAATGTGCACTTCTTTTTCCATCTCCACCACCTCCAGCACCACCTCCTCTGTCGTCTTTCTCTTCACGGATCGGTCATGTTGTCTGTATGCATCACTCGCTGGTCCACTGTGATGTCCCTCCTTCTGGTGATGTCAACTCTTCCGCCCTTCCTCCTCCTACTTCCCACCGTAGAGTCTTCGGTGGCTCACGACATTGTACGTCAGATATTGCATCAGCCGTCGATGGACTCGAACTTCAACCTCTCCGCCAGCCGTACTCTCACCACTGGTCTACTGGGCAAGTCGCTCTCTGCAGAACCCCCAGCTGCTCAAAAATGCGAAGCTTCTCTTAACGCCAATCCGATTGCTACGAAAATCTACGTTGATTGTATTGCCTTTTCACTTTTATGGCTTAGACAGCTAAATGCGTCTGGTATGGACCCGGAAGGACCAGAATACCAATGCAAACTAACGGGCTCTAACCGTTACTGTGTCAATCTGATTGCGCGAACCTATTGTACTGCCGATCAGTATGCCTCATACCACCAAGTTCTACAACAGATTGCCGCTGAGGAGGCTCAAGTCTGTAAGCCATGGCCCGACTGGACTCCTTCGTTGGACTCTCCTCCACTGGTAACGGACGAAACTGTCCACTGTCTACTCTCGTTCGAGAACGGTGCTGAAACGGATAAGTGTAGCAAAGAGATTACCGAAACGATTGCCAGCATCCAAGACCCGAATGAAAAATTGTGCAAGCTCGTGGTCGAGGGCAACCAGTGTCTCACTAAGGTGGCCTGCAAGGACTGTGAATCAGCCGGCAAGTATGTCGACTTTGAAAACCACATGTGGACTCCCATCAAAGCGGAATGCAAAAAGTGGTTCAGTGAAGGGCCTGTGTACTCGTGCCCCGTCAACATCCTCCTGATTGTGGGCATCATCCTGGCGGTGATTGTCATTCTGGTGGTGATTGCCGTGGTGGTCTACTGCATGTGTTTCTCTTCGGATGGAAGTAGTGGTGGCAGCAAGCCAAGTTCGCACCACTCTCGACCGCCAGGATCCTCTGCTGGAGCGAAGCAGTCGAGTTATGCTTAGCTTTATGCTATAGCACTCACAAGTGGTCGCAAGACCCGAATGGAATGTCCGCTCAAGACATTTGACATTTTGATAAATATTGAAAGCCGGTTTGTTGCAGCTTACGCCAGTCAGGTCAAGTTTAACAAAACAAAAAAATAAATAAAACGATAAATATCGAGTAACAAAGACAAATGTCGAAACTGGTTCAATTGAAATAGTCAAATTTTATTTGCTTAAAAATATAAATTTTAGTCTGTCTCATCAAATTTTACATTAACTTCTACTTTTAAATTCTGGATATTTATTTTTAGTGATAAAGTATAATATAAAGTGATGATTAAAATATTCAAAATTGTGCAATAACAATCAAACAGAATCATAAATCAGATCCAATTCGTCCAACAACTCCTCTCTATTCATGTCCATTGCGAATCCCTCACCATGATCATTGACATTGACAATGTTCATTATCATGTTGGGCATCACGTTCACATTCAATTTTGTTAGTTTCTCGAGCCCATGTAGTTCCACTCTTGCTCTTTTCATACAGTTCTGCATTTGTCCAATAAGTGGACTGTCAATCATCGCAAGTAGATTCAAATCAGCCAATATTGCAATGCGAATGGACCGAAACCACAGTCAGTACAGCGTGGACTGTCGTGTCGAAGAAGGATCACCTGGAGATTGGGCATTGTGAAGGACAGGTCGAGGAGAGAAAAGTCGTGATGCGATTTGGTTGAGATAAAGAGAGATAATGCCACAATTGAAGGAAGTTGAGACAGTTCATGTTCATCATCATCTTCTTCTTCATGTTGATCAGCATTTTCAACTTCCAAATTGATTGTAAACGACAAGAGAATTAACTGACGTAAATTGACCAAAGCACGAATCACCTTCGAGTAAGACGAATGTTGATCAATTCGAACAGAAACTGAGATCAAAGAGATAAATCTGGCACAGTATCGAGTGAATTGGTCAACATTTCCTCGATTGATACCATCGATCAGGCCAATTTGAGTGAACTTCTTAGCCAATTCTGCAGTTAGATTGAGCAAACGATCAAAATTAGCATAATTTGCAACATAAATGTCTCGTAGTGCAGTGGCATTCGCTCCATACAATGCAATAGAATCGAGTGGCTCGTTAAAGTCACGGTCAACCACCACACGATACGAACGAAAGGTCAAGGTTTCCAATTTTGATATGACTTTAAGATCAAGTCGAATTGAACCACCTTCTCGTGCGAACGCAGCAGGAGTTTGAATGTTCAAAGACAAATGCTTCAATTTACTCATTCGATTGTTGATGAGATACAGAATCGAATTGATGCCATCCTCGACTGTTAGGTTGAATCGATCATCGTCCTCATTTTCGGGTTCTTCAATATGAATAGTTAGCTTAAGAGTTACTATGCTCGATGCCCACTAGTGTAGCAGTACTTGTAATGTGCATAAATCATACGCAGATAGATCGTATTATATGATCTTCACTGTTCGAACATTCACAAATAGATCAGTCAAACGTAAGTACGGAATCAAATTGGTGGACGAGTACTCGAGCGGACGGACAAGACAAGAATTGTGATAATGAGCGGGAATTGTACCGTCCTGGTATGGTGTCCCATCTGGCCGGATTGCATCGTTCAATAGATCTAAGTGACGAATATCTAAAGCAGAACTCAATCGAATCTCATTTTCAACCAGAATCAGTGTCTTACGTCGACTACAGGCAGTGACGTACAGATTAGTCCAACGTTTGCATACTAGGGGAACGGTGCGGCACAGGTCACGTACTGGAACACGGTCAAATATGGTGAGGAGACACAGTTCGGGAAGAGTTGAGAGTAGTGACATGATGAACACGGGCGAGGGAGGATTCTGTTGGAGAAATTGATGAGAGAATGTCTTAGAAATAGAAATAGAAATTACATTACATTACAGAATTGCCGAGAACGTGAGCAGCACACAAGAGAAAAACTGCCTGTCATTGTCTGAATGTTGTCCACTATCAAGTTGAGTAAACTCGACTATTTCCACTTGAGTGACCTTGTGAGCTGAACTGAGAATTGATTAATGAGATTAAATGCAATCAAAAGTAAATTGAGAAGGCAGATTTATTTATATAATATGAAATAATGATCAATTGAAATATAATTTGGTCATTCAGTTAAGAGAAGTGTTGAATCACTCAGTCATTCAAAAGAGAAAACAAAATTTTGACAGAATGAAACTCTTTGATCATTTTGATCGTGAAATCTTTTTCACAGATGCGAAACAAAAAGATTTTAGTTTATTCAAGTGATATTTGTGTGGTCATAATATTATTTACTTAAATTGTTCGCTGAACAATGTTTGTTAACCTCGATTAATTTGTATTGCTAACTGTAAAATCAAGCAAATAAAACCAAACTTCACGAATTCTTCCTACGCAGTGCACCATACGAGAAGATAATGTTCTCCAATTGGAAGCTTTCCACGGTTAGCTTTTGGTCAGTGCGATAAATGTACATTTGCTCGATGAACAAACGGAATATTTAACGGTTATTTAATATAAAAAAGAGAGAATTATTATTATTAAGTAAATCAATCAATCACAATTTTACCTGTGTTCCAGTCATCAGTACAAACGGATAGAAAAAGCCTCTAAAGTGACCATTCACATAGAACGTAAACAAAATCCAGGGCAAGGCAAAATTGCCAACCGAAACAAATCCACTGATTGTCAAAAGCTTTTCTTTGGCTTTTTCATTTGAAATTTGAATTCGATGCAACGAATCTTGCGAGTCATACTGATTGCTTTGTTCAATGTTTATTGTGATTATTTTTGAACACAGTAATATTACTACCAAAATCACAAAATTCAAAACCAAAATCGTGATTGATGGAACTTATAGAAAAATATTAAAAATTAGGGATTTAAAAAAAATTATAATAAAAATTAAACCTGCAAAAATCCAAACATTGTGTGAAATCCAACAACTATTTAAAGAGTTAAATATTAAAATTAAATTTTAAACAAAGATAAACTCACAAATAATCTCCTGTAATTGAATGATCAAAATTTTTACGATTTACCAAAATTAAAATCAAAACCGAAATCGTCAAATAAATGCCCGGACAAGCGTAACCAATTGCGACATAGTATTTCAGTTTGAGTGATTGAAAAACTCGAAATTTGTTGGCCAAATGACGAAAACTGTGCACAAGCATCAGCAAATATGTTGAGAGTAGAACAAATTGGAGAAACAGTGAATTGAGCGAACAAATTGTGCTCAAATCGGTCAAATCGAGTCCAAATCCGAAAAGCACATTCGAAACTGTCAAACACAATGAAATGTTCAATTGAATTGAATAGTTATTCATTTTTCCGCCATAATTTTGCTCGTCTGTAGCAAGAGAATGATAATGTTTTCGATTGAACTTCAAGGCCACAAAAATTGATGTGCAAATGAAGGCGAAATTCAAAATTGTAAACAGCAATTTGAGTACACTTTTTGGCACTGTTGAACCGTCTCGTCTCGAGCTGTCGTTCAGTACGGCAATGGTCAAAGATGGTCCACCAAGATGGTCACATTCACAGACAGTGTGACTACGGTTGGACTGTTGGTGCTCAGTGGAACAGAATCCATCCGGCGACCATTTTGTGGTAATCAAATTCCATGAAACGCATTGAGCTCGATCGTGAAATTGAAGAGGATTCAAATTCTTGAAAATAAATTTTGAATACTTAATCGATTCTTGTTGATGACTATTTGTCATGTCACACCACTCACCAAAATCAATTTGAGCATCAGTCGTGATGATTGTACTGCCAAACAATAACGATAATAGAATACACGTACATTTGAAATCCATCTTTTGTATATCACGTCAATGAAATTGAATTTAAACAAACGATATAAAATCCTCACATCTAGAAAAATTTATTTAGATGCATAAAATTTGCTCCCAATTTGGCGACAAATATTAATTGTCTTGTAATATGACATAATAACAATACAACTTTCTTATCAGCAGACCATCAGCAAATATAATAACAATATATTTCATCACACATTGACATATGGTTGGCAGCAATTAAGTTTCGGCGGTGGTAAAAAATTGCAACCAAATTACGAAAGGAGACATTATTATAACAACTTCCTTATTTTGTGACTACTGAATTACATTTAAGATTGATATTTATTACTTTAAGTTTAACTTGACTTTTTGGGTCAATGACACCATTTAAAGTAATAATCAACCTTTAAGGGTAAATCAATCAAAATTTAATTTTCAAGACAAAATGTTTGTATGCAGAGCTTTCGTCATTTGGAAATCAAATTTTGAGTTTTATAATCGCGATTTATTTGTCTATTTATCTCATCCGACTGTCCTTTTGACTACGTTTAACTCGTTTGATTGTGGGAAATGCTTTCATTGTCTATTTTATAACATTTTAAACCTCGTTTGATTGTGGGAAATGCTTTCATTGTCTATTTTATAACATTTTAAACCTCGTTTGATTGTGGGAAATGCTTTCATTGTCTATTTTATAACATTTTAAACCTCGTTTGATTGTGGGAAATGCTTTCATTGTCTATTTATAACATTTTAAACCTCGTTTGATTGTGGGAAATGCTTTCATTGTCTATTTTATAACATTTTAAACCTCGTTTGATTGTGGGAAATGCTTTCATTGTCTATTTATCTCATCCGACTGTCCTTTTTGTCCATATGAGATGAACTGGTTTAATTGATGATGACTTTTTTAAGGTTTCAAAGATGAACTTGATGTTGGAAATTATGGGCATGACTGTCGAGCGAACGAACTCGATTAGTGGCAAGTGACTCGATGTCATCGATGACTGCTAACTGTCACCATCACCACCAGGACTGGTCACTATAAAAGAAGACCGTTTACCACTTTGCCAACTACACTGAGCAGTGGTCTTGTCTGAGTAAGACCTGTCCTGATTGCCATTTGCCCGTGCTAATCTTGCTCTTTGTCTCCTTTCTAGGTTTTCCCTAATTTGCCTGTCTGTAGGCATTACTTTGTTGTTTATTATATTTATTACTTACTATCACTTACTGTGCTTTTATATTTATATTCTATTTTATTTATATTCAATCTAATCAAGAATAAAGTCGGAATTTTATCACTTGAAGCTAGATTTTTGCTCATCTGAACAGACTGATATGCAGATTGGATGAAACACAGTGGATGTGCTTTACTTGGGTGGCATGTCGAAGCAAGCGTTTGGTTGAAATAACGACCTGGAAAGAGGGCACATCACCATATTTGATACAATGAGCAATCACGTAAGAATCGTCTTCACTTTCTGGGGATGTTTGATGATCCAAACACCATTGCTCTAGTTCTCCCAGTGAGATTGTTGAAGGGCCAAACTTTTTTCGACGCCAATCCGCACAATAGTTGCGGACTTGAGTGATAGTGGGAGTGAACTTTTTTTCGTGTAGAATTTCAAAGATTCGCTTGGGTTTCTGCTTCATTTCAAGAAGAAAGTCCATTTCGGTCTTCATCTCGGATGACAATCTTTGGGTTACTTGTTGAATCTCAGTGCAAGTATGTTCACTTTTGATTCGATAGAGCAGCACATCCAGAGATGAGCTATCGTAAAGGAGATGAACTGAAGCGGCACATTGAATTCCTCGACGCTTCACTTTGTTGCACCGGTAATAAACGCGTCTTCCTTCTAGTGACGGATTCCTGTCAGCAATACTCCAAGTATTTTCACTATTGATAAAATCTCTTGCCTCTTCTCCATTTTCGAATCGTTTTTCAAATGTCCAGTTTCGAGCTTTCTTTCGTCGATTCGGTGGCAGTTCATCATGGTCGGAATCACTTGATGATGATGATGATGATGAGGATTCGTATGCAGACACGGAAGCCATCAGAGCACAAACAAACAGACAGTGAATTTGGCAGTTGCCAGTCACGAAATAGACTACTACAAACAATGCAGTAACCGACATGTACTGAGCACAGCACACAACCAATCTCCGAAAGAGTCATAGTTTAATCACTAATTACATAGTCAATTCATCAGAGTTCAAGCTTTCAACTTGTTATAACATAACTATAGTGATGCGCTGATGGTCGTTTACATCTCATGCACCTTAATTCACGTGCAGAGTAGTCTTTAATACGAAATACTGCTCGTAATTGACATACTGCTCATTTTTATTATTTACTTTTCATTATCCAATTAATTACTGATAATAAAAAATAAATTCTGCTCAATTATATAATATACTGCTCAATAATTACTGCTCACACATTTACTGGCAAAATATTTATGCAACTGCTCAAACTATATTAAATACTGCTCAAAATATACTGCTCGTTCATCTAAATACTGCTCAATTAAATAATAGCCAAATTTAATTCCATTGCCTCTATTCGAAAATAGTGAAAAGGTTTAAGCAAGTAATTTGACAATAATGGACGATGCAATCGAGGAAAATATGATCGCGAAAACAAATAAAACGCATTTTTAGTGACATTTGTTGGATTAATATGCAATTCGACATGTTTCATGTGCAGTGCACACAATGTGGCTCATTCAGGGCGAACTATCGACCATGTCCAAAGTGATCATCATCTCTTGGTCTATTTACATTTGTAATGTTCTCTTTGTGTTTCACTGTCTGTTCACTCAGTGCACCAAGCAAATTCTCCTGCGGCCAAGTAGACTCCTGTTTCGTATTGTTTTCCATTCAAATTACGCTCAAGGGATGGCTACAAAAACGCGTATTCGTATTTTGATCTTTGTTGCCCACTTGTACACCACTAATCGATACGGTTTCACCTATGGTGATTTTGGCCTCGTTTCGCTGACTACTTTCTCGAAGGTAAAACAGAAAAAAATAATCGGTTTTTGTTTAAATTGGCTTTTTTGTTTGACATTTCAGTTTGTACTACTGTGTGGAAAATTCTGCATAATTTCGTATAAATTAATGAAAAGGCGAATTATTGTTTAGTTTGATTGATTGTTGATAATGTAAAATTGGCGTCACTAACCCGTCATATTGGTTTGAAAAACACTTTCCCGCCCCATTGAGATTCCTTTCACGTACTTTGTATTTTATGCACTTCCTTTAAGGTGTCAGTACTTCTTTAGGTTTGCTGTTTATCTCAAATAGTCCATTTGAAATGGAGAATCAATAAAATTTGTCATAGCAATATGAAGATCTGTCTTTGGTAAACAATATTTGTTCCTTCAATGTCTTCAACTGAAAACACATTAAAGCCACAACAATAAGGCTATTCACGAGAAATCAATTTAAAGTAGCCATTAGTTTTGCCAATGTACCATTTTTCTCCCTAGAAGTCAAATTGAATTTTAAATTTTAATGTCTCACAGTGACACAGTTGGCACTCAAACAGAAAGCAACGGGACGAAAAAAATGTTCGTAAAAATGTGCTTCAGAACAATTGTCACATTATTAAATCCACACAAGACATTGAATTACTTTGCCGGCTACTTGGCAATTGTCGATCAGATCTACCACCATGGAAGTTCAGATTACATTGGTCGTGTCAAAATCGCCAACCTTCTGCTCACAATCAAATTGGCTCATTTTCTCTACTTGGGCCTGTGGCCACTGTCCGAACTTGAGCACTCAATTCACTATGATGCCTTCTACTTTCTATTACCGAAAGCGCTGTTCAATATTGCAGTAATGCCCGTCTGTTTATTTAACATTTACTATAACCACACTTTGCTGTGCGATAATAATCCAAACTTGACTCGCCTACTGTTTGATGTGCTGATTAAAAATGATCATTCATTTTTTAAAGCAAAATATTTTCAAAACAAACACATTTGCCAATGGATTCGAAAATGGTTTTTGCGCATATTGAATTTGTTCCACAGTATGACGATTATTGCAGGTAAGATTTAAAATTAGTGATTTTTTAATTTTATTTACAATTTATATCATTGAACAGATATTCTTATTCCTGTGATTACGACTGGCTATTTGATACAATTTTTTAAACATCGTCATGAATTATTGGAAAAAGGTACAATTTCTTTGAGTTGTCTAATAATTTTCCATTACTCAAATGCACTCTTGTTCTGGTTCTTCTTTCTAGATGGCGTCTGCATTGCGGCATTGTTTTTTGCTTCAACCACTGCACTTTTGTTTGCATTCTACATTCGAATCAAACAAACTTGCGCTGTGTTGTGTCAATTCTTAAGTCGACCCCATCACTACTACAACACTCCACGGAATTATCGTCGCTTTCGTGAACAATTCACCCAAACTTTGTTGTTCTTTTTTAGTATCAACAAAATGTACGGTCGAATGTTTCTGGTGTGTTTGCTTATTTGCTTTCCCATCAATACACTAATGACTGTATGGATCATAACTGACAAAGTCAGTAGCGGAAGCACCCTAATGGTGAATGCTTTCTTTGTATCCTATGTCTCTTTCGTGACATTTGTGGTGCATCTACTGCTTACATCCTGTACCAAGATTATCCATAAACCAGGTATTACGTTGAGTCAGTTGATGGTTCGAAATCAGCATAAAGTTGGCAACGTACGAACCCGACTCCAGTTGGCCAATCAAATCATGTCCATTCATGTGCGCAATCGGTATGGATTCACGTATGGCAACTTTGGACTCATCTCAATGGACGCTTTTATGAAGGTATATTTTTACGTTTTCAGTATCTTTGTCTAAATTATATTTTTGTTCGCTTCCAGTATTTACTGCTGTATGGCAAATTCATGATGATTTCATATAAATTGATTCAACTAAAATACATTTGAAATCAAAATATTTGAATATGATTAATTTGCCAAACAGTAAAAACACATTAACTAAAAATCGAAACAATCAATGAAGATGTATCTTATAATCAACTAGAATCACTGCCAATTTCAATTGTAAAATCGATAAAATTTCGGGATCATCATCTACTGGAATAAGTAATAGAATATATTCCCAAAATTTTCTTCTCTAAAACTACAAATTGCAATCGAATTAGTCGATTTCCTCCATTTAAGATTTTGTTCGCTAAACGAACTTGAGCTCACACTATTATTTCATCTGCTTTCTCGTACTGTCAGAAGCATTAAATATTCTTGCCGTTGTATGAAGACAATCAATTATTGCAACATTTTGATACTAAGCAAGAGAGCAATAAAAAATTATATTTAGTCTATCTAAAAACATGTAGTAGAAACTGCACTGTTGTGGTCATTTTATATCCGAATCAAACAAGCTCGCTATCTTTTAGCTCAATTGTTTGTTTGTCGTCAATACAACACTCGAAATTACATCTACTTTCGTGATCACAACACACGGACTTTGTTGTTCTTCATTCGTATAAACCGAATGTATGGCAGAATGTTTCTGGCTTGTCTGATGGAGTGCTGTCCCATCAGTACCATTTTGACACTCTGGATTGTCACTGGTTATGTGCAGGGAGATAGTATGCCCATAATTGCCTTCTTCATAATATACATTTTTTTAATGGTGTTTGTTGTGCATTTTCTGTTTGCTCACTGTACAAAATTGATCCACAAACCAGGTATTACCATGAACCAATTGATGGTGCGAAAGTAGCTCATAATTGGCAACGTACGAACACGACTGCAGTTTTGCAATCAAATATTGTCCATTCATGTGCGCAATCGGTATGGATTCATATATGGCAATTTTGGACGCTTTTATGAAGGTATGTAGTCATAAATATTTTATATAATATGGTTTTGATATTTATATAATTTTTAATGCTTTATGGGAGATTTTTGATAATACCGTATAAATTGTTACAACTCAAATATATTTAACATTGCACACCTCTGAGGATTTATTTTGTTTTTCAGAATAAATATTTAGTATATTAAATGGTATAAAATGAACACTTGTCATTTAGACATTACAGCAGTTGTTATACTTTTGATCGGAATTATAAGTTGGAACAATGGAAATTGGCATGCTATCACCGGCAGATGGCAATGATTTGTCAAAATTATTGTTGCGAATTTGCTTTTGTGTTTGATAGATTTCGGTCATTAATAGTTGGAATGCGGCTTCTACGTTGGTTGAATCAAGAGCTGATGTTTCAATAAAAGAAAGCCCATTTCTTTCTAATGAACAAATTAATTAATTAATTAAAAATATTACATTAAATATAAAAAGCACACACCAGCAAAAGCTCGAACTTCATCAGTAGGCACTGCACGAAGATGACGTAAATCAGTTTTATTTCCAACCAACATTATCACAATGTTCGCATCTGCAAGTTTTCTCAATTCTCGAAGCCACTTTTCAACATTTTCAAAAGTCAAATGCTTAGTAATGTCATAGACCAACAATGCGCCAACTGCACCTCGATAGTAAACACTCGTGATGGCTCTAAATTTTTTCCTGGCCAGCAGTATCTAAAATTTGAGCTTTAATTGTCTTGTTGTTGTCAACTTGAATGTTGCGAGTGGCAAAGTCAACGCCAATGGTAGAGCGCATTTCCAAGTTGAATTCGTTGCGTGTAAATCTGCTTAGCAAGTTACTTTTACCAACACCAGAATCTCCAATTAGAACAACTATAATTTACATTAATTTACAAATGATATAATTAAATTTATAAAAAAAGCATCCGACAAGCGTACCTTTGTACAAATAATCATACTTGTCATCTTTGGAGGTCATTTTCGAGGTTTTGCAAACCTGGTGAAAGTGAATATTCGATATTGTTTAACTAGAGCAGTAGATTAAAGGACGGAGAGAAAATGCAAAAGTATCAAATATAAATGTCGACGAGTTTTTTTGCAAACTTAATTTTGTTTGGCTTGCTTTGGTTAAAAAACTGAGCAACATATATATGCACCCACTAGCCACTGATGACTCACTGATGAGTCATCTCCCAGCAATGCGTCTAAACGACTAAGATTGGTAACTAACTGATTGTAGTGTGATAATGTAAAGTTGCGCCTGACAGGTGTACGATTGCTCATTAGAGTGATATTTGAGTTGAGTTAATATCAGCAACAATATAAAACTTATTTGCTTACTTTGGTAAAAACGTTGCATGCTTCGCAAGTTTGTACTTTGTACAATTGAATCGTTTAAGGAAAATGTATATTTTTTTAAGATTAAAAATAATTATTTTTTATTATAATCATTATCATTATCATATTTATTATTATTTTTTATTATAATCAAATAAAAATAACCTGATGCAACAACTCCACACATATTTGACATTTTTAAAAATAACGTATTGATTCATTTCTGTTTGTGCTAATTGTTCAACAAAAAAACATTAAACATTATACTTCTGAATAAGTCATCATGCTCCAACTTTTTCTGGTAGATCCAGATCATCATCAGCATTTTCTGTTGACTAGCAATTGATCCAACCAACAAACGAACAATCATAGTCATGCTTTGCATAAAGTTTTATCAACGAGTTGGCAAATTTCTCATGTGGCTTGGTTAATTTTGGAAAAGATAAAAATGGAGAGAACCAAAGAACACAATAATTAACTCAAAAGACATGATTCATTTTCTTATCTAAACCCCCCAAACCCTGACCGGACCTGTTTTGTTTTAGGAACTGTACCCGATCAAATTTTTTCCAATTATTTATAGTTCAGGACAGTGAGGAACACAAAATGGTTCCTGTTTGGAAGTGATAACGTTTCATGTACTCACATATTTACATATTTGTATATGCATACAATACTAAGCAATAAATTGTGTGCAAAACAAATACCAAACAAGTCACTCACAACATGACATACAATAAAGTTTAAATGCAGCTTTATGATTTGATACTAAAACGAAACATCATATTATGTGGAATTTATTGTTGTGTAATTGACCTTGCAGATTAAACAGCATGCTCAATGAGAATTGCTAATATGAGTCATAGTAATCGACATCGATGTGGCCGGAATTGGACAGATTAGACTAGTCTTAAGTTACGCCGTTGGCGTGAAGTCGGAGCTGCGGTATCGCGAACACTTTCCTTATCAGTTCAGTTCAGTCATCGATGTGCCATCAGAGTGCAACAAACACACACGTCAACTTATTCATCAAAACACATCTATTTAAAATATTAATCATTATTTTTTAAATATCCGGTGACATTTGACCTTATGCGCCAAAAAAATAACCAGGTCGTCTACACCTACACCAGAATTTTTAGTGAAAGGCTATCCCCAACAACATTGGAAGTTTTTTGCCCCCTCTTGGACAAAATTTATTTGTATGTTATTTGAGAGAGGACTCTAAGGTATGAATAAAATAAATATAATTGGTGTCTTGGAACAACATATCCTGCCACAATTCCAAAATCAAAACATGAAATTGGCGTATAGCTATACATGAGTTATTTGTCATTGTTGTCATTAAAAATAATGCTTACACCTGATTTCACCTCTAAAACATTTTGGATGACTTTTATTATTTAAAACATTAATTTTAGCTAAAAATAACACATTTTACATAGTTTTGTTAATATTATTCGTTATCAAATCTATTCTTTAAAATAGTTAAAACAATAACTCACGTATAGTTCATGTATAGCTATACGTCAATTTTAAGTTTTTGTTTTGGAATTATGGCAGTATATGTTGTTCCAAGACATCAATTATATTTATTTTATTCATACCTCAGAGTCCTCTCTCAAATAGTATACAAATAATTTTTGTCCAAGAGGGGGCAATTTTTGGGGATAGCCTTTACTGAGAGATCCATTGAACTGTATAGCCTCAATCCTGTACAAAGAATCGTCAAATCAATGGTTCAATGTTTTCGAACAGATACAGTCAATAGTATGGAATTTGTTCTAAGACACAATTTGTGTCACACAAACACACCCACAATGTGAGTCCTAGCACTATTGTGTGGGTGTGGGTGTCACTGCGCATCCCCTTTGCGCACAGCGGGCGCGCTGTTCGGCGTGTGTGCTTATCTGTGTCTCACTCCCACTGTTTACACTCAGTCTCTACACATTTCTATGCAAAATTTGATTTATTTTTTGAAAAATCGCTGCTCCGTTGACCTTTGACCTATTACCCAAAAGGCACAACTTCACCCCAACCAGAACATTGTGTAAAATTTTCAGACCGATCCATTGAACCGTATTGACGCTATCCCTCGGACAAGCGTTTTCCAATTGAGTTGACGGAGAGTCCTCACTTCACTTACTCGCTCGCTTCGCTCGCTCGACGTTCCGCTCCGACAATTAAGATGTTTCTTCTTTTCGACATCAAACATGTAATCAAACTGTAATAATGAAAACTTTTAAGGCTTAATCGACGTGTGAGATTTTTGCTTATTATAATAATTGGTTTCACCTGATGTGAATCGTGTACCAATCGTGCCATTAAGTTATATTCTTAAAACAATTTTGCTTTCATTATGACCTTAATATTTTACTTTTTTATTACATTGCGAAACCTGTGACCGCTGATGTTCCAAACGAAATTTCTCACGCGAACGGACTTCCGGGCGTTCATACTAAGCTATCGTTGTTTTAGACAATCATCATTAATGAATCAAAGTACTCGTATCTATGATAACTCAATTGCTCAACAGCAAAGTCGCACATACAATCAATCAAGGATGCACCTAAATATAAATATTTTCTCACGACTTTAGACAATAACAGCAATTCACACTTACCAAATTGGGTAGACCACCACTTGGTTTTTTGATTATAGCGCGGATTACAAAGGTTAACCACCATGTTTGTTATTTTATTTTATGCATTGTTGAACAAAATAAGATAAGATTGAAACCGGTGCCAAACTGATTGCCCAAAAAGTTTGAATATTATAATTTGTTATTTAATCATTGATTAGAGAACTACTCAAATCAAAGTTCAATTGCAATCATTGAACAACAGATACAAGTTGGCTTAAACAACCACCTGAACAACATTAACAAATTGACAAACTTTATCGCAATTTTAAGCATCTCAAAATAGAAATGTCCATAAACTGAACTTTGATAAAATGGAACTTAAAGTCTTTAATTGGAATTTTCCTTAAGCGGTTAATTGGTTAGTACTCAATGTATAAAATCCTCTTAATTAATATGTCAATTTTGATATATTAAAAAGTTTTGTTTAATTCAAACTGAAAATGTTGTTTTTAAAATTACTTAACGTTTTATTATTGATTTTATCAGGAGTTTTAGCGATTTCCAGTGAAAAGATTGGCGTATTTGATGTGACGGAAGGCAGCAGCACCACCAATGAGCATCACACGACGTTTGAACTGACAACAACAACCATTTGCCTCATCAAGGAAAGCTTCGTTTCAGTGCGCATGGCACAAGGTTGAGCCAAATTACTCATTCAACCAAATCGAAGCAGAATTTTTCAGTTGGTTTTACTGATCAAACAGAGATTCATGTTGAACAGTTGGAGAGCTTTGACGCAAATGTTGATCATTTCAAGGTGACCTGGCACGGTGCTGGACCGAGTTTGCAGAGGGAGATTTGCTTCCATTATGGTTTCAACAATGCTAGTTGGTAAGTTGATTGAGTTATTCGTAAATATAGTTACATTGTTATTTCTCTACAGGTATAGCACATATGAAGAGAAGGAACAACATTTTCCAATGTCCCATAACATTACAACAGGAATATTGAAAAGCTTCACCACTGTTGACTTTTAATAAACTCAATTTGGCAACATTATTGAACATCTCTTCCTGACCTCGGATGGATTTGCAATTTTCTTGGACGAGCATCATCCCTGGTTTCTGCGTCGTAATCCCAATCACGGTGACCCAATCATGTGTGTGGGCGTATCCAATGAGTCGCCATATTCAAAACTAGCAAAATATGACAACCCAGCGTATTTGGATTTGATTTTCCACATACGAACTGCCAAGAATGTTAAGTTGTTATGGAAAAGTTTTGTGAACGTTGAAAATATACACCAAAATTTCCTTGGATTCAACGTTCCCACGGGCATTCCTGATGTAGAAATTTTCAAACACCCAATTTGGTCTACCTGGGCTCGGTACAAAAAGGGAATTACAGAATCCAAAGTTAGAGGATTTGCAGCCGAGGTGACTCAACACGGATTTCCTCATGCCCAACTGGAGATTGATGACAAATGGGAAGTGCATTATGGTGATATGACGTTTGATACCGCCAAATTTCCCGATGCCAAAAAGATGATCACCGATTTGCATCATCAAGTCTATCGAGTCACCCTGTGGGTGTATCCTTTCATCAACAATGATTCATCGACTTGGGAAACGAATAAAGCTCGTTTTGTTCAAGACCATAACGGACAGCCACTGCTGACTAAATGGTGGAATGGAATTGGCAGTTTGATCGACTTCACCAATCCGGACAATGCAAATTGGTTTGTGCAGAGACTTCATAAACTCCAAAATGAGACCGGGATTGATTCATTCAAATTCGATGCTGGTGAAATGAATTGGTATGGCAAAAACTTTACTCTTCACAGTCATCTCGCGCAGCAGAATCCAAATCTGGCTACTACAGCGTACGTGGAAAAATGCGCAAAACTAGGTGGAGCAATCGAAGTTCGCGCAGGCTACAAGTCGCAATCTCTGCCCGTTTTTGTGCGAATGATGGACAAACAGTCTACGTGGACTTTTATGGATGGTCTCAAGTCGTTGATTCCTGTTGCGCTCACAATGTCCATTGCTGGTTATCCTTTCAACTTGCCAGACATGATCGGAGGTAATGGCCACCCTGAGGAAGAGTTGCTCATTCGTTGGATTCAGGCAAACACCTTCCTGCCCTCGATGCAATTCTCAGTTCCACCGTGGAGTTTCGGTGAGAAGGTGACCGCAATTGCGAAGAAAGCTGTCGTACTTCACGAGAAACATGCGGAAACGTTTATCAGCTTGGCAAAACGAACCAATCTCGGCGAACCAATGCTACGACCAATGTGGTATGCTGAGCCGGATGACTCGAGGACCTTCAAGATTGGCGATCAATTTATGGTTGGCGATGATATTGTAGTCGCACCGGTGATCGAACTTGGAGCACATCAACGGACAGTCTATTTGCCCACTGGAGTTTGGTTAGATCAACATGGCAAAACGTTCACAGGACCATCTGAAACACTTGTTCAAGCTCCAATTGATGAATTACCTTATTTTGTTAGGAAAGTTTAGTTTATTCTCTTAAATGTAATACTTTCCCATTAATTTCTTTTTTTAAAATTGAAACATTATTAAAAATAATAAATTTTTATTGAATCGCTAATGTAAATGCACAATCTATTCAAGCAGTCAACCCTTTGAACGAAGGTTCCATCACTTTGTACCACAGTTCGTAGCCCTTTGCGCTCAAGTGCTTATGATCAGCAGTGTACAGCTAGGAAATCTCATGACCCAAGCTCACCTCAAAGTGAACGGCCAAGTCAAGGTAGTGCACTCGCTTGTTGTCAGCAAATCGTTGAATCAGTTTGTTCACATCATGTACCTTTGTGTCGAGTTTCTCGGTTGGTTCGGGAAGAATGCTCAATAGAAGGACTTTGGCGTTTGGCAACTTTGTGTTCAGGGCGTCCAAGATTGCTTGAATTCACTTGGCGATGTCGTTCACAGAGTTGAATGGAATGTTGTTAGTTCCTGAATTCAAATTTGATTTCAAATTAGCTAAAGAATTGGTCAAAGATTCTAGATCATTTACCGACATGCAAAACTACCAACTTAGGAGTGAGACCCTCAAACTCAGTTCCAACTCGATACAGGACGTGTTCAGTTGCGTCAGCATTGATGCCATAATTGAACGCATCTCGAGCCGCATACTTTTCCTCCCAAACAGCCTTACCATTCGATGTCCAACCAGTGATGAAATCATCCCCAAGGAAGATAACCTTCTCTTCCGAGAGGTGAGCCTTGCTTCGAGCGATATTGCCCTCGTGAATATGTGTCCACCAAGTTTCTGTTCGGGGCTTGGCAACATACGGCGATTCACATGAAACTGTAGCCACAAGCGCAAGTACGAGAGCAATTTGGAATGTCATCTTGTATTGGAGTAACCAATTGAATGTCCTTTAGGTTCGTCAAATGACTTTCTTATATAGCTCCGATGACGGATTTAGATTATCATTGGACAACAAACTCTGTATTGTGTTTGTTGTTTGCAAAATAAATTCGTTTACAAAATGGTCATTAGATGGCAGCTAAAGCACAACAAAATTTGTTAAACAAATACAAAATTTATAATCTCTAAAAGTAATAAAAAAATCCTCATTGAAACTTTAGAAAACTTTTAATGATTATATTTTTATTTTTAAGATGTTAAACAAATGAAATTTAAATTGGTAAAACATTTTTACATGAATAATCCGAAAAAGAAAAATATATAAGCAAAATAGAATAGTAATATCTGCTTGGAAATTTAAAACAAAAAAAACTATTAGACCAATGATTTATTTTTATTTATTAAATTACCTCAAAGATCATTCGATGAGTGACCGCGTTAAAGGGACCAATGGAAACACCAAATTTTTTGTCATTATTCAGTCGTTCATAAAGCTGCATGTATTTCATTTTTATCGACAGATATTTTCGCCCCAGAAAGTACTGAATTGGTGGAATATTCTTCTCACAGGCATGAACTATTTTGCTGTAGTCAGCGAGTGACAAGAGTGAAACAGAAAGCATAGCCAACTGATTGACCATAATGGTCCAAGTGATCAGTAACTTAGTGCCATCTAAGTTGCCCGCAATTACGCGATAAATTAGATAAATATTACCCGGAAATTGACAACAGACACAAACAAACAATGTCCTGTTCCACACTTCCTCGTGGGACAGTTGGTTGTTCTTGACAAGAATCGTGTTTTCGGACACAACAAAATGCAATTTGCCAATTTTGCCAACTCGAAATGAACCAACTTTTTTGCAATCCTCAACCAATTTGGACAATATTCGATTGATCACCGTAAATTGTTTCCCATAGAACAGTGCAGTGTAGAGTGAGAGTGACGAAATGAAGATGTACATTTTGCCCATTTTGATAACCAAATAGTAGAAGATGATCAAGTCCACAATTACTGCCCAGACAAATGTGAATTTGTGTTTGAAAATTTGAAAAAAATAAAATAATATCAAAAACACCAAAATACCTAAAGGGAAAAGCCATTAAAATGTATATGTTACCGTCCAAACGCGAAATTCGTCATTCCGTGGAATATCTAGGCAAATCGGGAGAAAAATGCTCAATTTTCTAATTCCGTCTTTTGCCTAGGCAGTCTAAGGATTGACTATGCATATGCCGCGTTTGAAAATACTCACTTTGGGCAAAAGTGGAAATATCTAATTTTCTATCTAGTTTTGCCTAGGGAAACCACGGAATGTGGAATTTCGCGTTTGGGCGGTATATGATACCGGCAAAGTGGAAAAGTCGTCATTCCTAGTTTTGTCTAGGAAAAATAATTTTAACTGTAGAAAAACTTAATTTTTTAGATATTGTGATTTTAAAACATCACCAATTTCTGGAAATCATTAAGTTATTTTATTATATAACGTAACAAAAATTAAAATTCTTATTAAAAGTTAGTTTTAAACATGTTTATGAGCGAAATAGCAATTTTATCGTTATTCGTTCATTGAATTTCCACTTTTGCCTAAAATGAGATTTTTAAAACGCGGAATGCCTAGTTATTCCTGAGACTGCCTAGGCAAAAGGCGGAAAAGGAAATTTGATTAATTTTCTCTTGATTTGCCTAGGCCAGAGGCGGGCAACCTTTTTCAGGCGATGGCCACAAAAGTGGCCATCGAGTTTTGAAAATGGCCACTTTTCATTTTTTGATTTATTGTGCTGTAAGTAAGGATGGTTGCAGTTTTACGAGTTTTAACAACAAATCAAGCTCAAACTTGTAGTGGAAATATTTTTCTTCATCATTTCTGTTATTTCTTTCATCTGAAGCTTCTTGAGTTTTTGTCAAAAGTCAAAAGTCTTGGAGATATTTCTTTCTAGTTCTAACTTGAGAGTGAAAAGGGCCCTGTTTTTTCATCTTTTTGTGATGCTTTGACCAATAATGCAGATAATGTCACAATTATTAAAATTCTAGTTAGTCATGGGATGTCAGTGAATCGCAACCAGTCAATCAAGTCATCTGGGGCTTTGGAATTCTAATTACGTTTAAAGTAGTCCATTTTAATGATGATTTGTATAGACTCATTGACATTTCCACGCGAATCATTCTTTGAAGCAGGACCAAAATTACTTCTATTTTTAAAGAAAATTTCCCTTTAAAATAAGCTTTAGATTTGATCTGACACCCCTCACTTTTTTCGTGATCAAAGTGTAATCATTTGTCAAACCCACCTGTAATTTTAATCTATAATAAGTTAGATTATGGTACAGATAATATCGTCTAGAGGAGGTGGATTGCGCGATGAAGCGAATAGTCGATGTAGGAAACTGTATAAGAAAGTATTGAGTTAGACCAAAACATGCTGGTTACAAGGCACGTACTTTTGCTCTATCTGTGTGACAGCGTGATGAACATATCTTATAGATGTAAACGAGAGCCCTCTAGTGGTGACACACTCATTGGTCAGTGGCGACACCAGCAGATCGAGTCCAATACGATAACAATAACACCACCTTCCCTCCAACCCTTGATCACGTGATTAAAGTACGCCCCCTTCTTGAGTGATTCCTGTTCAAGTTGCTGCTGCCCGCAAAAATGATTCTTGATTCTAAAACTCTTTGAGGAAAACTTCATTGTTGTCATCATTCAATAGTTACAGTTGAATAATAACGCGAATTGTTCAATGTTTATTCGATATTTTCGTTGCGTTGAAAATGTTTCATGGTACAAATTTTTGTTTCAAAAAACTATGATGGCTATTTGTGGCCATTGGAGTTTTTGAAATGGCCAAAGTGGCCATTTGGCCATCGGGTTGCCCACACCCTGGCCTAGGCAAACCACGGAATGACGAATTTCGCGTTTGGACGGTAACATATACAAAAGCAAATCGAATCACTTACATATAAATTTTACAACGACTAAAATGATTGCTTCTGTCAATTTCAAAATTAAATACATTGATTTTCTTTGCTCTAGTGACAAATTTGGGTAGATGTTGGATTTATTTTCAATAATTTTTTTATCATCAAAATATTCCAAATTGATATAAATTTCAATTCTAGCATTGATGCTACAGTAGATATTACTGATAAATTCAGGAACGAATTGATTCAATCGAGTTTTATGTTTTTTGAATTTGTGATTGAAAATTTCGGTTTGATTCTGTTCGTTTTTCAAGGCAGATTTGAAGATTGTCGCTTCCCACACCACTCGATCGTACAAACTTTGCCAGGTATAAGTGTTCACTCGGGTAAAGTGAAGGTTGTATGCGAGAAAGATGGAATTGATTAACAGCATGATCACTGTCATGCCAAAGAGATAGTCCTGATCGGTGGAGAGGTAGGCGAAGACGTGCGAGAACAAATCGTGATAGAGCAGGGGAAAGTGGCTGGGTTTCACTATCGAAAGCATTGTATAACTAAATCGTAGTGCATAGGCCAAATAGAGAGCCATCTCCAACAGATGAACTGATCTGTACCACCATTTGCCATAATTCCCAACAATGCAGCTGAGGGTTTGATCAAGTAGTTGACCTTTAAAGTGAAACAATTTTGAAACATTAAACATTGCAACTGTATTTTTAAATTATTTTGCTCCAGACTTTAGAGTTCGACAGAATTACAAAAATGAAAATTTAAATTTCTTTTGAAATGACTTTTCGTGACAATTAAAAATTTTGGCATTTTTTAGTGCATTTTCTTTGTTTGAAAATATTGATTATGTTTTGGAATTAAATAGCAATTAGTGAAAATGAAATTTAAATGTATATTTCAAACGACAAATATATTCAAATAGAACTGAATTTTACCTGCAATTCTATCTGGTCAATAATAAGTTCATTATAATAAATACTTTAATAAAGAATTATATTTTTTTATATTTAAATTTAATTTCGAAAGGTATTGTCTAAATAATTTAGAAAATTGTTATTCTCAAAAGTCACGAACAAAAGTAATAAAACTTGAGGCATTGCCTATACAAGTGACTCATTTGTAATTAATAAATTCCAAATTCCAAATAAAACTGTCAGACGATTATTTGAAAACAAAGTATTATAATATTAAAATTCTTAATTACAAATGAGTCTCTTGAATATGGCTAAAAATAAAGTTTAATGAGTTTGGTGTAACTTGATGATTATGATTGATGATGATAACTAAACGTGACTTGTTGGTGCCATGAGGACTGAAGACTTTAGCCGACATCTTGGTAACTCGATCTTTCCGTTTTCTCTTATACCCTTTGGCCTGTCTGAATTTCTCTATTTGCATTTCCTTTACCTTGTGTTTCGCCATTGAACAATCACGAATCAATGAATAAATCTATTTCTTTATCTCAAAAGCGTTGACATGCTACAACTATATCTAGTTTTGCAATAGTAGAATATCGAACCGGATTTAGTTTAGTCGATAGTAATCAAACATGTGCTCAAACAAGCAGTGTGCAATGCCATTTTGATTTGAATCAAGGATAGACAGCAAATACATTGCATTGTACTTGTATGCTGATGTTTATCAAACACTTGAGAAATCCAAATGGGGCTTATTGTTGTGTGTTGAATTACTCCAGATGTGTAATTAACAAGGAGTAATTCAATTTGTTAATAATCAATCTAATTGTTATCGTTTGATAACTCAATCAAAACTTTAATCATTTACATGCTTGTAAATGTATAAATGTACATGTGCAATATTTTAAAAGATTTTAAGATAGCAATATTTATCCATCAAACTTAATGCGACAGTAAAATTGACAAATCCAGAGTAATATTTCCAGTTTGGTGTAGCAGATCGTTTTGGTAAAGAGGAAATATGCCTGGATATTGCAAATCCAAGGTTGTGCGATGTGTCGAAATTGGGTAGAGACGATTGTAGAGCGATTGAAGATTCTCCTGGTAAATGCCCGCAACGACGTTTCTGTTTTGGTACCGGTATAACACGGTCACCAGTAGAACGTCGTTCTCGTTCTGGAATGGTCCAGCGAGGAAGCAATTGTAGTCCCACGCGGGATTGTGAGCCGTTCCGTGAATGGAGACAGTTGAACAGCGCTTGCGGCAATTCAGATACGAGTGGGCAGTCTAGAGAATTGAGTGATTTTAAATTAATTGAACTAAATGTTATATTACATTGTTTTGGTGGTTCTCTTCAATGCCGACTATCGCGGACAGATAGTAATAGTTGCTGAGAAAATTTGCTGAGACCAATTTTACTTGCAGTTCGTGAATGTTATGAATTTGACCATTTGGTGGTGGAGTCAGGGTTCTTTAAAACGAGCCAGCCAACATCGACCACTTGCTTTCGAACGAAAATTAACCGTCATTAAGCGTTTAAATCAAACTGTAAAGTTCAATCAAAATTATGGTGCACGGTGAAAAAGTTGATAAGGCGATATCACCACTAAGTGATAAGGACTGTGAGGGCAAGCAAAAAACGCCAACAACAGTTCGATTTGTGCTGGCTTAGGACAAATTAAATGTTCGCAGAAAGAAGTGAAAGGTGGTCTGATGGAGAGAGTTCTCTATGGATACAGACAATTTCCAATATCCCACAGTTGGTCCATAACCAAAAATGTGCAGATTATTTCATGTCCTATGGTTAGGGAAATCAGGATTATACCACAAATTCAAAATTGGAGCGAGTTATACAAGATGTCACTATTGGATCCAAAAATGACTTTTGTAATCAATTCCCACTCTTTTGCAAATACGTTCCATTTTTGCAATATTTTCTTAGTCCAAGATAACATGTTAATTATCTCCGAATTATCTTATAAGAAGAATTTTTCAATTTACAAGTTATATCTTAAGCGCTAATTGGTGGACTGGAAGATTTTCTAATGTATAACTATAGTTTATGAATCTATTTAATTTGTAGGATTACTTTTATCAATAGAATGAGATTCTTTCAGTTAGTGTTGCAGTTGGGGCACCAATTAGACGGCCAAAATTTCCCACAAATTGGAGAAACACATAACCCAAGGAAGGTCTAAATATAACATATAAATCTGTGTGTTACTATCTATTGAAAATGAAATTTGCAAAATGAATCGACTTGGTTCAAAGTATGCTGTAGTGGATGTTAACCCTAAACTTTCAGCCAAATTGATCCAAATGCCAAATAATGTTTGCATTTTCATCGTCATGTCCTGTAAAGAAACATATTCGAGTGTTTCGGCGCTTCGAGTAACAATCATTTTTGGATATTTAAAACAAACTTGTCGAAATGAATATTCTTGTGCAGTTTGTCCATTTCAACACAAAACAAACGATTGCGCGGAACCAGAAATGCACCAATTGTGTTTGGGAGGACGATAAGAGGAAACAAAGAGGACAATATCCATTTGGCTGTTAGCATCGTGTTGGACATGTCATTCCTATTTAAAAATGTACCAAGCGGTTGAGACTCAGTTTGATTGTAGCTGAGATTTAGTTATATTACAATATCAACATTGTTCATTGTGCACTTTGTAATACGTAAATTGTTTGCGCTTAATCCATAAGGTTATGAAATAGGCTATCTAACAATCCATTGATTGTCGAGTTTCATCTATCTGGTAATATTTCACAATTAGGGATTTTAAGAATTTTCTGAATATTATTTAGTACATGCAAACGGAAACTAAATTGAGCATGACAGCGACATCTCCAACTGTGGGATAAAAAATTGTCTGGATCTATAGAGGACTTTCTCCGATATTTAATTTTTCTTCGATTTGCGAGCATTTAATTTTTCATGAGAAAACACAAATCAAAACCGATGTTGATATTTTTTGCATGCCCTCACTGCTCTTATCACTGGTTGTTGATATCGCCTTATCAACCATTTCACCGTGCACTGTCATTTCGTTCACTTTTGATTGAACTTTACAGTTTGGTTAACACGCCTAATGACGATTAATTTTCGTTCGAAAGCAAGTGGTCGATGTTGGCCGGCTCGTTTTAAAGAACCCTGTGGTGGAGTGACTGTGGTTGGTTGGTTTTTCAAAACACAACGACCATTACGACAAATCTGCGAACATTTCATCAAATATATAAAGTGGATTGCAATTTGTTTGGCTACTACTTACTCCATTGTGTTCGGTTGGACAGGCGAAACCTTCGTTGAGCTGATTTTCCGAGATGACACTTCCACTGATGACACATCTCAGTGAGCACTGATTGTTGCCATAAGACGAGCCCGAACTGTGAGCGCTGTGCATGTCAATGTGATGCACATTTGAGCATTCCCTCAGCGCGTCAGTCTGACTGCCAATGCACTGACCATTGTGACAAACTCCAGACGACTCAAGGGGACACGGAAATCCTTCATTGAGCGCATCATCCGACAGGGTCTTATCGCCAACAGAACATTTGAGCTTACAATTTCGATTGGAAAATGTAGCATTTGCATTTGGCAGATTTCGGAATTCGAGATGGTGGAGATTTCCACACTCTCGCAGAGCTTCATCTTCTTGTTCGGCATGAACACAAGTCTGTGCACATGCTATTGACAGAACAATTGCAATTAAAAGTCGAATCATTTTCTTGCATTTAGATGTGTGATTTAGAATATACAAAAATAACAATAAAAAATTTCAATTTATATACAAATGTTATTTTGTGAGAAACCGGATTTGGGTTTGTTTTAATCAAATCAATCAATCGTGCCCACCAACCAAAGTGGAATGCATTGCACTCGTGAATGTGCAATACTCAAATAATCTCGAGTACTTTAATGGCTCAGATAGAGATTATCGTTACATTCAAATTGGTCTTGATTACTTTGCGATAGAATGATGAAAACGGAAATAAAAATTGACATTTTTTCAAAGATAATATTTTATACCAATTTAGAATCAATTCAAATTTGAGCGTCTTAAATTAACATGGTTGTTCACGAATTTACAAGAATGCCTTCAATGCCTCTATATCTTAATCTTAATTGAATTACTATCTTTGGTCGTGTAAAGTTCAAAATAAAATTCACTTAGATGTACATAAATTATCATGCAAAACTTTTTGGTGTGTTTCAATGTGAACAAAAAGATTAAAATTAAGATTAAAAAATTGAAACATGTTTCGATATGAACGAAATTAAAATTTGACTATAATCGACTTGGACAGAATTGAGCTCACTATCACAAAGACATTATGTTTTTTATACGATCTTCTGAGTTTGGCTTTTCGATCAAAACAACAACAAGGTAATAAAAAGTAAAGTAAAAGTAACAAATGTGTATATTTCAACGTGTGTTTGTCATTACTAACCTACCTCTACCCCTTGGCTCAACACAAAACGGGTGATATTTGTGCTAATACCACCTGAACCACTTTCGATCGATTCATTTCCAGTAGCTCTCTTCACGAACTCGAGATTAGTGTTTACTACCCGGGTAATTACCCGGTGCTAATACCTTTCCTATCTTTAAGTTATCCTCAAAGCAGTCTAATGACAAGTCCTGCCTTTGCAACATGCAATATATATTTCAACTCGAACATGAGACCTTGTGACTTGCCTATCATTAAGCTATCATTGGCTTATTATGGGCAGGCTTCCGATATTCTTTAGCAAGTTTCCAATGTTGTCTTTCACAGTGCTTTTCACTGTGCAACTTTGTGTTAACTTTTAAAAAAAAATAATCTCCAAAATCTGGCACACAGATTGTGAGAAGAAAACATTCAACTTAGTAATATTTTAATGTTTTATGGCATATCTTACCATAAGAATCAAATCAATAAAATTTGTCATGACATTGTCTGAGATCATTATCCGCTTGAGCAAACGTACATACACAAACTTGTTCCTGTACACTTTTCTATTCTATTTGAATAAAAATAAAACTTGAAATGCCCTACCTGACAGATTGAGTTTGGTCGTCATAGGGAGACGACAACAAAAACTGCAATGCCAATCCAAACATGACATTATCCGAACTACGCAAAAAAATTTTAAAGTTTATCGAAACAATTCTCTGTCCACACAAAACATTATCTTATTTTGTTAATTATTTAAACATTGTCCAGCAGATTGTTCTGTTCAATAATACGCGTGTACTTGGTCAAATTCGATTCATTAACATGATCATCGCCATTAAATCCATTCATTTTGTATATCTAAGTTTTTATCCACTGAGTGAACTCGATCACGCCATCCACTACGATGCCTACTACGTTCTTCTACCCAAATCGCAGTTAAATCTCATTGTTGTGCCCGTTTGTTGGATGATTATCTATTACAATCACATGCTACTCATTGGAACCGATTACAAATTGAATCACTTTTTGGCTAATGTTATGATCAAAAAATGATCCGTCCTTTTTCAATTCAAGTTACAACAAAATGACCAGAAATTTGTGTCAGCTTGTCAGAAAGAGGTTTTTGTTGGCATTGAATTTGTTTCATGGTTTGACCTTTGTTTTAGGTAAGTTAGGTTTATAAAAGTTCACTTCACTGCACAACATTTCAATTTAAATTTTGATTTTTGAAATGTCATGCAGTGAAGAAACATTTTAAGTTATTTTAAATATATTTTGATCTACAGATATTCTTGTTGTGTATATCACAATTTCATATGCATCAACACTGTACAAATATCGTTACGAATTATTTGAAAAATATTCAATAATTTTACTAATTTTCATTCTACTTTGGCATTGCACTTGTTTCGTGCTCTACTGGCTATACGTCTTCAACCTTTCTCATGTTTTGGCATTATTTTTCAGTTTAATCGCCGCACTGTTGATTTCACTTTACATCAAAGCCAAGTTCATATATAGCGAATTGACCGTATTCTTGACTCATCACTACAATGCAATAAATTATCTTCATTTTCGTGCACAATTTACACGAACTTTGCTCTCGTTTTTTCGTATCAACAAAATGTATGGTCGCCTATTTCTTGCTTGCTTAATGGTTTTCTGTCCTACAAGTGCATTGCTCACAATCTGGATTTTCACTGGTTATGTTCAAGGACAAAACATACCCATAATTGCCTTCTTCATAATATATATACAATTTGTTGTATTTGGAGTACATTTCCTGTTGGCTCGCTGCACCAAACAGATCCACAAACCTGGAATTGTTTTGCAGCAAATGATGGTTCGAAATCAGCATAAAGTTGGCAACCTACGAACCCGACTGCAGTTGTGCAATCAAATCATGTCCATTCATGTGCGCAATCGGTATGGATTCACGTATGGCAACTTTGGACTCATCTCAATGGACGCTTTTATGAAGGTATGAGTACTTTTATGCTTGTAAAGTGATTTATATTAATTTAACATTTTTCCTAGTATTTAATGCTTTATGGGAGATTTTTGATTATCTCCTATAAATTGTTACAGTACAGATACATTTAATATTGAACCCGAAACCAATCACCACAGTATCAAATGGAATCCACTTATATCAGTTTTTAAATTTTAATGAAAAAAATTGATTGAGACAAACAACTAATTAAAACTCAAAATATTATAAATTAAAATATTTTAGTTAGTTAGTTATACTAGTTAATTTGAAACTTTAATTTTAAAATTAAAATATTTTGAAAATGTACATTTTTTTGAAATCAAAATATTGTCAAATAAAAAACAACAACCAAATTAGTATTACCATTTCAAACATCCGAGAATCAATAAGACCATTGTTTATGAATTGAAACCCGTTTCTGGTTCCTTTGTAATTCGAAATCATCTGGTCCAACTGAATTATAATGCCATTCTTAATCTAAAACTCTTCAGTCAAACTATAAAGCATCACTTACTTTCAACAGTTGAAGTGAATTTGGCTTAAGTGTTCGAGAAAATGTGTAAGCAAACTTCAGATTCAAACGGTAAATAGCAATATTTTGTCGCACAGTAATCGAGCACTCGTTCGTGATGAGAATAAGCAAACCAAACAGATCAATCAAGTAGAATATTTGCATCGAATTCTTGAGAATGTTATCCACCTCAAAGAATATGACAGTAAAAATAAGGCAGCATAGTATGAGCACATAGCCAATGATAAAATCCGTGATGATAAAACTCCAAAATCGATAGTAGGCGCTCAACTCCTTGAACAAAGCAAATACTTTGCGATTGTTCACAAGAAACTTTGCCCAAACATTCGAACACAGTTGAGCTGTATTCCGTTGGCGGTGCTTGCTATTTTGCACCCACAAACAGTTCACTATGTGTCAGACTCGAGCTCGATGTGATACTAAACTTGGACTTTACACCAGGACTGGATCTGTACTAGAAAACTCTAATGTTTCACAACAAGCACGAGATTGTTTTAAAACTTTTTTACCACAACTCCAATTAACGAGATGAGTAGTTTCAGAGTTTAAAAGTTTTTCCTCAATTAAGGATTGGAAAGGATTCTTTATTGAATTGGCAGACTAATATACTTCAATTGGAATAACCAATTAAAATTTTTATTAAGACACTTAAAAATACTAAAGAATCATCTAAGTACACTAATGTTCGGATAACTTCAATGACTCAATTGGGAAACATTTCAAATTCGAAAATTAGTGGCAAGATTCAATGGGCGAATTGAGGAATCTTCACACTCCACAAATTTAGACGTAAGAATCAATGGTCCAGTTGGATAATCGTTTTTGGATATTGCAAAATTGCAAGTTGTTTTTATAAGTTGGGCTAGGAACCAATTGGGCAATTCGAAATTGCCTAAATAGGCGATCTAGACGTGAAATTTACTTTAGAAATAGGTTAAATTTTGGTGGCCATCGCATCCAAAAGTTTCCCCACGCCTGTCCTATTACATTTCAAAAAGCCACTGTTGATGATAATGAACCAACTTGATTCACTTGCTTCACTTGATCAATTCACAAACACGTTTGTCATCACTTCCAATCATATTCGTTTGTGCTCAAATTGTTTCTATTCATTTCGCGTTCACGAATTGTTGGTCTCACATTTTGCACAATCCATAAGTAAAGTTTCAAACTAAAATTCACTTATTCAACTACAAATAGTACGGAAATCTGTGAATATTACATTCAAATGACAACTCGTATGCAAATAATGTTGAATTATTTACCTCAATAACGTACAGTGTGAACGAGCGACTCGTACATGCCTTTTGTGTTGTGTAAAGTAGCGTTGTTTTGTTTTGGTCGCAAACATCGAATTGAGCAGTTTTTTCCCAACCAAATCTCAGTATTTTCTTTTTGTTCGTCTATTCTACTATCTCAAATGGATGGCCTTCCTCATGATCAGTCTCTTCTGACTCGACTGGAGCACAAGAAGGCACAGGTGAAGAGTAAACTAGCATCTGAACATCATCACCTCGTGGATGACTTGGTGGACTATGTGTTGGATCAAGGGAATCAGTCTCGAGCTGTGTCCACTGTTTCGACTGTCACCCACCAATTACCAGCACAACCCAACCGTACCAACTCCACTCTCGAGCACAACCTAAACATTACAATCCAACAGGATCATCTTCAAGTGCCACCAACTCTGCCTCATCCACCACAACATTTTCAAGGTATTGGTGTGTGTTTGAGTTGTTTTGACATTTATTGATTGACTCTCTCAAACAGATACATCCTCACAATTACATCGACAAGAGACTCAATCTACTGCATTCAATTCAAACGATCCTTCTCGTGAGCAATCGACTCCACTGGTGGTGTCATCACCACAGTCCTCTCTTCAATCCACCAGTGACATTCACATCAAACAGGAAGAACATTCGGATGAACAAACATCACTACTCAATCGAATCAAGACCGAATTTGAATCGTCATCCTCGTCGAGTGAATCGAATGCTGTGTCACTCAAAGAGGATTTCGAGGGTCAAATCAAAAGGGAATTTAAGGAAGAGTTTAGTGAACATTCGGATGATGAAGATTGTGACTGTTCGGATTGTAAAGTAAAGTCGGAAATGGACAGTGAAGACGATGATGATCAAAGGAACATGAAACGACCTGTGAAGAGACAAAGAAGTGAACAAATGAACGTGCAAGGTGGAAGGATTCGATCGAATGGAGGTGAACAACTTCGAGGTGAATTTCTCAATCAGGAACTGATGAATGATGATGATGGACAATTTGAAAATGACGATGGTGACAATCGAAGACCACAAAGGCGCACTCCCACCACCTCACCAACTGCAACTCAGCCCTCGCTCACATCGATCATTACCGAGACGCCATTCTACGTGAAGACTGTGCACAAAAGTCAATGGACCAACAGAAGCTGCAAGACCACCTACGAGTGTCAAATTGACGGGTGCACCCTGGCCACCAATGATTTGTATAACTTTTGTGTTCATCAACGAGTCCACACCGGTGCCAAGCCGTACAAGTGTTCCGTGTCCGGTTGTGCATTTGGCAATGGCCTAAAGGCCACTGTACTGCAGAATTGGCTAAAAAGTTCACTCAAATTGGCCTAATCGATGGTATCAATCGAGGAAATGTTGACCAATTCACTCGTTACTGTGCCCGATTTATCTCGATGACTGCTTTTTCTGTTCGAATTGATGGACAATCTTTTTACTCGAAAGTGATTCGTGCTTTGACCAATCTTCACCATTTGATTCATTTGTCTGTTACGATCGATTTGGAAGAGGAAAATGTTGATCAAGATGAAGAAGTAAATGATGAACATGAACTATATCAACTCCCTTCAGTTGTCGCTCTATCTCTCTTCATCACAACCAAAAATCATCACGACTTTTCTCTCCTCGACCTGTCCTTCACAATGCCCAATCTCCAGGTGATCCTACTTCGACACGACAGTCTACGCTGTTTCGACTGTGGCTATGGTCCATTCGCATTGGCTGATTTGGTGGATGACCGAGACTTGAATGAGCCACTCGATTCTATTGAACTGTACGGAGCGAATGCCACTGCACTTTGTGACATTTGTGTTCAGAATTATGCTAATTTTGATCGTTTGCTCAATCTTAGTGCAGAATTGGCTAAGAAGTTCACTCAAATTGGCCTTACCGATGGTATCGATAGAGAAAATGTTGACCAATTTACTCGATACTGTGCCCGATTTACCTCTTTGACTACTGTTTCTGTTCGAATTGATGAAAATTCTACTTACTCGAAGGTGATTCGTGCACTGTCCCATCTTCAACAGTTGATTCATTTGTCTGTGACGATCGATTTGGAAGAGGAAAATGTTGATCAACAGGAAGAAGACGACGAACACGAACTGTCCCAACTTCCTTCAATTGTGGCACTATCTCTCTTCATCTCAACCAAATCGCATCACGACTTTGCTCTCCTCGACCTGCCCTTCACTCTGCCCAATCTCCAGGTGATCCTTCTTCGACACGACAGTCCACGCTGCACCGACTGTGGCTACGGTCCATTCGCATTGGCTGATTTGAATCTACTTGCGATGATTGACAGTCCACTTATTGGACAAATGCAGAACTGTATGAAACGAGCAAGAGTCGAACTTCATGGGCTCGAGAAACTAACAAAATTGAATGTGAACGTGATGCCCAACATGAGAATGAACTTGAATTTTGATCATGGAGTGGGGTTCTCAATGGAAATGGCTAGAGATGAGTTGATGGACGAATTGGATGTGATTTACGATTCTGTTTGATTATTGCATAATTTTGTAGATTTACATTATCACTTTGTATACTTTATCACTAAAAATAAATATTTACAACATCGAGACATTTTATTTGCGCCTTTATTTTGGATTAACTGGAAACCTTTAATTGCACATTATAGGTGAACCACACTGATCAGATTTACCGACCATTTACCCCCTTGAACCAAATTACTCAAAGTTCATAAACAAACCAAAATTTCTCTCAATCAACTCAAAATGCTTTAAAAACCAATCAATAACATCAACAACAAGAGCAACCTCATCTTCATTTCAATCAACAATCACAACTAAAACCACAATCACCTGGCCACAAACAATTGTTTATGAATAATTCATTCAATAATATTGAAAAAACCATACTCGCAAAATTCGATTAACTCTACAAATCAATCTCCTAATGTCAATTTACCCGAACCTAAAGACGATTATGTGACCAAAACTGAATCAGTTTTAAATTGCTCAATATGAATTCAACTAAGCAATTCAATACCAAACCTTCAACAGTATTTGGCTCAAGGAATGTTGGCAACTGGCAGTGCGACAGGATACGTTGACTATGATGTGCTTAGTTGAATTCATATTGAGCAATTTAAAACTGATTCAGTTTTGATCACAAAGAGAAGGAGAGTGCAAACGATTTTTGTGTACACAAATTGAAAAACTCAAGTATTTGAGAAATTTTGATTCAATTTCCCATGAATTTCATAAAGTTTCTGATGAATCCAGTCTATTAGCTGGATATTGTCAACATTTTCATTTAGATTATTAACATTGCTCTAATTATCATCGAATAATTATTGTTTGACTTTTAATAAAAATATTCTTATGAAGTTTGATTGATATTTTTGACAAATTATTCAAACGTTCCGTATGTATTAAAAAATGCTGATTTTGGTCGATAGATTAGGCAGAGAAAGATAGTAGAAGGAACAAAAAAATTTCTACAATTACACATTTAGGTAGAAATAGTGGATGTTTTGATTGAGTTACTCAACTCAACTTTAGTTAAACAGGCAGTGTTTCTTTTTCGTGTGCTGCTCTCGCTTTCGCTTGCATTTTGAAAGTTGAGAAATTCTATTTGATTTTATCTATTTTTATGACATTTTCACTCCAATTTCTCGACAGAATCGTTCCATTCACAGCACACGTTCACCATGTCCTCAATGTCAACTCTACCCGATCTGTGTCTCCTTGCCATATTTGACCGTGTCCCAGTACGTGACCTGTGCCGCACCGTTCCCCTCGTATGCAAACGTTGGACCAGTCTGTACGTCACTGCCTGTAACAGGCGTAAAACACTAATTCTGGTTGAAAGTGACATTCGACTGAGCTCTGCACTAGATATTCGTCATTTTGATCTAATGAACTATGCAATCCGTGCTGATGGAACACCATACCAGGACGACACAATTCCCGCTCATTATCACAAATCTTGTCTCGTCCGTCCACTCGAGCACTCGTCTACCAACTTGATTCCGTACTTTCGTATTTGTGATTTATTTGCTACTGTCAGTACATTGAGAATCATACAATACAATCTACCTGCATACGATTTGTGCACTGTTCAAGTACTGCTGCACCAGTTGGCATCGACCATCACTACTCTTCAACTTACGATTCACATTGAGGAACCAGAAAATGGAGATGATGATGATGAGCGTTTCAATCGTACAATCAAAGATGGCATCAACTCGATTATGTATCTAATCAACAATCAAATGCACAAACTGAAGCATTTATTTTTGAACATTCAAACTCCTGCTGTTTTTGCACGAGAAGGTGGTTCAATTCGACTTGATCTTAAAGTCATAGCAAAATTGGAAACTTTTACCTTTCGTTCATATCGTTTGGTGGATGACCGAGACTTTAACGAGCCACTCGATTCTATTGCACTCTACGGATCAAATGCACTTCGTGACATTTGTGTTCAGAATTACGCTAATTTTGATCGTTTGCTCAATCTAAGTGCAGAATTGGCTAAGAAGTTCACTCAAATTGGCCTTACCGATGGTATCAATCGAGGAAATGTTGACAGCTTCACTCGATACTGTGCCCGATTTACCTCGTTGACTACTGTTTCTGTTCGAATTGATGAAAATTCTACTTACTCGAAGGTGATTCGTGCTTTGACCAATCTGCACCATTTGATTCATTTGTCTGTGACGATCGATTTGGAAGAGGAAAATGTTGATCAACAGGAAGAAGACGACGAACACGAACTGTCTCAACTTCCTTCAATTGTGGCTCTATCTCTCTTCATCACAACCAAATCGCATCACGACTTTGCTCTCCTCGACCTGCCCTTCACTCTGCCCAATCTCCAGGTGATCCTTCTACGACACGACAGTCCACTCTGCACTGACTGTGGTTTCGGTCCATTCGCATTGGCTGATTTGAATCTACTTGCGCTAATTGACAGTCCACTTATTGGACAAATGCAGAACTGTATGAAACGAGCAAGAGTGGAACTACATGGGCTCGAGAAGCTCACCAAATTGAACGTCAATGTGATGCCGAACATGGCAATGAATATTGTCAATGTTCATGATCATGGTGAGGGATTCGCAGTGGACATGAATAGAGAGGAGTTGTTGGACGAGTTGGATCTGATTTACGATTTGGTTTGATCATTTGATAATTTTGTAGATTTACATCATCACTTTGTATTTTACTTTATTACTAAAATAAATATTCATCAAAATTCTATTTTCATTTTATTTTCTACATTCTTTTGGATTGTGTTTTGATATGAAATGCGAATACTTTTGTGAATTATGAGAATTTATGAACGTATGGGCGATTTTTGTTAGCATAAATGAATTCTTGTGTGAATTCTAATAAAAATAGATTTTTTTAAAATTCCGCTGAATTAATTCCGAAGTGAAGAATTTCTCATTGATTCATTTTTATATGGAAATTTGTGTTTGTGTTTTATGCCGCTAGATGGCGTTACTGTCACTTGAAAATACAACAGTTGCTTTTGTGTTGTTATTGCCTCTGCCTGTTTTCGTCCTGCTGCTCGCTCGTGTGTTGATTTCGCATCACGAATTTACTTGTTCAATTACCTTTTTTCGTCAACTTTATCTCGTTCAAATTTGTTGGTTGGCGATTCGTTTGCGTTCTCGTGACTAGACTACGTTACCATGATGGAACCTACGGCTGTTGGTGGTGCTGGTGGAGGTCAGGCTGATGCAACTGGTGGTGGCTGTGCTGAAGGGGAAAATGTCCGACAGAATGTCGCAAACGATTTCAACGAGGAGGAATTTGATTTTTGTATCGATCAACTGTTCAATGGAAACTACGAACAGAGTCGAACTGCACTCGAGTGTCTGGTGGAGGATACCGACGAGTTGAGTCAGTATCACATGGAGGGTTTCGCTGAGGTTGTCAAGAAGAAGGAACAGGACTGGCAGAAGCAACTCGAACAGGTATGTTGTCACATTCCTTTGCACCTAACTCACCTAATTCTGTTCATTTCATCCATCATTCACAGCCATCCACCTCACGAGAAAACACTCCATCCCTTCAAACTCAACCTAAACCTCAGTGGAAAATCCCTACTCTACGCAAATTTCGAGAGGAACTCGAGAAGGATCCTGCCAAGCGACAGAAGGTGATTCGAAAAGTTCGAGACTACCACGCAGATCGATGGGGACGAATGACCGAGGCGGAGAAGGATGCATTCCGTGTGCGTCGTCGTAAAGAGTTGAGGGCAGAAAAGAGACGAGACTTGCAGCGAAAGCGCTATCAACGAACCAAGCAGGACAAAGCAAAGATGGACAAGCGTCGAGCCTCTTGTCGGAAATATTATGCAAATCTCAAGTCGACTGAATCAAACCAATACGCGTGCAAATTCCCCAACTGTACCAAATCATTCTTACGGAAGCACCATTTGATCCAACACGAACGTGTCCACCTAGCCAACAAACCGTTCAGCTGCAGTTGGCCCAACTGTCAGTTCACTTCCGAACAGCGCAACAATGTCTTTCTACATGTCCGTACTCGACATTTCCACTTGCCCAAGACACAGAAACAACAGGCTCGCCTCAAAATTGTCTTCAATCGCGATCCGGCAGAGTTCGTTCAAGTGGACCAGGAACTGGCCAATCGTCGTGTAGAGTGAGATTCGACCGACACTGATGTCTATGAAGGATCAAATCTAATTCTGTAATTTGTATTTCTATATTTTCAATAATAAAATCATTTCTGTTACTTTCACTTTTGATTGCATTTGATCTTACTTTAAACATTTCGAAATGTATGATCAGTTGGGTCAACTTGTTGATCTATTTCAAATTTGAATTTCCAGGACAGATCAGTGAACTGACCTATACCTACCTCGATTGTCGCTTTGTTTTGTATATAGATCTATAGAGTTGCAGGACGAATTAGATGTGCTTTATGATTCGGCTTGATTTTTTATTAAACAATTTTGTAAATTGAATCGTCACTTTATATATAAACTTTATTACAACGAATGAAAAATTCTGGCTTTTATTTTCTAATCGACTCTAACTGGATGATCAAATCTAATTCTTTGCGATTTCAATTACAATATTTTAATGAAAATAAAATCATTTCAGTTATTTTCGCTTTTGATTGCGTTTGAACATTTTGAAATCATCAAAGATGATCTTGTTGAATCAACTAGTTGGCCAACAGATCAAAGTTGTTTTACAAGTGATATTTTTGGAAAGTTTAGAAAATAAAGGTTTATTTGAATAGAAAATTTCAAAGAATCAAAATCGTCAAAAATGCAAGAATTTAGACAGAATCAAACACTGAATCTGATGTCGAATGAAGTTTGTGAAAATAATTTCACACAAGATAGTCATAAACGTCCTTATCTGCAGACAGCGGAATTGCCGATCCATCACTTTGTTTAAATCGTTCCCGGTGGAACATCATCATATTTCGAAACATGTTTACGCTGCAGCGTAAATGCCACATGCTCTTCTTCGTTTTGTGGGCAATTGGGTAACATTTGCTTTTCCGTTGATAGAGCCAATGTTTGACTGGTAATTGGG
Organism: Rhizoglyphus robini; assembly: GCA_023373905.1. Lineage (NCBI taxonomy): Eukaryota > Metazoa > Arthropoda > Arachnida > Sarcoptiformes > Acaridae > Rhizoglyphus > Rhizoglyphus robini. Next base: position 217,964 of record JAKIJQ010000051.1, on the reverse strand, counting down.
AATTGACCGTTGGTTAGTTAATCGGCCATATCGATGCCGTTATTGTCTGGTGCAATATCGCCACATGGTTGATATGGTTGAATGGTCGATGCGTCAAGTTGAACAAAATCATCGTCCGCTTCTGGTTGCTTTTTGCCATCCTTAATTCTTCCAGCAAGGTCGGTGAAGCAAATTCTTCTGGACTCCGGGGCGAGTTCGATCCTCACGGTTAGGACAAACATTGAGTGTTTAGGAATAGAAAATTGGTTGCAACAAGACATGAATATGATCGAGTGGTTCTTGAAACGTAGTGAGAGAATATACTTTCCAGGTAGACAGTACAGGAGTATTTGTACCACTTTCCACAGTATTGTTGATCAATTATTGTTTGGAAATTAATTGAATTTGCTAATAATCAGCTTACGGCTACGGGTTTAGAGTTTGCTGAGAGAAATTGAATTATGGAAACTAAATTTTGAAGATTCAAATTAGACAAATCTCTGATCGATTTTCACTGTTGCCATTGATGAAAGTGTTCAAGAAAAAGTACAAAGTAGTTATTTGTCAAATAAATTGATTAATTTCATCATGTCACAACAGTGCAACCGTTCAGAGATATAATAACAATGTTTTTAATTTTAAAACCTACAGTCTGCAATTAAATCTGTCTCTGTAAGAAAAACTGTTCACTTTACGAGGCTCATTTAGCAATTGAAGTAGCTCTTGATGAAGAACGTTCTGCCCTAACATCACCAATAGCGAAAATATTAAAGGCGAATGTTATTAAGAAATTACATGTGCAAATTTCTTCTAATTATTGTTTTCAGCTTTACCTGGAAGATAAGAAGCTAATTGAGAAACCTAAATTTTTTCGACAAACGAAGCAAAATTCTCGGCTCAATTAAGAAATTAGTTGTCAAAAGTTGGCCAAAGTGAACTCAACCAAACTTCAAGACAATTGCCACAAGACATCAGTGACAATTCTACAGTCGAACCAACTTCATCAAAGAAAAAGAAACATGAGGAAAGTGGTTATTCTGATTTTTCAGTAAAAGTTAGAAGCAAAGAAAAGTCACGTGATTCAAACTTAAGCGTAAACTCAACCACTTCAATTATGACTAGCAGAGTGGAAAAGAGATGGAAATGTATGAAAAGTTTGGCAAAGGCAAAGAATCGTGATTACGTCATTTGCCATTTCCGAAGACAACACTTTCACTTGCCTAGAACAAAGCGCTTGAAGAAAGAAAAGACAGGAAACAGCTCGCAAACATCATAGACGATTGCGATCCCAACGATAATGTTCGGAAGGACAACAAACTTGGTTCTCGAATCAAACCACTTCAATGACTGTATGATGCACTCAAATATAATTCTCTAATTTAAATTACTATATTACGTAAAATATTTCAATAACAATAAAATCATTTCAGTTACATTCACTTTTGAGTGATCTTACTTCGAACATTTCGAAATCATTGAAGATGATCTTGTTGAATCAACTTTTTGACCAACAGATCAATTGTGTTCACAAGTGTTCTTTAATTTTAGAGAAAAGTTTAGGAAATAAAGGTTTATTTGAATTGAAAATTACAAATAATCAAAATCGGCAAAAAATGCAAGAATTTATAAAAACAGAATCAAACACTGAATCTGTGGAATTTGTGATAATAATTGTCCACAAGATAGTCATAAACATCCTTATCTGCAGACAGCGGAATTGCAGATTGATCACTTTGTTTGAATCGTTCCCAGTGGAACATCATCATATTTCGAAACATGTTTACGCTGCAGCGTAAATGCCACATGCTCTTCTTCGTTTTGTGGGCAATTCGGTGACATTTCCGTTGATAGAACCAATCGTTTGACTGGTAAGTGGGCATCGATCGTTGGTTAGTTCATCGTCCATATCGATGCCGTTATTGTCTGGTGCAATATCGCCACATGGTTGATATGGTAGAATGCCCGAACTTGAACATCATTCATGAACTTCATTTCACATCTGCATTTGGCAAATTGTTTCCACCACTGTTGTGACCACACAACGAGAATTGTTGAAACAGGAATTTGAATTGGAATCTAAATTTTGAGATGAAGATTGTCTCAATGTCGCACAAAGAAGGCTTCGAAAGATACGGGTTTTCCCGCAACCATAGTTTAGCACAAAGTTCACTTGCGAGATCCTTTTCCAAAGAATTTGCTTGACTCGCAGAAAGATTGATTTGATTGATCATCAATGTAGCCATCTTCCAGGTGATTACATATCAGCCAATTATTTTCCATCTCCCGTGAGTTGTTTTACCATCTCATCGACAGTCACACATTTCTCGGAACCATTGGAATTTCAATTGTCGGGTAACATTGCAAAATCTTTTTAAAATTCAAATTTGACTTTGAGATTAAGATCGTTGGTTTGAGAGAATTTAGCTTGTTTTTCTTTTTTGAAGAAGTCAATGGCTGCGCCTGCATTAGTTTCTCTACAGGCAAAATAGTTGATTGAAGTGCACCTTTGGATCGAGTGCAGTTGTGAATTGAGACAATATGCTTTAAAATTAAAAGCATTCTGATTATATCCCTGACCATGTTGCATTGTTGTGCCAAATAAAATTAAATAATATAATTAAATTTAAAATAATTAAATTTAAATGTCCAAGAAAGTAAAAAATTAGCCATGTCAAATAAATTGATTAATTTCATCATGACGCAACAGTGCAACCGCTCAGAGATATAATCACAATGTTTGTAGTCTTATTGTCTATTTTAATCAACGGACTTTGCTCACATTGATTTTGGATAATTTTGAATCAATTTTTGCATTCATCTCAGTGCAGAGGTCCCCTTTTTGGAGAAAAATTCTCCACAGATTTACTACGCATGCGCGGATAATTTGTTGTTGTATGTTTTGTTTGTGTCCTGTCTGGAAGACTTTCTTCTCGTGTTGATTTCGCGAGTTTGCTTCAACTGCTTAGTCTCGACAAATCTTTGCTACAATGGAGATACCAGAAGTGACCAGTAATGACTCAGAAGGAGGTGGTGGAGAGGATGCAACTGCTGATGAACAACAACAACAACAACCACAAGCTGGTGGAAATGCGGGACGGATTGTGATCCCGCGGTACATATCCGAAGAAGACGAGAAATTCGAGTTTTGCTTCGATCAACTTTTCAACGGAAACTACGAACAAAGTCTAACTGCTCTCGAATGTCTGGTGGAGGAAGGTGACAAATTGAGTCGACACTACATCGAGGGATTCACTGAGGTGGTCAACCAGAAGAAAGCACAACACGAACTCAACAACCAACTTGAACGGGTAATGCTGTTCACTCCTTTGTGTTTGTTTACTCCAAACTCATCTAATTGTTCATATATTCATTTACAGCCATCCACATCACAATCAGGCCCGTCTCAAACTGCACCCAAGCGAGAATTCACTCAAAAGGAACTGGACGATGTTGTCAAATACCAACAACAACTAAAGAAGAATCCCGTCAAGTATGAGAAGGTGCTTCAAAAGGCTCGTGATTTCCACAAACAACGATGGGAACAAATGACCGAAATGGAGAAGAATGAATACGACAAACGTATTCTGGACGCCGCACTCAAAGAATACAACAAAGTGAGTGCAGAAAAGAAGCGAATTAGAAGTAAAAAGAGTTATGAATATATCAAAAATGACGAAGCTCAAATGGAGAAGAAACGAGCCACACGTCGGAGATGCTATGCTAAACAGAAGGCGTCTGGAACGGACAAATTCGAATGCACATTCCCAGGATGTGACAAATCATTTGTAGATAAAAGTGGTTTAGCCAGACATGAACAAACGCACAATGTCATCAAACCGTTCAGCTGCACTTGGGCAAACTGTCGATTCTTTTCGAAGAATCGTGATTATGTCATTCGACATGTGCGCACTCAACATTTTCATAAGGCATAGCCGTTGAACACGTTGAATTAGATTCTCATCGTAATCACCTCTACTTTATCTTACTGTGGGAACCATCATCATGACACGAGGACACGAAGATGTCAACGTCTGTGTTGCTCTCATCTACCTGAGCCAGATGAACTTCTAAATCATTGGATAAGGAAAGGAGAACTTACTTTTTCAGTGAATGGCGAGTTCAGCTTAACCGTTCCGTTATAATTCCTCGCCTAAGATGAGATGATCACCTTAATGAAGCGATGCAGATTTCAAGAATATGTGAAATCTGTTCATCCCCTTTCCCACCTTCCCAATTTGGCCAATAAGGTTTGTTTGTCTCCGAAATCTTTTCAAAATTTGAATTCAAATAAATGTATTTTTAAATCCTGAATCTGTCATTTGAATTTGTTTGATTTGATTTTTGTGAGTACACCTGAGTTTTGTACAAAGCACGACACGTCCTGCTTTTGTGTTTGTTTGTTTGTTGACTAATTTCATTTGACCATATCATTTAATTAGTCTCAATTTACAATTGACAAGAATGTGTGAATTGATAATACAAATTGACGAGTTTCATTTCGTTTAAATTTGAGTATTTTCACTACGTTCTTGGTTATTTTCTCACTGGAACTCATTTGAATTTATTTACAAAACACGACACGTCCTCTATGAATGGCACTTGTGATTGAGTTTGTTGTTGTGTTGGTTCACTTTTGTCTGTGCTGCTTTCCACTTTGGTTTGATTGCCTTTTCGCACCGTTGTTCTTCGCTCACGCAAACCTCACGAATCTCGAATACAAATGGATCCCAACTCCAAACAATCTGTGGTTATCGATGCCGTTGGCTCACTCGCCTCCGATATTGCCCGTTTGAATCCCTTCACTAGCGGTGATGGACCAATCAACCGTATGCCTAACGAAATGATGCAGTTGATTATGGCCAAGTTGGAATTGAACGGTGATGTGACCAATTTGGGTCGATTGCGTTCGGTGTCTACAAAGTGGAAGGCCCTCGTCGAGGACTACTTCGGACAGAAGAAATCGTTGATCGTTGAGATCAATATCAAGTTGCAATCATACTCATACTATGATTTTGAAAAAAGATTTTTTGGTTTTGCGAAATTGAAGAATTTCACTCATCTGGTTTTGGTTTCTAAAATGTTTCCTCATCGTTTGCGTTCACTATTAGCAATGTTTCCTATTGTTCATCTGTCTATTATTTGTTTTGGTAAATATTATCATATCTTTTTGTATCTTGAACATAACAAATTTTGATTCCTTTTACAGATCGTGCTCGAGTACCTACTTTAGTGGATTACATCAACTCGTTGGACTCGCTTGCACAACTCGACCTTGAAATGTCATTTGTTCCAACAGCCAATCTCTCTCCAACTTGGCCCAAATTGAAACATTTTTCAATCTATGTTGGAAGTTTGAATGACGACAAACGTCTTCAAATGGTTTCTCATCTTGAACCGAGTTGTACTCGTGTCTACTTTCAAGAAGTGTTCACTTATGGTCAAGTTCGTCAGTGGCACATTAACAATCCGAACTGGTTGGCCAATTTGACTCATTTGGCTACTTGCATTGAAGGAACAAGTGAAGAAGAGTGTGCTCAAGTTGTGCACTATCTCTCTGAACATGCAACTTCCATGCAGCTATTGAACTTGAGATTTATTAATGTCGTATGTACACTATTTTTATTCATTTAACAAACTAAATTATTCCCAATTAAGTCACAGCCAATTCAAATGACACCCAATCTCATTCGTGATCTCAACAATTTCACCAATTTAGCTCAGCTTGAACTTGAGAACATCTCAATTGACATCCGCGATTTGACCGAAACTATTGCCCGATATGAACTCACTTCGGTCGTCTCTGTTCTCAATTTAAAGCTTAAATTTCTTCATCTCGTTAGTGGTCGTCCCATCAGTGGTGGTCAATTTTCACATATCCTGTCTGTCATTTTTCCCAACTTGGCCCAACTCGATCTTTCTATTAAGAATCAACATTTAACTCAACAGTTTCAAGGTGAATTTGAGCAACATTTGAATCGATCTCCTAATTTGCGTAATCATAATATTATCTATTTATAATTCATTCTTTTTTAACCTTTTTATCGCGAGATTCTCTTTTTAATCTCTTTTTAATATCTAAATGCACCAATCTAATATTTGCTTTTCATATGTAACCACAAGTCCACATGACAACTTTTTGAATCACTTTTTGTCATTCTCTCCACGATTATTCCTTACCGAAACTGCTCCTTCCATCATGGCTCCCTGTCTATCCAAATTTCCCTCTGTCTGTCTCGAAGCCATCTTCAAGCACGTGCCATTGTCCGATGTGCTATATTCCGTTGGATTGGTATGTAGAAGTTGGTACAATTTACGTGATACCGATCTGAAACGACGCCGCCGTTTGGTACTTCTAGAAGATAGTTACCGCAATTCTCTTGACCACTTTCGTGTGTCCTACTCATATGGAACGGAACTGATTTCACGTGTTCGCCGTGATGATGGCTCGCCTTGGCTCAAACTGGATTCACTTGACCAGTTCAAGTTTGATCTACTGTTGGTACCTGCTGACCTTATGCAGGCGATTGCATTCTTTTCATCTCTAGGCAAATTATGCAACATCACTCGATTGCAATTGGCATATCCATACAATTGCCCAGACCTGATTTTCAACGAAATAATCAAGATCATTGACCGTTTGGCAGAGGGTTTGATCGAATTGAATCTCACGATTCATTTGCCAACTAATGAACTCGCCGAGCGTCTGGTGGTTTGTCTCAATCGTGCACCATCACTTCGACATCTCAAACTGTATTTGGACTTTACAAATTTGCCCACTCTGCCGATTCTCTCCTGCCTGTCTCACTTGACTACATTTGCCATAAGCGCCCATGACGAAGCATCCATAAACGATTGGATCTTTGCTTCAATCAAAGAACATGCTCGAAGCGTCAATTCAATTGACATCAACACTTTGGTGGATACGCAAGCCATACTTCAACAATTTGACAAACAGGTTGCCATCAAATTCACTGCTTGTGCACAGTTGCATATTGCATTCGGAAATTGGCGTGATCCAGTGCTGCCACAGTACAATGTGATGCAACAATTTTGTGCACGTTTCAGTTCGCTGACAAAATTGAAGCTCAATTTGAGTGCCAGTGCAATGCCAGTGACCATGCTGGCTCGATGTTTGTCACTGCTCCAACAATTGGTTCATCTCGATTTGCATTTCTTCACAATTCCGAAAGTTGAAGAAGCACAGCCCGAAGAGGAGCATGAAGAATTGGAAGCCGAAATCGTTCAAGTTCCTTCAGTTCGTCTGCTCATTCTGTCTTTCAAGACCAGATCACACAACGACTCGGCACGTCTATTTGTTCCTGAAATTTTCCCGAATCTGCAAGTGCTTCGTTTGGACGACTACTTTTTGGAATGCCAAGTCTGTGAAATCGGGCCTCGAATTGGCGGATTCAATGGAATCGAAAGAACCGAACCCGAATTGGCTCGTCAATATGTCGAATGTACTCGACTGGCTAGAGAACCATTTCGGCGTTGTGCCAACTTGCACACCATAGCACTAGCCAAGTAATGAAAGTTTGATTAATCTCGATGATCTTTGTGAACTTTATCGTTTTATATTTTTATGTTTAATGCACTTTTAATTTCAATATTTACTTTTATTAATATCGAATAAATTCATTTCATAATTCAGAATTCAACGCTCAATTAGAAAGTCAGAACCTTTGGAAAATTCCATGCAATTAAGTGTCAAGAGCAGTTTTTGACTAAACATTTCCTGGACAACAAACACCAGAAAGTCGTCATAGATGTCCTTGGGACAGTTAATTATAATTAATTGATAATAATATTATTGTATTTTTTAATAATTTTATTAGAATTATTAGATAAATTTTTCGTGTAATGCAATATATTTTCTTTAATTATAGTTAATTAATTAATGTTTGTTTTGGCTACAAAAAAACACACCATGTTTGCATTTCATTCTGTTTGTAATGAAGATCAATTCTGACTCTCTTTCGAAAGATCATATTTGTAATTTTGGAGATAATTATGAAGACAATGGCAATGGGCAGTGGAAAGTTAAAATTCTATTCTCGTAAATGAGTCCATTTTATATTGAGTCAATATTTTGTGGACAAAACTACACTGTAGAAAAGTATATAAATTCATTTCCATGTGAAAGTAACTTGAAAGAAGTTGAATAAAAATTGAATTGTGATACAAAACATAAAACATCTCGTAATATATTGCAACATGAAATTTTATGTGATTTTGTTGGTTTGCATTTTTGCTTTGCAAAGTAATAATCTTAGTATATTTTAAATCTATTAAAATCTATTTCTCCAACTAGTTCATGCAAGTTTAATTGAAAATCATGATTTTAAGCAACCCTTGATTGCGCTCAGCAATGAAGCTTTGAGACGGGCCAATTTTGTGTTTCATCAGATGCAAATGAGACTCAACCCAATGGCGGAACAGAATGAGTTTCGAGTGCAGGCTAACGAAGTGATAAACTTGGTGAATCAACTTGAAGAGGCGCAAGAGAATCCTGAAATCAATCATCGTGCAATGAACTCACTATTTAAAGCTGTTTGTGAGTTGAGCGCTCGGGTGCAGCATTATTTGAGAAATCATAAAAACAGATTGCCTATTAATCATTTTTATTAAATTTTCTGTTAGTCCACACACTTGCAAATGTTGTTACAATGTACGCAAAATTTTTAGTGGCAATATCCCAAACCCCAAGAATTTCACAAAACCTAGCCTAAAATCCAAACACTTTAATCTTTTATTTCATAATTCAATATTATCTCAGGAATTTCATAGAGTCCATGATAGATCCAGTGCATTAACTTGTCAACATTTGTTTACATTTAATTAAAATTAATGCACTAATAAATCAAAATGTCATGTCATTTATATGTCACTATGACAGCGCCAAATGCAAATATCAATTTAGATTTTTGTTATTACGCTTTCCCATTTTAATTTCATTTACAAATCTCATTACGCTCAAAACATTGTACAAAATGGAATCGATTTTGAATCGTTTCCGTAACTTGCCACCCCTTCCACCGTACATTCAGTTTGGTGGTTTCACCAACAACTTCAACTTTCAAGACCTGCAACCTCGTACCAAAAAGATCTTGATCGCTGTGTTATCGTTGTTTGTTTTCTTCTTTCTGTTTTATTTCTGTTCAAAATTTATTTTAGCTAAACCCCAAACTGAAACCGAGTTTCGGTTATCCGAAATCAGGTCTATGGCTAAGGAGGCTTGGGATTCTTATTATCAGTATGCCTTAGGATATGACGCCTTGAAGCCTCTAACCAAAACGGGATACAGTCATCGAGTGTATGCGAATACTGGACTTAGCGTACTCTCGGCTGCATCCACCCTGTGGATCATGGATTTGACGGTCGAATTCGAACAAGCACAGCGTTGGATTCAGGACAATTTCGCACTAAGATGCGGGTCCAAAATATTAAATGAGCTTGTTGATGAGATTATTGGTGCCCTAATGTCCACATACGCATTGACGGGTAATCGAATGTTTCTGGAACTGGCGAGGGACATAATGCAAGAGTGTGGCCGGATTGGTGACCTGAAACCGGATGATTACATGTATCTTTCCACAAAATTGGAGATACAATTTCTGGTTGACCTTGTTGGTCCACAAATGCTGGGCTGGAATGGGGATCAGTGGATTCAAGCTATGAAACAAGGTATGTATCCAAACAATTGTCTATACTAAATATCCATACAATTGTTATAATCTAATCCAAATCTGTTAATTCGCTTCATAGGAAACGATTCCCTCAAGAACCACGAGGGAGATTGTTCCATCTCTCAACGTGATGATCCCTTCCTGAAACGCTCAATTCTAAACGAAACCATTTGGAAACAACGTTTTGCACACCGAATTGAAGGTAGTGAATACTATGAGTCACTGTCCCAAATTTGTTATGAAAAGATGCATCGTTACCGGACTAGATTGCCTGCAGCGGAGGGTAAGAATTTGAGAAATTTTGGTGAAATTAAACCAGACCAAGGATATCATCTTGGACCGGGCATAGCAGAGAATTATTTGATGATGTGGCGTCTGACTCATGAGAAGCAGTACCGCCAACATGCCTGGGAGTTGGTTCAATCGATCCAAAAATACTGTCGAGTGGAAAATGGTGAAGGATTTGCTGGCGTCAAGAATGTTGACCAAATTCCGGTGGAACAGTTGGATTTACAGAATCCAATATTCCTGTCTGCTACTTTAAAATATCTGTATCTCACTTTTACGGACGATTCAATTCTCGATTTGGAACAGTGGCAATTTAATGAAGTGGGCCATCCGTTGCCGTACTGTGGGCGCAATGCGGCGTATCCAAAATGTACAAAACAGTGAATGCATAGAATTATTTTGTATGATTCTGTTTGAGAAATAAAATATTGTATGGATGTATTATGTGTTTATTATGCATCTTATTGATAATTTGTATTACAATAAATTATTCATTGATTAAAAGCGATTACTGGCTCTTAAATTTGATTCAAACAAAAATACAGATAACAAATAAACCGATACGAAACAATAAAAAGTATTCAAAATGGAATTACGTTACATCGACAAAATTTGAATAGTTGAAAAACACTTCTGTATTTGAAAATTCCGATTAGTAACGATTAAAGTAATCACTACAGAACATACGGCAATGTAATCATTTGTTGTATCGAATATCGATTAAGGAGAAGCAAAAGGAGACAACACTCAATGTTTGTAAAATTAACATTTGAAAATAAAGTGTAAAAGTATATATATATAGTATGTCATTCGTGAACTAATCAAACTGTGGAAAGGATTTTTGCACACAGACAGAGTTCTTATTATGGTCAGTGATTACGGATCAAGCATGGTCAACACAGGAAACAATCTCAAGGGTTATTTTCCAAAATTACGTTGCATTTATTGTATATGCCATGCACTGCACATTGTGCAGTGCACAATGCACAATGTTTGCCAATTGATTCCTTCTTTTTATCCCGATGTCAAAGCATATGTTTCAAAGTTAACGCAATTATTTGGTCATTCTGGTTGGGTTAAGGCATTTTTCCGAAATGAAACGAACGAACCACTGCCAGTTCAATATGTCGAGACGAGATGGGGGACATGGCTTGAAAGTGTAGTGTATTTGGTTCTCAACAATGAATCGATTGAACATGTACTGTTTCTACTTGATCACAAAAAACAAAAACTAGCACAGAGTGCAACTAAATTGCATTTAGATCCACATTTACTTGAAAATATGCAAAACATTTCTATTAAGTTCAGTAGAATTGTTGACTATATTCGAATGTTTGAGCAGAGAAACAAATTTGTCCCACAAGTAGTAAAAAGTTGGCATGAATTGGAATGCCATCTTGCATCATGTTCAAAAGAAGACCTAGTTTCACGTGAAATCTATAACAAACTTTGTTCTGTTATGGATAGAAACAAGGATTTGTTAGAAATGATTGGAGAGTTTGAGACTCAATCCGTCGATCCAAACAGTGATGCAAAATATTTGTACTACGCCCCACTTGACAACTCTGAAACTGAACGAGCAGTGTCAGTGTACAATAGAATATATCATTACAATCAGACCAATCTTTTAGTAGAAAATGTTGACAAAAGAGCGATGATTGTCTACAATGCAGGACCACTTGGTAGAAAAACAATTCCAGAAAATATTAGCGACATTCTTCCCAAAGGTCTCTACGCTCAAAATGAAGCACCAATTCCTGTTCTTTCTATAAATGGTGATTGGAATTGGAATCCCGTTAAATCGTTTCCAAAAATGAATTTAGAGAAAAATTGAGTCAAATTAAAATAAATAAATTTTTTGTTAGTTTGCTATTTAACTGTTTTATTTTAATGTTTCTTGTCCAAATTTATTTTGAGTCGCCTTTGACAGTAATATTCCACTTGTATTCTTCTGTAAAGTATGCCAAATATAAAATAATTTAATTTAATTCGAGTACAAAAACCTTTGATCTATTTGTATCTTAAAATGGAGAAATTTAAAACGAAATGCACATATTTAAGTAATAGTTTAGAATAGTTTTTGTTGTTGTTGAGAAAACATTCCATAATTATTTACTTTGAACATTACGATTACATGCCCACGTGAGATCTCAGGCACACAAGTTGTGTCACACAAGTGATTTTGCTGCAGACATACACATGTTGCTCTTCTAATACTCGCTTGTTTCTGTTTATGTTTTGTCGCCAAAAAGTGTTAACAATTATTCTTTAATAATGTCTTCATCTCCAAGCAGCACTTATAATGGCAATGTTGTTTCTTACGATTGGGTTATTAGTGATATCTATAAATATTCTTCTAAAAACACCTCAAACTTATCATTTCCTTCTAACAATGGAATTCAATTTCAATTTTGGATAGACTCAGAGTTGGCTATAGGGGATAGACCTTACGTGACCATATTTGTGATTTTGGTCTCCTGCAATAGAGACAAAATCAAGCTGAAGAATCGAATGTCGGTTTTGAATGCAGACGGAAAGTACTGTCATACTCAAGGTAAACATTCTATTGGATTACGTACATTTTACAAATCTATTTTCATAATCGTAGAAACAGTTGCAATGATCAACGAAATTGATTCGCCTGAAGCGCCATGTCACATACTCCGAGATGACTTTGACGATCCAACCAATGGATGGCTGATCAATGGAACTGTGACAATCCATAGTGAGGTATGAGTATTTGTTGTAAAATACGTTCAGAATTTATTTGTGTATTTAAAGGTGGAATTGGTTGAAGACGAAGGTTTCGAAAGTGGACTTTCGAAAGTCAAACCAGGCAATGTTAGCACAATTTCTCAGCACTTCGAATCCCTGCTGGAAAGTGGCAAGCACAGCGATGTTGTACTGGCAATTGGCGAAAAAGAGTTTCGTGCCCACAAGTTGGTTCTCTCGACTCGTTCGCCAGTGTTTGCTGCCATGTTTGACCACTCAGACACGAAAGAAGCTCAACAAGGTCTAGTGAACATTGTCGATATTGCAGTTGAGGTGTTTGAACTGTTTCTCCGTTATCTCTACACGGACAAGATTGATGACCAGTTGGATCGATTTGCACCGGAACTATTGGCTGTGGCTGACCTGGTAATGTATTGAGATTGTGACTCGATTGAATTGAACAATCGATTCTTTTTCTGTAGTACCAAATGGATTGTCTGAAGTCACTTTGTGAACATTTCCTCTGTTCTACTCTCACCATTGACAATGTCTCCCAATTGTTCATCCATGCTGACTTGTACCGAGCTGAGGCACTCAAATGCAAGTGCATCGACTACATCACTGACAATTCAGAAAAAGTCAAAACCACCGAAGGATGGAAAGCTGTGGCTATTAAAGCTGATCTGCTTGTGCTTCTATTTGACAAGATTTCTATTAAGCACAATTCTGTTAGCAAGTAGCAATGATGATTGAATTTGCACAATTTGCTCAAGCTGTTGAAAAATACTTTAATAAATCCGAATAGTTCAAAGATACGAATTTGTATATGAATTTGGCATTTTGATTGACTATTTTCGTTCACACTTTAAGCCACAAAATTGCAAACTCATAATTCAAAATAAATACATTCAATTTGGCGATTTACTTCAGAACAGTTTGGTAATTTTATAAAACTACAGTACTGAAAAGTGCTTTACATCATGTTAATGGTTATTATTATATTTTCAAAAGTAACATGAATGTGTTGTACAAGTGAACTCGAAAAGATCGATGATGCATTAGATAAGAGATATATTCAGGTGTGCATGTGAGTATTTATAATAGATAGTAAATATAGGGAAAATGTAAATGGTACGTGCAAATTGGGAAGGGAGGTAACAATTAATAAGATGATGATCATTTCGGAATGATCAATTGCGCACAATAAGAAATTGTGGATCATTGTCGATTCTATCAAACAGCAATGTCTTCATTTCCATGAACAGTTGATCGAGTGCTTCCGAAAATAGTTTGCTCGATTTGGTCATCGTAGTCTTGGTCTCATCACAGCGCTCAAATTCGTTAAAGTTTAACTTAGAGTTTAACTTAAACTCTTGTGCGTTCAGGAATTGAGCGTCCACGTCTGGCAGATTGTCATCCTCGATCAACTTCGCTTTAAACTGTTTCAAATTTCGATTAGTTTCATTCAAAAATTGATTCACAAGATCTTGAAACTTTCGTTGGGATGCTTCACGTTGCTCGGCCAGCGAACGAACTTTGGCAGTTTCTGGATTATCATCTTGAGGATCGGCAGCAATGAAGGGCAACGCCAACTCGTGGGCCAATTGGTCCAGACAGTGCACGTGAGCCTTTTTGAGTTCATCTACAAAGTAGTTTTTCTGCTTTTGGACTTCCTTCTAAAGGTGAGAGGAGAGAAGTCGAATAAAAAAAATTTGATACCACAAATATTTAACTACTATCTTACCTTGAAAATCGCCTTCAACTGTTCACGGTCATTCTTTACCGGAACGAATCGAGCCTGTTTCGGTTTGCCCTTTCCCTCATCCACCAGAACAGTACGGGTGTTAGCAAAATCGTCCAATTGCTTCTTTGGATTTTCGATAAATCGATCGAGTAGATCATAGGTTTCGTTCACCAGTGTGTACACTCGGTGGTTCATGTCAGTGAGAGTGTACAAGATCTTATCGTCGAGAGTGTTCGGCAGAGTGGAAAAGGCCATGGTGAGGAGAGGGCAGAGGTGAATGAGGTGAGAGTGAGAAAGTGTCAAAGGATAATCGGTTCCGAAATGTACGAAGCAGAAAGTCGTTTAAGTCGCTTTAAGTCGCAACGAGCAAAAACAAGCGCATGAAAAAATAAACAACAAATACTCAACTCACTATACATGTTTCTATAGAGTTGTCAAATTAATCCACTAGATGGCGCCACTGACTAATTTTTTCCCTCAAATATTTAAATACCTAAAGAATTATTTTTTTTTAAATTTTTTCTCAGAATACATTCTTGATGTTGCTAATGAAAAGACCGTAAATAGTTTTGGTGATCGCACATTATAATTTAAAATACTCAGAAACATTTATATAATAAAGGGAAAGATCAGAAATTCAATTTGGATTTACAATTTGTGAAGTTTGGTGTGAAATGCAGAATTACAAAAACTTTTTTCTCAGAAAACATTCCTCCTGATTGTGTCAAACTGAACAAACTGATGAACGAATTCGTCGATTTTATTTCATCTCTAAAATATTTGACAATGTTTATGAATGGAACCTACCTAGTTTAGTAACATTAACCGCTTCCAGGCGTTCACACAACTTAGCCGGATACGTCTGATTTTTTTTAGGGATAGGATTTATAATTGTAATGAAGAACCACTGATCTAGACTTAGGATCTAATTATCCAGAAAGACCAAATACAGGTATTTTAGTGTTCCAAACAGGAAAATCGTGTCCTCCGCAACAACTAGCTCATTTTGACATTGATTTCCACCTTTTAGTTACTGGTTGATCTTTTTTGTCAACTCCAAATTATAGTCCCAATGCACTTGTGCGCATGCGTAAACCACCGCATTACAAAATACATTTACATTTATTTTAGTTTAAAATGCAAAATTATTCGAGATTTCTCCATTAATTATTTGAATATATCCAAATAATTTTGTTTACTTTCGCTCCAACAAACTATTTCACCTGACACATTCCTCATACTCACTAATCATCATATGACACACATGAATCATCATCATCACACTCCAATTGAAATCTTTAATTAAAATGTTAAATGCCAGGTATACACGATAATGTATAGGGTTGGTAACAGCGCATGCGCAGTGAAACTATGGAAATTTTCCAACATTCCAATGGAGGATATTTTTATAAAATTGCGCATGCTTATACTATATCTTGTATTAACCAAATGAAATTTGACATTTATATAAAGCACAGCTAATCCATTAGTTTCGTTTTGTTGTTGCGATTCGCAATTTCAAGTTTCATCATTTGAATGGGCGCTTTTGAACTCTACTGCAACGAGATGGAACAGTCAACTGAACAATTGACTCGAGAGGCGGAAATTCGAAAAAATTCGATTACTATTGTGACTATTGTCATTTGGTTGGTGATGGCTCTTAGTTTGGTCACTCTCACGATGATGGCATTCTATGATCGGGATGGTGGTGAGTTTTGGATCTCTTTATCTCTTAAATTCTTAAACTCATTAACTCCTTAAATCTTTAATTCTTTAACTCTTTAACTCATTAACTCATTAAATCATCAACTCCTTAACTCTTTAACTCTTTAATTCTTAAACTCGTTAACGCATTAACTCATTAACTCATTAACTTTTTAACTCCATAGCTCATTAACTCATGAACTCATTAAATCATTAACTCGAGTTCCTTATCTCTTTAATTCTGTAACTCATTAACTGTTTATCTCTTTACTTTAGAACTTCACTATCGTCGTAGACTGATTCGTTCCATGACCAAGGAGACCTGGGCCACACTTTACCAAAACCAGAGCACTCTAACCCAAACTCAAGTCCTAGCAGCAGCCTCGACTCTTTACCTAATGAATCTGAATACCGAATTCAATCAGGCCCGTTCCTGGATCGCAAGTGACAAATTGGTAAAACCTAGGATTGCATCCAATGAATCCATCCCCACAACCGCACAAGTGAACGCCTTCATGGACGAAACCATTGGTGCACTAGTGTCCGCCTATGCTCTGACTAATGAGTCGCTATTTCTGGTGAAGGCTCAAGAACAGCTCGAGGGATTGGATGCTTACGCTAATTTGAGTCTCTTTGGGAATGATTCAAAGTTTCAAGAGTATGATAGACTTACCAAAAAGTTGGAAGTTCGCTATTTGACTGATCTTTCGCCTGCGCAAACGTACTGGCACTTGAATAGCAAAAATGTGCTGCCTGATCCTGAGGGCGTGGCTGAGGCGATCATTCGAATCAAGAATGATAAGACAATTTGTATGTTATCTCAATTCTTTTGTCTTATCTTCTAATATTTAATTTTGTCTTTAGTAAAAGGAAACTTCACCATCTCCGTGGAATGTAACCTAGGCCTTGAGTATGCCTACTTCCTGTACCACACCCGTGACAATGCTACCTATCATCTGGAACAGTTGGAATCCTATTTGAATGTTCAATTAACCAACAACGAGTATGCCGAACGACGAGTGGAAACCCTCGAGATTGCAACAAATCTTACCAAAATTTGCCATGACCTACTGGATCGAACCACAGAAGAGCGAGCTGTTCAAGCCGAGGCAAAAGAACTGGTTCATCATTCAAAGGCAACCTATAATTTTGCATTCAAACTATCGGAAATGTACTTTGTTATGTGGCGGTTGACGCATGCGCAGGTGTATCGGGACTATGCCTGGGAGTTGACCAAGAAGGTTAACCAGTACCTAAAGGGTGGAAATCAACAACGAAATCAAAATGGACTACTTGACCGGGAGGACCCGATTTTTCTGTCCGGAACACTCAAATACCTGTATTTGACTTTTTTGGCTGATGAGATCCTAAACCTGGATGAGTGGTCCCTAAATGCGGTTGGTCATCCTATCCCAATTTGTGGACGTAATCGGGCGTATCCGGCAAAGTTGTGTGAACGCCCGGAAGCGCGTTAATGTTACAAAAATATATGAACCAGTAGGTTCCATTCATAAATGATGTCTCAGATAAAAAATTAAATTAAATCGATGAATTCGTTCATCACTATGTTCAATGTTTGACACAATCAGGAGGAATGTTTTCTGAGAAAAAAAGTTTTGTAATTCTGCATTTCACACCAAACTTAAAAACAAATTGTAAATCCAAATTAAATTTCTGATTTTTCACTTTATTATATAAAATGTTACAAAAAATGAACTGACAGTAGGTTCCATTCATAAACTATGTTACAGATAATAAAAAAGATTAAAAATAAAATTGTTCATCATTAATTTCTGTTTGACACAAGTTTGCTGAGAAAGTTTAAAAAAAGGGTTTTTAAAAAAGCTAGTCAATCACGCCATCTAGTGGCAAAATTTAAAATCTCCATTGTAAACACGTGTTGAGAGTTGAGTTGTGTGTTGTGTTTGTTTGCCTGCTTTTCGTGTGCTCAATTTTGATCGTTTCGACTTTCTACTTTGGACATTTCTGAACCGATTATTCTTTGACATCACTCTCTCACCTTTGACCACTCGCACACCTCTGCCCTCTACCCTCACGATGACCTCTTCTCTCACCTGGCAGAGTCTTCTCGACGGTCCCATCTCCAGTGCCCTCACAGACATGAATCTGAAGGTGTATTTGCGGGTCAACGAAGCTTATGATTTACTCGATCTATTTTTGGCAAATCCAATGAAACAATTGATCGATTTTGAAGAATCCCGTACGGACGAGGTTCAAATGGTGGATGCGGAAAAGGGCGAACCGATACTGGAACCGGCTCCATTCGTTCCAGCAGGGAATGACCGGGAACAGTTGAAGGCGATTTTTAAGGTAAAATGATTTGATGATGATTTGTTGAAGTGTTTTATTGTTAATTTTCTCTTTCCTAGGTGGAAGTTCACAAGCAGTACAAGTACACTCTGGGCCAACTCAAAGAGGCTCACATTCTGGCTCTCAAAAATTTGGGTCGCTGGTTGACCCTGCCCTACATTCCCACCAGTGCTCAGGCTGCAGTGCCACGAGCTGCTGCTGCTCTCTCACTGGCCCAGCAGCGTCAAGCATCTCGTCAAAAGTTGTACGATCTGGTGGATCGATTCCTGAACGAGATAAATCGAAATTTGAAACAGTTCAAGGCGAAATTGGTGGAGGACATGAACTCAACCGTCGAGCACGACACTGAATACTTGACCGTTGACGAGTTTAGGCAATTTCGGCAGAGTGCCGAGACCAGGAAGACTATGCTCGAGTCGTATGAACGATTCGCTCGTGCACTGATTGCCATGTTTAAGGAGATGATTGACTTTCTGTCCATTCGAATTGACGCTGATGGACTTTTTCCTATTGCCCGCAACTGAAGATTCCGATGAATGGTGATTCTTTTCTACGCCTTCCCAATTGGCCGTTTACATCTTCCTCTTTATTTTCCATCTATTATGTATACTCACATTTACACACGAATACATTGCTTATCACATGTATTATCTACCTTTTCGATTACCAATTTTTCTATCACTACATTACCTTTATGTTAACATTACTTTTGAAAGTTTAATAAACAGAAACATTATGTAAATCAAAATTTGTGTTTAAATCAATCTGTATTAAATCATATCGTACTTTATGGACGATTCCTATCTAGTTATTCTAATCTAATTCATCATTTCGAATATCTTTTACTTTTACTTTCAACTTTATAGATTGATATTTTCTTATCTGTTTTGTTGTGTTGCTTTTATCTAATTTTTAGATTATCATTTTTTTGTTGGCGGTTTTGTTTTAATTGTAGATTTTCATTCAATTGCTCAAAATAGTCAAAAAAAGCTTTTCATAAAGATATTTTCGCAATATTTCGCTTCTCTTGTCTATCTATTTGATCTTTGATTTAGATGATAACGTACTTTGTGTATGGGTCTTTCTATCATTTTTATCTAATGTATCGTTTCGAATTGCTAATATATACTTGACATCATGGTAATAATCATTGGACATTTGGTTTTAATATGATTTTCTAATGGTTTTTAAATGTATTTATTTTTAGCGCCAAAAATTCTATAAGCAAAATAGTAAATCGAAAAAAATGTTACATAAATCATCATATTTGATTTATTTGAAATATCGACACCAAAAGTACAAAATGAAATTATATCATGAAATTGAAGTAGAAACAAAAACGCTCAACCTTCCTTCCATGGAATGTTGAACTTTGCAAGAATTCGAGCAACAATTGCTGGATCAACTGGTGGAGGAGGTGGAGGTGGTGCAGGTCGTGCAGGTCGTGCAGGTCGTGCAGGTCGTGCAGGTCGTTCAGGTCGTGGAGTACGTTGACGATGATGAACACGGGTTCGAGTAGTTTGAGTATGAGTTTGAGTAGTTTGAGTAGCTCGAGTAGCAGTAGTCAAATAGTCAGAAGGCCCAGGCTTGATCAATTGCAAACGAACATTCTTCAACTTCTTGGCAAAACTCGAACAGTGCTCGTGATCCAGCTTCACTTGTCCACACTCCTCAAATGGACACTCTCCCGCATGAACAGTTCGATGTATTGCGAGATTACGTGCAGTGGTGCACTGTTGGCCACAATCAGCACAGGCCAGCTCACCATCCGGGACACCATCGTCCGAGTGAGACTGCACGTGAATGTTGAAATTGTACGATGAAGTGTACACCTTGTCACAGTACACCACGGGACAGATGAACGTAGCTGGGTCACCGTGATACCGTTTGTGCAGGTTGAGCTGAGCTGATGTAGTGAAGCGCTTCAAGCAGCCATCAATGGGGCACTGGAAACTCTTGTCAATTTTGTGTGAACGACTGTGCTCACGAGACAGATCATGACTCGAGAATCGCATTCCACAGTCACTGATTGGACATTGGTACTGTTTGGTGTGGGCCATCTTGATGTGCGTCAGTAGAGTTTCGTAAAGCTTGAACTGGTAGCCACAGGTGGGATAGTCACAGAGGTAGGGAGATGAGATTGCTTTGGTTGGCGAATCGATTCGTTTCATGTAAATACTTTGAAGCATGTGCAGTTCGTTGATGTAGAATCCACGCTCTTCAATTCGTTGCCTCTTGATTGATGGTTTGTAGAATTTGACTGAACGATCAGCTGATGAGGATTGTGATGAGTCTTGCACGATATTTGACACGTAATTAATTGCCGATGATAATGATGATAAAATCGCAATAGTTTCGACTATTGTTTTTATTTGCGATTCCAAAAACGAGAAAAAATCAAAACAGAAAAGATAATAATATTAGTAATCAAAAAGAGTAAACAAACTTTCCTTTTCTAAATTACCTTCATTCTGGTTGAGATTGTTGTTCTGTGGGAGAACTTGTATTGACCCTTCTTGATCATCATCGTAATCTTCTTGTTTAATTGTAAATGAAGATGATGATGATGAAAGTGTTGGAAATAATTCACCCGTCTGAGTGACATTCGCAAAAGTGGACGAACCGTCATTTTCCACTTCAACCAACTTCACAAATTGATCATTCTTGAGCACAATCGTTTTCATTTGATTCTGTTGTTGTTGCTGCAGCGGCGGCGGTTCAATAAGATCCACGAAATTGCTCTCCTTCATCATCATCATAATAAGGTTGATGGAAAGGTAGTTTCAGAGGATACAAATACAAAGTCGAGTAATTCAGGTTGAAAGCACGCGAGGCTGTGTTGACAAAAAATAATGTTTGCTGCAAAACATGTGGCAGGCGGCGCCATTCATAGATTCAGTTACTTTGTTTGTATTTTTTTGTTTGTTTCTCAAACCAAATTTGTGTGACGATTGAAAGTGACACAAATGACAATTCAAATTGCAATTGAACACGACAAATTTCCTTAAAGAAATGGATGATAATATCCTTAGGAAGAGTGGACACATTCCGTCCAGTTCAATCCCTCTTTCCACAATCAAATTGGTCATGATTCTATTTGAATATAATTTTGAAAATGAATATTTTTATTGCTCAATAATTTTTTTTGGATATGTCATGACGTCATGCAATGTTCAAAACTATTAATGCACTTTTGTGCTTCTTATTTTTATTTTGAAATACAATTAAATTCTCTGGCGCCAATTAGTTTTAGCAAACTAGTAAAACTTTTTACATTTAGATCTGGCTCAAAATCTTTTCTGACTTTAATTAGGCATAAACAAAGTTACAATCACTTTATTAATAAAATTTATGCGAAGAATATATCTAAAGATTTTATCAAATCATAAAAAATACCAGGATTCTCATTGGAAATCCAATATATTCATACACAAATACAGAATTGTCATAAATTTGATCTTTAGGTACAACAAAAAGCTTTGATTACTAATTTGAACATTTGAGCTTACTGCTTAAGGCAATTTGCCTTTGATGTGAGAATTTCAACGCTTGTGACTTTTCAATTGGACTTACACAAGTTCGAGTCAAAATATACCAAAACCACTTTTGAAAGTTTCACTTATAAAAGGTAGGACCTGAGTGTGGTAATGTACCACAGTTGTTTGATCAATCTTGAATTTCTCAACCATCACAATCCAAACTACAATCAACACAAATCATGTCCACCCAAAGAAGAACATGCTATTGCAATCACATCAAATATTCCCAACAATTTTGTCCTCCTTTCCAGCCTATCTTGTTGTTGTATCCAACTTGGCCCAACCGATTCTTCACCCACTACTATCCACAATATTCGCATCAAGTGGCCAACTCAATTGAATCATATGAAATGTTTAATTATGAAGAGAATCAAACTCAATATGCATCATCATCTTCTCGTGCCAGCACTTCATCCTCTTCTACTCTCAATCCTGAAGCTCCAGAATTTACACCAAGAATTTCTATATCCTTTCCTTCTGAAGCAAATCATCAGAAAGTTCCAAAAACTGTTCGTCACCCACTACCCAAGCCACACGAACACGACCAGAACAATCAGCTGTATCGGCAAGCTTACCAAGGTTTCATTGCCAATTTGGTACAGAAGTACAAACACTATATTCCAGATCATAAATTTGACACCAATCAAGTTAGACCGTTAAAGGATCTGTGTAGCCTGTGGCTCGAAGAAGTGGAAATATCAAGCAGAACACTCGATGACTCAATCGATAATTTCCTGAGTGAAAATCGGAAATCAATTTTGAGTTGGAATTTTTCTGAGGATGAAGATTTGTCATCAGAGGGTGATGGTTCAAAAGAATCAACCAATTCCGAAAATTCTTTGAATCAAGTAAAAACAAGATTAAATTCTCCAATTCCAGGTTCCTCAATATGGTCTAATCAGTCACTCTTTCCACCATTGTCTCGTAACATCGTCGAATGTGAATTGTTGACAAAAAAACCATAATGTTTTAAATATTTTTCATAAAATAAAATCTTCATTTCTTTCATCCATTAAGTGAGTTGACTCAATTTCTGGAAGAGAATCTTAATTTGCACCCAAATTTGTGCGTCATACTTTGTCTTCGTCTCCACTTGCAAATTTCAAGTTTTATGTTCGTCGACAATCAAATTACAATTTTCAGTGACATTATGATATGAGTTTATTTGAACATTAAAAAGATTTAATTGTCAAAGTATTGGCAATGTATTGTGAGACTCAAAGTCTACCGCTTTAACAGTACTAAATAAAACGTTATTTTTGAATGGTCCCGGTTTATATGCGCACTATCAATTGAGTATTTGTTTTTGTTCATTTGTCGTGAGATTTGATTGTTTTTTTGCTCGTTTCGATTTTCGTAACTTTGATTATTCTTTCAATTTTCTTTCGCCTCATTGACCAATTCTATGACCTCTCCCACCATGCAGAGTCCTCACGATTATTCCATCATCGACAGCATCTTCATTGAAATGGACACTCGGGTGACCTTATTGATCAAGGAAGCCTATTCTCAAGTCGATCGATTTATGGCCAACCCAGTGAAGCAATTGAATGATTTTGCCGATTCGCTCACTAATGAAGTTCAATTTGTGGATCGGGAAAAGGGCGATCCGATACTGGAACAGGCTCCATTCGTTCCCGCAGACAATGACCGTGATCAGTTGAAGGCAATTTTTAAGGTGAGATGATGATGGTGATGATGGTGGTGGTGTTTTGTGTTTAAATTCTAAAATTCTGCCTTTCTCCTCTCACCCTAGTTGGAAGTAACCAAACAGAAAAACTACATTGTAGATAAACTCAAATTGGCTCACGATCACTGTGGGAAACAGTTGGGTCGCAGATTGACCCACCCCGAAATTCCCACTAATGAGAATGCTCACGATGAGCCACGAGCAGCAATTCGTTCACTGGCCCAACAGCGTCAAACATATTATCGAAAGTTTACCAAACTTGTGAAGCAATTCATTAATGAAACTAATCGAAATTTAAGACTATTAAAGGCGAAACTGATCGAGGACAAGAATTTAATCATGAAGCCCGACACAAGAACACTGAACCCTAAAGAATTTGACAATTTTGTGGAGAGTGTGGAAACCAAGACTACAATGGCCAAATCGAATGAACGATTCTCGGAAGCACTCGATCAAATGTTCAAGGAAATGACCGCATTGCTGTGTGATCGAATCGAAAATGATCAACAATTTCTCATTGTGCGCAATTAACAATCCCGAAATGACTCATCATCTTAATTGTCCCTTGTCAAGTGGTACGTTCCATTTACATTTTTTCTATCTATTCGCTATATACTCACGTACACATAAAAATCTATAATCTAATGTATCATTTATCTTTTCGATTACAATTTGTACATTCATTACTATTTGTTAACATTACTTTTGGAAATATATTAATTAACAATAACATTGTGTGAATCAAATTTGGTTGTAAATAAATTTGTGTTAGATCATAACGTACTTTGTGGACGATTCCTATTAAGTTCTTAAATAATCCATTTCGTTTCGAAAATCTACTATCACTTTCAACATGACTCATTCAAA
This sequence comes from Rhizoglyphus robini, assembly GCA_023373905.1. Lineage (NCBI taxonomy): Eukaryota > Metazoa > Arthropoda > Arachnida > Sarcoptiformes > Acaridae > Rhizoglyphus > Rhizoglyphus robini. The sequence continues at coordinate 193,424 of JAKIJQ010000051.1, read as the reverse complement.
TGGTATATCAGATATGTATGACAAAAATGTACATTGACAAAGCACATTGAGCAATTGTCAATAGATCTTTATGATAGGCTTCATCGACTCATTAGAAGGGATTTTGTAAAGTTAGAATTTTAAAATAGTTAAAATGTTCCAACAACAAATGGAATTCTAAAGTTTTGACTAAAGCTTGTCTATAAAGTCATGTGCCAGTCTGTGCTCTGTTCGATTTAGTTTTGTTGAGTCACTTAACCAACTTCTAGTTCACTACTTTGTCTTGGTCTCCAAGTGCACAAGTCTCGATTAGACACGATGAAGGTGACCATGTTCGCGATGGTGGTTGCTGTGCTAGTGTCGAGTACTGCCGAGTGCGGTGAAGCTATCAACAGTGAGGTAAGTTCATTTTACACTAACATTTCCATGCCTACAACTCTACTTGCCCTCTAGGAAATATGTGAACAAATCCGTTCGAACGAGCTCGACATTCTCACAATGGGCACACGAGGAAAGTCCTTTGACGATGCACACTTCTACATGCTCGCAAAAGGTGGATACATGTTCAAGGTGCCACTGGCGAATCTACGAGTGGATGCAGTGAACAAGACCACCTCCATCACAATTGACAAAGAATATATTCGGGCGGATGTTTTGTTCAATGTATCCCGAGATCTGTTTACTCGACAAGATCGCTTTTTCTTCATTTCCAACCAAAACCAAGACGCGTTTCTAGGACGAATGTTTTTTAACTCCACTCTACCTAAAGTACGAGTACGCGAGTATCAACTGTACCACCTCAACGGTGCTCGGTCTAAGGAGCATCATTCAAAAGACATTGATTTGTTGGTTAATGGGAAGTATGTAATGTCAAGTATGGCTATCGATTCGAACACCGCGACTGGCTGCATATTGCACTCCGATCATCTTTATTTGGATAATATGTTCGAAGTTGACAATAAAGATGAGCTTAAAGTTATGTGAGTATTCTCTCAACTCAATTTGTATTTTAATTTTTGTGATGTATTTTTTAATAGATCTGACAAACCATTGGACAAAATTATGATGAAATTATCTGGTACCAGAGGCATAGTCACTGCATTCTATCACAAGGAGAATCCAACGAAAGACGATGGTTACTACTACTTCATGGACACGAATGGACTGATGACCGTGAGTCGAAGGGAAAGTCAATGGCTCTATCCATCAACACAGGAAGCGCTCGATGATTTGTACAAGGACAGATTCGAGGTGAATTTGAATAATTTCGTGGTGTGTCACTTCAATTCGACCACAACCGATCCTCCAACAAGTGCCTGGACATATTGGACCATCATGGCACTGGGCCTTGGGACCATTTTCGTACTGGGTGGACTCGCAATATACTTATACGTTGCCATGAGGAAAGAAAAGGTCAAACGAAGAGATCTAAAGAAGAAAAACAGAAAAAACAAATCGAACTCGTCATCACTTGCCTCATCGAATCTCAACTCGTCGAATATCTCATCTGGTACGAGCTCTTCAAATGCAAGTTCGAATGCATTTACTTTGACCTCTAATCCTACGACAAGTTCCACTTCCATGGCAAGCAAAGCATCGAGTGTCCTGCAGTCAGTCAAGAGTGGCATCTCGAGTTTGCTCAGTAGAAACAAGACCGAACAAGCAAAGACGGTGGCCAAGGCAAAGAACTCAAAAGCGAAAGCAAAGAAACCCAAGAGTCCAAAGTGAAAGGACAAGTCACCCAGGTCTGGTGCATCGCCTAGAGTTTCACCTAGAGTAGTCAGTCACAACATTCACTTTACAATGTTTAACTTAATCTTTTTATTAACAATAAAACGAAATTTCGATACCAATTTTTAATGCATCGGTGCAATTTTTCTTTTCTCTATTTTGTTTAGTAAACTAAATACATGCGCATATTTATGTGTGTCATTTATTATATTAGATTGAGGAAATATCTTTAAATTAAATCGTCAGTCAAAAATTTATTGAGTAACTACAATATTCATTTTGCAATCACAACCAAACTTCCGAGCAACTTTGTCATCGTCGGATTCCCTCAATTTTATAGTTCTATCTGTTTGCGAATTGGAATCGACAAACGTTAATGAAAAATTTCTCATTGTGCGCAATTGACAATTCCGAAATGACAATCATCTGGATTGTCTCTCTTCTCAAATTTTCATTTCCATTTATTTCCTTTTTATTATATATACTCACAATCACATTAATACATCTCTTATCTAATGAATTATAATCATTTTTTTCGATTTCACTTGTACTACACATTTATGCTAATATTACCTTTGTAAATATTAAACAATAACATTATCTAAATCAAATTTGGCTGTATTAAATCTTTACGTACTTTGTGGACGATTCCTATCTAGTTCTTAAATTTCGTTTCGAATATCTGCTTTCACTTTCAACATTATGAATTGTTTTCTTACTAGTTTTGTTGTTTTTTTTCAATTTTTAGATTAGATATGATATTTGTCATGTTGCTTTCGAAAGTGAACGAATTAATGTAAATAAATAGGTAGACAAAAATGTACATTGACAAAATACATTGAGCATATTTTCAATAGATCTCTTTATGATAGGCTTAATCGACTCATTAGAAGGGATTTTGTAAAATTAGAATATTAAAATAGTCAAAATGTTCCAAAAAGAAATGGAATTCGAAAGTTTAGACGAAACAAAGTCTATAAAGTAATGTGTCAGTCGCTATGCTCAGTTCTATTTAGTTTTGTTGAGTCACTTAGCCAACTTCTAGTTCACTACTTTGTCATCGTCACAAAGTGCACAAGTCTCGACTAGTCCCGATGAAGGTGACCGTGCTCGCGATGGTGGTTTCTGTGCTGGTGTCGAGTACTGTCGAGTACGGTGAAGCTATCGACAGTGAGGTAAGTCCATTTCGCACTAACATTTCCATGCCTACAACTCTACTTCCCCTCTAGGAAATATGTGAGAAAATCCGTTCGAACAAGCTCGACATTCTCACAATGGGCGCACGAGGAAAGTCTCTAGACGATGCACACTTCTACATGCTCGCAAAAGGTGGCTACATGTTCAAGGTGCCACTGGCGAATCTACGAGTGGATGCAGCAAACAAGACCACCTCCATCACAATTGACAGAGAATACATTCGGGCGGATGGTCTGTTCAATTTATCCCCAGATCTGTTTACTCGAAAGGATCGCTTTTTCTTCATCTCCAACCAAAACCAAGACGCGTTCATGTGCCGAATGTTTGGCAACTCCGCTCACAGCGAGTATCAACTGTACGATCTCAACGGTGCTCGGTCTAAGAGGCATCATCTAGAAGGCATTGATGTGTTCGATCACGATGTGACGATGCCAAGTATTGGTATCGATTCGAACACTGTAGATTGCTGTATATTGTTCTCCAAGGAAATTTTTTGCTATCATACATTCGAAGCGGACAATAAGGATGAACTCAAAGTGACGTGAGTATTACACTCTCAACTCGATTAGTATTTTTTAATTATTGAGATTTATTTTTTTAGTAGACTGAATCAACATTTTGGAAAATGTATGATGAAATTTTCTGGCACCACAGACATAGTCACTGCATTCTATCACCAGATGAACCCAAAGATTGGAGATGGTTACTACTACTTTCTAGACGCTAATGGACTGGTGACCGTGAGTCGAAGGAAACATCCACGGGACTTCCCAACAACTGAGATCAAAGATTTGTACAGGGACAGATTCGAGGTGAATCTGCGTAGTTTCGTGGTGTGTCACTTCAAGTCGAACACAACCGATCCTAAAACAATCAATCCTCAAACAACCGATCCTCAAAAGGGTGACTGGACTTACTGGACCATCGTGGCACTGTGCCTTGGGACCTTTTTCGTGCTGGGTGGACTCGCAATCTACCTCTACGTTGCCATGAGGAAACAAAAGGCCAAACTAAGAGATCTAAAGAAGAAAAACAGAAAAAACGAGTCGAACTTGTCATCACATGCTTCATCGAATCTCAATTCGTCAAATATCTCTAGTGGTATCTCTTCAAATGCAAGTTCGAATGCATTTACATTGAGCTCCAGTCCTACGACAAGTTCCAGTTCCATGGCAAGCAAAGGATCGAGTGTCCTGCAGTCAATCAAGAGTGGCATCTCGAGTTTGCTCAGTAGAAACAAGTCCAAACAAGCAAAGACCGTGGTCAAGGCAAAGAACTCAAAAGCGAAAGCAAAGAAACCCAAGAGTCCAAAGTGAAAGGACAAGTCACCCAGGTCTGGTGCATCGTCTAGAGTTTCACCTTGGTATTCAGTCACAATGTCATACACTTTACAATGTTTAACTTTTGATCATTTTATTAACAATAAAACGAAAATTTCGACAACAATTTTTAATGCATCGGTGCAATGATTCTATTCTCTATTTTGTTTAGTAAACTAAAATTCATGCGCTTATTTGTGTGTGCCATTTATTATATAATACCTAATAATTTTTGTAATTTGATTCATTTTGAATATTGTGGGTTTTCAATAAATTTTTGATTTATGTTTTTAATGATTTTAATGACTTAAAGATGTGAACACAAATGTCACATAAAATAAGATATATTAGCAATTTATCAATTACCTAATCATGCTAATCATTACCATTCATTTTAGTTCTGCTCATATCGATAGTGAAATAAAATTGAGGGAACAAAGTAGATATACTAGAAAATAGAAATGTACCAATACGACATTTAAAATTGTTCGCAATTTTATTGTTAATATAAAGATTAAGTTTGAACAGAGTAAAGTGAATGTTGAGTTTGACCACCAACTTGTCAACTTTACAACTTTGGACTCTTTGGCTTCTTTGCTTTCGCTTTTGCGTTCTTAGCCTTGGCCACCGTCTTTGCCTGTTTGGACTTGTGTCTACTGAGCAAACTGGTGATGCCGCTCTTGACTGACTGCAGGAAAGTCGATGCTTTGCTAGCCATGGAACTGGCATTCGAACTCACAAAACTGAGACTCGATGATAATTTCGATGACTTATTTCGTCTGTCTTTCTTCTTGTGATCTTTTCGTTTGGCTTTTTCTTTCTTCGTGTCACAGTAGCAGTAGATTGCGATCCCACCCAGCAAGACAGTGGCCCCAAGGCACAGTGCAATGATGGTCCAGTAAGTCCAGTCACCCTTTTGAGGATCAGTTGTTTGAGGATCGGTTGTGGCCTGCGTAAAGTTACACACCACGAAACTGCTCAAATTCAGCTCGAATCTGTCCATGTACAAGACCTTGAGCGCTTGCAGTGTAGGTGGAAAGTCCCTTGCACCGCTCCTTCGACTCACGGTCACCAGTCCATTAACATCGAGGAAGTAGTAATAGCCATCATTCTTATTTGGCTTGACCAGATAGAATGCCGTGACCAAGTCTGTGGTGCTTGGAAATTCCATTATACAGTCTTTGTAAGGTGTTTCGATTCTATTAAAAAAAATAAATCATCACAATAATTAGAAATACAAATCAAATAATAATACTCACGTTATTTTGAGCTTATCTTTATTGTGCGCTTCATATGTATTGTGACGATAAAGTCGATTGTGCGAGCCAAATTCACAGCCATCGACAGTGGTCGAGTCGATGCCAACACTTGCCATCACATGAACTGACACATCAATGTTTCTTGGGCGATGCCTCTTGGACTGGCCACCGTTGAGGTTGTACAGCTGATACTCGCTTTCATTTGTGGTATTGAAAAACATTCGACCCAAGAACGCCGTGTCTTGGTTCTGGTTTGAGATGAGGAAAAAGCGATACTTTCGGGTGAACAGATCACGGGACACATTGAACAGCTCATCCGCCCGAATAAAGTCTCGGTCAATGGTGAGCGAGGTGGTCTGATGGAAGCTGTTCTCTGCATGCACTCGTAGATTCGCCAGTGGCACCTTGAACATGTAGCCACCTTTTGCGAGCATGTAGAAGTGTGCATCGTCAAAGGACTTTCCTCGTGCACCCATCGTGAGGATGTCGAGCTCGCTCGAACGGATTTGTTCACATATTTCCTAGAGGGGAAGTAGAGTTGTAGGCATTGAAATGTTAGTGTGAAATGGACTTACCTTACTGGCATTAGCTTCACCGTACTCGACAGTATTCGACACTAGCACAGCAACCACCATCGCGAGCACGGTCACCTTCATCGTGTCTAATCGAGACTTGTGCACTTGGTGACCAAGACAAAGTAGTGAACTGGTGGTTGGCTAAGTGAAAATACAAAACAAAATCGAACTGAACAAAGACTGACACATGACTTTATACAGACATACTTTAGAATTTATGTTTTATGTTGACATTGGAACTATTTTTGCGATTGCTAACATTGCCGTAATAATTGTGATGTGACAATGTTCGGTGTTGACTCTTCGAAGATTGATCCTACGTAGCCGAATCCGGTCATGATGATGAAGATAATCAGGTAGAGGCAGAATACTAGAGATACTAATTGGAAGATCACTTTTACGGCATGTAGAATAGAATTTGCTCGTTTGGCTTTTGGTTGAACTTTGGCATCGACAGCAACCTTCTGAATCTCAGAGTCGGCTTTGAGAGAAGACATTTCGATAACCACAGAGGGACTCAAAGAAGAATTGTCTAAAAACTCCTGTGAGCGAGAAAGAAACATTTCCGATGGTGAGGAGATCATCATCATCTCGTGGTTGGTGAGTGTCGGCACAATTAGAATCGAACTGAACCGATGTTTTAGCACAGCTTGTACTGTTGTGTGTGTTTCGATTTAGATAAAACAAATTTATGCCTAACCAGTGCAATGCTATGCCATTTGTTATCACAATAAGCATCTTACGATTATTAAGATAAGATTAACTTTATGAATCAACATTTTACATGTCTTAGTTGTGATCATTTCATGCAACACAGAGAATAATACATTCAAAAATTTTGTCGAAATTTTCGTTTTAATGTTAATTAAGATTAAGTAGAACGTTGTAAAGTGCATTCAGTGTCTGACCACCAGTTGGAACTCAAATCGAATCACCAGACTCGGGTAAATTGTCCTTTCACTTTGGACTCTTGGGTTTCTTTTCTTTTGCTTTTGAGTTCTTTGCCTTGACCACAGTCTTTGCTTGTTTGGACTTGTTTCTACTGAGCAAACTCGAGATGCCACTCTTGATTGACTGCAGGACACTCGATCCTTTGCTTGCCATGGAAGTGGAACTTGTCGTAGGATTGGAGGTCAATGTAAATGCATTCGAACTTGCATTTGAAGAGCTTGTACCACTTGAGATACTCGACGAGTTGAGATTCGATGAGGCAAATGATGATAAGTTGAACATGTTTTGTCTGTTTTTCTTCTTTAGATCTCTTCGTTTGGCCTTTTCTTTCCTCATGGCAACGTAGAAGTAGATTGCGAGCCCACCCAGCACGACAAAGGTAACAAGGCACAGTGCCATGATGGTCCAGTATGTCCAGTCACTTGTTGGAGGATCGCTTGTTGGAGGATCGGTTGTTGTAGGATCGGTTGTTGGAGGATTGGTTGTGGTCGACTTGAAGTGACACATCACGAAACTACTCAGATTCACCTCAAATCGGTCCCTGTGCCAATCTTTGATCTTCTCAGTTGTTGGGATGTCCCATGGACTTTTCCTTCGACTCACGGTTAACAGTCCATTAGTGTCTAGGAAGTAGTAATAGCCATCCTCCTTCTTTGGATTCTCCTGGTGATAGAATGCAGTGACTATAGTGTGTGTGGAGCCAGAAAATTCCATTATACATCTTTCCCAAGGTCGATCTTGTGTACTAAAAAATAGATCACAATAATATTAGAAGACAGTTTGAATTGAGAATGTAATCACTCACGTCACTTTGAGCTCATCTTTATTGGCTGCTTCGAATACATTATACAACTGAAGTTGATTATAGTTCAATTTACAGCCATACGCGGTGTTCGAATTGATACCAAAACTTAACATTACATGATTGAATACAATGTCAATGTCTTTTGGATGATGCCTTTTAGACCGAGCACCGTTGAGATCGTATAGTTGAAAGGTGCTTTTTCTGAGATATGTAGAGAATGTAATTCGACCCAAGAATGCAGTGTCTTGATTTTGGTTGGAAATGAAGAAAAAGAGATTCTGTCGAGTAAACAGATTTCGGGATTCGTTGAACAAAACATCAGCCCGAATGAAGTCTTGGTCAATTGTGATGGAGGTGGTCTTGTTCTCTGCATCCACTCGTAGATTCGCCAGTGGCACCTTGAACATGTAGCCACCTTTTGCGAGCATGTAGAAGTGTGCATCGTCTAGAGACTTTCCTCGAGCGCCCATTGTGAGAATGTCGAGCTCTTTCGAACGGATTTGTTCACATATTTCCTAGAGGGGAAGTAGAGTTGTAGGCATTGAAATGTTAGTGTGAAAAGAACTTACCTTACTGGCATTAGCTTCACCGTACTCGACAGTACTCGACACTAGCACAGCAACCACCATCACGAGCACGGTCACCTTCATCGGGACTAGTCGAGACTTGTGCACTTGGCGACGAAGACAAAGTAGTGAACTAGAAGTTGAAAAAGTGACTCAACAAAGCAAAATCGAACTGAGAATAGCGACTGACACATTACTTTATAGACTTTGTTTCGTCTAAACTTTCGAATTCCATTTCTTTTTGGAACATTTTAACTATTTTAAAATTCTACCATTACAAGATCTCTTCAAAGCAATGACAGCATAACATGCTTCCACTGAGGATAATAGTCAAGTAATAGCACAGTGGAAAATGAACAATGATATTAAATCGTTTTAAATTGAGTTTCAAGTAGTGAACAAACAAATAATTGTAATAATATTTGTCAGTGTTTTCCGCCTAAATAATCGACTAAAACGATATCCAACTCATTTTGTTTCCTCTTCTGGATTTAATGAAACACTACAGCGCCAATGAGGTACAATTTCTTCGATTGCCAACAAATGCTGGTTAAGAAGAATGTCCCATTCTGTGGCGAGTGCCGATCTATCATTGCAACATGCCACTAAGATGACCAAAATCTGTGCCTCACTATCGCATTGTGTATGTTTGAGTCAAATAAACCAACTGTATAATAATAATATAATAATAATAACCCAACCAACCAACCAACCAAAAGGGACTCGAAAAAGAATTGTCTAAAAACTCCTGTGAGCGAGAAAGAGACATTTCCGATGGTGAGGAGATTATCATCATCATCATCACCTTGTTGGTGAGTGTTGACACAACCGAACTGAACCGATGTTTAAGCGCAGCTTGTACTGTTGTGCGTGTTTCTATTAAGACAAACTGATGCCAAACCAGTGCAATGCTATTTGTTATCACAATAAGCACCTTACGATTATTAAGATAAGATTAACTTTATGAATCAACATTTTACATGTCTTAGTTGTGATCACTTATTCAAGATTTTTGCGAAGTCTTTGTTTTATTGTTAATTAGGATTAAGTAGAACGGTGTAAAGTGCATGCAGTGTCTGACCACCAGTTGGAACTCAAATCGAATCACCAGGCTCGGGTAAATTGTCCATTCACTTTGGACTTTTGGGTTTCTTTTCTTTCGCTTTCGAGTTCTTTGCCTTGACCACGGTCTTTGCTTGTTTGGACTTGTTTCTACTGAGCAAACTCGAAATGCCACTCTTGATTGACTGCAGGACACTCGATCCTTTGCTTGCCATGGAAGTGGAACTTGTCGTAGGATTGGAGGTTAATGTAAATGTATCCGAACTTGCATTCGAAGAGCTTGTACCAGAAGAGATATTCGATGAGGCAAGTGATGACAAGTTGGACTTGTTGTGGTTTTGTCTGTTTTTCTTCTTTAGATCTCTTCGTTTGGCCTTTTCTTTCCTCATGGCAACGTAGAAGTAGATTGCGAGCCCACCCAGCAAGACAAAGGTCCCAAGGCTCAGTGCCATGATGGTCCAGTAAGTCCAGTCACTTGTTAGAGGATCGATTGTTTGAGGATCGGTTGTGGTCGACTTGAAGTGACACACCACGAAACTACTCAAATTCACCTCGAATCTGTCCCTGTACAAGTCTTGGATCGACTCAATTGGTGGGATGTCCCATGGATTTTTCCTTCGACTCACGGTCACCAGTCCATTAGTGTCCAGGAAGTAGTAGTAACCAGCCACCTTCATTGGGTTCTCCTGGTGATAGAATGCAGTGACTATGTCTGTGTAGCCAGAGAATTTCATTATACATTTTTCCCAATATCGATCTTGTCTACTAAAAAAATAAATTACAATAATATTAGAATACAGCTCTAATTGAAAGTGTAATCACTCACGTCACTATGAGCTCATCTTTATTGTCCGCTTCGAGTTTATTATACCAACAAAGTTTATCAGTATCCAATAAACAGCCATAAGCGGTGTTCGAATTGATACCAATACTTAACGTTACATGATGGAATACAATGTCAATGTCTTTTGAATAATGCCTTTTAGACCGAGCACCGTTGAGATCGTATAGTTGATACTCGCTGTGAGTGGAGTTAAAAAATATTCCGCACAGGAACGCGTCTTGATTTTGGTTGGAAATGAAGAAAAAGCGATTCGGTCGAGTAAACAGATCTCGGGATACGTTGAACAAAGCATCCGCCCGAAAGAAGTCTTGGTCAATTGTGATGGAGGTAGTTCTGTTCTCTGCGTCCACTCGTAGATTCGCCAATGGCACCTTGAACATGTAGCCACCTTTTGCGAGAATGTAGAAGTGTGCATCGTCAAAGGACTTTCCTCGTGCGCCCATTGTGAGAATGTCGAGCTCGTTCGAACGGATTTGTTCACATATTTCCTAGAGGGGAGGTAGAGTTGTAGGCATTGAAATGTTAGTGTGAAAAGAACTTACCTTACTGGCATTAGCTTCACCGTACTCGAGAGTATTCGACACTAGCACAGCAACCACCATCGCGAGCACGGTCACCTTCATCGTGTCTAATCGAGACTTGTGCACTTGGTGACGAAGACAAAGTAGAGAAGTAGAAGTTGGTTAAGTGACTCAACAAAGCAAAATCGAACTGAGCATAGCGACTGACACATTACTTTATAGACTTTGTTTCATCTAAACTTTCGAATTCCATTTCTTTTTGGAACATTTTAACTATTTTAAAATTCTACCATTACAAGATCTCTTTTAAGCAATGACTGCACAACATGTTGCCACTGAAGATTATATTCAAGTAGTAGCACAGTGGAAAATGAACAATGAAATTAAATCGTTTGGAATTGAGTTTGAAGTAGTGAACAAACAAATAATTGTAATAATATTTGTCAATGTTGCCCGCCTAAATAATCGACTAAAACGATATCCAACTCATTTTGTTTCCTCTTCTGGATTTAATTAAACACTACAGCGCCAATGAGGTACAATTTCTTCGATTGCCAACAAATGCTGGTTAAGAAGAATGTCCCATTCTGTGGCGAGTGCCGATCTATCATTGCAACATGCCACCAAGATGACCAAAATCTGTGCCTCACTATCGCATTGTGTATGTTGACACAATCGGTCACAATGCGTCACATTCTGTCGAATCCATTTGACAAATCCAAATATAGAAGTCCAGTTCCGAATGATGAACTCAAATGAACTAAGTGACCGGAAAGACTTTCTCGATTTGGAGCAATAAGAAAAAAAAATTCATTATTCTCTTTATTTGTCGTATATTTCAATAAATCAATTAAAATAAGGAGATGTGCTAATTTTAATCATCGAATTATGATACATAATCAATTCGATGAGACTCAATGAATTGAAGTATATATTTTTTTATTTTTAACATAATTTCTTTTGTTTGTTAGCTTTGTGAACAGTTCCCGCGACATTTACATGACCGTTTCGTACTTATCTTGCATTATAAATGCTTAAATAAATAAGACTGTTCAAACGTTAGCTCATATACTACACATGTATATCGCCTTATTTACTTAGTTAACATTATGTCAGTTGATGTAACGAACTTTTTTTTACTCTTTAACGATATTTTAGACAATGTTACAATATCGATTTCATTTGATTTTTTACTATAAACGAGTAAAGATGTCTGATGAGTCTGATGATGATGAACTTGAGCATGACGAGTTTTTTTATGACATTTTTTGAAAATATAAAATTCCAAAAAAGATCAAAAACCCATCGTTGCCGGATATTTTTTCAATATTCACAGAAAGATTCCTTAACCGAAAATTTAAGTATTTTTCAATTTGATTATTCATATATTTATTTTTTTTGTTTAATTAATTATTTAATTAATTTACCCTAAAGTTATCAAGTATGGATTATGGTCCAAAACTATTATTCACTTTTTTCTCAATATTTACCAAGAACTTAAACTTCGAATTTGATAGACATCATCTAATGCAGAAATAGAATCTTTTGAAGTAAAAGATTGAAAAGTGTTTAGGTTTGCACAACGCTTATATTAAAAATTGCCAATAATAAAATTCCTATTAATCCAATGAACCAAGGAATCATTTTTATTGATTTCAAATCGATTTTTAATATGGTCTAGAAAGGTTTGTTTATTTCCCCCCTTTATTTAAAGCAAAAACTCATTCTTTAAATGGTTCAACAACGTTTTTTGAGTCACTGAATAAATGAGATTTTTAAGTTTAAATAAAGCAAATGAACAGACTTTTTTTGGAACATATAAAAATCGAGTTTTTAAATCAATAAAACGATTGCTATTTTTATTCGTTTGATATATTGAGTATTAAATGGGTCAACAAAGTCATAATTTCTTTGTATTCTACATTTTGAATTGTTTAACCCTTTAACGCCGGTGAGCTTAATTTTGACGGGATTTTTTTTACTTGATTATTATGCCAAAATATTAATATAACTTGAATATTTTGACTAAAAAATCCATAAAAGTAAAAATAATTGAATTTAAGGATCCGGGACAAAAAAGTCCCAACAGGCGTGAAAGGGCAAGCGAAAACACATTTGTGTTCTTTTGAATAGTACTCCACTACAAATTGCGCATGCGCACTTTTCACTTTCGAACGTAAACATGCGACAAACGATTGCCCTTTCACGCCTGTTGGGACTTTTTTGTCCCGGATGGTAATCACTTGTTATATTATATTTTCGTGGTCAGAATTATCACTTTTTTGTTTCCATTTTGTTCTTGGGTTCATAAACTAACTGTACAAAAAATACCCACCTTCGGGGAGTCCCCAAGAGCAACTGGGAACAACTCATTCAAACCACATTTTTGACAAAACTATTTATTTTTGAAAAATCGTTACTTTTCACCAAACAATTGCTACTAACGCTATTTTTTAGCCAATTTTAATGGGATTTTATATATGAATCTCATAAAGCACATCACGATGAACATTTTAAGCCATCAAATTGGTTAGAAAGGTTAAGAAACAGTAGCGCTTTTGTTCATCAAACATCCGGGACAAAAAAGTCCCGACAGGCGCAAAAGGGTTAATCAATACACAGTATCCATGTATTTTTATTTCTATATATTTTTATCAAATAAATAACATAACAATAATTTTTTATTATTATTTGAGAAACGTTGTATATTAAAGAGAAATTATATTTAGATATTCCTGAATTCAGGAAAAGTTAACAATTAAGTTATTACAGATTATTAATATTAATTTGATAATCAAAAGGGTTTAAAAGTTTCCAGATTTTCAAAATCCAAAGTATCCATAAGTGGCTTTTGAACGTGTTTCAGTATAGCCAAGAATCAGCTCATCATTTGGATCGCTAATCTACAAATGAAATATTATTTCTTAATAAATTGATTTATTGCATATATCACTTACCCCACAATAGATGACTAAAGTATCATTTGACAAATAACCATTTTTACTATCAAACAGTTCGGAACGGGAAATAAACTTTGAATAACCCATATCTAATTTATGACTAAAATCTGTTGAAGAAGAAATCATTATTCCAAATAACACTAATTAGCACAACAAATATATTTACCAAAAATTTTGTTCACTCCATTGCCGAAAATGGCAAACGAACAGTTGAACACGATGTCACTTTTGTCACAGGCCAGGAGATAAAGTGCAATGTAATCCTTTTTCTCGCCACTATTTGGCACCAATCGAAGGTAAAATTTAGCTTTTCCATTGGATGTTGAAAATGCTTTGGATTCAATCCACGATTTTAAACCCAATTTCCATTCCCAACCAGTGCCAAGTGATGATACATTTGAAATAGTCCAAATGTATGACAATGCGTTGGCTGCGGTGCAAGAGGACGTTTCTCGATGTCCTAGGATTCGTTCATTCCCAACGTCCTCAATCTAGCCCAAAATTACAAAATATTAAAACATATCAAATCTCTCCTAACATCTTAACTTTCACTTACATCAACTACAATAGTCAACTTGTTTTGGGGCAAATATTTGTTTGTAGAATCCTTTAAATCGACATGTGAAATCAATTTTGGGCTTCTAAATCCATTCCAACCATTTGTAAATTGATGGCTCATGACCGCTAAAAATAGATTCAAAATTAATTTTAAAAAATCAACGACAAATTGACAACTTACATTTCATATTGCGTCTAGTTCCATGCTCATCAAGTAGCGAAAATGCCCAATTGAACTTGACGTGTTCGTGTTCTTTAAATTGTGATTCGAGATGCAAGTAAATAGATAAATGATCTTTGCTATCCACTCCACTGCCATTTGGACACAAACTTAGATGGAATTTAATGGAACCACTGCGAAAAGTGAATGTTTTAGATTTCAAATCCTTTCTCCATTTCATTTTGCCATCATTCAAATAGTCAGTAAAGCTTTCAATGGTCCACTTGTGTGACAGAAGGTTTGGCTCTTTCACGGACATGTCATGGTCAATTCCTTTAATAAATTTTGATTGTCCGTCTTCTTCTTGAATCTTTAAAAAATTGAATAAAATGAAAAACTTTATTTCAGAATTGAACTCACCGAACACCAAATGGTCAAAGTATCGTTTGGCAACAGATATTCCTTATCTCGATCCAATTCGGCCAGTAGAATGAACTGCTTACAGAGAAATACTTGATTTTGACCAAAACTGTGGTCGGCGGTTACTGAAACAATAACAATTTACCAAACACAAATTAGTGAATGGTTTGAATTGAAATTCACCTTTGAATCGTTTTTGTCTTTTTGTATCTTCAATCACAAATGTCAATTTCAAATTGATATCTTTCAAAAGACCAGCCTGGACACAACCAAACACAAGTGAAGCATAGTCTCGATTGTTGGATTCTTTACCGCGAGGGTAGAGATGCAGGTAGAATGCGTGTTCGGTGTTTTTCGGTTTGAATGGTTTAGATTCGATGTATTCGATCCAGTGTAGTGGTCCCTCTGGAAGGTACCAACTGAACTTTTCAATACTCCATGCATGAATACTCCAAGATGGGCTGTTCTCCATTTTGGCACACAAAATTAGACCACTCGGGTGGAGAAGCAGAATACAAATGAAACTAGTTTTGTATGTAAAATTATAAACTAACGAAATATTGAAAACAATTTAAAACTTGCCAATGCCCAATTGCATGCATCATTCTAAAAATATTCAAAACATTTTGTGATCAGAATGATTTTTTATTGTGAAAACATGCAAACAATTCAAGTTATGTAACGAGAGCAAAAATTTGTTTGATGCCTAACAATTTTTTTCATGAATTTTTTGTTGTTGTCAGTTTTTTAGATCCTTAGATCTATTTGTCATGGAAATAGTTTAGATGATGAAATTAACTCCTAAGTAAAAGGTATTTTCTAGACCACTTTCACAGCTCTCTCCTCGTCCACTCAATAGATCAATTGGCCAGTGACTGTTTGCAAGTAAATGGTAAAAGGTATTTTCTAGACCTCTTTCACAGCTCTCTCCTCGTCCTTGACTGTTGCTGTAAAATTATATGTGAAAAACCAATATCAACATTTACAAATATCATTTATCAAATTTATTTTTGTATTCAAATTTACAGTTCAATCTTATGTACAAATGTAACTGATTAATAAATGCAACAGACACAATCAGATTGAAAATGACCAAATTCAAGAACCTCATCTTATTCACAAAAATGAAATACAATGACAACAACAAAAATTCATAAAATAAATTGTTAGGCATCAAGCAAATTGTTGTTCTCGTACATAACTTGAATTGTTTGCATGTTTTCACAATACAAAATCATCAAATCTGATCAAAAAATGTTTTGAATATTTTTAGAATGATGCATGCAATTGGGCATTGGCAAGTTTTAAATTGTTTTCAATATTTCGTTAGTTTATAATTTTACATACAAAACTAGTTTCATTTGTATTTTGTTTCTCCACCCGAGTGGTCTAATTTTGTGTGCCAAAATGGAGAACACGCCATCTTGGAGTATTCATGCATGGAGTATTGAAAAGTTCAGTTGGTACCTTCCAGAGGGACCAATACACTGGATCGAATACATCGAGTCTAAACCATTCAAACCGAAAAACACCGAACTCGCATTCTACCTGCATCTCTACCCTCGCGGTAAAGAATCCAACAATCGGGACTATGCTTCACTTGTGTTTGGTTGTGTCCAGGCTGGTCTTTTGAAAGATATCAATTTGAAATTGACATTTGTGATTGAAGATACAAAAAGACAAAAACGATTCAAAGGTGAGTTTCCATTCAAAACATTCACTAATTTATGTTTGGTAAATTGTTATTGTTTCAGTAACCGCCGACCACAGTTTTGGTCAAAATCAAGTATTTCTCTGTAAGCAATTCATTCGACTGGCCGAATTGGAGCGAGATAAGGAATATCTGCTGCCAAACGATACTTTGACCATTTGGTGTTCGGTGAGTTGTACGCTCAATTGTGAAATATGGTTTTTTATTTATTTTTAATTTTTTCAAGATTCAAGAAGAAGACGGACAATCAAAATTTATTAAAGGAATTGACCATGACATGTCCGTGAATGAGCCAAACCTACTGTCACACAAGTGGACCATTGAAAGCTTTACTGACTATTTGAATGATGGCAGAATGAAGTGGAAAAAGGCTTTGAAATCTAAAACATTCACTTCTCGCAGTGGTTCCATTAAATTCTTTTTATATTTGTTTCCAAATGGCAGTGGAGTGGATAGCAAAGATCATTTATCTATTTACTTGCAACTCGAATCACAATTTCAAGATCACGAACAAGTCAAGTTCAATTGGACATTTTCACTACTTGATGAGCATGGAACTAGACGCAATATGAAATGTAAGTTTTCAATTTTTAAATTTTAATTTTTAGTAATTTTGAATCTATTTTTAGCCGTCATGCGCCATGACTTTACAAATGGTTGGAGTGGATTTGGAAACCCAAAATTGATTTCCCATGTTGATTTAAAGGATTCTACAAACGAATATTTGTCCCAAAACAAGTTGACTATTGTTGTTGATGTAAGTGAAATTATGATTTTGTTTTGGTATGTTTTGATATTGCCTTTTGCATTTTTGCTAGATTGAGGACGTTGGGAATGAACGAATCTTGGGACATCGAGAAACGTCCTCTTGCACAGCAGCCAACGCATTGGCACACATTTGGACTATTACAAATTTGTCTTCACTTGGCACTGGTTGGGCATGGAAATTGGGTTTCAAAACGTGTTTAGATTCGAAACCATTTGCAACATCCAATGGAAAATTTAAATTTTACCTTTCCTTGGAGCCAAATAGTGGCGAGAAAAGCGATTACATTGCACTTTATCTCAGGGCCTGTGACAAAAGTGACATCGTGTTCAACTATTCGTTTGTCATTTTCGGGAAAGGAGTGAACGAAATTACTGGTAAATATATATGTTGTGTTAATTAGCATTATTTGAAATATTGCTTTTCCTCAAGGAAATTCAAGAAATTTCAAATTTTTAGGTCAAAAATTAGGTTACGGTTTTGCTAAGTTTATTTCACGTGCCGAACTGTTTGATAGTAAAAATGGTTATTTGTTAAATGATACGTTAGTCATCTATTGTGCGGTAAGTCATGTATATGCATTAAATCAATTTATTAAGAAATAAAATTTCATTTGTAGATTAGCGATCCAAAAGATGAGCTGATTGTTGGCTATACTGAAACACGTTCAAAAACCACTGATGGGTACTATGGATTTTGAAAAACTGGAAACTTTTTAAACCCTTTTGATTAGCAAATTAATATTAATAATCTGTAATAACTTAATTGTTAACTTTCCTGAATTCAGGAATATCTAAATATAATTTCTCTTTATTATACAACGTTTCTCAAATTATAAAAAAATTATTGTTATATTATTTATTTATTTATTTGATACAAAATAGATCGAAATAAAAATACATGGATATTGTGTATGGATTAAAAAATTCAAAATGTAGAATACTAGGAAATTATGAATTACAAAATTTTAAATGATCGCTTTCCCTAAAGACTTTTTCTTGTTCATTGAGATTATTAAGAAGATAGAAGAAGGGCACTGAAAGTGGTCTGGAAAATACCTTTTACCATTTACTTGCAAACAGTCACTGGCCAATTGATCTATTGAGTGGACGAGGAGAGAGCTGTGCATATGGTCTAGAAAATACCTTTTACCATTTACTTGCAAACAGTCACTGGCCAATTGATCTATTGAGTGGACGAGGAGAGAGCTGTGCATATGGTCTAGAAAATACCTTTTACCATTTACTTGCAAACAGTCACTGGCCAATTGATCTATTGAGTGGACGAGGAGAGAGCTGTGCATATGGTCTAGAAAATACCTTTTACCATTTACTTGCAAACAGTCACTGGCCAATTGATCTATTGAGTGGACGAGGAGAGAGCTGTGCATATGGTCTAGAAAATACCTTTTACCATTTACTTGCAAACAGTCACTAGCCAATTGATCTATTGAGTGGACGAGGAGAGAGCTGTGAAGGTGGTCTAGAAAATACCTTTTACCATTTACTTGCAAACAGTCACTAGCCAATTGATCTATTGAGTGGACGAGGAGAGAGCTGTGCATATGGTCTAGAAAATACCTTTTACCATTTACTTGCAAACAGTCACTAGCCAATTGATCTATTGAGTGGACGAGGAGAGAGCTGTGCATATGGTCTAGAAAATACCTTTTACCATTTACTTGCAAACAGTCACTAGCCATTTGATCTATTGAGTGGACGAGGAGAGTGCTGTGAAAGTGGTCTAGAAAATACCTTTTACCATTTACTTGCAAACAGTCACTGGCCAATTGATCTATTGAGTGGACGAGGAGAGAGCTGTGCATATGGTCTAGAAAATACCTTTTACCATTTACTTGCAAACAGTCACTGGCCAATTGATCTATTGAGTGGACGAGGAGAGAGCTGTGAAGGTGGTCTAGAAAATACCTTTTACCATTTACTTGCAAACAGTCACTGGCCAATTGATCTATTGAGTGGACGAGGAGAGAGCTGTGAAGGTGGTCTAGAAAATACCTTTTACCATTTACTTGCAAACAGTCACTGGCCAATTGATCTATTGAGTGGACGAGGAGAGAGCTGTGAAAGTGGTCTAGAAAATACCTTTTACCATTTACTTGCAAACAGTCACTGGCCAATTGATCTATTGAGTGGACGAGGAGAGTGCTCTGAAAGTGGTCTAGAAAATACCTTTTACCATTTACTTGCAAACAGTCACTGGCCAATTGATCTATTGAGTGGACGAGGAGAGTGCTCTGAAAGTGGTCTGGAAAATACCTTTTACCATTTACTTGCAAACAGTCACTGGCCAATTGATCTATTGAGTGGACGAGGAGAGTGCTCTGAAAGTGGTCTGGAAAATACCTTTTACCATTTACCTGCAAACAGTCACTGGCCAATTGATCTATTGAGTGGACGAGGAGAGTGCTCTGAAAGTGGTCTGGAAAATACCTTTTACCATTTACCTGCAAACAGTCACTGGCCAATTGATCTATTGAGTGGACGAGGAGAGTGCTCTGAAAGTGGTCTGGAAAATACCTTTTACCATTTACTTGCAAACAGTCACTGGCCATTTGATCTATTGAGTGGACGAGGAGAGTGCTCTGAAAGTGGTCTGGAAAATACCTTTTACCATTTACTTGCAAACAGTCACTGGCCAATTGATCTATTGAGTGGACGAGGAGAGAGCTGTGAAAGTGGTCTAGAAAATACCTTTTACCATTTACTTGCAAACAGTCACTGGCCAATTGATCTATTGAGTGGACGAGGAGAGTGCTGTGAAAGTGGTCTGGAAAATACCTTTTACCATTTACTTGCAAACAGTCACTGGCCAATTGATCTATTGAGTGGACGAGGAGAGTGCTCTGAAAGTGGTCTGGAAAATACCTTTTACCATTTACTTGCAAACAGTCACTAGCCAATTGATCTATTGAGTGGACGAGGAGAGTGCTGTGAAAGTGGTCTGGAAAATACCTTTTACCATTTACTTGCAAACAGTCACTAGCCAATTGATCTATTGAGTGGACGAGGAGAGTGCTCTGAAAGTGGTCTGGAAAATACCTTTTACCATTTACTTGCAAACAGTCACTGGCCAATTGATCTATTGAGTGGACGAGGAGAGTGCTGTGAAAGTGGTCTGGAAAATACCTTTTACCATTTACTTGCAAACAGTCACTGGCCAATTGATCTATTGAGTGGACGAGGAGAGTGCTGTGAAAGTGGTCTAGAAAATACCTTTTACCATTTACTTGCAAACAGTCACTAGCCATTTGATCTATTGAGTGGACGAGGAGAGAGCTGTGAAGGTGGTCCAGCAGATATTGGTCTATTGTCGCCTAATACTCAAACCTAATGTCGACCCGGAGATTTATGTGTTTGCCGTCTGGAATGAGTCACTTCAGAAAAGAACCATTTATTACAAAGGAAAGTGTAAGTGTGGAAATTTTGTTTGAATTTATAATTATTTATCTATTTGTTACAAACAAAAAGTTTGGAATCAAAACAAATCAGATCAAATGTTGAAGCGACGAGCAAGATTGAAACGAATTTATAATTTTTTGGTTGCTCCTGTATTTTTCCAAATGTACCTCTACTATCTTCCGCATCACATGATCAAAGGCGATCTTTTGTCTTGTCGAAATATTTGGATCACTTTGTATTTACATCTTTGGATAACTTACGCTGCTTATGGTATGATATATATGTTATACAATAGCTAGGTTACTTTGAGAAAATTGTTTTTACAGGAGATATCTATGTATCGTTTTGCTTTCACCTGGTGGCCAATTACTTGCAATTTAAACAGCAATCTAAGCTCGACAATATCAAGGCATTAATTGATGAAATGGCCTTGATAGCCCAGGGCAAGCATCCGAATAAAAATATTGTCCAATTGCGTGGGAAAATATGGCGAAAATTTAAGGTATGCAATGAGAAAATGGTAGCCCAGTTCAGAGAAATTGGTGTGTACAATCAATTTTGGAGCTTCATCTTGACCACTTACATGTTTGGCTATGTTGTGATGATTTGCTACTTTGGCTATGCCATGCTACAAGGCCAGGTGGACACAATTGCACTGAAGTCATTGCAAATCTATTTTTCCACTCAATTTTTGGGTATGATCCTGCTGATCACCAATGAGTGTTCGATTATCGTTCGTAAGAGTGTTGCAATCTACAAAGCTAATATACGATTCGTATATTTATTCTCGCGAACTCTTAAACCAACAGCACTTCAGCTTCTTCAAGTATATGTCTTTGTTCAGTTAAAATATACATTTGTAGAATGAGATGTTCTCATTCTGTTGTCGTTGCTAGATGTCGCTGTCCGATGATTATTGACTATTGAGTTAGTCTGCACTTTGCCCTTTTGACCGCGTGTGCTGCTCCTCGAATGAGTCGTTGAGTCCGCCTTGCATTGCCATTGATTGCTTGTGGGTCGTGGTTGGAACTAGCGTTGCTAGGGTCCACTGTGCCTCTTCTTCTTTGCCTTGACCGTGGCCTAATGTCTGCAGTATAAAAGCCGGAGTTTGCGCTTGAAAGAGGACTCTCGTTTGGAGGACTTGTTTTGGGTAACTCGCTTTTTGACTGGTTTTGACTTTGGTCTCGATTTGACTTGCTGGTGCCATGAGGACAGAACTTTAGCCGACATCTTGCTGACCCGATCTTCCATTTCCTCGCATTCCCTTTGGCCTGTCTGATTTCCTCTTTCTGCATTTCCTTTACCTTGTGTTTCGCCATTGAACAATCATGAATCCATTAATAAAATCCATTTCCGTAACCCGAATGTGTTGTCTTACTTCACATTTAATTGTCTTCCAATTTAGCTAAGCAAAATTATCGCCAACTACAAAGGAACTCGAGCTGGCTTTCGCTATGTTAACAATGGAATTATCGATTCACGCATGTTTCAAATTGTAATATGTTTTTTTAATCATTTGTATTATTCTTATGCTGACATAATGTACATTTTCTAGTTGCTGTTGTCCATTTCAGTTTTGTATATGAAAATTTTTCAAAAGAAAATCTTGGGAGAGGACTACATTTGAAGTTGAAATTGAAGTTAACACAATGACATTAGACAATTTTATTACGATTTAAAAATTATTACAAGTTATATCTCAAACACTATAAATATGACAGTAATAAAGTCTTTACAGTAAAGACGAAGCAATCATTTGTTCTCGATTTGCGGTTGCGATTAGAAGATTCTTTGGAAGTAACAAGGGCCAAGTTCATCATCTTCAAAGACGAATCGTATGTTGGTGAGTTGCAAATATACAAAAACTTGCTTATTAGATCAACATCTTTTTTTGAATTTTTTTCTTTTATTTTCCGGATAATTCAAATAAAGATCTGGATCTGGTACAGCTATTTTATTCAAAATTTTCAAATTTTCAGGAAAAAATCCTCAATGATGTACTTAATTTTTTCGAGTGTAGATATTGAAAATTGCTCGAATATTATATTGAGGAATTTCTTTGCATATTTTCAAATGTTCTTTAGCATCTTGTATTAAAATAAAATTTTTCTTAGAACAACAAAGGCAAAGATAAGGACGTTGGTCTTTACGGGGATGTTTGTCAAAATGATGACGCCTTCTGCCTTTTGAAGGTGTTTGCGGTGAGACTCATACACTGGCACAATGCTATGTATTCATAGCATGGAAAATGCTCATGTTGAAATTGCTACTCTTGGTAGCTAATGACAGCACCTGGAGCGCTTCAAAAATGGCGTTGAGCCACCAGGAATTTCCCTTGCATGAGATTGCATCGACGACTGCCATGGTGACGACAGTTACAGAAAGTTGTGTGCTAATGTCTGGTGAAAATGCAAGGAGCCGAGTAGCAACTGGGCAGTGCAGGACAAAGCCAGGAGCAAGATGCGACAGATGTAGACTGACAAACTGGACTCATTTGAGTGAAAATTTAACCTCGGCAACTTGCATTGTTGGCGGTGTTTTTGTGTTGCATTGATTGAATTGGGCTAAAATTGTCATTGAATTAAAATGATAATTGAAACTGAATTTGACCAGTTTGAAATCTTATTGTTGTGGCTGTGTCTTGCCTATCAGTCATCTTTGACATTGGCAATGTACAAGCTGATCTTTAATGATTTCTTCATTCATTTCGAATTTCTACTTTCGACATTTTGCATTTTACTTTTTATTACTTCTTAGTTTGTTTAATTGCTAATTTCTGTTTGGTCATTTCTATTTTAGATTTAGACTCGACTGGTGGTTTGAGAGTTTTTTAAATTTGGTTAAAGAGTTCTAGCTCAAGTTTCATTATGAGCGAAATCGTTTTGAAGCGACTCCTTCTACGATTCCAAGAATCGGAGAATGTCATTTATATGGTCTGCTAGACGATGAAGCCACTGGTCAAGAAGTGATAGGAGGAAGAGATACTCCGTAAGCTGGAATTTATCGAGAACAAGATTCAAGATTCAAGGTTTATTTGTTCAATCATTGGCATGGAAAATCAAAAGCCTTTGGCAAAGCCATTTTTACTGCTGTTCTTTTTAACTCGTAACATGAAATTGGATTATCCACCCCCACAAAGTTTCCTTCTGTACCAATTTTTTAATTATTTCGGTCCGCAAATCCAAACCCAAGTCCCATCATGAGGGAATTCATTTTAAAACGAATTTATTGAAAACGTTGATTGAAGAATCTTGAAGATGAAGATGATGTTTATTTGTTACAAGCATTGGCATGAAAAATCGAAAGCCTTTTGGCATAGGTTTTAAAACAAGTTTACAAAACTGTACTATTCGACTTCGTGTTGTTCTATAGAGCCATTTATAACTACAACGTGACTAACTCTTAACTCTTCTTGTACATTCGATGACTCACCCCACAAAGAGGCCTTCTGTGTCAATTGCTGCATGCATGCAAATCCTCTTCCCCGAATGTCCTTTCCCTTTACCGAGAGCTGGCAATATTGGTAAGTTTTGTTACTCTAACTAACCGAATTACAAAAGCTATTAAATGTTTTTTTAATATTTTAAGGCTTCAATTACTAACAAAAGATTGCTATAATAAAGCAGACAGTAATGGAATTCACTAGATGGTTCTGGTGGGATTCAAACGATGAAGCCAGATAAATCTCAACTTTGTACGAAATCAGAACAAATAGAGACGCTTACAATTTGTAGGCTACAAAAGCTTCGCATTTTATAAATTATACTTATTTGAACAATACTTTCGTTTCTGAGCAATTATGTAATAAAATTTTTTATTTTAACAATTTTCAGTTTTTGACATATTTAATATCATAGAATTAATTTTAGATATTTCAGTTTTGTCATTGTTTGTATTTGAATGGGTGTTTGAGAAATTACTGTAAATCATTTATACTTAAACTTAAAACGTTGTTTATGAACGGCTCCTTTTCACACAATTTCAGTTTTGAGTGCAATGTTTGTGTTTTCTCTCGCACAGCTCGTGCTGCACACTTTTTATACCTTTTCTTGAGGACTGTTTTTTTGTTTTACTTTAAATTTGTATCGATTCTCTCTGCGTTTCAAGATGTCTACCACCAGTGGCGAACAGGCTCGACCAAAGATCATCAGTGAGAATCGCCTGGAGGTGTTCAAGTTTGATCAGCAAATCTCGTTCGACAAGTTTAGTGCTCGTCGTCATGATGTTGATACGGACAATTTTGTGCCTCCGCTAAAGTGTGGCCCCAAATATTTTCTTCGACTTAAGCCACGAACTGACGAATCTGGCTATGAACATTCTGTGGATTTTTATAGTAGCAGCTTTGAACGGATTGAATATATTTGTCTTCAACTTCATTTGGAAACTCCTACTAAGAAGAATACTATAATTAAAGTTACAACTTATGTACTTGATCGGGATGGAACCAAACGTATTTCTAATGGTATGCTCTTCCTGAAACATATTTACACAATTATTAAATATTCATATTTTTCAGTGATTAACGCCAGTCATTGCCAAGGTTTTTCTAAATCTGTCATCTTTCGTAAGAAACGAACCGAAGTGCTGGGCTTCGATCACGAACTTTTGCCCGATGATAAGCTCACTTTCTATTGTGAGCAGAGTTGTTCCTCGTGCAAATGTCACTCGTGGTGACAAGCATCTGGGTGTAAATAGTTGCCTGTAGATTGTATCTACACTGTAGATTCTACAGTAGATAATTCATTATATACTTTTCTGTGATTATTTATTCAATCATTAAATTTATTCGAGTTGTTTTTTTAACAAATCACATCAGTTTTTTCAATTCTTTATTAAATTTACTTGATTATAAAATTATAAAAAACAAAGAGAATAATGACAATTCATCAATTAGAATAATTATAACATTAAATAATAAATAAAAATCAAATAATTAGGAATTACTATATCGAAATGGTATGCGAATTTCCCTTTTTGATCTAACGGTAATTTTATTTGATATATTTGATCCGATATTCTCATTTTCGATATTTTCTTTTGATTCTTTGTCGATCTTTTTTCTAGCTCGACCTTTTGAGCGACTTTTAGAAACATTTTTCGACTTAACAACCGAAGAACCACCGGCTTCAACACTTTCAATGACCTTGTTTGAATGATTGATCTGATTATTTTCATTTAAAGTCAATTTCATTGTTTTGAGCCTTTTGTTGCTGATATTTGATGTAGTTTCTTTTCTTTTGATAATACGCGTATTATTAGTAGTTGCTGTTGGAATAGGTGGAAAGGCTAAATAGTTCAACGAAGAAGGTATTTCAACTATTTTATGGTGACGACGTTTCTGTATTTTGGCCATTGTTGCAGGTGAATCACTTTGATCAACGATGATATTGAACGAGGCGAGTGTCTTCGGTTTGGGATCGAAATTATGTCCAAAATCTTCAGGCCTCTTTCTCTGAAACAAATAAATAGACACTTTAGAATTCACTCAATAATGATATTACAAAATATATTTAAAAGTAATAACTTTTAACGTTGATCAGTTTAGTCTTAAATAATAAAACTCGAAGAGACTTGGTGTCAGTGTTTTCATGTTGTATTTTGTTTATCTTAAAATTCACGAAAATTATTAATTGAAATTTAAACAATTATTAAAACAAATTTGAATTACCTCTTCTTTTGATTGACCAGCGTGAGTTGGTTTTGGAATGTTGGTTCGGGACAAAACATAGTTGCACGTATTGTTGCTTGACATTGGCCTTAGCACTGATTGAGATTCTTTAAATAATGAAAACCAATTTTCTATTGGAGCAGAGGTGAGTGGCATATTTGCATAAGCCAAATCATGTTTCGCACTTTCGATGATTAAAGGCAAATCGTGATTATTTTGCAACACCATAACAAGTTTCTTGTAAACACTAACAGCTTTCAGGTGTTCATTTGTGGCTCGATCATACTTTTGAAGGACACCTGAGACCAGATTGACTGCTTTTTGCAAGTGATGAATTTCATTTTGAAGAGAATCAGGTGACTCTAAGCTCCGTAAGATTCTGTTAAGCGGCGCATAATTAAAAGCAAATGTAGCTTGTTTCCATAAAAGAACGGCATTCAGTTCGATTGCATTCTTGAGTTTGTAAATGTCCGAATTGATATCCATTTTACCATTTTTGATTGGTACAGGTATGATAGTGGCGAAATCAATTATTCCTTTAAAGAAGTGTTTCATATAACACATCAAAATTAGCAGAGTTGTCCAGCGAACGTGAAAGTATTTCGGTGGTTTAAAATACGTTTCAAAATGAACCTTAATACAATTGTGAAATATTTCTTGTCGATTGTCAGCTCTATTGTAAACCTATTTAAAAGTAATTAATTACTAATTGACAATCAAATAATAAAATTACTCACACGTTGGAATAAACTACAAAAATCTGTTAGCTCTGGACACAAATCAGAAATTTCAACTGAGACCCTATGTAGTCCGTGAACGACGCATTTTACTTGAAGCATATTTTGAGTGCCATCTTGATGTTTCATTCTGTTGGCAGCTGCTTCCATATATGAAACGGCGTCACTGATAAGACCGACTACCTGATCAGGTCTATAACCATCTGGCCATAATTGCTCGATTACGTCAAAAATGAAATCACTTATGAATAGAGCATCACAGCTCTCCCCATCCGGAATGTGCTTTATGGCCAATCGATACAATTGCACAGGCTCAGTATCTAGAGTAGCAACGATCAAACCGGCATAGCGACCAGATTTTTTCACAGTTTCATCAACAATCATGCTGATTCTCTGATTGACAATTCTTTCTCTAAGAGACTCAAAAATGCCTAAAAATCAAAATACTTTAAGTATAATATAACACAAAAAGAAGAAACATTTCTTACGTTTGGCCAAAACGTCCAAACCACGGACAATCACTCTTCTCGACACAACACGACCAAGTTCATTTTCGAGAATAAACTTATTCTCAAGGGTAGCACTGTTCCATGAAATGCCAGTTTGAGCGCAAATGTGAGCAGCTTTGATTGCTTGTTCAATGGTCGAATAACGAGGAGCAATCGGATCTTCCATATTGAACTCAAGTGCACTGAAATAATGACGACTGCTATTACCACGAAGCAACACATATTTCGACTTTTCAATACCATTTCCTTTATCTTCAACAGCTTTCTTGTGACTATCGCATTTCAAATGTTGTAGTGCATTTCGTTTCAAAAAGTAATGATAATTCTTTGGGTCGAATTGAACAGAGCAAATATGACATCTAAAATAACATGGCAGAAAACCAGACATTTTGATTTTTCGTTCCTTTATTTCAAAGACACATTTGTCTTCCAAATCGAGTAGGACTTGTTTCATTATATCTATTTTCTTTTCGACACTTTCATTTTTTTCTTTTCTTACAAGAAAATTTAAATCATTATAATTATTTGACTTTAATGACGATGGTAATCCCCAAAAATCCTCGTGTATTCTAATATGAAGTCGATTTTTACTAGCGTGTGATTTAATGGCCGATTCTGTTCTCAAAATTGGGAATGTCTTCTTTGTGTCAGAATCATAACAAATACTGCAATAATATTTCTTCTTGGCATTTTGAAGTACGAAATAATATTTATCACATATTGACTTGTGCTTTGCAGATTGACGACTACTGAGACCATCAATTACCGGTGATAAGTGCGCATTTGTGTGCATTTTTGAACTTAAATGTCTTGCAAGTTTTGATTTATCAGGCTTAAGAAGTTTCATAGGTTCTTTATTCAGACATAAAGAACACGAAAATACCAATGCATCGAGTCGGTGAAAATATTTGCAAATTGGCTTTTCAAGATAAGCTTCAAATTCTTTACAGTCTGTACGACATCGCTTTTGTAAATTATTCTCCAAGTTATTAGTAATTATTGCACCTTCATATTCGATTGGACGCTTTTGGGTCTTTTCGGATCTACTAAACTCATTAAGAGGACTCGAATCAGGCAATGAAGTTGACATTTGCGTTCTTGGAAGTTGTTCTTGCATTAGGAAATAAAATCAATTAGTTTAGGAAAATGAAAAAGTAATACATACAATAAAGCTAAAATTGTTTATCATAAATACATTCAGGTAAAAAATCTTAATTAGGAAAGGTGATAGACCAACAGATGAATTCGCAGTGTGACACAACTTTGTTGTTTACCAATTCGTGTTCGAATTGCCTATTTCCACCTAATTGGTCGATTAAAAAAAGACGGCAAAGTGCACTAAAGTAACAAAGCACTGCCAATAGTTACGTCACCACGAGTGACATTTGCACGAGGAACAACTCTGATTGTGAGGTACATTTCGAGTTGGTTTTTTATGGAATACCATTTAACTAACTCTCTCTCTCTCTCTCTCTTCTCTTTTTAGTTCACTTTTACTATTGAAACTACAGTGGCTCGTACTAGGGATAGGCAGTTTGATTATTTTTACAAGGAAAACGGTTAAACACGATAAGAGTTTCTGTTTTGCGATAACAGTTTTGCTTTAGCGATAAGAGTTTGTGAAAATCGACTCACATTTTACGTGACAGTCATACTTTGCGGGGCGGTCAGGGGCACTGAAAAAGTGCTTATAAACATTTCGATTAATCGAAGTGAGTCGATTTGTCGTTTTAGGAATTCAAAGAAAAAAATGTTAATGTGGCTATTCTATTCAATAGTGACTATTGTTTTTAACAATTAATTCTAACAAGCATATTCTGTCAATTTTACCACCCAACAAATCGTCCTATCTCAACAAGTTTAGTTAGCATCCTAGTCCTTAATTTACAAAATATTCTTTCTCATGTGTCTCAAGTCCACAATGGCGGAGCAGACCAAGTGACGGGCTGTCGATGTCAAATGGCAATTGCTAGTGTTTTAGGGATGAGATGTAACTTCAAACTTCAAAAAATCATCATCATCTAATTATTCAGACTCGTAATCTGACTCTTTTTCTTTAGAATCTGATAACGAAGCTTCATCGTCTTCATCATCACTATCGCTAACCACTGGATCATACCTGAGATTGCGATTTTGTATAGATTTATCTTTTAGTTAAGAGTTCATCTTTATCAGAGTTAAAATGAGGAAAATTATATGAAATAATAATATAATCTAGAATATTTTTTGAGTCAAATCTACGCCGATTGACAGCAAGAACTAGTTTACAGGCTAAAATTGTCATCTTCAACTGACACAATCGGTGCGTAATTGTAATTTCCAACATTTTGAGAGTTTATCTATGAAACTAAATTGTAAACAGGCTCAATGTGTTCAGAAATGTTACTGATTGGTTTAGAGAATCATTATATGTTTTATGATGCATAAATGAACGGAAATCTGTGTTTTTAAATATCTCATTGTTAAATCTTTCTAGTATATCTAATCCAAATTGAAATTAAACCCAGAATTAACAAGGGAATGCACTCAATATCTTTCAATACGCAAAACAATTTAGATGATGACAAATTTAATCTTATGATAAAGGTTAGATTTAACTTCATTTAATTTATTTTGCAATTGATTGCTAGAATTAATCAAATCCTGAGCAAGAAAAAATGTTTAAGAAATTTCAACTTTATTTTTAGATTTAATCCAAGAATAGCTTTTTAAAAGTTTTATAATGTTTGACCACATATTTAAGTGTACGAAATCAAGTTCCTCGTCGGATAATAACTTACTTTGTAAGAACATTAATCTCATGATTTTGTTTCAAATATCCGTTTATTACTTTTAAATAGATCGCTTTAATACAAATCATGAATGTATCAACTTCAGAATTCTAGAATAGTAGCTTCGAATAGTTTCGCAAACATTGTGCCATACACGTAAAATGGGCCAATTTTTTAAATTGAACATTTAATGCTTTGTAAGCAGACTTATTTCATTTGTGGTCCATTATCACTGACAAAAAATTATCGCTTTTTTGTAAAATCCTAATTTGTAAATTGCTTTGCGAAACAATGCTGCAACCTGTTCAAATAAATGCATAACCTCGTGAAAAGCCATATCCACTAAATACGCTTTCGGAGAAGCAGATGGTTCTAGTGTTCCAACAATTTCCGTTATAACCTTTCTCAAATCTTTATTTGTAGACTCGTCAATTGAAACATAGACAAATTTGGCATCTAAAACGACAAATCGACTCACTTCGATTAATCGAAATGTTTATAAGCATTTTTGTCATTGCCCCTGACCGCCCCGCAAAGTATGACTGTCACGTAAAATGTGAGTCGATTTTCACAAACTCTTATCGCTAAAGCAAAACTGTTATCGCAAAACAGAAACTCTTATCGTGTTTAACCGTTTTCCTTGTAAAAATAATCAAACTGCCTATCCCTAGCACGCACACATGTTCAAATAAATCAAAAATAGATAAATCACCGCTTATTTTGCCTGTGCTAATGCATAATTGGCTTTAAGGAAAATAAACAAATTGGGGTTTAACTCAGAGTGGTTTTCTAAAGGCAAAGTTCATAGTTTAAATGCCAAATTTACGTTTTTGAGGGAAATATTTCGGTATTTTACATATCTAAAATAACAGCTTTACAATCTCAAACTCCAAAAAGAGCATCAACCCGCCGGACTCAAACACATATAAGAGGGCAAGTTAGTCTATCTTTCAGCAAAGCTCTACATCATTTGCAGTTTTATCCAATATATGTTTTTTTGTTAAAAGTTGTTTTTTGTACTTTTTGTGTCATTTTCAAGCATGTGTCTCAATTCTCTTCCTGATTTATGTCTCATCATAATGTTCTCTCCACTGCCTTATGCCCAAATGATTCAACTGCGAATTGTTTGCACCAAATGGAAGCGAATTCTTGAACATCTTCTACGTTGTCAGCGTTATTTGGCTATTCGAATGTCCAAAAATTATAATTGTTGGGGTGAAACTATCGAATTTGGCAACCCATATTTGCCAGATTGTTATTATTTGAAAATGGATCGTCTCGATGAAGTGAGTGCTGCCGAATTTATTGTACGCATTTTTCCCAACATCGTTTGGATAGATTTGATTCAGTCTCAATTAGAGACAATCATTGATTCTCTGTTGTTTCTGCTATCAAAATGGAACAAATTGTCTTGTTTGAAGATTATTTTTCCATTTCCAAATAATACAAAAGTTATTAGAGACCAAATAGACGCCAAGTACAACTCAAATTGGACTCGTTTATTTAACATGCTAATTCGAATGAAGAATCTTTCCCGCTTGTGTTTGCTTGACTTTCATCTTGATCCAACTATGTTCAACAATGCTGCCATGTCAGCGGTCATGTCGCGACTTGAAGAATTTCAAATTTGCCCTAATAACTTCATTAAAGTTCAGCCAACAATGTATGATCAAATGAAAGAGTGGACCAAAATGAAATCGTTTTGTGCATTTAACGAAATTGATTTAGCACGACTTCCAATTTCGTTATGCACACAACTGACCAACTTTGCATTTCTGCAAATATTTGTGCCCGACTTGTTGAAAACATTCAAGTTGTTAACAGCGCGATTCACCCAGTTGGCTCATCTAACCATAGTTACATTCCATTCAGTGACAGACATTATGTTGCGATTCAAATTACACAAATTGAACAATCTCTCTTACTTGCACATTATAAACAAAGGCGACATTGAAATTTATTCGAAAGAAAAATACCTTGACATAATGCCGCCATTTCCGTCTTCAATAGAATTTCACTATCCATCACTTCGCACTCTACACTTTTATCATATTCCCCACGAGTCATTCGATTGGGCAAAGAAAGTTCTGCCAGAAGTAGTGTGGATTTTTATTGATAGAGCGCTAGAACTTAGCGCAATTGACAAAATGAATGGCTACTTTTGCAATGTTTGTTTGAACGATTTGGACAAACGATCCAATTGTGTATCGGTGTTTCTAAATTCAATTTCTACTCTTGAAAAGTGGAGGTACCTAGGTCTGTGAAATATCAGAATGTGTATAAATATTTTGATGAATTGGTCGATAATTTACAATATTTACAATATACAGCTTTTGGGAGACCTTGTTGAGACCAGATCGATGATGGCGATGATTGTTCTGTGTCTTCGAAATCGATGAGACTTTTGGGAGTTTAAGACGACAATGAGATACATTCTTGTGATATTGGTATAATTAATTAATCAGATTTACCTGGGGACGAAGGGCAAGCAGAGGCAATCTGAAGAAAAGTTGATGTTTTTGTTTTTGCTGACTAACACTATTTGGAAGTTGTAAAACACTTAGGTGCAAATAGTTTGGACAAGAAATCCTAGAATTCTAGAAATCCCTTATGCTTCATGCACTCATAATCTGTATAGGAAAAACTTTATTCATTGGTGGCCTTTGACTATTAGATCATAGAATTCTTAAGGCTTTAGAATTCTAATGGACTCAAATTATGAATATGAAATACCAGGTGGAAGATCATTTCTTTTCATTTTCTTCAGAAACCTTGAACCAAGAATTGAAATTATTTGTTTATCGCGTGATTAAAAAAAGTGGAGTCAATTGGTTTATTTTAGACATATTTATATAATTTATTAATAATTAAATTTAAGTTCATTCATGATTCGTTTAAATTTAAATTACTACAAAAATAGTCATTCAAATCAAATTGAGATTAAATCTTAATTGAATTTAATTAATTAACAACAATTATTATTTACAAAAATAAATGTCTATATGTTATTGAGTAGAATAAGTTTTAATTCCAAACACAGAAACTTTTCCTAAAATCAAACCCACCTGTTGTACCTCTGGATGAACCACAGGAAGCTGTCCAATTGAATATAAAGCGAACATTAGTGAACATTTGAATTTTTTGTTAAATTTGGAAAGACGTCCACCATCAATTTTTTCAATTCCCTTTCCATTGTCCCTCATCATCTTTTGTCGGAACATAATCAGCCTAATACTTCCGTACATTAGTCATCCTCATTCTTATCTAATCAATATAGTTTCCAATTTCGAATTTATGCTTTTGAAATTTGCTAATTACTGTTTTGTGAATTCTATTTTAGATTCAGACTTTACTGGTGATTTCGGTTTGTTTCATTTGGTCCAAAAGTTCAAATCCAAGTTTCATGATGACCGAAATCGTCTTAAAAAAAACTCCATCAACTGTTTTAAAAATCAGAGAAAGTGATCTACTGTCTTCTCAGATGAAGCCACTGCTCAACAAGTGGCAGGAGGACAAACTAGCCCAAAAGCTTAAATTTATCGATGACAGGATTTAAGACGTTTATTTTTTACAAGATTGGCATGAATAATCGAAAGCCTATTGGCAAACTCGTTATGTACAATGCCACTTTCTACTAAATTATCAACGACAAACAACTCTTAAGTTCTAACTTTGGTAAGTGCTCCAAATTCTATTCCAGAACTATTAAATGTTTTTAAAAATACACTTTAGCGCCTCGATTTCTACTAAAATATGTAGCTAAACTTATGTCATCCGCTTCATAGTTCTTAAGAAGTACTGACCAAAGCTACATTCCATTGCTCTTTCCGAAGGTTCGATGGTATTAGGTAGAGGCATAAACAGTGGACCTTTTACACGCGTTTTTTAACGGGCCGAGAGGGCCACTGTTTATGCCTCTGCCTAATATTATCTTATTTTTTTCAATTTTGCGCTTTCTTGAGTTTTGGGAACCTCTCGGTGTCTACTTAATGGACCAAGGAAGAGCCACCAATGCAGCTGCATTACGCGAATTCATTCCCTCTAATTCTAATCTTGCGTTGCTTCGAATAATATACCATGGTATCATGTTGGATTGTTATATTTTCAACAAACTCGCTTAAAAGATTTGGAAGATGATATGAATTGTGTTGCTTCGGCCATAATAGTGGTTAAGAAATTAAGAGTTGACACATACAAAGACTTCTGTGTTCTATGCAAAATTGTGGCTCCTGTTCAGACAGCCATCAATCAATGGAAAGAAGTTGAGCAATCTCGATTTGTCGACCACGTAAAAGGTTTGTATCACGGTATGTATAGATATTTTGATGATTGGACCGATTATTTACAGCAGTTGCAATTAGTTCGAGATAAATATCAAGCGAATATTAGTGAACTTGTCGGTTATTTGTTGAATTTGCTGCGACAACTTCATCTTCGAATGCTCCAACTGAACGCTTCTTTTCTAAAATGAAGCCTTATTGGAGAAGTTTGAGAAGTCTCGTCTTTACAGTTAAATATGTTATAGGAATTCTATATAATTTGTTTAACACTTGCACCGCTATGCTGATGCTTGTTTCTTTTTGAAAGACCTGAAATTTTGCATAAGATTCAGAAAAATGAAAAGCTGGTTATGAGAAGAAAGGAAGTCGCGCATTTTAGCGAGTGACAACTAATTCAAGAATACAAGAACATTCTTTATCTCATAACGAAGTAAGTACGGCTATCCTCTTTGATCTTTATTCCATAATCCATATTCTCCATCTATATATTTGATCTCTGATTGGGACTCATTTATTTTCTACTTTCTACTTACAGTGGTTTCTATTATAAATTTAGAATCGTGCTGGTGTTTCAGTATCAATTGCTGCAAATCCTCTTCCCCAAATTTCTAATGTCTTCGCCGAGGGCTGGGAATATTGGTAAGTTTTGTTAATCTAACTCACTGAATTTCCAAAACTACTTAAATATATTTTATATATTCTAGCGCATCTATTACAACAACAAAAGATTGCGATAATGATGTAGACAGTAAATGAAATCTGTTTAATGATTTTGGTTCGACTCGAACGATGAATTCCGATAAATCTCTGCTTTATTCGGAAACAGAAAAAAATAGAAACCCCTTCCAAAGACTTTGCCTTTTGTAAATAATAATTATTTGAACGCTAACCATGCTTTTCGTTGCTGTGATTTTTAGTTGATTAGTATGCTTAGTTCTGCTATCTTAAAAACACTTGTCTTTGAGATCACTATGATGAGATCATAACGTACTTTGTGAACGATTCCTTTCATTTCAAATTTATTACTTTCTACTTCATAGTTTTTTATTAAATTATTAAATTTATTTTCGAAATATTATTAGTCGTCCCCATAAATTTTGATAATGGCGGTCAGAAGGGCTTCAACCAAAATGTCCAAGTCTAGATGTCGCTAAGTAAAACACTGACTTTTGACAGACTAATCATTTGAACTTCACGTCTTAGCCTCATCGATTTTATCACCAAATGTCTAACGCCATCTAGACTTGGACATTTTGGTTGAAACCCTTCTGACCGCCATTATCAAAATTTATGGGGACGACTAATATCATTTTAATTCATTTTATGAAAAATTTTGAAGAAGATGGAATATATTTCAACATAATTTGTGATATTTTTTTATTCAACGAAAAATCTCCCGGAAGGTTTGAATTTTCTTATTTTGGCGTCATTCTTTCCGAGTTCAAACTTAAATTTTTTTTGAATCAAATTCAATCTTCAATTGATGGCAATGATTGTACTTCAAAACCGATTGATTATTCAACAAAGAAGAAAGTCGATTATGTTAACTTGAAGGATGTTATCAAGACTGAAAAATCGGGGAGTTGTATATCGTCGAGTAACACGTCGTTGATGGTGGCGTAAATTCTGTTGGAGATGTTTCTGTTCCTAACCTTTCTGGTGGTGAAGACGGGGATGATACTGGAAACTGTTCTTTTGGTAATTTAGTTGAACAATAACTTGATGAATTTATTGACCACGTGGACGATTACTGGCACTTCAAAGTGGATTTCTTAATTCAAATTACCGAATTACCACACAAAACATTTGTTAAATATCATTATGTAATCATTACATATTTTAAATAATTTATTTTTTCATATTTCAATTAATTAATGGAATTCAAAATATAATAAATTATTTATAATAAATAACTTGGCTGTATCTATTTAACATATGAAAGCAGTTACATTTGAGTGTAAATAGATAAAACAATCGTGTGCTCACTTAGGTAGAAATAGTCTTCTGAGTAGGGTACTGAGTAGTGCAGTAGAAGATTCCTCTCTGTCCTTTCATCATTTCGTACACACAACAACATCGTTCCTTATTAGTATTTTCTACAAACTTCCAAGGATTATTACAACTTGAAGTACGAGTTTCTTTCTCGTAGGTATCTTTTACTATCTACTCATTATCTCATAACGTACTTTGTGTATGATTCATTCTTTTATTCTTCATCTAATAATATATGATATCACTATGATTAGGTCATAACGTATACGTTATGGCAAACGAATGTTAACGATTCTTTCCTTCATTATTGGCTAATCCATCCTTTTCTATATTTCTGCTGCCTTTTTGTAAACTGTTTGCTAATTTCTGTCTTTTCTATTTTTAAACTTTTAGAATATTCTACTGGTGGTTTCGGTGTTTTTTGTTGTTTTGTTTTACAATCCACAAGTCTCCCTCCAAATCCCAACCATGAGCGAAATAATGTTGAAGAGAATCCTTCTCAAATTTAAGCAACCTAAGAACGTCATCGATGAACTGTTCGAGATGAAGCCACAAGCGCTCAAAAAGTGGCAGGAGGACCAACTGATGCACAAGCTGCGCCATATTTGGGAACAGATTAAAGATGTTCAAGATTTGAGCGAGTACATGGACGACTGGCGTATTATCACCCTGATTTTGTGGACCAAATACTGTGAGATGGATCATCGAGCTTGTACAGGGAAAAATCTCAAAGCTACCGAACAGGAGGAGAAACGAAAAGGAAATAATTGAGTGGATTCGGAAGTGGTGGCCATTTTGTTCGTTTCAATATTTTAGAAGATTATCTATTTTACCTCAAGATGGCGCCACTAAAGAAGGTCAACATAACCAGAAAATACATTTTTTTAATCTTTTTTAAATTCCTTGAAGTATACAACTCTTAAATTCAACAGGCGCTATTTATATTTTAATTTATATTTTTTTGTTATACATACACACAATAGATTTTATCATATATTTGTAATCTATCATTATATAATCATTATTACATATTTTAATATATATTTTATTAATTATAGTATTTTATTTTATTTTATTATTTAATTAAATAAATTTTAATTAATTATTTGTATTATTAATTTTAAAATTTAATAAAAATAATCATTTTATATTTTTGAATTTGAATTAATTTCATAATATTGATTGTATTGTAAACAATTATCAATGTAAAATATCGAGTAATTTGTTCATCACTTTTATTTGTCAAATCATGATTTAATCATTATTGTTATGTATCGTCCTCTGTGGATATCGCACACGTAGTGCATGCACCAGCAACACCATCCAAACAACACCTTTGGCTGTACCGCTATCACCCATCAGTACTCAACTACCGCCTGTACCACCACCCCACCACACACTATCACACCACACCACTACATCGCCACACGAAACACATTGCACATTTTCCCTCTCTGTGCCATATGTTGGCATTGTGTCCACTCCACTCCACACACGCTCGTTCTGTTCCACTGATCAGCTGATTCGAGGATTCAAGTTTTGGATTCTCTTTTTGTCACCGTGATTTGTCACGTTATCATCGTTACCATCAGTGCACCGTAACAACAGGAGCAGCATACCTGGTTCGTGTCATATTCACAGGAACATTAGTGATCAATATACCCTTCAAGGTATGTATTCTTTTGATGATGACATTTATATACCCTCTCGTGTACCCTCTTGACACCTTTTTGACACTCTTATGCCTTCTTTATAACCTTTTTACACTGTAATTATATTATATCTTTGTATGCCTTTGTACCATAATACCCTCTGTTTACCTTTTTGACACTTTATACCTTTATGCCCTTTTTATGCCTTCTTTATTCCATAGAACCCTCCTTATACCATCATATCATGTATACCTTTTGATACCATAACATCCTCTTTATGCCATAATACTTTCTTTATGCCTTTTTGACACTATTATGCCTTATACCTTATACCCTCTACTTTATCATATCTCTATTTACCTTTTATACCATAATATCCTCTTTATTCCTTTATGCATTCATACCCTCAATATACCTTTTGATACCATAACATCCTCTTAATACCATCATACCTTTTTATACCGTAATACCCTCTTTATTCCATCATATTTCTATATGCCTTTGTACCATATTACCCTCTCTTTATACTATAATACCTTCTTTATTTCCCATTTATGCCTTTATTGCATCATACCTTAGTATCATCGTACCTCCTTTATATCATACCTCCTTTATACATTAATACCATCATACCCTTTTTATGCCTTTTATTGACATTCTTTTACCTTTTCAAGTTTGTCCTGCCACTCTCAACGCTACCAACTCGCCAACCAACCAACTCAACTAACCATCACCATGAGACGAACAAAGCCAAATCAGAAAGGCAAATTTCGCCGCTTCTCCACTCCCGAAGAGATCCAAAGTCAAATGGCCAAGATTGACCTGAACGAGGAGGACGATGTCAAGGAGGAGGGCAGTGGTAGTGGCAGTGAGGACGATTCCTCTTCCGATGAGGACACTGGCAAGCCCAAGGGAGTCGATGGACTGATTGAGATTTCGAATCCAAATCGGGCGCCACCGAAAAAGTCTGCTGCGGCAGTGGATCCGAATGCCGCGCCCGAGCCAGTGCAACTGTCCCGACGGGAGCGTGAGGAGATTGAGAAGCAAAAGGCCCGTGAACGGTACCAGAAGTTGCATGCCGCGGGCAAGACTGACCAGGCCAAGGCCGACCTGGCTCGACTGGCGATGATCAAACAGAAGCGTGAAGAGGAGGCGGCCAAACG
Source organism: Rhizoglyphus robini (assembly GCA_023373905.1). Classification (NCBI taxonomy): domain Eukaryota; kingdom Metazoa; phylum Arthropoda; class Arachnida; order Sarcoptiformes; family Acaridae; genus Rhizoglyphus; species Rhizoglyphus robini. Next base: position 153,849 of record JAKIJQ010000051.1, on the reverse strand, counting down.
GAGAGAGGAGGCTAATGCCAAGGCCGAGAAGACCAAACGACCAGGAACTTCCAAGTAAATGTGCACTCGATGTGTGTGTGTTTACATGTTGTTGTGCATATTGCACTTCCATTGTGCATTGTGCATTGTGTTCCTTTGTGTATGCATTGGACATTATCTCATTGTGAATTGACAATGCTCAGTAGTACACATAACATTACACACATCTCTGTATATGTAAACACACGCGATGTTCATTGCATTCTATTATTGATATTGATATTATACTAGCATATTATGAATTCTTATTAATAAATTGACGCTTGTATACTGAACTTTGTCTATTGGACATTTGCTCATTTATAAATGCCATTCTGAATTGTGCACTTTGTATTGGGCATTTTGTGCATTGCGAATCGAGCTTTGTGCATTGGGCATTTACTAAATGTCATTTGGCATCGTATACTTTGCATTGTGCATTTGGCATTCTGTGCATTGGGCATTGGGCATTTACTAAATGTCATTTGGCATCGTATACTTTGCATTCGGCATTTTATGCATTCTGTGCTCTGCATTCAGCATTGTGCATTATGGATTCTGTATTTTGTACTCGAAATTGTGCATTAATTTTGTATTCATTAGGGCATAGGATATCGAGCATTGTATGTCTCAGTTGTTGACAATATTTTGTATGCATTGCATTACGCAACGCAACATGATCGATCATCATTAATCAAATCAAACGACTTTTTTCCTTATTTTATTTTTTTAATTGGAAGAGGACACCTCTCTCCTAAGGGGTAACTGATAACTGTGTGTGGGCATATTCAAGTAAATCAAGTTTGGGTTTAGGATATAAACCAGTTTTAATTTGTTCGAAAGTCCACTTTCAACGGCGATGATCTTTCGTTGTCCGTTTGATTAATTTTCATTGAGTTCATTCACTTGATGTAATAAAATCTTTAATGTTTTTGAAAAACATGAATTCTGCTGTAATTCTAGTGTTTATTATTTTTTGTGCATTGGCTAATTCGCATCCATCAATCTTCAAGTATCGTTACAATTCAATCACTTCTTCCCGACGAGAATCTTCTCCATCAATTCCATCTTGCAAAAATGTGACCTCAACATCGCATTCCTCAATCTCAAAGCGACTCACTTTAAATGAACTTGAACATCGTCGTCAGTTCATTGCGGACATGACCCTAGAAGCCTGGAACGCCTACTATCGTAACGCATGGGGTCAGTATGACCTTCACCCTTTGACCCTCTCGAAGCAGGATGGATCACTGGCGTACTCGGGTGCAACACTCACCGGTGCAATGAGCACTCTCTGGTTGATGGATTTGAAGGATGAATTTGAACGAGGGAAGCAGTGGATTCAGAAGGAGATGATCATCGATAAGAGTGGATTGCCTAAGGTGGGGGCACTACTCTCGTGTTATGCGCTGAGTGGTGATGTCATGTTCCGCGACAAGGCGATGGAGATTGTCGAATTATTCAAACCCACAGGTATGGATTCATGCATTCTTATCAAATCTTTTTACCTTTTTTTCGTATACAGATTTGTACACTAAGTCCAGTGGTTACGTGCACAAAACTTTGATCCTCTCGGAATGGATGAAACAGAGACTCGAATATGCCTACCTGAGCAACATTACCGGCGATTGCAAATACCGAGAACGGATCAGGGAGATTGATGGATTCTTTGCAAAGAATCGAGAGGAGATGAAATCGATTGATGAGGACGATAAGATGAATTGGATGGTTAAAGGTAATGTGTGGCAGAATAATAGGCATTGTGCATTTACTAGATGCCATTTAGCATCGTACACTTTGCATTCAGCATTTGGCATTCTGTGCATTGGGCATTGGGCATTGGGCATTGGGCATTGGGCATTGGGCATTGGGCATTGGGCATTGGGCATTGGGCATTGGGCATTTGGCATTCTGTGCATTGTACATTTGCTAGATACCATTCAGCATCATATACTTAGCATTCTGCATTTGGCAATCTGTAGATTGTGCATTTGATAAATGTCATTTAGCATCGTACACTCTGCATTCTGCATTTGGAATTCTGTGCATTGTGCATTCAGCATACAATATGCAACTCATTAAAATCTATAATCTAATCCTATTTTGTATCCCCATTTATCATAGTGAAAGCCTACATTCAATCCAAAGGCCGTGACCTTCAAGATCTCACCGATTTCAACTCCTTCATCGAATCCATGGAATCTAGTGGGCACCTCCGTCCCACTGAATCTGGTTCGTGGTACTTCCGTGAAGTGCTCTCAATGCCCTACATGAACAATTGGTACTGTCACTTTGGTGCTGCACTGGCACTGGCACAGATGAACAAACTCGATTCACGGATCACAGATTTTTGGGTGCGGGATTCGAAAGAGCTGAGACATACGGTGAAACAGTTGGATATGGCCAAACAGATTACGGAACTGTGTCATGACTCGATGAGGTTGACTGAAACGGGATTGCCACCTTTAAAATTTTTCGTTGATGAATTCACCGAAAAGTTGAACGAAACTGTCTTTCTGTGGAAAGACCAGGATTGTGAGAAATCACGATCTTTCTGGTTGAATCCTCATTTAGCAGAATCCTATTTCGTACTTTGGCGATTGACCCACGAGGAAAAGTATCGTTACTACGCATGGGAATTGGCAAAAGCAATCCACAAACACTGTCGTACCAAGAATGGCTATGCACAGGTGCGGGATGTGATGGAACTTCCCACCAGGAAGGAGGATACTCAACCACCGGAATTTTTGAGTGCTACCTTGAAGTATTTGTATTTGACTTTTGCGCCAGATGATTTGCTGCCACTGGATCAATGGGTTTTCAATGTTGATGGTCAACCGTTGCCGGTTCTGGATTATGGAACCGGAGGGGGTTCTATTGTATAATGTAGAGTATGGATTTCAATAAATTAATTGGATTTTGAATTCTTAAATATGAATTCTGTTTGCTTCTCAATCATGAAAATCCTAGAGTAATGAATCTACAAAATTTTAAAGTAGTAAATCTACAAAATTCTAGAGTAATGAATCTACAAAATTCTAGAGTAATGAATCTACAAAATTTTATAGTAATGAATCTACAAAATTTTAAAGTAATGAATCTACAAAATTCTAGAGTAATGAATCTACAAAATTCTAGAGCAATGAATCTGCAAAATTCTAGAGTAATGAATCTACAAAACTTTATAGTAATGAATCTACAAAATTATAAAGTAATGAATCTACAAAATTCTAGAGTGATGAATCCATGAATTTTTATATTCAGAAATTTATATCAATATTTCATGTTTCTTAAATTTTCAATTCAAAACTATAGATGTCAGGCTTGAATGTTTTTTCTTAAAGATTTTTCTTGATTTATCACATCGAAAAACTAGTTTCTGTCCACTTTATGAAGTTCAAGTTCATTGCCTCGTGTCATCTCCTTTCCAATTTCAATCAAACTCAAACACGCAAACATCGCAAACTACATTTACACTTTTTTCAATTTGTGATCCTATCAAATTGCGACAATGAAAATGAAACTTAATATCATCACTTTTCTCATATTCCTGATTCTCGCTATATTTACTTCAAATTCTCTTCAACAAGAGATATCTCCAGCATCAGCGATAACCAATGGAACTGTATCTTCAACAACAAATCAGACAAAACCACAAGAGGCAAACACATCCAACAATTCAAGCACCAATTCACTGAACACCAATGAACCAGAGGAGCAGCCGAGTTGTGAGGATGAAACAAAGTTTCAGGATAAATTGTGAATTTGTGAATTTTAAATAAAATCATTTTCTTATCTTGACCGAAAGTTGTCCTCATTAAAAGCCTATCCTCTACCCCCTAATGCTCTCAATGCATAAATTATAGAAGATAAGATCTAGATAAGATTAATCCGAAAAAAACATTACCCCCTTCTGTATAATGACATAATTTATCACCCCTTCCCTCTTAAATCGCATCCTTAAATTTGTTGCCCCTTCTTAAATCAACCGATAAGAATCTAGTTTTTCAAGTCCCCGGACAAACATTTTTTTGTTGGTGTAAGCAACCTTATAAAGTTCACTTTCACTTCATCAATTTTCAGTGACAACAAACGCTCAACCCTTAGCAACCATCATCAAATACATCATGGAGCGTTATTTCTTGATTCTTTTGGGAGTAACTTCCCAAATTATCCCAAACGCCCACTCAATATCCCTAACCTCAATCCTCTCAAAATATGGTCCCGAAACATTCGCGCCCCTGAACGCAATCCCCTTGAATAGCAATCCACAGATTGAGCATCGTCGTCAACTGGTGATTGACATGACCAAACAGTTGTGGAATGCAAATTCTGTGGCACTGAAATCGGATCTCCGTTCACTACTTCCTGCAATGTCCACTCTCTGGTTAATGGGACTGAGGGAGGAGTTTGGTCAGGCGAAACAGTTCTTGGAAGCCGAAATGATGATGGCCGATGACCAGAAGCTTTTTACACGGAATTTGACTTTGGAGGCACCGGGGGCGTTGCTGTCCGCCTATGTTCTCACGGGAGAGGATCTTTTCCTGCAGAATGCGCAGGAATTTGCAGATGCGTATCAAATGCCTGGTAAGTTCTGGTTATTAACCTTAATCTTGATTATAATTCTTATCTTTTTGTTTATAATTATCAAGATTTAACCGGAGAAGTTGATCTAACGGAAATTCTACGATCCTGGATCTCGCATCGAATGGAATTTCGTTATCTCACCGATTTGACGAAAGATCCAAAGTATTGGAACCAGATTCTAGCACTGGAACAGTTTTTGGGTGGAATTGGGTTGGAGAGATTGGTGCAAGAAAATGTCGAGTTTGATTACAATTTTATGATTCAAGGTAAAGAATCCTTTAAAAATTCCTTAAAAACTCAACCATTTTCATTGTCCAGTAAAATCCTTCATCCAGTCCAACCGAACTGACCTCACTGAAATTCTGCAATACTACCAAACCATCGACTCGATGCAATCCACTGGGCGCCTCGAATCCGTGGACAAGTTTGGCCTAGCTCAAATTCGCCAACCCGATTCCCATCTAATGAATCAGCGTCACTGTTCCTATGGTGCCATGTTGTCCCTAGGCGCTGTGGTGATGCCACAAGTTTCTAGTTCGGTCAAAAAAGCAAGAAAACACTGGGACCTAGCTGAACGCATAGCTGAGACTTGTCATTTGGCTTCGAATGCTTCGGGAATTGATTTACCGTTTGAGACTTTTCGGCTGGATGAGAACTCTCCGGATGCAGTCAGAGCTATTCGTGGTTCGGGTGATGGTTACTGGTTGGAACCAGAAATTGCGGAAACCTATTTCGTACTCTACCGATTGACCGGTTACGAGAAGTATTTGGACTATGCCTGGCAACTGGTGAAACCAATCTACGCACAAGCGTCACAGATATCGCATAGTGGTGGATTGGTCTATTCGAGTGAGGAGAGTCGGGTAAATCCAGGACAATTCTTTGGTGCCACTCTTAAGTATTTGTATTTGACATTTGCGCCCGAGGATTTACTACCACTGGAGGAGTGGGTTTTTAATGCTCAGGGCCAGCCTCTGCCGATTTGTGGCAAAAATCCCGCTTATCCAAAAACATAGACAAATTCGATCAAATAAAACTTTATATCTAAACATTTTATATCAAACTTTTCTTGTCGATCTAATTAAACCTCAAGTAAATATAATTCTATAAAACAAATTGTGTATCATGTTTTTTACGAATCTTTATGGAATCGAATCTTTTGGGAATCGTATCTTTCCGGAATCGTATCTTTTCGGAATCGTATCTTTCCGGAATCGTATCTTTCCGGAATTGTATCTTTCCGGAATCGTATCTTTCCGGAATTGTATCTTTCCGGAATTGTATCTTTCCGGAATCCTATTTTACTGAAATTCGAGAATACTGAATACATTAGATATTCAAGTAATTAAACCGAAAAGATCCTAGTCCCTTAAAGAGAATTTAAATAACCCAAGAAAATAATCAACCAATCTCAATTTGAAGATCAAAAACCGAAACGTCTAGACAATTTAGCATTTTAACGACTTTGTTTGTCAAATAAACCAAATCGAAAAGCAATGACCCTTACCAAACTCAAAGATAAGATCTAAATGGAAAAGCCAAAAACCACAAGAAGGGGTGATGAATTTGTGCACCTGTGCGTACACGAATGTGAACTTTCACTTTTGATTTATAAAGTGAAAAATAAAAGGAAAAATTACCTTAAAAATCAAGTTTTTTCGTGCATATTTGGTTTCATAAACTCGAAGGGTCAGGTAAATCAGGTTGTGGCACTCGAGTACGGGTTGAGGGTTCAACAGGGGTTATCATCACGAAGAACCTTAACCAGTTTGTTACCCCCTTCTCATAATCATTTTTCTCAGTTCACGATTTGAAATCGAAAGAGAAGAAACAAAACTGTCAAGTCTATATCACCAATCTACCCACAGCCTTTTTAATGCTCTAATTGCATAAGTTTCCCTCATTTTAATCTTCTTTTTCTCTTAATCCAATGCAATCTTATTACACCCTTGTGTGTGTGTGCGTATGTCTGATTGCATAACATGATAAAGTCAATCTGGTTCAACAACTTTCTCGTTTTTCGGAAACGCGTCTCCAAGAAAGATGTCTTTGACATATCTCGTAAAAGAGTTATATAAAGTTGAGCAGAAAAAGGTTCAATCAAACAGTCTCGATCACGAAAGTTCATCATTTTTCCAAGTTCAATTCAAGTCAACAAAGTTCAACTCAAACTTATAAGAATCCAATGATCTCTTTTCGAAAATGATTTCTAATCATTCACTGATCCCTTGGTTAATCCTATTACTTCCTCTACTATCACGATTACTCAACGCAATTCCATTGAATGAACAACATTCGAGTTATTCAGTCAAAGGTCAACAGAATTATCAACAGAAATATCAACAGAATTATCAACAGAACCAACAACAGAATGCTCAAGAACATTCTCAACAGCAACAAAATCAAAAGTACAATGTGTTCAACATCAATCTCATAGTTCCGGATGGCGCCCGAATTCAGTCGAATCAGTTGAATCTCACTGCGGAGAAGTCATCTCCACTGGTTGCGTCTGCGATCTCAAAATTGCTCAATCTTTCGAAAATTAAAGGAAATTCTGGTCTTTCTGGAAATTATGGAAATTCAAGTGAAATTTCATCGGATTCTTTGATTACTACCACAATTGAGGGTGGTAGTAGTGAAGAAGAGAATATTCTCGATGGAACGGGTTATGGTGAGTAGAATTTTGAATTACCTTTTTGAATTGTTAATAATAATCTCTACATATTAGATCCAGAATACCCGGAATCGCAATCCCGAATCAAGATTACCCAAACCACAATCGAAATCCCGACAATCCCGTACAATTCAGAATATTCTGAGGCGTCCAACAACAACCAGATTACCGAACCCGAGACGCCCGAAACTCTGTACCGATTGAGCTTCATCCGAAATATGACCCTCGAGGCCTGGAGTGCCTACTCCCGCTACTCTTGGGGTGAGGATTCTTTCAAGTTGGTGAAAGTGGAGAATTATGCCGAAAAGCTGAACGGTCATACGATCATTTCGTCTATGAGTACTCTCTGGATTATGGGTTTGAAGGAGGAGTATGAGCGGGCGAGACAATGGGTACTGCGAGAGATGGATGTTCAACAGTTGGTTCAGGATAAGCTTTGGGATACTCCTGGAGCTCTGCTGTCTTGTTACGCAATGACTGGGGATAAGGAGATTCTGCAGAAGACTCTCGAACTTTCGGATGCGTTCATAACACCAGGTATGTTTGTGTGTTCCAAAATCGGTCCAAAATTTTAACCAATTCTTTCTTGAACCAACAGTTTTGGAAACCATTCAAAAGTATCGTTACAAACGTGAAAATCTGTACGACATTTTGCAAGCTTGGATAAACCAGCGGCTGGAATTCCGATTCTTGACCGATCTCACTGGTGATCCTGTGTACTGGAAGAGGATTGAGGCGATTGAATCGTTTTTGGATCAAAATGGATTGTGGGGCAAGTTGGACGAGTTGATCAAGTTGACCAATGGTGGCAATTTGATGATTCAAGGTGAGTTTGTGATTTTTTTAGAATTATGAATTTCAAAATCCCAAAACATACATCAGTTCTAGATCCAAACTTTCCTCAATTCTATAACCAAACTTTCTCCAATTCTAGGGATAAACTAGCCTTGACACACAGAATCCTCAAATTAATCAATTTCTATCTCCCAAACAGTAAAATCCTACCTCCAATCGAACGGACGCAAACTCGACCAACTGTCCGCAAACGCCCTCATCAAACAATACTACGAATCCATTGACACACTCAAGTCTGAGGGCGTTATCCGATCCAAGTCGGGCCTGATCTACATCAAGAGTGGTCCATCCGTAAACTACGAGACATGTCAATTTGGTGCTCTACTCTCGATTGGCGCACAAGTTATGCCTAGGGTTGCGAAAACGAGCAAACTCTGTTGGACAGATCTGTTTGGTTCACAGAATATCAATGTGCTGAGACGAGTGTTGAATCACTGGGAGATGGCTTCGAATTTGACCGAGACCTGTTATCGAGTTTCGAGTGTAACCCAAACTGGTTTACCGTATTCAAAGTTTCAGGTGCACAAAAGTGGATTGATCCGTGGTTCGGGTGGTTACGCATTGGAGGCTCAACCAGCGGAAAGTTATTTCATTCAATGGCGCCTGACCAAGGAACAAAAGTACCGGGAATGGGCCTGGGCACTGGTGGAGTCCATTTACAAGTACTCTCGTATGGAGGAGAATGGTGGTTACTTTACGATTGCGGACTCGAATCAAATTCCAACTCTGAAACAGGATTCTCAGCCACCGTACTTCCTGTCCGCAACACTCAAGTATCTGTATCTGACCCTAGCTGGGGACCAGATTTTCCCACTCAAGAAATGGGTTTTTAATGCTGCCGGCCATCCGTTGCCGATTTGGGGACAGAATCGAGCATACAGAAAGTTGCAGATTACCACAACCAAGAAAGTCTATCCTGAGGAGTTGCAAGCAGTGAAGGTTCCGCTGAGTGATGTGCCTGCAATGGATTCGATCTATGATGAGGGCTATGGATTGACTGGGTCTAAGGAGATCATTCCTGGTGGAATCATGCCGATCAAGAATATGGGATGGCCTGGGAAGAGACCTGGAAAGGGAGAACCTGGTTATGGAGGAACAAAAGAGATCATTATCGAACCAGGTTATGAGGAGACCGTGACGATTACCAAGGAGAAGAAGAAAGTGACCGAGCCGATTGGAGGTGGATCGATTGTTGGAGGAACTGAAATTATTGCTGGTGATGGTTATGAAGAGGAGACAATCACGACAAGTAATAAGACTGTCACCAGACCAGGAGGTGGAGGATCTACGATCATCACCAACAGACCAGGATGGGGTGAATCGGTGACAATCACAGAAGAGAAGCACAAGGTAACCAGACCAGGAGGTGGCGGTTCCACGATTACCGAAATCATTTCTGGTGAACCTGGTTACGAGGAAATCATCACAACCAGCAATAAGACAGTCACTAAACCAGGTGGAGGTGGATCGACAATTACTGAAATCATCACCAACAAACCTGGTTATGGTGAATCGGTTACCATTACCGAAGAGAAGCACAAGGTGACCAGACCCGGAGGTGGTGGTTCGACAATTACTGAAATCATCACAAACAAACCTGGTTATGGTGAATCCGTTACCATTACGGAAGAGAAGCACAAGGTGACCAGACCCGGAGGTGGTGGATCGACAATTACCGAGATCATCACCAACAAACCTGGTTATGGTGAATCTGTGATCATTACAGAAGAAAAGCATAAGATCACCAAACCCATTGGCGGAGGATCTACAATCACTGAGATCATCACCAACAAACCTGGTTATGGTGAATCGGTTACCATTACCGAAGAGAAGCACAAGGTGACCAGACCCGGAGGTGGTGGTTCGACAATTACTGAGATCATCACCAACAAACCTGGTTATGGTGAATCGGTTACCATTACTGAAGAGAAGCACAAGGTGACCAGACCCGGAGGTGGTGGTTCGACAATTACGGAGATCATCACTAACAAACCTGGTTATGGTGAATCGGTTACGATCACTGAAGAGAAGCACAAGGTGACCAGACCCGGAGGTGGTGGTTCGACAATTACTGAGATCATCACCAACAAACCTGGTTATGGTGAATCGGTTACCATTACTGAAGAGAAGCACAAGGTGACCAGACCCGGAGGTGGTGGATCGACAATCACAGAGATCATCACCAACAAACCTGGTTATGGTGAATCGGTTACCATTACCGAAGAGAAGCACAAGGTGACCAGACCCGGAGGTGGTGGTTCGACAATTACTGAAATCATCACCAACAAACCTGGTTATGGTGAATCGGTTACCATTACTGAAGAGAAGCACAAAGTGACCAGACCCGGAGGTGGTGGTTCGACAATTACTGAAATCATCACCAACAAACCTGGTTATGGTGAATCGGTTACCATTACTGAAGAGAAGCACAAGGTGACCAGACCCGGAGGTGGTGGATCGACAATTACCGAGATCATCACCAACAAACCTGGATATGGTGAATCGGTTACCATTACCGAAGAGAAGCATAAGGTGACCAGACCCGGAGGTGGTGGTTCGACAATTACTGAAATCATCACAAACAAACCTGGTTATGGTGAATCGGTTACCATTACCGAAGAGAAGCATAAGGTGACCAGACCCGGAGGTGGTGGATCGACAATTACTGAAATCATCACCAACAAACCTGGTTATGGTGAATCGGTTACCATTACCGAAGAGAAGCATAAGGTGACCAGACCCGGAGGTGGTGGTTCGACAATTACTGAAATCATCACAAACAAACCTGGTTATGGTGAATCGGTTACCATTACCGAAGAGAAGCACAAAGTGACCAGACCAGGTGGCGGTGGATCGACCATAACTGAGATCATCACCAATAAACCTGGATGGGGTGAATCTGTGACAGTCACCGAAGAGAAGAAAAAAGTGACCAGACCAGGCGCAGGTGGTTCAACTATCACGGAGATTATCACCAACAAACCAGGATGGGATGAATCGGTGACCATTACTGAAGAGAAGAAAAAAGTGACCAGACCAGGCGCCGGTGGTTCAACAATAACAGAGATCATTTCAGGGGAACCTGGTTATGAGGAAATTATCACCACAAGTAATAAGACAATCACAAAACCGATTGGAGGTGGTTCCACGATCATCACCAACAAACCAGGATGGGGTGAATCTGTGACCATCACCGAAGAGAAGAAAAAAGTTACCAGACCAGGTGGAGGAGGTTCGACAATTACGGAAATCATCACCAACAAACCTGGGTGGGGCGAATCTGTCACAATCACTGAGGAGAAGCACAAAATCACGAGACCGATTGGAGGTGGTTCCATTTCGGGAAGTACCGAAATCATCACTGGCGGAAGTGGATCCATCTCTGGTAGTACTGAAATCATCACCGGAGGTGTAATCACGGATGAGAAGCAAAAAATCACCAGACCAATTGGAGGCGAAAAACCAATCGATGAAACAGTTGGAGACGAGCCAGTTGGTTCCGATGATGATGGATCGATAATCACGGAAATCATCACCAAGAAACCAGAATATGGCGAACAGATTCATGTGACCAGTGAGAGACCACCGGTGGTGGAAGAGATCCCTGCTGGTTCCGACAATGTTGACGATGAATTGATTGTGGACGATGATGAGAGTGGCGGTGGAGCCATTTCGGGCAGTACTGGAACTGGTGGATCTGGTGGTGGTTACGAGGAAACAACCAACAACAAGAAGGTGAACAAGCCGATTGGAGGTGGTGGTTCCAAGATTACCACAATCACTAAACCTGGTTCTGAAGAAACTGTTACTATTACTAAAGAAAAGATTACAAAGAAGCCAGGAAGTGGTGGATCGATCATAAAAGAAATCATTACCAATGAGCCTGGCTATGGTGAATCTGTGATCATTACAGAAGAAAAGCATAAGATCACCAAACCCATTGGCGGAGGATCTACAATCACTGAAATCATCACCAACAAACCAGGATACGGTGAATCGGTTACGATCACTGAAGAGAAGCACAAAGTTACTCGACCCGGTGGAGGTGGATCTACGATTACCGAGATTATTTCCGGAGAACCTGGTTACGAGGAAATTATCACAACCAGCAATAAGACTGTTACCAAACCCATTGGAGGTAGTTCCACAATCAAGGAAATTATCACCAACAAACCTGGTTATGGTGAATCGGTAACAATCACGGAGGAGAAACATAAAGTCACCAGGCCAGTCGGTGGTGGTTCGGTCATAACCGAGATTATCACTAATAATAAACCAGGATGGGGCGAATCGATCACCATTACGGAGGAGAAGCATAAAGTGACGAAACCCAGTGGTGGTTCAACAATTACAGAAATCATTACAAACAAGCCTGGATGGGGTGAATCTGTCACAATCACTGAGGAGAAGAAAAAAGTCACCCGACCAGGAGGAGGTGGTTCAACAATCACTGAAATCATTTCTGGAGAACCTGGATACGAAGAAACAATCACAACAACCAGTAACAAGACAATCACTAAACCAGTGGGTGGCGGTTCGATCATAACCGAAATAATAACCAACAAACCTGGATATGGTGAATCTGTGACCATTACCGAAGAGAAACACAAGGTCACCCGACCTGGTGGTGGAGGATCTACGATCACAGAGATCATCACTAACAAGCCTGGATATGGTGAATCGGTTACGATCACAGAAGAAAAGCACAAAGTTACGAAACCCATTGGCGGTGGTTCGACAATCACAGAAATCATCACAAACAAACCTGGATACGGTGAATCTGTGACCATTACCGAAGAAAAACATAAAGTCACCAGACCAGTCGGTGGTGGTTCAGTCATTACCGAAATCATAACCAACAAGCCAGGGTACGGAGAATCCGTCACTATCACCGAAGAGAAGCACAAAGTTACCCGACCTGGTGGAGGAGGATCTACAATTACGGAGATCATTTCTGGTGAACCTGGTTACGAGGAAACGATCACGACCAGCAATAAAACAATCACTAAACCCATTGGTGGCGGTTCAACTATCACGGAGATCATCACCAACAAACCTGGTTACGGAGAATCTGTGTCTATTACCGAAGAGAAGCACAAGGTGACCAGACCAGGCGGTGGTGGTTCTACAATTACCGAAATCATCACAAACAAACCTGGTTATGGTGAATCTGTGACCATTACCGAAGAGAAGCACAAGGTGACCAGACCAGGTGGTGGAGGGTCCACAATTACCGAAATCATCACAAACAAACCTGGTTATGGTGAATCTGTTACCATTACGGAGGAGAAGCATAAGGTGACCAGACCTGGAGGTGGTGGTTCCACTATCACTGAAATCATTACAAACAAACCAGGATATGGAGAATCTGTTACCATCACGGAGGAGAAACATAAAGTCACTAGACCAGTCGGTGGTGGTTCAGTCATAACCGAAATCATAACCAACAAGCCCGGGTACGGTGAATCCGTTACGATCACTGAAGAAAAGCACAAAGTAACTCGACCTGGTGGAGGAGGATCTACAATTACGGAGATCATTTCTGGTGAACCTGGTTACGAAGAAACAATCATCACAAGCAATAAGACAATCACCAAACCAGTGGGCGGCGGTTCGACAATAACCGAAATCATAACCAACAAGCCCGGGTACGGTGAATCCGTCACTATCACAGAAGAAAAGCACAAAGTAACTCGACCTGGTGGAGGTGGTTCCACAATTACCGAAATCATCACAAACAAACCAGGCTATGGTGAATCTGTTACCATCACGGAGGAGAAGCACAAAGTCACTAGACCAGTCGGTGGTGGTTCAGTCATAACCGAAATCATAACCAACAAGCCCGGGTACGGTGAATCGGTCACAATCACTGAGGAGAAGAAAAAAGTAACCCGACCAGGTGGAGGTGGTTCGACAATTACCGAAATCATCACTAATAAGCCAGGATGGGGTGAATCTGTGACCATCACTGAAGAGAAGAAAAAAGTTACCAGACCAGGAGGTGGAGGATCTACTATCACTGAGATCATCTCTGGAGAAGCTGGTTACGAGGAAACAATCACAACAACCAGCAACAAGACAATCACTAAACCCATTGGTGGAGGATCCACAATTACCGAAATTATCACAAACAAACCAGGATGGGGTGAATCTGTGACCATTACCGAAGAGAAACACAAAATCACCAGACCAGTTGGAGGTGGTTCCATTTCTGGAAGCACCGAAATCATCACTGGTGGAACTGATGGTTACGAAGAAATAATCAAAACCAATAAAACCATAACCAAACCAATCGGTGGAAGTGGATCCATTTCTGGTAGCACTGAAATCATCACCGGAGGAATAATCACGGAAGAACCCGAAGCGGGGGACAGTAGTGACTCCACGGTGATCACTGAAACCAACAAGGAGTACAACAAAACCCAAATCATCGTCGATGATGATCTCAAGCCGTACCCAATTCCAATAAACCCCGATCCAGTGTGCGAGTACCGTCGTCAGGCGATCATCAACATGACCACCGCAGCCTGGGATTCCTATGAGCGGTATGCCTGGGGCCGAAAGTACCTACGACCAATCTCACTACAATCCTACAATTCCACCGATCGATTCGATCAAAATGGTCAATCGATTGTGTCCGCAATGAGCACACTCTGGTTAATGGGCATGCGCAAGGAATTCAGTCGGGCGAAACGTTGGGTTCAAAAAGAACTGACCATTAACCGGGATAACGAACATTTCATCAATGGATTGTACGGATCACTTCTGTCGGTGTACGCACTAACAGGCGAGAAGATCTTCTTGAAGAAAGCAGAAGAATTTGCCGGAATTTACAAACATCCAGTTCTGCGTAAAGGAAATTTTGAATCCATCTTCAAGTCGATGGCTTCCAGGAAGTTGGAGTACCGTTACCTGAGTGACATGACCGGTGAGGCCAAGTACTCGGAAGAGTTGAGGGCAATTGAAAAGTATTTGGGCAAGTTCAATGAAGAAGTGAGGACCGTGAGGACTAAAGGACAGAATCTGTGGATTCAAGGTAAGAATGATGACTTTGGTGACCTTTATGATTCCTTTCACCTTTAACCCTCATGATTTTCATATATTCTCATAACTTTTTATCTTCCAAATTCCTAGTTAAATCCTTCATCCAAAACCCCGATATCCAAAATCGGTACACCAACGCCTCCATCAAACAGTACTACGAATCGATCGACCATCTCGCTGATTCTGGTTACATCATCTCCTCAAAATCCCTGCCCCTCGCCTACATTCCACAGCGAACCTACTCGAGCACCAGTTCCGATTACTGTTTCTACGGAGCAATGCTCTCACTGGGCGCCTCCCAAGTGGCCTTTTCTCTGGATACGTCCTATATGTACAGATCCAACAAGCACATGGATCTCGCTAGAAGGATCACTGAAACGTGTCATTTAGCGGCGAGTAGTACAGCCACTGGATTGCCATATGAACGATTCGATGTGAACGGCTGTGCTGATGATTACACGAAGGTGATCGTCAAAGGTTCGGGCGACTATTGGCTCACTGCCCAATTAGCCGAATCCTATTTCCACTTGTACCGACTGACCCGAGACCGAAAATATCAGGATTACGCATGGGAACTGGCCCAAGCGATCCAAAAGTACACAAAAACCGAATACGGCTACACTGCGGTGGGCGATGTGAACCGAGTGAATGCACCCAAGTACGATGTGCAGACACCACAATTCCTCAGTGGTACTCTCAAGTATCTTTACTTGACCTT
This sequence comes from Rhizoglyphus robini, assembly GCA_023373905.1. Classification (NCBI taxonomy): domain Eukaryota; kingdom Metazoa; phylum Arthropoda; class Arachnida; order Sarcoptiformes; family Acaridae; genus Rhizoglyphus; species Rhizoglyphus robini. The sequence goes on along the minus strand of JAKIJQ010000051.1, from coordinate 137,953 downwards.
TGCGCCGGAGGATTTTGTCTCACTCGATCAGTGGGTCTTCACTGGGGAGGGCCATCCACTGCCGATTTGTGGTCGCAATGAGGCTTATCCTACTGTGGCTAGACCGGTCAAATAGATCGAATATATTTTGGGTCAATTTAAATTGATTTTTTGGTTAATTAATTAATTTTTAAATAATAAATTGGAATTTTATTTTAAATATGGCACATGCGCAAATTTGTCTTGACTTCAATTTACAAGTTTTAGAGGGGGTTTTCTGGGCTTTCCATGAACTATCTCAAATTGATAATTTAGTAAAAAGTTTCCCTTGTAAAAAATATAATTTTAAAAATTATTAAAATTATTCCACAAGATTCTACCCTAAAAGCCCACACCTTAATTTATTTATCTTGACAAGCACCAATTAACTTATCATTATTACTATAACCCACACACAAGAATATTCTTCTTCAGATATCGAGAATAATTAGCAATTATGATTTATGAACATCAAGTTCGATTCAAGTGCAATTATTATGATCAACAGAATCGCTTTTTCTTGCATGAAAAAAATCATAAAATCATGAACTAATCTAAACTTCTCGTATATCAATTCAAGTACATCAAAGTCATCTACTTGTACGGACATAGAGAAAGGTAAATGAACGTTCGACTCGTTGTTCAGACAGGTTCTTTCCCTCTCTCACACACATAAAAGTCAAGATCCTCATATAACAACAACAACCCACAAACAGAACAAAATCACTAACCTGGAGGCATCTTCGATCGTTGATTAGAAAATCATCACAAATCATCAAGACTCGAATTCATACACAAACACATAAACAACACGAAAGCAACATGAGAGTTGACCCTCTAGTGGACAAAATTTTCCAAACAAATTGGTGAATTCATAATCGAGAAAAATCAGAATAATTAATCGAAAAATGCATAGAGGGTGGTATGAGATGCAGTTTTGTAGTAAACAAATTGTGTTTGATTAAATTTATCGATATTAACTAAACACACCTCAACCCTTGAACTAATCACAACCCTCTGGTCACAAACGCTAATTGTCTCACAGGGCGTCGAAATCAAGTTCAATCACTAATCACTAGAACTAATGACTTTTTCGACACTAAATTGCGAGTCACATATAGACACACACACACGCGATAAATAGATAAGATCAGATAAGTCTCCCTCATTTTAACCGCGATAAACTAGAAAAAAAACAGTTTCGCTTAAGGCAATTCAGACGAAATGCGACAGAAGACAGGTTGTTGCCATGTAAGCTCAAGATCATGTATATGAATAGACAAATAATGGAAATTCACCCTGACTCGTATACGAAGAGATGTGAACAAACTTACGACATACACAGACATGACCTAATGGGTTAATAAATTTGTTGTAATGCAAAATGTCTAAGATGTTTATGATACAATTTGTAGTTCATTTGGGATTTACTGTCCATTTTGTGGACACCACCGAAAATGATGAAATCTAGTTTACGAGCGAGCAAATCTTGTTTGTTAAAAACCGAGTTAGATCCTTCTCTCCGGTTGAAACTAGTTTACCCCCTTCTCTTACCTTCTCATTGATCTTCTACTAAATTAGATTTTGGCTTCATATAAACCTTGTTCAAAGTTTATTTGATTTAAAATTTCTTGGTTTCGAAATTTCTAATTTATATTTTTTCTATCTAAATCCTTTTTATGGGTGCAAATAAACTCGTAAACCAGAACATGTCATGTCATGTTCAATTTCATGTTCGTCCTGTCAAAAACCCAACAAGACTAATTGAACATGGCAACAGCATCGAATTGATTGGTCAAGCTCGAGGGTGGCCAAAAGTGAAAGTGAACAAGTGAAAGTGAAATGTTCACACTAATCAGGTTCTTTAGTGCATGTGGCGAGATTAATGAATGTCCGAACAAGTTGAACATTAAGACAAGATGAGCTCAACCCTTAACAGTCTAACAAGAACTTGATTCTGATTAAGTAAAGTAAAGGGGTATAAAATGCTCTCGATCTTCAATCACTAAATCACATTCAAGAACTTGATCTACTTGGCTTAAGAACTTAACAAATCAAGATGAAGTTCTTCGTTTTTCTCCTTCTTCCCGTACTCGCATTCGCGGATCCATTGAATCTTCTACTTCGAGGTGGAAGGTCAACTTCGCCCCAACTTGGTGGACCCCCTGGTCCAACTGGTCCCGTCTACGAGGGTCCCAACTCGATCTCACCTCCTTCCTCCCCTTCCTCAAGTTACCCTCCCACTCCAAGCCGACCTGTCACACCCAGCACATCAAACTGTCAAACTGGTCCACTTACCGAGGCAATCAAAAATCGAATCGTCGATGTCACCCAGCTCGAGTACCGGCGGCAGTTTATCGCCAACATGACCCGTGAAGCCTGGTCCGCCTATTCCCGTCACGCTTGGGGTCAGTATGACCTTCAACCTATCAGTTTGGGCAAACAGGAGGCCTGGTTGGAGTACTCGGGTCAGTCACTGGTGGGCGCAATGAGCACTCTCTGGTTGATGGGTCTGAAGGATGAGTTCGAACAGGGCCGAAAGTGGATTGAGAAGGAAATGATCATCGATGATCGAAGTTTGACTAAAGTTGGATCACTTCTGTCCGTGTACGCCCTGACAGGGGACAGTCTCTTCAAGAGCAAGGCCCGAGAAATCGCAGATCTCTACAATCCAACAGGTAAATTTATATCTTGAATTGAATATTTCCGAAATCTAATTGTCACATGTTCTTTTATAGAATTGAATAGCCTTTCCCCAAACCCATTGCACCGAACACTGATTCTGGGCGAATGGATGAAGCAACGACTCGAGTACCCGTATCTGTCCAACATTACCGGAGAGAGGAAGTACGTGGATCGGGTTAAGCAGATCAATTACTTTTTCAATGAGCAAAATGATCTCAAGCCAATTGATGAGAATGACAAGATGAACTGGATGATTAAAGGTAAATTTGAGATATTCGAGTATCTAGTTATCTAGGTATTTAGGTACCTATGTATCCGGATGTTTAGGCATCTAAGGATCTAGGGATTTGGGTATCCGAGTAATCTATCCCATCCAACACTTACTCTAACCAGTATTTTCTTTTCCCCAAACCCTAGTGAAAGCCTTCATCCAGTCAAAGGGCCGTGATGTCCAAGACCTGACCGAATACTACAACTTTATCGACTCTCTCGAAAAGAACGGTTATCTCCGTCAAACCAAGTCCGGTCTCTGGTATGTCCGTGAACTTCTGCCCATGAACTACATGAACAGTTGGTACTGTCACTTTGGTGCCATGTTGGCCCTCGGACAGTTTGATAAACTACAGTCCCGATTGGCTGATGCATGGCAATCGGATGTGCAGGAGCTGAAGCGAACTGTCAAACATTTGGACATGGCAAAACAGATTACCGAACTTTGTCATATTTCTACTAAATGGACTGAAACTGGACTGCCACCATTGAAATTCTTTGTTGATGAAGAATCCACTAATGAGCATCACCAGGAAGTGTTCTGCTGGAAGGACAAGTGCCAATCGGAATCCCGTGCATTTGCACTCAATCCTCAATTGGCTGAATCCTATTTTGTCCTGTACCGTTTGACCAAAGAAGAGAAATACCGAGAGTACGCCTGGGACCTATCGAGGGCCATTCACAAACACTGTCGCACCAAGAATGGCTATGCACAGGTGAGAGATGTGATGGAGATGCCCACCAAGAAGGAGGACAGTCAACCACCGGTTTTCCTATCTGCTACCCTTAAGTATCTGTATTTGACTTTCGCGCCTGATGAAGTACTCCCACTGGATCAATGGGTCTTCAATGCTGATGGCCAACCGTTGCCCGTCTGTGAGGCTTATCCCGAGTGTAATGCTTAAGCAATTTGGATCAATTTTGGGACTTTGGACAGTTAATGGCATACAATGTATCTGTGTTTCCTTGTAATAATATTAATAAAAGGATCGAGTATTTCTATTCAAAATTCTGGGGTTTAATGTTAATTTAGTAAATCAATTCCAAAGAATCCAAAACCAGTCATAGACAGTTGCAAATAACCAATTGTCATATGTAATTAGTCATTTTCTATTTGCAATTAGCCATTAGTCTCATTAAACATATCCTGTGCTACTAAATGTAAGTTGATCTTAATCTTTAACCTCAAAATAGCATCACAAAATCTAGTTCTACAAGTTTGTGAGTGTATTTTTCCGTTACCCTTATAATTGTTGATCTAAGCCATCAAGTGCAAAACTCATCTCATCTTTTGCCAATCAAAACGAGTCTAAATCTAGATCAAAAACTCTTGATTCAAGAGTATCAAGTCGACTCGTATGTTCAAATTGTGTTTTCGTATAAATCTTAGTCAAAACAAATGTGCATCTAAAATGTCTCTAATAAAATCATTTTCTCAGTTTTTTATTCTTTTATTCCTGTGTTATTATACAAATGCATCCATTTCACCCGAGAATCCATTCAACCGACCTAAATCAACTGTACGACCAAAAATGTCTCCCCCTGGTGCCAACTTTACCCAACAACAACAACCTACAATACCAAAACAACCAATTTCACTCGATTTAAACCGAAATGCAACATTCCGTCGTCAATTCATCGTGAACATGACACGTGAAGCCTGGAAGGCGTACACAAAATATGCCTGGGGTCAGGCTTCCTTGAAACCGCTGACCCTATCGAAACAGAAGGGCTGGTTAGGCTCCTCTGGAACAACGATTGTCTCATCCATGAGTACGCTCTGGTTGATGGGGCTAATGGATGAATTTGCACTGGGGAGAGAGTGGATTGAGAAGGAAATGAAGATTGATGATAGAGGACTGGTCAAAATTGGGGCCTTGTTGTCGTGTTTCGCCCTGACTGGGGACTTGATGTTCAGGGATAAGGCACAGGCGTTTGCGGATAAGTACAATGCTACTGGTAAGTTTGTTTAATCATAAATTTATGATTAAACCAGCTAATTTTGCAGTAAAACCAGTCAATTGTGAATTCTTTGCTAAAATTCAGTCAATTTTATAGTAAAACCAATCAATTGTTTAATAATTCGGACAATTTTCCCATTCATAGATCTAAAACTACACAAAAACGCAACCCACCAATATCACCTCTACCATCCAGAATATTTCTTCCAAATGATGATCTTTCGAGACTGGATCAACCAGCGACTCGAGTACCGCTACCTGAGCGACATGACCGGCGAAGCCAAATACTGGGACCGGGTACTCGAAATGGAGAATTTTCTAGAAAAACAATCCGATAAGGAGGATGAACCGTACAAGAAGGAGAATTGGCCCATTAAAGGTATTAAAAGAATATTCTTAAAGAATATTCTCGAAAAAATATTTTTTTTTCAAAATGTTCAAATTTCTAATTTACCAATTATCCAGTGAAAGCATTTCTACAATCCAACGGAAAGGACACCAAAGAACTGGATCAGTACTACCGATTCATCAAGTCACTGGAGAAGAGTGGTCAGTTGCACAAGACCAAATCGGGCGTTTGGTACATTCGAGAGACGCCCAATACGAATCATATGAACAATAGGTAGTTAGAGACATATTAGACCTTTCACCTTTGCAATTATTCAATTAATTCTCTAATCCATAGATATTGCTATTTCGGATCCCTACTCACCCTGGGTCAATTCACCAACCACAAACTGACAATCTATGACGCCTGGCGTCTTGATCTCGCAAACTTGAAAGAAATTGTCAAACATTTGGAGATTGCAAAACAGATCACCGGTCTGTGTCATGGCTCGACAAAGTTGACCAAAACCAGATTACCGCCATTTCGGGTATCGATCAATGATTCGACTCCATCTCTGGGAAAGCTGCTTTACGATGGTCAAGGCGGTTTTGGACTGAATCCAGATATGGCTGAGAGTTTCTTTGTGCTTTATCGGTTGACCCGTGATGAGAAGTACCGGGATTATGCGTGGGAGTTTGCACTGGCCATTTACCGGAACTGTCGGACGGACAGTGGTGGTTATGCCCCGGTGCGGGATAGTGATCAGGCGAAAATGCCCAACCAGATGATGGACAATCAACCAGCCGACTTCCTCAGTGCTACCCTGAAATATCTTTACTTGACATTCAGTCCCGAGGAGTTGGTGCCACTGGATAAATGGGTTTTTAATGCGGACGGCCATCCACTTCCTATTTGTGGTGCTAATATTGCATATCCAAGTGTGTAATGATGCGCCATCTAGTGTCTCAAATATTAAATTCTATTTATGATTTCGAGATTTTGTTCAAATTGTTCAAACTGGAAACCAAAAAATTCAGTAGACAATTGTGCAATTAGTGATGCAATGTCTTTTCGGAATAGTTCGAACTGATGAGACGATGCATTTGTACTACAAATAAGCAAACATTGCAAATGAAATTTACAAAATGAACATTTACTCGTGCCTTAATGTAACATACTTTGTAATATGAAATTTCAAAGACAACCAAAAGTGTCCCAAAAACAATTTCGAAATGAATTGAATTTTATTTTAAAAATATGGATGCATACAGTGAAATTTTGCGAGAATAGTTATAGTAATAGAAATAGGAGTCTAAATAAAGGATACTTTCTTACGGTTCAAAAATTGCGGTTTCGAAAATACTTTACTTAGTATTTGAAATCCCCACACAGTTTTGGTATGAGAATTTTTGATCTTCTTTTTGAGATTCGGTTCCTTCTTCGGAATCATTTTCTTTCCCTTTTTCCATTTTTTGAAGTTATTTTTACTCCATTGATGCTCCAAAAGGCATCCACAGATTACGGCAATAAAGACGTACACTCCGTAGGATAAATACACGAAGAATTTCTTGTTCTTGGATTTCTTGTTCTGTGAATCTATGACCTTAGATTCCTGATCCTTGGATTCCTTGAATCCTTGTTGAATCTTCTGTTCAGTTCGCAATTCCACAAATCGTTTTATCCATCTCCAAGCATCGAGTAACATATTCTTGATTGATTCTTTGGTAACCACATTAGTCTGGTTCCTCAAAAATTTACTTCTCTCCTCAAACTTGCTTCTTATGGCTTTGATTGACTCCAATCGGTTTGTGTACTCTTGCATTCTGGCACTCAGTACTGGTTTCTGGTACTCAAGATCCAAATATTTCCCGTGATTTTGTTCCAAAAACGGATCCAGTTCCATGAGTACACGCAATTCCAAAACTAATTTTTCAAGTTCCTGAAACTTTTGTTCAAATTCCAGAGGAATGTCCCAACCAGCATCCACGTACCATCCGATCCAAGAGTCCATTTCGGAAAAATTGTCAATTGACTTGAATAAGGCAGTGGCATTGGACAACATAATATTCAACGAATCCTTGTTGGCTAGCATCTTCATGTTGATGAGTCGTATGGTCAAATCGGCCACGTGCAGTTGATACTTTGCTTCTTGTACGGTGATTGAACATACTACAGGGAGTCCAAGTAGAGCAATAAGTAAAAACATAAGTAACACTCCATACTGGAGCTTTGATCCAGATTTTGTTGAATCCATAATAAAGCGCAAATAAGTTTGTTCAGATGATGGAATACTATGGAAAGTAAAAGTGAATAAATTAGTAAGGTTGATTTTGTGTTGATAGATTTTCATTAAATCACGTTTAACTTACTTTTTTTAGCAACCACGGACAACTTTTATTTGATCAACCGTTTGTGGTCACCATTCAGGTATACGAACCATAATCTACCGTACAGTACAGTTCGACTGTAAGTCTGAAAATAAACTGCAATGCTACTTTTGCTATATCATATGCATGATGCATGATGGTGATACCATGAATGCTTTATGTAAACTGTTTACAGTAAACAACACAAAGTTGACAACACAATTGGATTCAGCAATCAATGTTTTTCTTTGGTCTATTTAAATTGATTGCAGTTGAGTTCTTCGAATAGTGCACTTTCTCTCTCTCTCTCTCTCTCTCTCTCTCTCTCTCTCTCTCTCTCTTCCACTTCTCATATTGTGTAATCCGTGGGTAATTAATAAGCGGACGCGCTCGCTCGCCTCCACCGCCAAAAAAAGTTAAATGTCAACTGACCTCGATTTGTAATAATACTATTAAGGCAGGCCAGGACATTGCCGTGATACGTGGATGACCCCTCGGTATATGATGGGAAAAAGTGGTTTCCGAAGGGTACAGTTTTAACCGAGAATATGTTAACCGATTTTGGCTTTCAATATATCATATTAAAGGTGAAACGAACTTTAAAGATGATTGGACGTTTGGGCTTTATTTTTAAACAATTTGTACATTTTTCAGAAAATAATGAAAAGAGACTAAGATCTAAGACTCTTTTAAGTAGTTTCTCCTTTTGAGATTAATTTGCAGATAAATGGTATGAAAGGTGGGCGTTCCCACCAAATGTATTCGGAATATTTACCAAATATATTCGGTAATCATCTACAAAATATAGTTCGTTTTGGCCACTACCAAATATATTGGAAATATTGGAAGTTATTGAATATTAAAGACAAAATATGTACAAGTGTAATATTTTAAGAAAAAAACAAATATTTGTTAATTTTGATAAATCAAAGTTTTTAAATATCACAGATAATTAATGGATCTTTATACATTTAAAAAACATAAAACCAACATTTGACACGACAATGTTCCAGGCAATTGTTGATAATCATAAATATGATTCATAAATTTAAAAGCACCGTTGGTATAATACTGACAAAGTTGATCAAATTTCGATGTGTCGTTGTACAATTGTTCAGCGATTTGGCTAATAAGTAAATGAAAAACAAATCAATTATTAATTTCTATATTTAATAAAAATAATTAAATAAAAATAACAAAACAAAAAAAAAACTCACCTCCAACCAGACAGGCGAACAACCATAAAATTAATTGTAGCAATAGAAATTTGATTAAATTCATTTCAAAGATAAATTGTACTTTATGTACTAAATTAATTTACAATTAATTAATTTGTTAATTAGTTAGAGTTCTTAACAACAGCGTGACTCCTTGTATGCATATTTATATATTACAGATTTATTGGATTCAACAGAAGATGAAATCATCATGTAATTTTAAAATGAAAAAATATAAAACTTTATTTCAATAACGTTATATACCTTTCTATGTGTAAGTGCAATTTGCAATATTTCTCACGTACTTTTTTCGCTCAGTGCTCATTGCCTTGATTGATGCAAATTTTATTGATGGAAATTTTGTTTACAAACTTACAAACTTAATGGCTGATTTCAGTCGTGTTTCTATAAATAAACGCTGTTTTTATGAACTTTCCATTTATTATCAAAACATCATTTGTTGCGGTCATAAAGTATCCAAATTGTATTGCATGCACAATTACATTAGAATTGATATGATAAGGTCGTTTCACAAATTCCTCAACACTGAATTCTACTTTTCCCAATATTAACAAATTTTAAATCTATTCCCAATTTTGACAATTTTAATTTGGTTATTACAAGGTTTTGTATGATTGAGCTTCGGTGTTGAAAATATGATTTATTTAAATAAAAAGACAAACAAACGGCGAATGGTCTTCTTCATGATTCATGAAATCTTATATCTCATTTAAAATCTAATAAAGCATTTTTCTGTCAATTGACTCAATGTTTTTTTGTATTTTACAAAACGATGAAAATGGCAGTGGGAGAGAACAACCCATCTGATGATCTTTTTCCGCGATTGTGCACCATTTGTGCCTATTGTAAGCCTACCTTCAGTTTGGCCATTTGTCAACAACCTTTTGGAGTTTCCTCCAATTGTGAATTGTCTATCAAATAAATTGTATTATTTTCATGCTGAGTAAAGTCAAAAAATCAATTCACAAGTACAGTGCTTAGGAGCTCATAACACGAATAAGCAGAATAACGCATCCATTCAATGAAATGTTGTACTCATTCATTAAAAGTAAATATAAAGCCAATCAGTGGATGGTTGGTGACGATTGAGATAGGTGATGGATTGCACAATGTTGTATGTATCTAGTTGGAGCAATCCATAGTGGACAAGACTGGAAATACAAACATTTCATACCAAAATTTACAATTCTTGTAAACAAATTTCATTATGATTCAAATTCGAGATAGTTGATAGAAAAGAAAAGGGTTTTATTAGATTTTAAATGAGATGTAAGAAATGAAATGTTACATTGAATGATTAATCTATACAATACAAACAAAAATGTGGATTGATGTGACTTGTGGGCACAGATGCAGAACTACAACTAGATGGAGATGGGATAACAAAAAAAAAGGAATGCTAAGGCTGATTGTGCTTGTTCTTTTGGTGTCGAAGCAATGAATCTTTATGCTTGTAAACTTTGGTACAGCCACGAACATCACAAACAAATTGTCGCTCATTTGAGTGAACCAGAGAGTGATTCTTCAAATTGCTTGACTGGGTGAAAGCTTGACCACACTCGGGCCAAGTGCACACAAATGGACGAGCTCCGGTGTGGGTGCGCAGATGTGCAGTGAGTTGGCTTTGGCTGGCAAATCGAGCTTCACATCCAGGCCAACTGCAAACAAAGGGACGGGATCCGGTGTGGGTGCGCAGATGATCGACCAAATGAGCATGACGAGTAAATGTGGCATCACATTGATCACATTGAAAAGGACGCTCACCAGTGTGGGTACGAAGGTGTGCAGTGAGATTGGATTTGCTTCCAAATCGAGCTTCACAACTAGGCCAACTGCAAACAAAGGGACGTGTTCCAGAGTGGGTGTTGAGGTGTGCTGTCAATTGGCTATTTTGAACAAATGAACGATCGCAACCAGCCACAGTACACTTGAAACGCTTCTCTCCAGTGTGGGTTCGAATGTGACGAATCAAATCAGTTCTTCGTTTCATTCGTTTTCCACATCCCCGGTAGTCACACTCGAATCTGTTTCCCAGCTCGTCAGCAGGTTCAATTCGTTTGACAAAGTTCTTTGCGGGCTCTTGTTGCCCATCAGCAGAATTTGTGTCTTGTCGTTGTTCAATCGTCTGGTCACCTTCATCTCCATCATGTTGATCACCATCATTGCGGTTGTCATCCACTTTTGTTTCGTCTTCTTGTTCAGTGTGCGCTTGATTCAGCGTTGAGTTGTCCTCGTCAGTTTGTTCTCGGTCAAATTCATCCGCACCCATTTGAACCTCAAGTGCCACATTGTCCATCATCGGTTCACCGTTGGGCAGTTCATCTCGAAGTGTCTCATTGACATGTTGAGATGATGATGTGACGATTGAGTTAGGGACAGTGACAGGTTGAGATGTTTGGTTGTGGTCTGATGGGAAATAAAATGAATAAGACTCGAAGTAAAATAAATCCAACTGCTCACCTTCGATTGAGTGGGTGGATGAAGTTGCCACTTGGTCATCGATACATTCGACATTGATGGGAATACAATTGATTGATGATGGTGTCAGTGATCCAACAGGAACATTGCCAAGCACTCTATCCATTCGTTGAATCTTGTTGGGTCTCTCGCCCTCCACCTCACCGTCCTCCTCCTCTTCTTCCTTAAGTTGCATCATTTCTCCATCCTCCAACTCCTCCTTGATCTCTTGTTTCACACAATCCTCCATCTGTTCCGTCTCATCACTTTCGTCAAGTTCCTCCTTCATTTCTCGTTTCACTCTGCATATTTCACATTCTCCACAGTCACACTCCATCACGTATTCTCCATCATCGTCTTCTTCTTTTTTGACAAATTCACCGAGTTGAACTGATTGTCCGTCTGAAACATCTAAGAAAAAGGCACAGAAATGCACAAAGTTATAGTGAACACAACAACAACATTTGTTTACCTTCAACTTTGACCTCGATGTTTGTGGGAATGGTGGAGTGAGTTACTGATGGTTGTGACACAGACTGTTCGTTTGAAATAGATCCTGGATTATATGGAAAAATAGATTACTACTGTGTTACGGTGAAAAGAAATTACCTTCGATGTGATGGTTCACTTGTGGATTCACCAGATTGGTTAGTTCGTTCACTTCGCTTTGAGTGTCAAGTGCAGGTGCCACTGGTCCATTCGAGCCGGACAAAAGATGATCTTCGGTGGTGTTGGTTGTAGCATCAACGGTGGCAACATTACAACACTCGTTCACCCGATCCAACACAAAGGCAACCATGTTATCCACAAGATGAGAGTAAAAGGTGGGCAGTTGACCCTTCACCTGCACCTTCTTCTGCTCCACACGAGCGAGCATCGACTCGTAACCAGGATAACGATCCATTTGGTGGTGGAGTAGAGTAACTGAACAAATCGAAATTGTCAATCAACAAAAAGCTCGGTGAAAGCTAGAGAAAGACAGCGTGCTCAAAACACAAAGGACAACAAAGCAATAAACAACTTATTCAGAAAATAATATACAATGGGCGCTGTGACACATTATTCGGTTATTAATAAACAAAGTTACTTCACGTACAGAAGGGTAAGAGGAAGATTGATGCCATGGAGAGTAACGCCCAAAACGCTACTGGTGGCTTATTGTTATTTCTATTGTGCCATCCGTGTGTGTTCATTTCTACTGTTCATTCATGTGACACCTTCAGATTTGGAGGCAAATGCTAACAAATCAATGTTTTCACGCGATTTCCTTGAATTCACCACTCAAAAGTTGCCATTCAAATATGAAGACAACCCCACAGCTTATCAAACATTTGTACAACGCTTTGGAACTCACTACTTTGAACGAGCTATACTTTCGGATTCAAGCTATGTTCAGTTTGCGCTCAATCACGATTATTGGTTCGACACTGCAGATGAGCAAATTAGTGATAATCTGCGTGTTGCTTATTACGATTACTTCAAACGATGGGACATGATTACAGTGTCACGTATTGACAAAAATCTGGTTAATCGAGAACAGTTTGCAAATGAGAGTGAAATTGTCCTGTCGTACAGTGCACTTAAGAATGGTTCATGGTGGAAGGATAAACTGACTAGTTCAGTTTACGTTTCGAAACAAATCAAGGACATTACTATACGTCGAGCAGTGCTCAAACCAATTGAAGATTTAATTCAAAATCAAACTGTACGAAGCCAAGTGGCGATTGCCGTTCGGATGCATCGAATCGAGGCACAACTCGAAGAGTTGATCAACATTTACAATTTTGCTAGCGATTACTATCAAATCTCAAATGAAGATAAAGTTGATTTGGAAAATGTGAGAAAATTTGTCAATTTGCGAGACATTAAACAAATCAATCAAATGGTCAAGATCATCAATGAATTGTACGAGAAGGTGCTGATGGCAAGAGGCAAACGTTTTTACGATCAAACAATTGACGATTTGTACGTAACTGCGTCTGCAAAGTTGACATTTTCCAAACAGATTTGTGGCTTTTCGATTCGGAGACTTTTAACCCGAGGCAACATTATACCTCAATGTGCAAGTGAACAAATTCGAGAAATTTATAAAAACATGACTATGCTGTATAGGACGTATCACCGGAAACAGCAGAATTATTCGCAGTATTGGGACAATGTAGAGAAGGCACGGCTGTTGAATGTTTAGTTTGGTTTGCGTGATGAAATTGCCAATGGACTCAAAGCTATTTGTGGTTCTTGTTGATTAATTGATAGGTTGATTTATTTATTAAATGTTCATTACAATAAAGTATCTGTTTTAATGTTATTACATTCGTTGTGGTTTATTTTGTGAATCACTAAATGTCGATCATGAAATACTGAATTTTCTATCCAAATGGAATTTGAATCCAATAAACATCCACACACGAGTATTGTTTCCAATTATAATTAATAAAATGCATTTACATAGAAATATTATTTTATTTTATTTACTATAAATTATGATTACCCTTCAGGCTAAATAAGAAGAATCTAACTTGATTAATGATTACGTTAAGAGATTTTAAATATTTAAAATCTTATAATATAAAGATCTCATAAAATAAATTTAAAATATAAATTGTAAGCTCTTCTAAATTGTTTTTATCGATTTTTATACTTGAAATATTTTACCGCTCTTGAAAAAAATAATGAGGTGAGTTTTGCCGACCCTACTGACCCTCCGACCCTACCCTAGGGTACTCGAAAAGGTACTCAAAAATGTTAAATTGCTTTATTTTCAAATATTAATATAACGAATAAAAGTAATAATACAACATTTTTGTGTTGAAATTTTCATGAGGAATCGCTGGAATTTTCGGAAAAACTTGTCATGCAAAACGCATGTAAAATGCTTAAAACAATTAATTTTAATTTTTTTCTTTTTAATTTTAATATTTAGCTTTATTTAATTAATTTAATCTTTAGTTATATTATACGCCTAAGTATAATAACACAGAATACCCAAAAATACCTATTTCCTTTTAATACTGTACGCTTCAAGTATAGTATAGTATAGAAACAGAACATATTTAATACATACTTTAAATCTACTCTTCATTACGAGTATTTTGATATATCGCATGCCTATGTTCTGATTTTAATATTAATTATTAATTATTAAATATGAATCATTATTATTATTATATTAAGAGTGAATGAGTACAATTAGCCATCATGCATATGCAAGACACCTGGACGTACATCTCCCTGCACTGAGCACACACACACTCATCGCCTCATTAGAAGTCCCCTCATGCCCTCGAGCAACGTCATCTTCGCTACATTGCACATCACAAGTTGACCTCTAATGACACTTTCACGATGAAGGGTCTCACGCAAACTACGTATCTCAAGTGGTCCTTCTCCTCTCAAGTCCAATAAAAAAGTCCCTGTACAATATAAAGTTGATCTCGTTGCGCGGAAAAAGTCAACCCGCCAATGGAGATTTCAATGCTGCCAAAAGTCTGATTCGGTGACTAAACTCCCATTGAAAATACATTGCGGATTTGAACGATTTTGATGGTTTCGCTTAGTTTTCTGCGAGTTTTTGGCGAAAATACAGAGTGGCTGAAATACATGGAAAAGTCCATAGGAAATTGACTGTTTGAGGCAAAAAGGCCCTAAAACGCTCGCGCCGCGAAATGTTTGCCTTTTGAAATATTTAATTTGAACAAAATATATAAATAATTTACAGATTTTATTTTTATTTTAAAAATCCCTTTAATTAAATTGATTAGTTATTGAATTGTTTTAAAAGACAGATTTGAATACACTCGAGGATCCATCACAAACCGTTTTTACACCGATTTTAAAATCAATACTACCATCAGGTCATTACCGAGAAAGCCATTCAACATTGGATTGACAGTTAACAAATTGACACTTATTATCATTAAAATTGTTTTTACATGTTTTATGGTAAAAATTTAGTATGTGAATTTAGACCGTGACAATACAAACAGTACAGGACTAGTGACATTGCATTAGATGGTTTAAACATTGTTAAAATTGTTTGGCGCATTTTTTTCGTGAAATATTTTAAAGCCAGGCATGAATAAAACGAGAAATAAACTAAATGCAATTTAAAAAGCAAGTGAAAATTTGGAAACATTGCATGCATATGAATGTTTAATTTGAACAAAATTTATTTTACAAATAACAAAACAAATAGCAAATAAAATATAACAAAAAATAAAATAAAATTGTCGTATTGACGGTTATCGAACAGCCGCCAAGTCTGTTTGACATCTTCACAGAGTTTACAAACAATTCCCAGATTAGCTAAAAGTTTAATTGAAATATAAAAATATTGATTTAAAGCTAAATAGCAGTTTTAGATAGCTTACCGCGTTACAAAGTTGCAACAGTAAGTTCAGGCGTATTTGATGTTGATTCTTGAGCAGAAGTAATCGAGGGTAACTTATTTTCGGTTGGTTTGTCCATTTGCAATTTCAAACATACACAACATTCGGTGAAAAAGTGTTTGAGATGAATCTTTTTATAACATGCAGGACAGGTGATGCATTCGAATGTTAATCCTATTGAGTATCATTGGAAAAACAAGGTTAATTGAAGTAAAATATGCAAAAGTATGAAAAGAATACCTTTCTCAAGTGTGTTTTCAATCATTTCATTCAAAGCATGATATTTCATGGCGACATTTCCTGTGATTGTATTGTTTGAATTGAGCAAGACAAATGAATTGATAATGTTGTGCAGAGTGATTGGCGCTTGATGATTGACTAGTTTGTGTTGGGGATAGTGGTAAAAGCTCAAAAAGTCTTTCTGTGGCGCGAACTTGAAATCTACTTGACCAAAATTGAGCCAAACTTGTTGGTGCGACTCCAGGCTTATTGAGGCGTAGTAAGGGTGGATGGATGAGTAGATTTGTATAGAAGACTTGTAACTGATGAGTTGGCTGTTGAGATAAAACGAAAATTGTCTCACTTTTTGGTTGTTTTCTTTAGTCAAATCTTCAATCAAACAACCAATCACATCTCCAGCTTTCCATCGTTGCAATTTTGTTTCAAGATCTAACTTGACAGCATTGTGCCACACACATCGATTGTATCTGTCGCAGATTAATGCGACCGCCGAATCAGACGACCACGAAGACCGATCTCATCGCTGACTAAGAAATCGACACTCAACTGATGACCACAACCGATTGCTCATTCGCTCACCGCTGGTTGGCTTATTGTCATTGTATGACCTTATCTCTATTATGTTTGAGTCAGCATGATCATTGTACACTCATACTCACACAAACTAAATGTATAAAACACAGACAAACTGTTAACGAAGACAGACACGAACTAACTTGTAAACATGCTGCCACGCTGTAGCTCGAAGACTTTAATAAATGATGACCTGGCCTCGAAACTAGGCCCTTCTCCAAGAATCCTCTTCCTCTCCCTATGATTTGTGCGTGCGTGCTGTTCCCAGCGCGACAGTATCCATCAAATGCAATCGAGAACGGATCTCCGCCAATTTCTGTTTTCTCCAAATTGGTTCGTTGAGTCGACCAACCAATTCTCATTGGTCCATTCGAGAGTAGAACTGCTTCGAAGAAGCAAATTCCTCTCTCCACGTAACAAACCGATCTCACACTTTGCCATTTCCAATCACTGCGAGCTGTGAGCTGGTCGGGTGAGAGCTTGAGATGTTTGGTTCGGTCATTGGGCCCAATAGGGTTGAGTGCAACTGGGTTAGGCTGAATCACAATGGATGGATTGAAATTGATATTTAGAAAATGTTCACTAGCAAAATGGAGTTGAACCAAGATTGGGGCATAATTTTTAAATGCAAGAAATTTGCCAATATTTTTGCATTTGATATTGTCCTTCAAAAAGTTTAGTATTTGAGAAATTTTGTCGTTTTCTCGAAACAATCTTTTTTCACCTTCAGTCAACTTCAAATTAGTCAATGCAATAATCGCAAACAACTGTGTCCACAGGTCAGTTGTGTCTGTGAGTGTTCGAGTGAGATAAGTGAACACTTCACTGTGAATGTCATCCAAAAAGTCGCGATACCAAGTCTGAGAGAACATAATCAAATGTATGAGAACTATGCAAATGTTTCGATGTTTGGTCAAGTCTTTTGAAGAATTTATTCGCAGTTCGAGGTATGGATTGATGAGTTCGAGTATCTTTTCGCACCACACCTCGTCAATCTCGTCCTCAATGATTCGTCCAATCCACATTGCCATTACATCCACTTTTTCACCTCCTTTCATCACTTCAATGATCGATTGTATGAGTCGTAGTGTTCGCCATCTTTTATCTGTCTCAACATTTTTTATCTTCAAAAACCACTTTTCATCAATTTCTCGATCATCTCGAATCTTTTCATCTGCACTTCTCATCATTTTATCAAAATTCCTTTGTACTTGATCACTAAAAGTCACATCAACTCGATTGTCCACTGTTGAGTGCTTGAACCAGTACATCCAGTAATTACTATAACGCGAATTGCATATGCCAGTTTCCACTAATTGACATCTTTTTACTTCACTTTCACTTGCCTTGATGAAATTACTGAATTTGATATAGTCAGGAGCAAACATGAAAGGCACTTGTCCGAAATTGAAATAACATTGCTGATTCAGGGAGAGGCGTGCAGTGGCGTAGTATGGTAGAGTGGAGAAATGTATTTCCGACGAGCACTTGATTGTTTGTCCATTGTAGTAGAACACAAATCGTTGTTCATCAAAGTCAATCAAACATCCAATCACGTCTCCTGCACGACATTCAGTTCGATTCGAAATATTCCATTGTTTTCCATTGTGCCGAACACATTTTCTCTTTACATCGAAGCAAACCCACATTCCACACTCATCGCCATCTTCCCATCTATCAAATCTCTCTTCGCGTGTGCTCCATCCGAATTGCATCTTTCCACCTGTCACTAGAATCACTTCATAGAAATATATCCCAGATGTGACATAAAATGGTGAACGTACAGGCGCAAAACCATCTCGATCTTTTCTAGCCATAGTCATAGCCCCAAATTTATCTGGCGAAAGTTTGATTGCTGGTACAGGCTCTTTCATGTTTTCCATGTGAGCACACGACTCGCTTCGGTATTTAACAAAATCAAAGTCATTCGGTAAATCAAGCGAATATTGACTTTTACTGTTGTACAAGTGCTCGAATAGTTGGTCTTGTAGTGCATGTTTTAGATATTCAACCATGGCAAGTAGATCTTTAAAT
This sequence comes from Rhizoglyphus robini, assembly GCA_023373905.1. NCBI lineage: Eukaryota > Metazoa > Arthropoda > Arachnida > Sarcoptiformes > Acaridae > Rhizoglyphus > Rhizoglyphus robini. Next base: position 119,395 of record JAKIJQ010000051.1, on the reverse strand, counting down.
CTGTCTAACATGATTGTTAATTTGTAAATCAATTCCCATTTTGACATCAATTCGGCTTGTTTCACAATAGATTGATTTGAGTCCATCAATTGCATCAATGAGTGGGTTTTATTGATCGGAACTTGTTCCGATGCACTCTGAACTGATATTTTGAATTTGACGATTAATTTAGTGAGATAATCAAATATTTTTTGGTTCAACGAATCGTCATATGTCAACAGTTTCTCTAATGCTTCACACATTTTCTTATGTCTTTTAAATCTCAAGTCCAAATCTCCATTCAAATGAGTTTCCGCCGAATCGATCAATTTAGTTCATATTGATTGGTACTTCTTTAATGGGAACAGTATAGTCCAAGCAATATCGACCGTTTCCATATGGTCACAGAGTTCTAATAACTTTACAATATAAACCAATATTTGGTCACAAGTTTGTTGATTAAAAGATTTATATGCATAAAATCTGGACATTACTTCTCGAATCACTGTAAGCAATTCCCAATGACTATTCCAATCGCACAGTTCATGCTTCAACTGCTTAACAGCTAAGTTGAATGGAAAATGTCTCAATGCATAAATACGAACATAATTCATTTTTCTATTGGTGAGAGAATTAATTAGTTTCACTAGAGAATCAAACATTTGTTGAACATGATACTTGTTGAATGGAAATTGTTCTAGTGCTTTCCAAGCGCAATCACTCGCTTTCTCGTGATCACATTGATCTATTAGCATCACTAGATAATTAAATATTGCTGCACAAGTTTGTTGACTTAAGGAACATTTCTCAAATGCTTGTTGAATCACGGTGCACAATGTCCAATGTTCATTCCAATCGCGCACTTCATTCTTCAACTGTTTAGCAGCTGAATCACACTTTTGGGCTAGTGACGTGTGGAAAGGTATGCCGTTTGTTTTTTGTTCTGTAATATACCAATTCTCTGCAAAAGTCATGAATTTCTTCAGTTGAGAATGATGTTTGTTGAATGAAAATTGTTTCAGTGCATCCCAGAATGGCCAAGCACAATGATTCGTTCTCCAATGGTCATACTGAATGAGTAGTTTCCATATATAGTCAAACATTAATCTATAAGTTTGTTTACTCAACTTATATTCTTCTCCTCTAAAGAAATATTCACTCCTCCAGAATGCTTCTTGAATTACGGAACACAATTTCCAATGATTATCCCAATCGCACTTTTTGTCTTTCAACTGTTTGGCAGCTGAATCGCACAATTCTACTAGTGAGGATTGGAACTTGTGGAATGGAAAATGTTTCAACACATCTATCCCATTTAAGCGTTCACAAATGAGCATCACAAGATAATTTAACATTTGTTCGCGAATTTGCAAAGTGAACATGTCTTCCCATTCCACCAGAATTTCTTGAAATATCCACAATTTTTCAACTCTGTAACAAATGTTTGAATTTAGTAGATCTTCCATTGCATTGACCAATCGACCTAGTAATGGTTGATACTTGTCGAATGGGAATTCTCTCAAAACATTTCCAGCAAAATTAAACGTTTCCTCGTGGTCACACAGATCGATTAGCTTCACAAGATAATCGAATATTCGAGCACATATTTGATCACTCAGTAAATCTTTAAATTTGCACAATACTTCACGTATGACCATACACAAGTTTCTATGCAAATCGCAATTGTCAATATTCAACTGATTCTCAACTGAATCAATAAAAGGCATTTGTACAGATTCTAATTCCAAAGTTCCATTCCATTCCATCAGTTCTCCATTAAGCCGATTCTCAATCAAATTGATCAATTTCAATAAGCAAGATTGATACTTTTCGAAAGGAAAACTGTGTAAAACACAAAACGCTTCAAGAATCAATTTCTTGTCTTCATGTTGTTCAATTGTGTTGAGGATAAAGTTGAATATTTTCTGACAAGTTTCATCACTCAACGTGTCTTTACATTTCTGTATCACTCGCTCAATTATCATACACAATTCAAAATGTTCACCAAATTCGAATTTTCCCTTCAGACGATTATCAATCAGCAGCATCAAAGCCTCTTGTGTGTGGATTGTTTTTTGAGTGTTTTCCATTTCGTATGACAAAATAAATTCCAAATTTTGTGCAAGCAAGCTGAAAAAGCACATGTTCTTGCATCACTTCTCGGTCTAACCAGTTTGGATCACTCGCCAGTCTGTGTAAATCGTTATCAGTTGTGGGTCCCTCAATACAGTCATTCGTCATCGAATGCAATTTTTTAAGAGGGCTAAAATTTAATTTTGAAATTTTTTTGCCCATAATTAATATTTGGTTAAAATGTGGCTAAAAAAGTTCACAATAGTTAATGTCATGTCATGCAAATCACTATTTAATATTTGCTACTTACCAAAATATAAAATAATCAAAAAAAAATCTGATTAGAATATACACAACAGACAAAACTAGAAACAAATATCAAATTTTGAGCTTATTTGCTGTCTGAGGTAAGTTTTCAAATTCTCAATGCAAACCAGAACACAGTCAAAACACAGTCAATCTCATCACTCAATAGCTATTGAGCACATTGACTCATAGCAGTCATTGTAATCAATACTAACTGGTTTAAACCAGATCAATTGATATGTTGCTTAGCAAACAAGTGGTTAGACAAAAAGAGCACAACATAAAGATGTAGTTGTAAATAAGTGATTACTTAACAATCCATGATAAAGGTTTAATCAATTTTTTTTGTTTGTTGCGCACTTGCACTTTCTTTTACACTTGTACTCGATAACTACAATGTTGGAAGTCGTGGAAGTTTAAATTTCATTAAACATTCAGAGAAACGAGCGCGGACATTATGAGAGGCTCATTTAGTGAACTGTTCCTTTAAAGCTACCATCTTACCTCTGGACAAAGTTGAGATTTGGTTCGATTCGAACATTGCTGCCACAAGTTTCAAGTTGTCAAGCGGGACAAAATACGAATCGGCAAAATTTTTGTCTCGACGACGACATTCAACATTACAAAACGACAAAACGCACAATTTATTTGTTCCCATTGTTGGCTTTATAATATAATAAAGTTTATATGCCTAATAATTTGTAACATCTCGGAAACATGAAAAGATTCTTCATTTCAAGTATCGAAGATGTCACAAATTATTAGGCATATAAAGCGAGCAATGTAATCAGAAATTGTAATATGTCTTGTCAGTTTGTGAAATGTACTTTTTGCCAGAGTCTGGTCTGGTTAATAGAGAGGTGTTCGTAAATGCTAGTGAATTTGTCCTGGTGCACCCAACAATGGTTCATGGTGGAATGATAAACTGACTAGTTCATTGTACGTTTCGAAGCAAATCAAGGACATTACTATACGTTGAGCAGTGCTCAAACCAATTGAACATTTAATTCAAAATCAAACTATACGAACTCAGGTTACGATTGCCGTTTGGATGCATCGAATCGAGGCACAACTCGAGGAGTCACCCAGAAAACACATTTTCAGTTGCAACTGAAATTTTTTACAACTTTTCAGTTGCATCTGAAAATATCAAAAATTTCAGTTGCAACTGAAATTTTTCTCATTTTTGGAGATTATTAGTTAATTTTTATTGACTAATTTAAGTGCGAGGAATGCAATTATGGGCAATTATTGGTACTAGGAACTCTCTTGGACAAAATAGTGTCCAGAATAAAATTCCTGGCCTTTGAATTAGTCAATAAAAATTATCTAATAATCTCCAAAAATGAGAAAAATTTCAGTTGCAACTGAAATTTTTGATATTTTCAGATGCAACTGAAAAGTTGTAAAAAATTTCAGTTGCAACTGAAAATGTGTTTTCTGGGTGGTTGTTGATGGCCTGAGGCAAAAGCTTTTACGATCGAACAATTGACGATTTGTACGTAACTGCGTCTGCAAAGTTAGTAATTTCCAAACAGACTTGTTGTTTTTCAATTCGGAGACTTTTTTAACTAGAGGCAACATTATACCCCAATGTACAAGTGAACAATTCCGGGATGGCAATAAGAATGTGAGTGTGCAGTATAGGGCGTATCACAAGAAGCAGAAACAAGAAACAGAATTATTCGCAGTATTAAAAACATGGAAAGCAGACACGAATGTTGATTTTTAAGTTTCACAAATGGACTCAAAGTTAGTTTTGGTTCTTGTTGATTGGTTGGTTGTTTTATAAAATTTGCAATACAATAAAGTGTCGTTTAACGTACATCAGTTCGACAATAAATTGGCATGGAATACGTGTAAGTCAAACAAATTAGAATTTGCCAGAATTTGTTGATATTTGCTCTGAAGAATTTAAACTATATAATCACTTGTCGCCCCATAAAGTTCGGGGAGAAGTTGGGCGATCATAGATTTGGTGACACGGAAATGTTGTAACATTTTGGTAATGTGACAAATTGATTCAATTGAATCGAACAGTACGATTCTATGAGCATTTGGATTTTCCTCAAATTCACTTGGTTTCGAACGTTTTCCAAAAATATTAGTATGCGGAAAAAATCCGTTTGCAGAGCACGTTAAGATTTCGAGATTTTGTTTTGTAACCTGTTTAGCCACTAGTCAGTAGACAATTGCCATTTTCCTTAGTACAATGTTTTCTCGAAAGTTCACAAAATATTTGTTCCATGAATGTTCAATGTTTTCTTTGTATTTTCAAATATTAAAATAACGAATAAAAGTAATAATGCAACATTTTTGTGTTGAAATATCCTCGCAAAGTACTTCTTAGAATTATGTAGAAGAATCTGCAAGAATTTTTATGAGGAATCGCTGGAATTTTTGAAAAAACTGTTTTATTTATTTTTCTAGATTAACCAACCCCAAAAGACTGTTGGTTTAATTGGAGGAGCGACCGCAATCACTCACGCTGAGCGAGCGAAGCGAGCGAGGTGTGAGTGATTGCGGGAGCGACGATTCATACCCGGAAAAAATGCGACTTCAGTCATTTTTGTGCGCATAAAATCTCCGAAACTACTGCATGGATCGGTCTGAAATTTTAACTCAGTGTTCTGGTGGTGGTGAAGGTGTGCAGTGCGCAAATAGCTCGCTGTAGGTCAAAGGGCACCGGAGATATGATTTTTTGAAAATTCGATATTTTGTATAGAAATGTGTTGGGATCGAGAGTCAACATTGTGTGTGTTCCTGTGTGACACAGCTAAGCACACTCTTCCCCCGTGCGCCCACTGTGCGTAAAGAAAATGCGCAGTAGCAAGCACACTCAAAGAAGTTGGATGCGGACCATTTGACTCGAGTGCAGTTGTGTGTGGATGTTTGTTTGCATTTTCCAACAAGTTCTAGCATTATTGCGACTCATAATTTGTCAGAAATTTTAAACCTTAAACAACTTTATTTTAAATAATACGTTTCTTATCACCTAACCAATGGCGTATTTAGTAATTAGTAAAAGTGGAAATTTCCCTTATTCGCTGGACAAATCCCCTGGCAGAAATGCATTGGAATTTGATTGAAAATTGAAATTGCAATGAAAAACAATTTTTGACATTGTATTGGATCATTGAAACGTGTTCCCCACTAAGAAACTAGAACTAACAATGAGACTGAACACAATTGAACTCATTAATGATTAACTCAAGACAAATAAAATTGCACAAAATGTGGATTTTTAAATCATTATTAGATTAATTCACACCAATCCCCAGTTGGCAGATTTGAAAGATTCCACAATTGAGAAGTTGAATTTTATCACCTAATTGGAATCTTCAATTTTCTAATGGTTTTTATGCAGCCAATTAAATTTTCAAATTATTTTGGTATTAAAAAAAACAATGTCCACTGGTGGACTGATGTCCACGGTTTCTGCATTCCTGTTTCACACACTCTCGCTCCGACTTTCATGCCAATGGCATTACCTATTTTTATTGATGATAGCTATATGCCAACAAAATGCCAAAATGCCAGCTGCTGGTTCCAATACTAGTCTTGAATTAGACAATTTCGCAGATTGACAAACTACATAGTTAGTAAAACATCAAAATGACGAATTCGCAAATATCCGGTGACATACATTAGGTACCAATTTAGACTTGATAGTTTATTTCAACTTTTTTTTAAATTTTTAGATGTTTACAAATACATGCTTAGTAATAATACTAACAAACATAGAAAGCGAGTGTAAAAGGCGCCAACATTGATTAGTAGCGCCATCTATCAACACAAAATGCAGTTGTTTTTGTTCCCTTTTCGATTTTGTTTGTCGAACGCTACTGCTGGCTTGCGTATACGTGTCTTTATATGTGTGAATGTATGTTTTGTTCCTTTTCTACTTCTCAAACTACGATTTCTCTTCGTAAATTTTCTTCAACTCTTGTGTGATATCCTCAAAATGTCGTACCCAGCAATCGCCACCCTGCCAGATGTGCCTCTCCTCAACATCCTCAAACGCCTCCCACTGTACGATCTGATCTACGGGGCACGACAGACCTGTGCCCGCATGCGAGCTTTAGCTCCGATCGAGTTGTCTCGTCGACGCAATTTGGTGCTCACTCACGGTGGCGATGATCGAGACCGTTCGTTGGTGGCGCTTCGAGACGACAAACCACATTTTGGCCATTTGCTTCAACATGTTCGTCGGGAGGATGGATCACCGATGGTACGACTGCCCGACCTGGCGCAATACAAATTTGAGTTTGTCCCGCTCGAAACTGCAGTTCAAGGCGCGGCATTGATGAACGCTCTTCCTAGAGTCACTCACTTGACCGTTGAATACAGCAACATTTCGCCCGTATTCATGAATAGCCTTAATCGTATGCTCAACCATTGGTCTGGCACTTTGATTTCGTTAAAGCTTTTCCTCAGAGATATAACTCAGTTTGATTCGCTCAACGACTTGCGACTGATTGAGTCTATCAACGGACTCAACTCCCTGCGCCATCTTAAGATTTGCTTGGCTTATAAGAGTGAGTATGTGGATCCATAATTGTCTTTATTAACCATTTCCATCCTTAGGGGATAATGTCATGCCATTCAACCCGAACCTAAACCTGGAGTTTATGGCTCGTCTGTCTACTTTGTGTGTTCAAGGCATGGTCTTCATGCCTAAATGGTTTTTTGCTTCCCTAGCTCAGTATGGCACGGCTAATCTAAGCGAAGTGTGTTATCATCATGGTAACTATGGTGGCTATAATCCACAAATGCAGTTTGGTTTGGACAATCCTCGACTGGCCGCCTGTTTCACCCACCACTCTAGGGACGTATTTCTTCGATCGTGGTGGTTCGACCAGAGCGTCCAGACAATGCAGCGCCTGTGTGTTCGTTTCAGCTCGCTTACCACACTCAAACTCGAGATGGAACCATCCGCCATGGCAGGTTTGGCTCAACAGTTGCGTCGTCTGCAACATTTGGTCACTTTGAGCCTGGTCGTCAGTAGACTTGAAGAACATGATGACGATGATGGTCGTGAGGCCGGATTTGTTCATGGCTGGCCCGTGTTGCACCCAAATCCTCCCCCGATCGATGGCGCTCTGCTGGTGCACTCGGTTCGGTTGCTTCAACTTTCTATGTCAACTGAGTCACACGAGAACCTGGCCGCAATTCGAATTGCTCACTATTTTCCCAACATTCAAATGCTCAGTGTGACCCAGTTTGGTCGTAACTGTCGAATCTGCACTCCTGAAGCTCATCCTCATGACTTTACTATTTATCGCTGTCTTCGTCAGGCTTTGATGCCATTTCGCGCCTGCGCTCGCCTTCGTACCATCGAGTACAACCCCGGACTTGGTAGTGAATTGGAGCAAATTACTCCTCAGCAATTGCCACTCAATTTAGATTAGAATTTTGTGTGTTATTCTGCTTTCTAATATTAAAATTTTGCCTTTTTATGCTTAATTATTGCTCTCATTTATTGTTTATATGTTTGCCTTTTGAATATACGATTTTTAAGTACATTAAATGAAAATGATATTGCTAATAAACATTTAAAGAATGGCGCAAATTATTTCCTTTGTTTCTGAAAGGGTCAAACATTAATAAATAATTATAATTTTAATTGAATTTTTACGAGTTTTTCTTGATTTAAAAAAATTCAGGAGTAAACGCTTCGTCTGACGTTACCAATTTATCTCTGTTCTCAGCATGCGATTTACGCATTTTGACCAAACCCAAATACGAGAACGAACCAAGGATAGCGCCAATGTGAGGTCCAATCACGCTAACTGCTAGCCAGTACCAACCTTTCAAGGGTCTGAACAAAAAATAGCCATTATGAATTTTTTCATAAAAATAAAATTCACTTACGAAAAAACAATATTGTGGTAACCGTGTATGGCGAGAAATATTCGAGGGGACAAGTCACGAGCTTTTTTATGAAATTAATTAACAAAATTTAAAAAACTGAATAATTCACAAATACCAGGATTGAGTGGAGCGCCACAGTTGTAATTGAACGCTGCAATAATCGCAAATAATGAAAACCCAATAGCCAGAGCTTGAATAGGTAGAGGCGTTCGAAAACACGATTCATCTGTGATAAACAAAATTGCGAATGCCAACAAACCCGTGCCCACAACTTGGTCAATCACTGCTGGTACGATTGAAATGTACGGAGATGGAAATGTGACAAGAATGCTCGCGGTTGCTTCACTTGCTGTACCATTATGATATTGCTTATCATAACCTTTCATACTTTCAAAGTACAAAATGTAGATGATACCACTTGCAAGGAATGCACCAAAATATTGGGCAGCAAAGTAAACCGGAACTTTACGCCAGGAAAATTTACGAATTGTGCTAAGTGAAAGTGTGATTGCCGGATTTAAGTGAGCACCTAAACATATTTAATATTTTAGACACGGGGTTAATAAAAAAAGTAAGCTATTACCTGAAATAGATCCACAGGAAAAGATTGCAATGAACGCACCAGCACCAAAAGAAATCGCCGGATAGAAGGCTGAGCCAATGTTGGGCAAAACTGAAGAGGCACAGCCACTCAGACCAAATAGCTTCATAAAATAAATTGAATTTTAAAATCAAAAATTACTGACAAAAAATTACTCAAAACTCACCACAAGAATAAATGTACCGATCAGTAGGAACCACCGAAACTTCATATGACCTCGAATATTTTGATGCCTCATCGACTAATAGTTACATTTTCATATAGAAATAACTATTCTCTATTTTCATGGCTCTAGGATAACGGCTTGATCTCCCAAAAAAATGCACTGGTGAGAGTTACAGCTATTAAATCGCTATCATTGGCCATGCATTTTTTTGGGAGATCAAGCCATTATCCTAGAGTCTTGAAAATGGAGAATAGTTATTTCTATATGAAAATGTAACTATTAGTCGATGAGGCATCAAAATATTCGAGGTCATATGAAGTTTCGGTGGTTCCTACCGATCAGTTCTGCCAAAAACTCTCTGATCAGATTATGCATGATGACTTGTTATTTGATGAATTATGAACACAAAAATTAGACTCATTTGTTAGTAGGAAATATAAATCTTTAATAAATACAATTAATTTTATTTAAATATGCACACAAAATTTGATGGTACAGCAATGCAATTGTGATTGTTCATTCTTTATGTCCATTGTTCTTGGAAACAATGACATTGTTTGGCTCTCACTGTTCCGTCAATTTTACATTGCAATGTAAATTAATGTAAATTACATGTACATTGTGTATGACCCCATTTATATCTCACAAGTAGGAGTTTATATGTGTACAAATTGTGAACTCTAACCAAAACAAAAATATCCTAAGGTTCAAACATTTGCCCCAATTAACAATTAATTAGAGGAGCGAACGAAAAAACTCACGCTGAGCGAGCGAAGCGAGCGAGGTGTGAGTTTTTGAGTGAGCGACGATAACATCCGAGAGAAATCGAGAGAAAACGGGATTTTTGTCTTCGCTACTCCTCAAAAACCACCGGATGGATCGGTCTGAAAATTTAACCCTATGTTCGGGGTGTGGTAAAGATGTGCTGTATAGTTTTGTGGACATATAGGTCAAAGGTCATCGGTGCTGTGAATTTTTCGAAATATCAAAATTTTTGTATTAAAATGTGTTGGGACTAAGTGTCAGCACTGCGTGTGCACACATGTGTGAGTGACACAGCCAAGAACACAGAACCCTCGGCGTCACAGCACGCCCGCTGTGCGCAAAGTAGATGCGCAATAGCAAACACTTTCTTATCTAAGATTCTAATCTAGGTTGGCTCTCTCTCTCTCTCTCTCTCTCTCTCTCTCTCTCTCTCTCTCTCTCTCTCTCTCTCTCTCTCTCTCTCTCTCTCTCTCTCTCTCTTTCACTAAAATTCATTCTCCTTCCTACCACGTGGTGAAGAACACTTCCTGTTCGCTCTTCACTTGCGAATAACCTCAACTTAGCTTTGGCTGTACTGTTTCTTTGTTAGGAGATTACTTTTCAGTGGTTTTGGCTTCAAGTTGGAAAGATAAGTTTGATTCATTGAACATTGCTTTGGGCAATGATAATATTGACTTTCCCGACGAAGAAGAATGCGAAGAAGGTTCACTTCATCCAGAAGATCCAGTTTCACATGAAATTGTTGAGCCATACATGATGGCTGCAAGATTTCAGAATTTTAGTTCAACCAGAGTTAGGTAATCGGTTAATTGTTCTAGCACACGAATGGACCTATCTTACCTTTTCATTGACGACTTTTATTCCAAACAAAGGTTTGACTCTATTGCAAATATGAAAACGCTCTAGGACAAGATGGCTTTCATTGACGAATATTGGCCTAATTCAGAGTAATGTGTTCATTAAAGAGGTTTATATCTTTAGTTAAACTTTCATTTTTTTCTAATCGTAAATTTAAATTTACAATTTATAAAAAACCAAAAAAGAGATGAAGTACATCTATGAGAAATTGAAGCAAAGTGATTTATTTACATACTCTAATCTAAATTATCTATATTTTAACTTAACTAAAACTTTAAAAACAAAAAAGATTTGAAGTGCATCAGTGATTTAATTTGAAATTAAAAAGGTTACTTAATTTTGTTTAAAAATCATATATTTATATTTCTGTTTAATTATAAAAATTCACTAAGACAAAATGTATATATTACGTTTCACTAACATGAAAGTTTGGTATAATTCCTTTCATTTTCCTTCAATATTTTTAATTTGAAATCCATTTAATATAATATTATGATTCTAAAATCGTTCGCTCCGATTTTTATGCCAATGGCATTACTTATTTTTATTTACATGATAGCTACAATGTTTCAAAATGCCAGCTGCTGGTTCAAAAACTTGTAATTAGCCATACACCCATGAAAACATATAAATATTTAAATTTAAATTTTGAAATCGGCAAATGTAAAATAAAATAATAAATGAATATAATAGTGTTCATTTATTTACATTTTTATATTTTATATTTCTCTGCCAAATGCCGTTTTGGCAAATACGACGAAAACTTTACTTCAGGTAAGACACACTTTAGATAAAAAAATTATCTATTAAAATTTATGTTTTCCTTAATTTAGTATAATTCGTTTTTATCGATTCCTGATCACGGACATCTACAAAATAATGATCTTGAATCTACATTTTTAAATACAAAAATTCAAGGTAAACCAAACTTTGAACAGCTTTTACTTTTGAAATTTTACTTTAAATGTATTTAAAAATCAATAAAATTTTTAACTGTTTATTGACTTAACATTGTATGTGAATTTAAAAGTTTGAATTTTCAAGAAATTGTCAAATGTTTTACTTTTTCAATAGAAAATATATATACCCCTAAAGGTTTAAAAAGTTTAAATGTCTTAATTTAAATATAAAATATAAAATGTAAAATATTTAGAAATTTAAATAAAATAATAATAAACAATAAATCGTTATCAAAAACTTTTATTGAACATTAGTTCACTTGCCACAAAAGAAGCAAGGATGAAACGTCTTGTCCCACTCACGAGCAGTCTTGCCACAGCCACACACATGGAACTTGTACCAGTTTCGATAGACCACATAGGTCAGTTGCAGGTCTTGTTCACTACTTTCGTTGTAGTCCATGAAAGGGTCGTCCCACGGGAGATAAGCTGGGAAGGAGTCATCAGTACCACTCTTGACCTTGTACGCAGAAATTGCTTGCCCACCACTAGAAGGCGACACTTGAGATTGATTTTGCTTGTCTTTGTCTTCAAGCAATTTAGCCTGCTTCTCAGAAGCAAGTAAGGCCTCCTCGAGCTCCATTTGAAGACCAAGCACGTAGTCGCCAACCATAGATTCCGTAAACGGCTCGATCGTGCTCTGCCCTTCATTGCCACTAACGGGAAGACCAGTGGATCGGTCCGATGGTCCGCTCTCCTTTGCTTGCTCCCGGTTACAATCAATAACTTCAAGTGTCTTTGCTGTTGGGTAGCCAGACACTGGCACAATCACCACCGGAACAACTCTTTGAGCAACTTGGTCCGGAAGTATCTCTCGGCCATCTTCTACTGGTCTGACGGTCTGGACACTTATGCGCGATACTTGCATACCAGCGGTTGGAGAGCTACTTTCGGAAGAGACACTGCGTTCTTGATCAAATTCGATCACATCGTTGATCGTCTCCCATATCGAACCTTTTCCTTCCTTAGGCTTGCATCTCCTTTTCGAAGTCGGACCCTTCTTCTTCTTGGTCTTTGCACCTTTGCCTACCTTGGGTACAATCTTGCCCTTCTTTCTAGGCATTCGATACTTGGCCTCATCATCACGGTGCATGGTTAGAGGAGGTCTTGATGAAGATTGTGTTGAGATGGACAGTCTCGAATGACAGAAAATAAAGAAGACTTTTGATGAAATTGGTTGTACATTTATTTATCAATATTCGAATAGAATCTAGTATTGATTTCTATTTATCAGTAAGTGTTTTCAAGTCAAAAATTCATTTGCTCTTTGACAGATAAACATGAGTAGCTCTGAGTACAGAATCAAATACTGCAAAAAACAATTAATTTAAAACAAAATAATTAAAGACTTTACCTGAGAAAAGGAAAACATTGAGATCTGGCCAAACGTATGATAACTAAGTCCGTACTTTTTCTTGGTATGAAATGCCCCAATAAAATTGTCCAATCGAATTCTGTACCTGTTCTTGGTGTGTTTGTTGAGCAAATTGAGCTTGATAAATCGAGTACTCGATGAATGAATTTTCTTGTTCAGTCGAGCAAACAGCCAGTGAATACCAAAATTACAGGTGAACTGTTGTAACGCGAGCGTAACAACATAAAACACGTATTTCATGGGAATTTTACCAAGTATCAAGGTGGACACAACCAAAGCATTCAATGGACAATTGATAATCAGAAAGCCCACAAAAGGTATCCCAAATTTACGATTGACCCTCAAGATGAACAGCAGAGTTTCGGTGTATCTTTTGATAAATTTGTTGAGGTTGAAATTCAAATTGCGTCTAAAATATAGTTGGAACAATATAGTTCGAATTTGATCGAGCTTCATGGAGAGCAGTTGAACCGTCACAATCGCTACCACAGCCATCAACATGTGAGAGTGTGTGAAGAGGTAGAAGGCACTATAGTACAGCAGCAGACGGGATTCAATAATAAGAAGCTTAACCCAGCCCCAGACGGTTAACCAGAAGTATGGATCTTCATTGAAGAGGTCGATTAAAGCCCAGATTTGTGTTACAAAGACAAAGATATCTAGGTGGGGTTAGAAAAATTAACAACAATATCCACAAAATCGATCAAACTCACCACAAACAATCATAAATCCTTGAAACAAATTGAGCAAATAAAAGGCAAAATTTCTTGCCCATTCACAGGCCCCCATCTTCCCATAATTTGAATGTAAAAAGAAATCACTTTTACGCAGAATCAAAATGCGATACAACAGGCCATTAATCTCAGCCAACGGACCCCAGTACAGCGAATAGAGATAATACCATGAGAGGACACAAATGCCAATGAGAAACAGATAAACTTCAGCAGGAAGGTGTGCCAACCGAACATAGTCAATGAGTGGATCTATACGGAGATTGGCGAAATCGACATAAAAGAATTGATAAACAAATTGAATAGATTGCACAAGAAGAATGAGGAAAGTTAGTCGAATTTTACGCAACATTAAAGGCTGACGGTGTGCGATGAAAAATGAACGTTCAATGTAGTCCTGAATGTAACTGAGTTTGTGGAAAGGCACAATCTGACTGAGAATGATATCCATTTTAGTTTGGGTTTTGGAAGATAGAAATTGTAATTTTAAAAATTTGGAAAATTTAAAATTTTAAGACTTGAAGACTAAATGATTTTCTTTTCTAAATTGTAGGATAGAATCTATGAGGTATAATTGTATAAGGTATTAATATTTTATTATCTACATTTCATAGAAAAAATGAAAATTACCAAATCAATAGTTTTCAAAGTGATTCGACGAGAGTCGACAACTTTGTGAAGCCCGCAATTGCGACGATCTGTTTTGGACCTGTGTATGTGTTTTTCGAGTTTCAAGAACAAAAAATTAGGCAATCGAAAATGTGACTAAAAAGTTTGAAAACAAGTTTCTTTGTGAAGAAATTGCGCATTGAAGATACAACATATATATATTGTGAAATTAATCATTAATCACACGACAATTGTCGATTAGGAAATTCTTTGAATTTTTTACAAGGAAACAACAACTCACCTTTAGCAAATTCTCAATCCTCACAATAGTGAATCCACCAGCCTTGAGAAATCCAACATAGAAATTCTGGTTGTATTTTCATATTTTCGGTTTAACCACATGTGCACACTGATAACAAACAGATTTTGATTGATTGTGAAGTAGTAATAGTTTTTAATTTGTTTTATAATGTTATAATAATTTAATTAACATTGTAAATTACTTTTGACACACAATGTATACGAGTATGACATTGTCCACATTTGGACACTTGTTTGACACTGGTCCAGCTGGACAAAACCATTGTTGGATCAACAGTTGACTCAAAGTTCGAGTGCTTTGGGTTTGATTCAAAGTTGAATTTTGTCTTGAATACTATCTTGTCTTGAAGATTCACTAAATTCGTTCACTCACAACAAAGAAATTCTTTTATGATCACGATTAACAAATTATTGTTTTATTATGTTATATTGTGAATTAGTACAATCGTGCTCAAACCATCAATCAAATAGAAATGTCGTGATCAATTTCACATGTACGCTGAATCTATATAATTTTTATTTCAATGAAGACTGTCTTATCAGTAGTTCGATTCATGGAAAATGGCGAGAAGCTTTTAAGGTAGATGAACATTCATTTAATTGTGTCACCAAAAGAAACCATGTCACTGCAGCTGAGCCAAAATGGTAGATGCCACAAGGGCAATTGCAGACTCCACGGGAAAACATACTCGGTCACCTTGATTTTTGGTTTCGTTAGGCAAAAAGTCAAGCGAGACAAAATACAAATCGGCAAAATCTTTGTCTCGACAACGACATTCAGCATTCCAAAAAGACAAAAAAATATTACAATTTCTGATCACATTGTTCGCTTTGTAATAATATGTGATCATCTTCGAAACATGAAAAGATTCTTCATTTTCAATTTCGAAGATGTTACAAAGTGCGCATTTTGTTCAGATATTGTAATATGTTTTGTCAGTTTGTGAAATGTGTTCTGTGCCAGAGTCTCTAATTTATACTAGTTTGAGTGTTTGAGTGAATAGACAAATTAAATTTTATCGCTGCTTATCTTTCGATGCATAGAAACCAGTGATTTGATTACTTTAGTTAATGAGTTGTGCAATGCAAATAGCATCTCGTGCCGATTTGAATGTTCAAATGAATTGACACAAATACTCGTGAGCTATAACACAACTTTACGTGTGTCTCCCAGGTGTTATCGAGGTCGTAAAAGGTCGAATGTTATCATAAGAAAATTCCAATTTGAAATACAAATTATTTTTTAATCTTGGGCAATAAACATTAACATTCTGTACTTGTTTCCAAACAAATATACACAAATATATCCGGCTAGTGAGTAAGCTAAATCATTTTTAAGCTATAAATATTTTTTAAAATTCTAACTTGCACACTACCAATAAAATTGTATGTTGTAAATTGTATAGATATTCATTAATAAAATAAAATAGTGTTTTAAATGCTTTAAATCTTTTATAATTCACACAGTGAATTAGAGACAACGAACAATTCTTCATTTAACGTTTTTTAAAGACGATCAAAATAACAATGGAAGATGAGCAATGTGACCAGAAATTGTAATATGTTTTGTCTGTTTGCGAAATGTGCTCTGTGCCAAAATATAATTTGTATTAGTTTGAGTGAATATTTGAGTGGACAAATTAAATTCAATTACTGCTTATCCTCTGCCTAGAAACCAATGATTTATTACTTTAGTTCAAATGTTCAAATGAAGTGATACAAATACTCGTGGGCTACAACACAACTTTACGAGTTGAGCTGTTTCCTAGGTCATCGAGGTCTTTAGAAAAAAATGTTTGCATGATAAAAATAGATTATGTTCAAAAGTTCACTGTACAATATGGATGAAGATAATAATGTGGAAATGTAGGTGACTAAACTGGAGATACCGTAAAATCTCAAACAAGCGCCGCGGCGCTTGTTAATTTCGTCAGAAAATTTTAGACGAAAAACCGGTTTCTCGTCCACAGTGCATTTTTTCGGCGGCGCTTAAACGAATGCGGCGCTTGTTTGAGATTTTACGGTAATATGTTCCCGACGAGGCAATGATATATTAACATTCTAGTTTTGAGACATTTGTGGACATTATTCAACAAACAACATCAATATCAACTGAATTTTCGATTGCGTGCAGCTAAATGTTATTGGTCATTTCATATTACGATTAATTAACTTGTCAAATGTCAAGTTATGCAAACTCTTTACATGTTTCTATTTGTGTTCAGTAAAATGTCGAACTTTTGAGCAAATATACAAAGTGAAATTCACGAACTTGCTTTACCAAACCAACAAAAGTTTTGTTACCTTACTATGGCGTTACTTGGTGCTCGACTGCTTCTGATGTTAGTTTCAATATCTCAATCACTTACAGTCACTCAATCATCAATCACTTCAACTGCAAAATGCACAAAGCAACTGCCTGGTCTAATGCAAATGGCATCCGGCGTGGACATCACCGCATTGGATCTATTTCCACTTGGAGACCCAAAAGAAAATCGCGGTTTGGTGGAAAATGTGTTCAATTTTACCTGTACCCACGGACATGTACTTGGAAATTTAAATCAAAAGTACAACTATGATGTCCCTGATCAAATGACCGAAGTTAGAGCGCATAATCCTATTTATGGTGATCTAATCGGGATCATGTCCGACGTAAATAATACTAAGCAAACACTCTTGACTCGCCTTGGAGTCGAGCACGAAAGTTCACTTGGTGCATTCTCTCGAAACTCGAAATACACGAGTCTGTTGAAGCAACATTTTGGCAGTAACAATTCAAACAAGGTTGTTTTCGATGATGTAAGTTTGATGAATGTTTTGTGTTAATTGTAAATGCCGCCATTAATGTTCAATAATTCTAGATTGAGACATGGTTTGGGTCATTTCAAGCGTTCATTCATGTGACAGCTTTAGATTTGGAGGCAAATGCTAGCAAATCAATGTTTTCACGCGATTTCCTTGAATTCACCACTCAAAAGTTGCCGTCCAAGTATGAGGACAACCCCACAGTCTATCAAACATTTGTACAACGTTTTGGAACGCACTACTTTGAACGGGCTATGCTTCCGGATGCAAGCTATGTTCAGTTTGCGCTCAATCACGATTATTGGTTCGACACTGCAGATGAGCAAATTAGTGATAATCTGTGTGTTGCTTATTACGATTACTTCAAACGATGGGACATGATAACTGTGGGACTTATTCACAAAGATCTGATTAATCGAGAACAGTTCGTAAATGCGAGTGAAATTGTACTGTCGTACAGTGCACTCAACAATGGTTCATGGTGGAAGGATAAATTGACCAGTTCTGTGTACGTTTCGAAGCAAATCAAGGACATTACTATACGTCGAGCAGTGCTCAAACCAATTGAAGATTTAATTCAAAATCAAACTGTACGAAGCCAAGTGGCGATTGCCGTTCGGATGCATCAAATCGAGGCACAACTCGAAGAGTTGATCAACATTTATAATTTTGCTTGCGATTACTATCAAATCTCAAATGAAGATAAAGTTGATTTGGAAAATGTGAGAAAATTTGTCAATTTGCGAGACATTAAACAAATCGATCAAATAACCAAAATCACAAGTAAACTGTACGAGAAGGTGCTGATGGCGAGAGGCAAAAGCTTATACGATCGAACAATTTACGATTTGTACGTAACTGCGTCTGCAAAGTTGACATTTTCCAAACAGATTTGTGGCTTTTCGATTCGGAGACTTTTAACCCGAGGCAACATTTTACCTCAATGTGCAAGTGAACAACTCCGGGATGGTCATAGGAATGTGACTGTGCTGTATAGGACGTATCACCGGAAGCAACAGAATTATTTGCAGGGTTGGGACAATGTAGAGCAGGCACGGCTGTTGAATGTTGCGTTTGGTTTGCGTGGTGAAATCGCTAATGGACTCAAAGCTAATTGTGGTTCTTGTTGATTAATTGATAGGTTGATTTATTTATTAAATGTTCATTACAATAAAGTATCTGTTTTAATGTTACGACATTCGTTGTGGTTTATTTTGTGAATCACTAAATGTCGATCATGAAATACTGAATTTTCTATCCAAATGGAATTTGAATCTAATAAAATTCCACACACGAGTATTGTTTCCAATTATAATTAATAAAATGCATTTACATAGAAATATTATTTTATTTTATTTACTATAAATTATGATTAGCCCTTCAGGCTAAATAAGAAGAATCTAAGTTGATTAATGATTACGTTAAGAGATTTTAAATATTTAAAATCTTATAATATAAAGTTCTCATAAAATAAATTTAAAATATAAATTGTAAGCTCTTCTAAATTGTTTTTATCGATTTTTATACTTGAAATATTTTACCGTTCTTGAAAAAAATATTGAGGTGAGTTTTGTCGACCCTACTGACCCTCCGACCCTACCCTAGGGTACTCGAAAAGGTACTCAAAAATGTTAAATTGCTTTATTTTCAAATATTAATATAACGAATAAAAGTAATAATACAACATTTTTGTGTTGAAATTTTCATGAGGAATCGCTGGAATTTTCGGAAAAACTTGTCATGCAAAACGCATGTAAAATGCTTAAAACAATTAATTTTAATTTTTTTCTTTTTAATTTTAATATTTAGCTTTATTTAATTAATTTAATCTTTAGTTATATTATACGCCTAAGTATAATAACACAGAATACCCAAAAATACCTATTTCCTTTTAATACTGTACGCTTCAAGTATAGTATAGTATAGAAACAGAACATATTTAATACATACTTTAAATCTACTCTTCATTACGAGTATTTTGATATATCGCATGCCTATGTTCTGATTTTAATATTAATTATTAATTATTAAATATGAATCATTATTATTATTATATTAAGAGTGAATGAGTACAATTAGCCATCATGCATATGCAAGACACCTGGACGTACATCTCCCTGCACTGAGCACACACACACTCATCGCCTCATTAGAAGTCCCCTCATGCCCTCGAGCAACGTCATCTTCGCTACATTGCACATCACAAGTTGACCTCTAATGACACTTTCACGATGAAGGGTCTCACGCAAACTACGTATCTCAAGTGGTCCTTCTCCTCTCAAGTCCAATAAACATGACCATGGTTCCAATACTAGTCTTGAATTAGACAATTTCGCAGATTGACAAACTACATAGTTAGTAAAACATCAAAATGACGAATTCGCAAATATCCGGTGACATACATTAGGTACCAATTTAGACTTGATAGTTTATTTCAACTTTTTTTTAAATTTTTAGATGTTTACAAATACATGCTTAGTAATAATACTAACAAACATAGAAAGCGAGTGTAAAAGGCGCCAACATTGATTAGTAGCGCCATCTATCAACACAAAATGCAGTTGTTTTTGTTCCCTTTTCGATTTTGTTTGTCGAACGCTACTGCTGGCTTGCGTATACGTGTCTTTATATGTGTGAATGTATGTTTTGTTCCTTTTCTACTTCTCAAACTACGATTTCTCTTCGTGAATTTTCTTCAACTCTTGTGTGATATCCTCAAAATGTCGTACCCAGCAATCGCCACCCTGCCAGATGTGCCTCTCCTCAACATCCTCAAACGCCTCCCACTGTACGATCTTGTTTACGGGGCACGACAGACCTGTGCCCGCATGCGAGCTTTAGCTCCGATCGAGTTGTCTCGTCGACGCAATTTGGTGCTCACTCACGGTGGCGATGATCGAGACCGTTCGTTGGTGGCGCTTCGAGACGACAAACCACATTTTGGCCATTTGCTTCAACATGTTCGTCGGGAGGATGGATCACCGATGGTACGACTGCCCGACCTGGCGCAATACAAATTTGAGTTTGTCCCGCTCGAAACCGCAGTTCAAGGCGCCGCACTCATGAATGCTCTTCCCCGGCTCACTCACTTGACCGTTGAATACAGCAACATTTCGCCCGTATTCATGAATAGCCTTAATCGTATGCTCAACCATTGGTCTGGCACTTTGATTTCGTTAAAGCTTTTCCTCAGAGATATAACTCAGTTTGATTCGCTCAACGACTTGCGACTGATTGAGTCTATCAACGGACTCAACTCCCTGCGCCATCTTATAATTTGCTTGGCTAAGAGTGAGTATGTGGATCCATAATTGTCTTTATTAACCATTTCCACCCTTAGGGGATAATGTCATGCCATTCAACCCGAACCTAAACCTGGAGTTTATGGCTCGTCTGTCTACTTTGTGTGTTCAAGGCATGGTCTTCATGCCTAGATGGTTTTTTGCTTCCCTAGCTCAGTATGGCACGGCTAATCTACGCGAAGTGTGTTATCATAATGGTTTATATGGTGGCTATAATCCACAAATGCAGTTTGGTTTGGACAATCCTCGACTGGCCGCCTGTTTCACCCACCACTCTAGGGACGTATTTCTTCGATCGTGGTGGTTCGACCAGAGCGTCCATGAAATGCAGCGCCTGTGTGTTCGTTTCAGCTCGCTTACCACACTCAAACTCCAGATGGAACCATCCGCCATGGCAGGTTTGGCTCAACAGTTGCGTCGTCTGCAACATTTGGTCACTTTGAGCCTGGTCGTCAGTAGACTTGAAGAACATGATGACGATGATGGTCGTGAGGCCGGATTTGTTCATGGCTGGCCCGTGTTGCACCCAAATCCTCCCCCGATCGATGGCGCTTGGCTGGTGCACTCGGTTCGGTTGCTTCAACTTTCTATGTCAACTGAGTCACACGAGAACCTGGCCGCACTTCGAATTGCTCACTACTTTCCCAACATTCAACTGCTCAGTGTGACCCAGTTTAGTGGCAACTGTCGAATCTGCACTCCTGAGGCTCATCCTCCTGATTTCACTATTTATCGCTGTCTTCGCCAAGCTTTGCAGCCATTCCGTGCCTGTGCTCAACTGCGCACTATCGAGTACAACCCCGGACTTGGTAGTGAATTGGAGCAAATTACTCCTCAGCAATTGCCACTCAATTTAGATTAGAATTTTGTGTGTTATTCTGCTTTCTAATATTAAAATTTTGCCTTTTTATGCTTAATTATTGCTCTCATTTATTGTTTATATGTTTGCCTTTTGAATATACGATTTTTAAGTACATTAAATGAAAATGATATTGCTAATAAACATTTAAAGAATGGCGCAAATTATTTCCTTTGTTTCTGAAAGGGTCAAACATTAATAAATAATTTTAATTTTAATTGAATTTTTACGAGTTTTTCTTGATTTAAAAAAATTCAGGAGTAAACGCTTCGTCTGACGTTATCAATTTATCTCTGTTCTCAGCATGCGATTTACGCATTTTGACCAAACCCAAATACGAGAACGAACCAAGGATAGCGCCAATGTGAGGTCCAATCACGCTAACTGCTAGCCAGTACCAACCTTTCAAGGGTCTGAACAAAAAATAGCCATTATGAATTTTTTCATAAAAATAAAATTCACTTACGAAAAAACAATATTGTGGTAACCGTGTATGGCGAGAAATATTCGAGGGGACAAGTCACGAGCTTTTTTTATGAAATTAATTAACAAAATTTAAAAAACTGAATAATTCACAAATACCAGGATTGAGTGGAGCGCCACAGTTGTAATTGAACGCTGCAATGATCGCAAATAATGAAAACCCAATAGCCAGAGCTTGAATAGGTAGAGGCGTTCGAAAACACGATTCATCTGTGATAAACAAAATTGCGAATGCCAACAAACCCGTGCCCACAACTTGGTCAATCACTGCTGGAACGATTGAAATGTACGGAGATGGAAATGTGACAAGAATGCTCGCGGTTGCTTCACTTGCTGTACCATTATGATATTGCTTATCATAACCTTTCATACTTTCAAAGTACAAAATGTAGATGATACCACTTGCAAGGAATGCACCAAAATATTGGGCAGCAAAGTAAACCGGAACTTTACGCCAGGAAAATTTACGAATTGTGCTAAGTGAAAGTGTGATTGCCGGATTTAAGTGAGCACCTAAACATATTTAATATTTTAGACACGGGGTTAATAAAAAAAAGTAAGCTATTACCTGAAATAGATCCACAGGAAAAGATTGCAATGAACGCACCAGCACCAAAAGAAATCGCCGGATAGAAGGCTGAGCCAATGTTGGGCAAAACTGAAGAGGCACAGCCACTCAGACCAAATAGCTTCATAAAATAAATTGAATTTTAAAATCAAAAATTACTGACAAAAAATTACTCAAAACTCACCACAAGAATAAATGTACCGATCAGTTCTGCCAAAAACTCTCTGATCAGATTATGCATGATGACTTGTTATTTGATGAATTATGAACACAAAAATTAGACTCATTTGTTAGTAGGAAATATAAATCTTTAATAAATACAATTAATTTTATTTAAATATGCACACAAAATTTGATGGTACAGCAATGCAATTGTGATTGTTCATTCTTTATGTCCATTGTTCTTGGAAACAATGACATTGTTTGGCTCTCACTGTTCCGTCAATTTTACATTGCAATGTAAATTAATGTAAATTACATGTACATTGTGTATGACCCCATTTATATCTCACAAGTAGGAGTTTATATGTGTACAAATTGTGAACTCCAACCAAAACAAAAATATCCTAAGGTTCAAACATTTGCCCCAATTAACAATTAATAATTAGCCATACACCCATGAAAACATATAAATATTTAAATTTAAATTTTGAAATCGGCAAATGTAAAATAAAATAATAAATGAATATAATAGTGTTCATTTATTTACATTTTTATATTTTATATTTCTCTGCCAAATGCCGTTTTGGCAAATACGACGAAAACTTTACTTCAGGTAAGACACACTTTAGATAAAAAAATTTATCTATTAAAATTTATGTTTTCCTTAATTTAGTATAATTCGTTTTTATCGATTCCTGATCACGGACATCTACAAAATAATGATCTTGAATCTACATTTTTAAATACGAAAATTCAAGGTAAACCAAACTTTGAACAGCTTTTACTTTTGAAATTTTACTTTAAATGTATTTAAAAATCAATAAAATTTTTAACTGTTTATTGACTTAACATTGTATGTGAATTTAAAAGTTTGAATTTTCAAGAAATTGTCAAATGTTTTACTTCTTCAATAGAAAATATATATACCCCTAAAGGTTTAAAAAGTTTAAATGTCTTAATTTAAATATGAAATATAAAATGTAAAATATTTAGAAATTTAAATAAAATAAGGTGCATGGTTAGAGGAGGTCTTGATGAAGATTGTGTTGAGATGGACAGTCTCGAATGACAGAAAATAAAGAAGACTTTTGATGAAATTGGTTGTACATTTATTTATCAATATTCGAATAGAATCTAGTATTGATTTCTATTTATCAGTAAGTGTTTTCAAGTCAAAAATTCATTTGCTCTTTGACAGATAAACATGAGTAGCTCTGAGTACAGAATCAAATACTGCAAAAAACAATTAATTTAAAACAAAATAATTAAAGACTTTACCTGAGAAAAGGAAAACATTGAGATCTGGCCAAACGTATGATAACTAAGTCCGTACTTTTTCTTGGTATGAAATGCCCCAATAAAATTGTCCAATCGAATTCTGTACCTGTTCTTTGTGTGTTTGTTGAGCAAATTGAGCTTGATAAATCGACTACTCGATGAATGAATTTTCTTGTTCAGTCGAGCAAACAGCCAGTGAATACCAAAATTACAGGTGAACTGTTGCAACGCGAGCGTAACAACATAAAACACGTATTTCATGGGAATTTCACCAAGTATCAAGGTGGACACAACCAAAGCATTCAATGGACAATTGATAATCAGAAAGCCCACAAAAGGTATCCCAAAGTTACGATTGACCCTCAAGATGAACACAAGAGTTTCGGTGTATCTTTGGATAAATTTGTTGAGGTTGAAATTCAAATTGCGTCTAAAATATAGTTGGAGCAATATAGTTCGAATTTGATCGAGTTTCATGGAGAGCAGTTGAACCGTCACAATCGCTACCACAGCCATCAACATGTGAGAGTGTGTGAAGAGGTAGAAGGCGCTATAGTACAGCAGCAGACGGGATTCAATAATAAGAAGCTTAACCCAACCCCAGACGGTTAACCAGAAGTATGGATCTTCATTGAAGAGGTCGATTAAAGCCCAGATTTGTGTTACAAAGACAAAGATATCTAGGTGGGGTTAGAAAAATTAAGGTAAGACGCGAAACTTCAAACATATGTGAATGACCCCTTCACATATTAGTGCAAAAAAAGTGGTTTTCGTAATCTTCCTTTTTCTCCGGAACCTATTGACCGATTTTTGTCTATTATAGCTCAAATTAAAGGTAAATGTATGATCTTGAAAAATGACGATCTGAATTTTTTATAATTTATCACATTAAATAATGAGAGTGATTCAAACAGCCTCGAATAGCAAAAAAACATTGTTTACATTTACTTTTATGGATAGATTTTCTTAGTTAGTTCCAAATAAAAAAATTCAGATCGTCATTTTTCAAGATCATACATTTACCTTTAATTTGAGCTATAATAGACAAAAATCGGTCAATAGGTTCCGGAGAAAAAGGAAGATTACGAAAACCACTTTTTGCACTAATATGTGAAGGGGTCATTCACATATGTTTGAAGTTTCGCGTCCTGCCTTAATAACAATATCCACAAAAAATCGATCAAACTCACCACAAACAATCATAAATCCTTGAAACAAATTGAGCAAATAAAACGCAAAATTCCTTGCCCATTCACAGGCCCCCATCCTCCCATAATTTGGATGCAAAAAGAAATCACTTTTACGTAGAATCAAAATGCGATACAACAGGCCATTAATCTCGCCCAACGGACCCCAGTACAGCGAATAGAGATAATACCATGAGAGGACACAAATGCCAATGAGAAACAGATAAACTTCAGCAGGAAGGTGTGCCATACGAACATAGTCAATGAGTGCATCTATACGGAGATTGGCGAAATCGACATAAAAGAATTGATAAAGAAATTGAATAGATTGCACAAGAAGAATGAGGAAAGTTAGTCGAATTTTACGCAACATTAAAGGCTGACGGTGTGCGATGAAAAATGAACGTTCAATGTAGTCCTGAATGTAACTGAGTTTGTGGAAAGGCACAATCTGACTGAGAATGATATCCATTTTAGTTTGGTTTTTGGAAGATAGAAATTGTAATTTTAAAAATTTGGAAAATTTAAAATTTTAAGACTTGAAGACTAAATGATTTTCTTTTCGGTGATTATTATTCTACCGTTGCTCTTGAATGGCTGTGATATTGATTTTTGTACACAAATATGAAGAATATGCTAATGTAGGATAGAATCTATGAGGTATAATTGTATAAGGTATTAATATTTTATTATCTACATTTCATAGGAAAAAAATAAAAATTACCAAATCAATAGTTTTCAAAGTGATTCGACGCGAGTCGACAACTTTTTGAAGCCCGCAATTGCGACGATCTGTTTTGGACCTGTGTATGTGTTTTTCGAGTTTCAAGAAAAAATTAGGCAATCGAAAATGTGACTAAAAAATTTGAAAACAAGTTTCTTTGTGAAGAAATTGCGCATTGAAGATACAACATATATATTGTGAAATTAATCATTAATCACACGACAATTGTCGATTAGGAAATTCTTTGAATTTTTTACAAGGAAACAACAACTCACCTTTAGCAAATTCTCAATCCTCACAATTGTGAATCCACCAGCCTTGAAAAATCCAACATAGAAATTCTGGTTCTATTTTTAATAGATTATGTTCAAAAGTTTACTGTACAATATGGATCAAGATAATAATGTGGAAATGTAGGTGACTAAACTGGAGACAATACGTTACCGATGAGGCAATGCAATGAAATATTAGCAAAAATTCTCTAGTTTTGAGACATTTATGGACATTCTTCAACAAACAGCATCGATATCAACTAAATTGTCGATTGCTAAATGTCATTGGTCATTTCATATTACATAGCGGTACGATTAATTAACTAGTCAAATGTCAAGTTATGCAAACTCTTTACATGTTTGCATTTTATGTTAAATGTTCAGTCAAATTCAGTCTATACAGCCAATCAATTGAGCAAATATACAAAGTGCAATTCACGAACTTGCTTTACCAAACCAACAAAAGTTTTGTTACTATGGCGTTCCTAGGTACTCGACTGCTCCTGATGTTAGTTTCAATATCTCAATCACTTACAGTCACTCAATCATCAATCACTTCATCTGCAAAATGCACAAAGCAACTGCCTGGTCTAATGCAAATGGCGTCAGGAGTTGACATCACCGCATTGGATCTATTTCCACTTGGAGACCCAAAAGAAAATCGCGGTTTGGTGGAAAATGTGTTCAATTTTACCTGTACCCACGGACATGTACTTGGAAATTTAAATCAAAACTACAATCATGATGTCCCAGATCAAATATCGAATGTAGTTAGAAAGGATAGTGCTTACTGGGGTGATCTAATCGGGTTCATGTCCGACGTTACAAGTACAAAGAAAACACTCTTGACTCGTCTTGGCCTCGATTACGAAAGTTCACTTGGTGCATTCTCACGAAATTCGAAATACACGAGTCTGTTGAGACAACATTTTGGCAATGACTCAAACAACAAGGTTGTTTTCTCGGATGTAAGTTTGTGAATGTTGTGTGTCAATTGGTCATTGACAATTTTGAATGTCACATAAATATTCTATCATTTTAGATTGAAACATCATCAGGTTCATTTCAAGCGTTCATTCATGTGACACCTTCAGATTTGGAGGCAAATGCTAACAAATCAATGTTTTCACGCGATTTCCTTGAATTCACCACTCAAAAGTTGCCATCCAAGTATGAGGACAACCCCACAGCCTATCAAACATTTGTACAACGCTTTGGAACGCACTACTTTGAACGAGCTATGCTTCCGGATGCAAGCTATGTTCAGTTTGCGCTCAATCACGACTATTGGTTTGACACAGCAGATAAAAAAATTAGTGATAATCTGCGTGTTGCTTATTACGATTACTTCAAACGATGGGACATGATCACTGTGGGACTTATTCACAACGATTTGGTTAATCGAGAACAGTTCGCAAATGCGAGTGAAATTGTCCTGTCGTACAGTGCACTCAACAATGGTTCATGGTGGAAGGATAAACTGACTAGTTCAGTGTACGTTTCGAAGCAAATCAAGGACATTACTATACGTCGAGCAGTGCTCAAACCAATTGAAGATTTAATTCAAAATCAAACTGTACGAAGCCAAGTGGCGATTGCCGTTCAGATGCATCGAATCGAGGCACAACTCGAAGAGTTGATCAACATTTATAATTTTGCTAGCGATTACTATCAAATCTCAAATGAAGATAAAGTTGATTTGGAAAATGTGAGAAAATTTGTCAATTTGCGGGACGTTAAACAAATCAATCAAATGGTCAAGATCATCAATGAATTGTACGAGAAGGTGTTGATTGCAAGGGGCAAACGTTTTTACGATCGAACAATTGACGATTTGTACGTAACTGCGTCTGCAAAGTTGACATTTTCCAAGCAGATTTGTGGCTTTTCGATTCGGCGACTTTTAACGCGAGGCAACATTTTACCACAATGTGCAAGTGAACAACTCCGGGATGGTCATAAGAATGTGACTGTGCTGTATAGGACGTATCACCGGAAGCAACAGAATTATTCGCAGTATTGGGACAATGTAGAGCAGGCACGGCTGTTGAATGTTGAGTTTGGTTTGCGTGATGAAATTGCCAATGGACTCAAAGCTAGTTGTGGTCATTGTTGATCGATTGATACACCAAAAAGCACCATAGTTTTGGATAGGTTCAAAGAAAAATATTTACAACAAAATTATTTTATTAATATTCAATTTACATATTCATGCATATTAAAATAATTTATAAAAAATAATTTAAATGTAATTCTTCAGATTGTCGAAATAAATCGACTTGGATACTTTCCAGAGACAGAGAGTTTCTTTTACAATGTTACGCTTGGTCGTTGCAAGAGTTTTCTTGCCTTCAAATTGCATTTGCATGCTTTTATAAAGCGTTTTCAACAAGTCGTCGAGCACTCTACCCATGCAGATCTACAAAACTTTATTCATTTGCGAGAATGAATTGACATTGATTCGCCTTCATCCAATTGATTGTTTGGAATTACTTCGTTGGAAGGAGACTTTTCATGCCTTGAACACATTTGCTATCAACTCTTAGTTGGTAGTTGATTTTTCAATTCGATAAATCCCTATTCCAGAGCACACGTTTCCATTCCCATTTTGATAGTAGCTTCAGTCCGTGTTATAGTTCAGGGAATTCATGGGTTCAAGGTTTGCTTGAACATGTTTGCAAATTTTGAGATGACGATTTTTTAGTTTCCAATATTAAGTAGGATTAGATGAAAAATAACAAGAATTGTCATTTTGAGAATGAATAAATGTTGATTCTGAAAAACTGAATTTGCTATCCAAATATAAACAAATAAATATCCACAAACACGAGTATTGTTTCAAATTGTAATTTAATTACAACTGCAAATTTCGTTTAAATGGAAATATTATTTTAATTAGTTTAATTTACTAAATGTGATGGGATGGTTGCCAGTAATGAAATTGATCCGTTCACTTGAAAATTATGGCCACTACACGTCTAGAGGGAGAATACTCTGCCGCAACGGGTTTTGTACCGCTTGTGTTATGAAAACTCGATTTGTTCAATAAATAAATTTGAAAAGAGGTGGTTGCAAAGCGTGAAATTGATTTGTTTATTTATAAACATCCGAAATATAAGAATTTTGACTATTTTTGTTACGAATTACGAATTATTGGAGAATTCGAATAAAGGGAGGCACGAATTATGGACACTTTACTGTAGTCAAATTTGCAAATTGAACTTTGACATTATTAGTTTACTGAATGCAACAAACAGAATTGGCCAAAGCATTGTACGGTTGAACAGGACTAATCGGTGATTGGTAATAATTTTGAAAGGAATCTATTTTTCAAAAACAAACTTGTAAGTTGAAAGCTGCGAATTCAAAATAAAACTGAAAGTGAAAATGCTTTGTTCACATGAACAATTTCAATTCAACCCTAAATTCAAAACTTCCGCCTACTGCATCATTTGATAAATCAATGTTTCATTTTAGTAAATCATACTGAACATCGTATACTCCTCTAAATTGCACTTTGCTAAAAATAAAATAAAAAGAGTTTTCGATTAAAGTTAAGAACTCATGAATTATTAATTTTACGAGATCTTTCCCTCTTTGGCATTTTCAAGAAAAAGGGGGTTCCTCAGGTTATTGTGCCATCGATATGAACTGGTTAGACCACTTTCGTTACTTGATTCAAAGAACTGGGTTGAGTGAGTGTGAGTTGTGAGTGTGAATATAAAAGACGAGAGAAAGTGAGAAGGAAAGATTGATTTTGCCAACTTGGCACAAACACACTCAAAGTGACCTTGAATTATTGTGAATGAGAAAAAATGAAGATTCAATTTAAACTGTTGGTGTTTGGTTTGGTGCTGGTGATTGGCTGTGTTCGTGAAATTGCTACCAGTGATGATAATGCACCAACTTCTACATCAGTTCAAGCTACTTCAAACTCAACTTCTTCACTTTCGTTTACCCCAGTACTGTCGCCCAACTCTCAAGATGACAAAAATGAACCTGAAATGGCCAAACGACGTGCATTTGTGGTGAACATGATGAAGCATGCATGGGCTGGCTATGTCAATTGTGGCCTGGGTACGAGAGGATTTGGCCCGTTAAAATGTGAACATGTCGGCGAATTCAGTTTTGCTATAAATTTGTATGTTTATAGTGGTGTATACCACATGCACATGTGGGACACAATGCCCGCACTCTGGATAATGGGACTAAAGGACGAATTCAATCAGGCCCGAAAGTGGATTGAACAGGCAAATTTTGAAGCACTGAATTACACTCA
The DNA here is from genome assembly GCA_023373905.1 of Rhizoglyphus robini. Taxonomy (NCBI): domain Eukaryota; kingdom Metazoa; phylum Arthropoda; class Arachnida; order Sarcoptiformes; family Acaridae; genus Rhizoglyphus; species Rhizoglyphus robini. The sequence goes on along the minus strand of JAKIJQ010000051.1, from coordinate 88,859 downwards.
AGACTATCAGGAAGTGTCCACACTGATGGGCGCAATGCTGTCGTGCTACGCCCTGACCGGTGACACTTTCTTTCGGGACAGAGCAAACGAGTATATGACACTCTATTTGGCGGGTAATGAACCAGTTGGGTGTGCTTGGTTACTGAATTGTTGAATTAATAATTAATTTATTTACAGTTACACATCTTAATGTAGTAGGCGATAGATTCTCTAGACATTGGGCAAACATAGCGCTCGAGTTGCCCTATCTCAGCCACTTGACTGACAATGAAGCCTTTCGCCAGTATGCCAATTCAGTGGAGCTTGAAGTTGGCTGCCTGTTTGATTCCTTGCCCACTTTATATCGCAAAGTGGATCAATCATGGGGCAATTATATGTTACTGAACGGTGAGGTGAACAATGTACCCGTGTGTACTCAAAATTAATGTCTTTTTGTCTGCTATTTTCACAGTGAAAAAATATTTCCAGTCAAATCAGAAGAACCAGACCATCATTGAGACCGTCTATGACAATATTAAGGAGTTGCAAAAGTATGAACATTTGAACACAACAGTGTCTGGTCTGTTGTACTTGTCCGGCACTGGTAGAGACGATAGTGTTCCACCTGAAGATGAAGATGGGCGAGTATTTCCATCTTATCTGTGCAACACTGGTGCCACCCTGGCGTATGCTGCCGAGCAAATGCCCAAAGTTTTGTACAACGCGACCAGTTGGAGGCAGCTCAGTGTGGACCAGTTGGCGAGTGTGATCACCTACTGGGAGATGGCCAAGAACATTACCGACACGTGCTACTTGGGATCGAAGCTTTCCAACGAATACATGATTCCTAATAGTTGGCATCAAAATAGATATGCAATTTTCGGTGTTCGTGTTAGTGCCACTAGTGTCAACGACACCATAGATGTAAAATCCTTGAAGGATGAATTATTATTTAAATTCGATCAATATCAAATACTCGAAAGTTACTTTACACTGTGGCGAAAGACTCACGAGAAGCGATACCGTGACTATGCCTGGGAGATGGCCAACAAGATCGATCAATATGCTCGTGCATCAACAGGCTTCACCAGTGGATATAGTCAAAATGGTGAAAGAATCAATTTTCAATATCCATCCATCTACAACAATCTTCTCTATCTCTATCTCACCTTCACGCCGGACACCTTTTTGCCACTGGACAAGTGGATTTTCAATGTTGCTGGCCATCCGTTGCCCATCTGTGGATCGGGCAATCCTGCCTATGTAGAATGTTGAGTGTTTTTTATTTGCGCTCACAAACTTGATATTACACATTTAATATCAAAATTATCAATGCAATGTTCAATTGAACCAATAAATAAATGATTTTTTAAAAATTCCAATTCGGTCAATTCGTAATCGGTTTGAATCTACAAGTTCTACAATTCTAGTTCCCTAGTCATTTTATTGAGGGATACGATTCAAAATTCAATTATAATATTTTTCTGAACTAAAAATATTTGGTTAGAATCTAAAATTCCTTATTTTTAGGATAATATCCAAGAATAATAGGTCCAAAAAGTACTTTTACCAAGACGTTTTAGTAAATGTGCAGATTTACTGGAAAATGTGCACTTTTACCAGTAAAAGTACAAAGTTTTAATTTTCACTGAAGAACATGACACTTTTACCGGTAAATGTGCACATTTACCAGACAATGCACTTTTACAGTAACAAGTATAAGAACATAATCGATCTGTGCAAACTCAAATCATTTGACTCATTTGAATCAGGAAGCTTGAATTTGAATTTTGCAATGATGAATGGTTGAATGAGTCAAATTGCACTTTGACTTTATTAGTCCATTGACAACCAGACCACTTTTATGTGGACTCTCAGATCACTATGAAAAAAAAAATTCAGAATGCTTCTGACTATGTGAATAGACTAACTTTCAATTTTTATGAAAGAATGGCCATAGGTTCTCGAGTTATGAAATTCCAAAGTTTATTCCGCGCGCATATCTTGGCCAGCTTCTGGCAGTGATGCGTCTCTGTTCAAGTGCGGCGACCGCGTTGCTCGGAAGCACACACTCCCGCTAGAGTCTTCCAATTATGTTTATGATTTACATCTCGTATACCATACATGCTAACTTTTGCTCGATATTATTTTTTTTATTAAAAATACTGCATCGCGAGAAATGGTTAGCATCTGGATAAAAGAAACATTAAAACAACATTCGAGTTGGCACGAGTTCGATCATATGACGAATCTGAAGTTTGAACCTGCTGAAACTTATTTTTACAAACGTAATTGTGAGAGAAATTGAGTTGTTTCTTTGATATGGTTCAATGATTCTAGACCCGAAATTACATCGTCAAGCATCTTCTCCTCAATTCCATCATTTCTAGGCGTTGAATCAGAATAATCAAGAACTTCCATGTAATCTCCGTCAAAGAAGTCATCATGACCTGTGACAAACATATCCAAAGTCTGTAGTTCTTCAGAAGTTGCTTCACAGGTGATCAACGTGATGTACTCCTTGAGCAGGATCAGTTCTTGGATAACTCGATTCTTATCCATATTCGTTGATTGATTTAAAAAAGTAGTGAATTCAAATCAAGCTGAGAGCAGTTGTTTACAACTAACAGAACGAGGCAACCACTCTGTGAAAACATGTATATTGCTAGCCTGTTCATCAAGGATGTTACTTTACAAAACATTACAGAATATCACAATTGTCCAAAGAATAATAAGAATTTGTATATGAATGATTTGTTCTCTGTTTCAGAGCCGGAAATGCGTGCTTTCATTCATTGACACCAGCACCAGCTCCGAGTGTCACACTCGAATGTGCTCACTATGCAGCTCGACAGCGGACAGCAGAGGTGTGAGAGCGGTGCGCTTGGTGCCTCTAATAGCGTGTCGAGATTGGCGCGAGTCAAGAACTTTGGAATTTCATAACTCGAGAACCTATGGCCATTCTTTCATAAAAATTGAACTGAATGCTATTCACGTTGTCAGAAACATGCTGGATTTTTTTCATAGTGATCTGAGAGTCCACATAAAAGTGGTCTGGTTGTGAATGCAACAATTATCTGTCGAACCATCTTCGTCTTCAAAGCATACAAAAGAGGGAACAACTCTTGAAATTATTAATAAGTAATTAACTTTAAGGTAGGACAGGACGTCGCCGACATATGTGAATGGGCTTTATGTATTTCAATGGGGAAATTTCATTTTGCGTTTGGACCATTTTCTCCCAAACCTGTGCACCGATATTTGTCTACGATATCTTAAATTAAAGGTTAATGTATGATCTTTAGATATGACGATCTGAAATTTTTTAAAATTTTGAGTTTTGGTTAAGAAATTCCATGATCAATTGTAGAAATAACACTTTTTTGGGCCAATTGAGATCATATCATTATGAAATATATAGAATTAGCAAATTTCAGATCGTCATATCTAAAGATCATACATTTACCTTTAATTTAAGATATTGTAGGCAAAAAATCGGTACACTAGTTTCGGAGAAAAAGGTACAAACGCAAAATGAAATTTTCCCATTGAAATACATGGGGCCCATTCACATATGTCGGCAACGTCCTGTCCTACCTTAATCTAAACACTTTTTCAACATGTCTTCGCAAAAAACATGTTGATTGTCGAGCGTAAGCGAAGACTATGGCACAACTTTTTCGATTCTTGTGAATGTAACTCCTCCTACATTTCTCAACCGATTTGCATCAAACTTGGCCAAAGTGCTTAGAATACCATCTAGATGTGCAGTTCAACCTTGGTTTTTGCGAAAAATGTTTTTTAGGTATACCTGCCGAACAAATCTCGGATAGAAAATGTCTCAGCTTGAGGCCCCTTTGTTGGGTCTCAATGTCCAACAATGAGTCCTACAACAAGTGCAACAATGAAAATATGAAATTTGGTCATAGAGAGGAACGGGTTAGGTTAGGTTTAGGTGGTTAGGTGGGTGTGGGCGTCGGTTAGGATAGGGTTAGGTTAGGTTTAGGTGGTTAGGTGGGTGTGGGCGTCGGTTAGGATAGGGTTAGGTTAGGTTTAGGTGGTTAGGGAGGTGTGGGCGTCGGTTAGGATAGGGTTAGGTTAGGTTTAGGTGGTTAGGTGGGTGTGGGCGTCGTTTAGGATTGGGTTAGGTTAGGTTTAGGTGGTTAGGTGGGTGTGGGCGTCGGTTAGGATTGGGTTAGGTTAGGTTTAGGTGGTTAGGTGGGTGTGGGCGTCGGTTAGGATAGGGTTAGGTTAGGTTTAGGTGGTTAGGTGGGTGTGGGCGTCGGTTAGGATAGGGTTAGGTTAGGTTTAGGTGGTTAGGTGGGTGTGGGCGTCGGTTAGGATAGGGTTAGGTTAGGTTTAGGTGGTTAGGTGGGTGTGGGCGTCGGTTAGGATAGGGTTAGGTTAGGTTTAGGTGGTTAGGCAGGTGTGGGCGTCGGTTAGGATAGGGTTAGGTTAGGTTTAGGTGGTTAGGTGGGTGTGGGCGTCGGTTAGGATAGGGTTAGGTTAGGTTTAGGTGGTTAGGTGGGTGTGGGCGTCGGTTAGGATAGGGTTAGGTTAGGTTTAGGTGGTTAGGTGGGTGTGGGCGTCGGTTAGGATAGGGTTAGGTTAGGTTTAGGTGGTTAGGTGGGTGTGGGCGTCGGTTAGGATAGGGTTAGGTTAGGTTTAGGTGGTTAGGTGTGTATTAATTTCGCTTACACTCGACTATTCCCCAGAATTTCAATTTTGGGGACATTACTTTCAAAATAATATCAAAGGATTTAAATTTAGCACCCGCAGGGCCCACTAGTATATATTTTGATGTGTGCAATTGACAATTAATAAAACAATATTGGTTTCAAAAACTAGGTTGCAAAAAGTGAATGAACACAATATTGCAACAAAAAGGCCTATTTCGCCCTTAGCAAAGTACGAAATGGGCCCTTTCTACTGATAAGGTTTACATTGCAAAAAAGTGATAATATAAACACATTGGTAGAGGGAACGATTTATTATCCGCGACATCACATCACACTCAAACCCGACACTGCAATAATAAAACATCTACTGATAAGTGAGTGTGTGATTAATAATTGTGCACCAATTTGATGTGTTGCCCTTGACATTCACAAGTGATGTATATTACGATACTTTAGAACATGATTACTAACTGTGCACTTGTGCATAGTACTTTGCATCAAATGCTAACTATAAAATTGTGAGTCACACTTTTGCTTACACTTCTGGTGATCGATCGATCCAAGAGTGGACCCGACTTTAGGCTGATTACGCTTAAAGAGAAGGAGCAAGAACAGGAAAATGAGCAGGAAAAAGAACAAACGTGACAAACACTAAACTGCTTTCGTGTTTAAAATAAATTATTTTTATTGAATAACTTTACAGAAAATTGACTTTCTTTTGTTTTTTCTATATATAATGTCAAAATTAACACATTGTCGAGTGTGTCTTGTAAAAATATTTGGCCGTAAAATAGGCTCAAAAGCTCACGGCAATGTCCAATTCACTGTTAAAATGTGTAAAAAATATAACTTTTAAAAAATTTTAATCAAACAAGCCCAGATCACATTATAGTCATGCTATCTGCATCGATATATAGAAAATATAATTTATTGGCAGTAAATTAGAATGATCCTTTGATTAAGAAGTACATAATCTTAATTATGATCGTGATAATAAATTATTGGAGTATATCGCAAATTGAATTTAGAGTACTTCCAGCTCATGCGTTCGAAAAGCTTAGCCACCAAATGAGCACTCGCCACAATCTTCTTCCAGTCCTGCTCTTGCATCACTTCGGTGACATTGTCGGTGATGTAGTCGACACATTTGCCGGTCAACTCGGCCACTTGATGCAAGTCTGCGAGAATGAACAAATTTGAAACGGACTCGACCGTGATCGGGGACAAAAGTAGTTGCTCGGTAAAGTCCCACTTCAAAGCATCACAAATGTTGGCCAACAGATCAGTCTTGAGCACAATCATCTTCCAGCCCTCTGAAGCGATCACTTGAGTGCTATTGTTGGCGATGTAATCGAGACATTTGCTGTACAATTTAGCATTTCCACACATGTCGGCGAGAATGAGTAGATCTGCAACTGATTCGATAGTGATCGCCCTGGACAAAAGTTGTTGCTTGCAAATGGATTTGAGGCAATTGACTTGAAACTGGAGAAGAATTTCGTTAACGTCAAGCATTTCATGTCAGAATGTAATGTTACCTTATCAGCAGCCACAAACAATCTCACAGCATAGTGATCCAATCCTTCAATCTTGCCTGTGTAGATGTACTTGAGAAGCAACTTCAACATCTCCACGTCGACATGCCTAATTACACCACGATTCTTCTGGGCGGTGTCGTGAGAAAACATTTCGGCAAAAACTGGTGATCCAGCTGAGAGCACTTCTTTGTGGACTTTAAGTTCCGTAGAACCAGCAGCCAAAATCACATCGGTCATCTCTTCCTTGAAGTTGATAACATTTGAGTGCTTCAGTAAATAGCTTTGGAAAGCCAAATCGGGTTGACGTCCCCAATCTATTTCGCCATCGTCCATTTTGTATTTAATCTTCACCTCATCACTTATATTGAGTAATTTCAAATCATTAAACTCAAGTACGTTATAAATAAATTTCGTAAACTTCGTTTGCATGTGTTGATAAATTGTTGCCATAAGATCAGTTCTGACCACAATATTGTTCCATCCCTCGGAAGTGATCACCCGAGTGCCATGGTCGGTGATATAGTCGACACATTTCTGGGCTAAATATTCAGTGTTCAGCTCGGTGGCTTGATACATGTCGGCGAAAATGAGCAGATCACAAACGGATTCGGTGGAGATGTGAGACAAAAGCTGTTGCATGCAAATTGATTTGAGGCAGTTCAATTGGTACTTAAGAAAAGATATCATTGCATTGTTACATATTTAAACGGATTATGTACGTTAAATACATTACCTTATCAGCAGCAACCAACAATTGCGCTGCATTCAGACCCAAAGTGTCAACTTTGCCAGTGTAAATATATCGAACCATCAATTGCAACACCTCCACATCCACATCGATCATTTCCACTCGATTCTCCTGTGCTTCCTTTGTGGATGAGTGAGCAAACATGGCGGCGAAAACTGGTGATCGAGTAGAGAGAATCAATTTGTGGACCTTCAGTTCCTTTCCACCAACAAGCAAAACAACATCAGACAACTTTTCATCTCCAAGTAGAGATTCATAATCGGAGGCCATCTGATTGTAGATGAGCTTGAATGAATCCATCTTGGATTGGTATGGCTTACGAGAAACAAATAAAAACCAAAAGTAATTGACAAAAAAGTCAGGAAAATATACCTTACAGTGAAAGCAAATCAACACAAACAGCTACTGATCACAACAGAAGAGAGTTCACAGAGAACGTTACACAAAATGTAACAATAATGTTTTATTGAAAGTTTGATTACACCTAATTGTCATAGACATTTTAATTGAAAAAGTTGAGTCGTTTGTGACGCATCGAAAATGTATAAATACTCTATTGTACATTTTGCAGAACAATAAAGTCAAACCTGTACTGTACTACAACTTTATCCAAATGTTAAGTGCTTTTTAACAAATCTATTTCATGTACAATTGATCTTAGCAAATTTAAATTACTAGACTTTCTCAGAATGTTCAAATGTATAAATGATTTTGATTCGTTGAACTTGAACTTAAAAGGCACTTAACATTTGGGGTACGCACGATTGCCTGATCCACAAATTGGAAGCGGATGACCAGCAGAATTATACAACCATTTGTCCAGTGGTAAATAGCTGTCCGGTGTGAAGGTGAGATAGAGATACGACAGTGTGGTGAAAAACTCTGGAAACTGAAGGTCTCTATCCAATTGATCATTGACACCAATTGAACTCACAGGCCCATTGTTGTAACCATTTGGCACACGTGCATGCTGATTGATCTTGTTGGCCATCTCCCAGGCATAGTCACGGTATCGCTCCTCACCAGTCTTTCGCCACAGTGTGAAATAACTTTCCACCACTTGATAGGAACCCAAATCAAAGCGCGGCACATGCTTCTCAGGCTCACGTACAAAATCAGCCTTTATAATGCTGTCGACAATGCTCGTGGAATTGGTGTACAATTCGAATCCCGTATCTTCAGATTCGTCCACTAATGGAATCATGTAATCACTCGCATACTTCAATCCCCAGTAGCACGTGTCGGTAATGTTCTTGGCCATCTCCCACTGGGTGATTATATTCTCCAGCTTGTCCACGCCCAACTGTCTCCAACTGGTCACGTTGTACTGAACTTTAGGCATCAGTTCAGCCGCAAATGAAAGTACTGCCCCAATGTTACATAGACCTGCTGGAAAATATCGTTTTGCCTTATCAGGACTGTTTGCATCGCCACAGCTTGCACATAATTTGGTGCCAAAATACCACAGACCCGATTGGGTTCTATTTAAATATTCTTTCTTCTTCATATCTTCAATCAGTCGATAGAAGTGATCAATTTTGGTTTGATTCTTTAGGCCTGTCTGTATGTACTGCTTGGCTGTATGAAGCAAATGAAAATGTTATACAAAATACATCAATTCAATTGTATTCAACATTATACCTTCCAACAACAAATAATCTCCATTTGTACTATAAATGTAATCATATGGTTTTCTATACTCAGGATATGTGTCCATAATATCTTGCAGAAAGCCTAAATACTCTTGAAAGGACTGATTGCCCGTCAAATGTGTGAGATAGGGCAATTCGAGTTGGGCATTCTTCCAACTTGCAACATATTTATCATTAAGATCACGATTGACTGTTTAAACAAATTTGTGAATGAATATGAAATTAATTAGCAAATGTTTTAAACAAGTGAGTACCTTACCTGACATGTAGAGTTGAGCATACATGATTGCACTGTCCCGAAAAAAAGTGTCACCTGTCAGGGCGTAGCACGACAACATTGCTCCTGGAAAGGTGTTAAAGGCTACATTGAGAGAATCTATTTGGAATGTGTCTTCAAAACTTGTGTTCACTTTTTGTTCAATCCACTTTTGTGCCCGGCTAAACTCATCACGCAGTCCCATTATCCAAAGAGTGGGCATTGCATCCCAAATGTATGATTGGTGGATTTTTCTATTACCATCGTCACCAGCGCACTCGATTGGTCGGAACACTACTTTGCCCCAGGCACATTTCACATAACCATTCCATGCATGTTTCATCATGTTCACCACAAATGTGCGTCGTTTGGCTTGTTCGGGGTCGTTTTTGTCATCTTGTGGGTTGGGTGATAGTACTGGGGCAAATGATGGTAAAGAAGTTGAGTTTGAAGTGGCTTGAACTGATGCACTGGTTGATGCATTATCACTGGTGACAGTTTCACAAAATGCACCAATCACCAACACCAAACCAATCACCCAATTGAACAGTTCAAATTGAATCTTCATTTTTCTCATTCACAAGAATTTCACAAGTCACTTTGTGTGCCAAGTTGGCAAAGTCAATCTTCACTGACTTCACTTTCCCTCATTATTTATATTCACACACAACTCACTCAACCCCTTGAATGGTAGTGAAAGTGGTCTAACCAGTTCGTATCGATGGCACAATAACCTGTTGAACCCTCTTCATTTTCTTCTTCTTCTTCATCTTGAAATCACAAAAGAGGGACAACTCTTGAAATTAATAATTCATGAGTTATTAACTTAATCTAAAGACTTTTTACATGTTTTCGCAAAGTGCAAGTTAGAGGAGAAGTGCATGTTTAGTATGATTCACTAAAATGAAACATTGATTTATCAAATGATGCCGTAGGCGGTTGTTGTACAGTGAGAGGGTTGAATGCGTAGAGTTGATTCGAATCTCAACTTCACACTATTTACTTAATTAACTAATTAAAATTAATTTATTACTAGACAAATTGGTGTATTAAATTCTGTCTGTCATCTACTGCCGAATTGTGGATCAGGAAATTGTGCTTATCCAAATAGTTAAATGCTTTTGAACAAGTGTATCTCATTCAACCAAAAAAATTGTATTTCGGTTTCAAATACCACTGGCTAAGTTTATGTATTTGAATGTGTGCAATTGATAACAAATAAAATTGGTTATAAAATGAGTTGCAAAAAGTGAATAAACACAATATTGCAACAAAAGGCCCATTTCGTCCTTATTGCAAAGTACGAAATGGGCCCTTTCTACTGATAAAGGTTGACTATTGCAAAATAAATTTGATAATATAAGCACAATGGTAGAGGGAACGATTTATTATCCGCGACATCACATCACCCCAATCCCGACGCTGCAATAAAAGGTATCTACTGATAAGTGTGTGATTACATCAAATAGATATTGCCCTTGACATAGTAACAATATGACAAGTGATGTACATTACGGTACTTTAGAACATCATGATTACTAACTTTGCACTTGTGCACAGTGCTTTAGCACCATCATCAGCTAATGAGTCACACTTTGCTTCATTTTGTATATAAAGGTAACCACACATTTCCTAATTCACTGTATTCTTGTGCTTGTGCCATCATTATCATTGGTTTGTTATATAACTTCAAAATGAATATCTTTTTTTATTCCCAACAATTCAACATTGACTTGTGGTGTTTAGTGTGGACCTCAATCATTACCGTAATTCTCTATTTGATCTATAAAATTCATTTCTTTGATGAAATTGTTCGGGTAACTATTGTCTTATGTCTTATGTATTTTAATAATTAAAAACCATTTTCATTAAGAATTATCCAGATGATTACCCGAAAAATCTACGAATATTACCCAACCAAAAGCAACCACCCAACTATCCGAACGGTTGGATTCCCATACTCGAGTCAAGGAGCATCAAAGCGAATGAGGTGAAATCGGTTCAATGTTTTGGCCAAGAGTTGGCGGTGATTCGTGGTGCGAAAGGTCAAGTTTATGTGATTGATGCCTACTGTCCTCATTTGGGCGCAAATTTAGCCATTGGTGGAACTGTTCATCGAAATGAGGAAGGTGATTGCATTGAAGATTGCATTCGATGTCCATTTCATGGTTGGTCTTTCAGAATGAGCGATGGACAGTGTTCGAATATTCCATACGAGCAATGTAAGTTTACGATAATTTGATTTGGAACATTAACAAATGAATCCTTCCATTTAGCGCCAAACAATTCAAAAGTCAAAATATGGACAAGTTTAGAGATAAACAATGCAATCTTTGTCTGGTTTCATGCAGACAACCAAGAACCAAATTGGCGCCCTGATGAAGTCCCAGATATAACCAACCAAAAATGGGTCTACAGAGGCCGAACTGAACATTTGGTCAATTGTCACGTTCAGGAAATACCCGAAAATGGCGCAGACGTTGCACATCTAGGCGAAATTCATGTGGATCCAATCATTCTAGGTTCCGAACTAAGTCGACTCAACAAACTCAAAAAGTATTTCAGTAACATTTTCCAACACGAATGGCGCGCACAATGGAGTGCTTGTGATGCACCGAATGAGCTGCACATGTCCTCCATTGAACTGGTCAATTGTAATCGGCTATTTGGTTACCCTCTATTCAATGTGAACCTCAAAATCAATCAAATTGGACCGGCTTATGTGAAGTTGCAGTTTGAATCAAACTTTCTCGGTGGGGTCAAGGGCGTCTTCATGCAGTACGTCAAGCCAATTGGTCCAATGCGTAACTCGATTGTGCATCAAGTTTACACTGAAAATACGTGGGCGGGTTATATTTTTGGAAAATTTGCAATTTTTGGTGAAGCAATCATGGTAATATACAATATACAATTCCTATTTCATTTTTTTAATTTTTTGCATTTCTCTCAAATTCAGCTTGAACGTGATATTCAAATTTGGAATAGAAAAGCTTTTCTCAACAAACCTTATCTAGCGAAATCTGAAAAGGCTCTCGTCAAATATAGAAGATGGTTCGCGCAGTTTTATTCAGAAAATAGTAAACGTACAATTGACTGGTAAAAAGTGATAGAATAGAGTGATAGATATTTGTGATATTTTGTGTATTAAAATAAATTTATTGTTTTGTGATATATTGCCCATTTATTTATTTGTGTGTAGAAAATTTTGATATATATTTAATTTGTCACCTAAAGCAAATTGTTGAAATGTTGAAAGCAAAGGGCCCATTTCGTACTTTGTAAAGAACGAGGAAATCTAAATGAGCTCTACTGTGATAAGGTTGACTATTGCGTTTAAGATAAGATGTTTGATGTGTTGCTCTTGACATAGTAGCCATGCCACAAGTGATTTGGGATATTATTACGATACTTTAAGACATGATTACTAACTTTGCACTTGTGCACAGTACACTTTTGAATCAAATGTTATGTAGCAACTGTTCGAATCCGAATCCAGTAAACTTTCCGAAAGTGTATTGAGTGTTGATGAACTTTACAAGAACATTTCTTCAGAAGATTCACATTCAAATGGTCCATTTTTGTTTGCCTCATACCGTCAAAGAAGAATGCAACATTTGCCAACATGACAAAGCAAAAGCAAAATTTGAAAAATGTTAATGTTCAACGAAATTGTTCATTGAATCATTGAATCACAAATTGTATATCAATTACATCACACACACGGGTCAATCAATAACAAATCATAAACGTGTCAACATTTACTGTTCACTTCATATTCATCAATCGTAAATTGTCATTTTCATTCTTCTTCAAATGGAAGCATCACTTCAATTGTACGATTTGAAACAAACCATTTTAATTGTCTTTTGTGCGTTCATGACTATTCTTCACATTGTGGCTGTGATTATGGCTGAGCAAATTGTCGATGAACATTTGGATAGTCAATTTGGTGGTGACTATGACGAGGAAGATTATTTGAAGAGAAGAGTAAGTAAGAGTAACTTTTGACTATTTGCATTATCATTCTCATTACATGTACTATTCTTTTTCTAGGACGAACAAATCCGACTCTTCTTCATTGTCATGACAATTTGCATATCTTTTAAATTGTTTGGATTGTTCGCTGTTTGGCATCGAAATTTGACCTTACTATACATCTTTGCCATCTATCAAACGATCACAACTATTCTTGTGATCAGTTCTCCACTGGACGATAATAAGGTTCTGTGGTTTTCAAATTCGTGTATCTTTGCCCTCTTTACCGCATTGACAATTGCTTTCTGATGGATTGTTCATTTGTGGATGATGATGATGTAATTTAGTTGAATGATAATTACGGAAGAGTTGGCTATTACATTTTGTGCGGTTTCCCAGTTAGCAAAGTAAGTAAATTAGTATCGTAATATGAATCGTTTGTCCACTATCTCTATCTTTGTTTACTAGTTCATAAAACTCAATCTTCTTGCACAAACAAATGGTTTTTGAAAAACAGCACACAACTCGAATCAAGATTGACATGTACAGTTGTTTCTACAGATTTTGTCAAGCACAAAACAACACATCGATTACATCTCTTCAATTGAAATCATTAGTAGCACATGACATATGTCCTTCTCGTGAAATTCGATCGCTTGCTAAAACAAACAGAGACAACAAAAGCCATTAGCCACACAAACAATAACCATTCCACGAAATGTTGTGTAATTCAACACAAACAAGTAAGCTACTGCATTTCAATTGTGTGTGTGTGTACATAAACATCAAGTCAAACACCACTCATTTTGATTTTACAGTTTGGTTCAAATTCCACAAGAAATGTCTTCCCAATCTGAATCACCAACATCATCACCCACCTATGATCCACAGCTCCTACGCAACTTTCAATGTCCCTACGAGCTCGATCCCACATGTCTCTGCACCTACTACGAAATATCCCCAAACGTCTGTCCATTTGGTCATCGATCGGATGTTTCCTTTTCTACAACCGTAGAAAATATCCCACAATTGAAGGAAATCCCATTGTACATTTGTATTCGTAATTTAGGTGGACTGTGTGTGAATCCAACAGTTGGACATGGGACTTCATCATCGACTTCGACATCATTGACAGATGATGGAGGATTGGTTCGCTGTTTGGATGGCTTTCATCCCACTATTGATGAACTGGTCGATTTGGAACATTTGCATCAGAAGTTGGCGTCGGTGATTTTGACCAAGGATCAGGAAGCTTCCCAGAATACGAATAGAATTCTAGTGGGACAAGAGCAAACATCGACTTCAAATGTAGAAGAACAAATCCCAGGTCCATCTACTGCTACTACAGAATCCGAAAATCCTCCTCAAAATTCGTCGTCCTTTATTGATGGACCACAAACTTTGTCCAAAACTATCGATCCATCTACATCTGTCCCACAAGTCACCAAACCCACAACAATCCCACACGATCACCAGTGCAGCATCTGTATGGACTCAATCCTCACCTCAAATCGCCACTTTGGCCTTCTTGAGAACTGTTCCCACATTTTTTGTTCCCACTGTATTTTAGTGTGGCACAATCGATCAGTGGACAAGACTTGTCCCGAGTGTCGCACCAAATCCCAGAGAATTCTAATTTCTTCCCATTTAGTTCACTTCCCACAGGAAGGCTGTGATGCGAAGCGGACACTTTTTGATTTACAGTATCGCTGTTTGGCACTGTCCAAGGGGGAGACGGTGCGAGTTGATGATTTGTTGAGTAGTGGCAATATGGACAATTTGGATTTGTGAGATTTTGTGGGAATTGTTATATTATTAATAATGGGAAGCGAACATGTACTTTGAAAATACAAATAAACAAGCTAAAATTGGCTTTAATCATTCATTAGTTAAATCGTATGAATTGTTTGACCGTATCGATTTACATGTGCACAAAAATTACAAAACTCAATCTTCATTTCTTAAAATTTCAAATTTGTTTTACAACGTGTCATTACAAGAATACACAGACTGATCCCAAAAGATTGTGGTCAATTTAGTGAAATTGTTCCATAAAAGTTGACACAACTCTGGTTTGAAAGTGCTCTTTTCGTGTAGCGTAAACAGTTGCTCGTAAGTTTGAAAAAAGACAACCGAACTTAAATGATGTGTCTATAAATAAATGTGGATAGTCAAAAGAAAAATTAGATTTGAAAACTGATCTCTTACCTTTAAATTAGAAAAAATTATTTTCAAAAATCTTTCGATTAGTTGCACTTTATCTTTAGTATACAAATGAACGTGCAAGGTTGTGACTGATTTCAGTAGAATGGTACTTTGATGGCCCATTGAGTCAAACATCACCATCTCGGAATTTCTTCCAATAGCCAATTCGTAGACACTCTACCCGATTTGGTTTTATCGGAAATATTTCCACATATTTTATCTTTACTTGAATGTTGAGATAAATGAGGGAATGAGTCCAAGGCCCGGATTCCTGATCAGGTTTTTTAGGTTGGTGGAAGTGGCAGTGTGGTGTACGAGGTAGTGGACGTGTGTGGTGCTGTCGAGCGAAAAGCGTGTTCGACGTCTTATCAGTAAACTCAACAGTAATTATAGACACAGACAAATTCACATGTCTACTCCTGTTGATTTGTGCATAAAGTTGCCACAAAAGTACATTATGTAGCCGGCATATGCAAGCGCAAACTGTGAATAGCAATATAAATAAAAAACGCATACAATTAGTGAAAATATAATAATATTCGTTCGTAACTAACATTAAGCAATTTCTCCGACTTCACCGCACCGAGTGTTCCAGCCGTCAACTGCAATTGTCCCTGTCTTCGATGCAGCAGTTCATAATAAGTCAGCGCTTTCCAATGTTGTCTTGTTTGATTTGCACCTTGTATGTTGTTTCCATTTGTTTGACTGATTCGTGCCAATATGAATGACAAACAGGAGGCGGTACTGTTGATGTGAGCGTTCACTCTTGCGGCCATCAGTAAACCCAGCGTTGGAATTAACGTTTGAAGGGCAAGTACAAACACCAGTGCATAGTAGAACAATGGAATTGGATTGCCAAAGTGAATGAACACGTGGTCATAGGCGTTGAAGGGTATGTTGCCTAAAATGAATAGAAAAATGATTGGAAATGAATGAAAATCGATTATTGGTGTGCATCAGTCGGTTCGTTATTAGAGTGTGATTAAGCCGGTAGGCGGACAACTGACGGTAGAGGGCAAGTTGAGTGTTCACAGTGGCTCGAGTGTAGAGTCTGCTCGACACTATGGCCCAGGATAAGTTTGCGAGAAGCTTGCGGTACTCGATTAAAGCTACGATGCCCAACACAAATCCCAACATAACCACAAATATGCAACTTTTGATGAAAATGCAAAAACAAATGATATAAACGGTCGCTTGTGTGCACAAAAACAAATTTGAGTACAATTTATATTTTGAAAATGCCACACTCGTTACTGTGAATATCACAAATTGAACGGCCAAAATCAAGCATTCAAATAGACTACAGATGAGCACAACAAGAAATTGATTATTTCCCGACAGTTTGAGATAACCTTCCAGGGGTTGCTTTTGAGTGAATCGACCATTCCTGATGATGCCCAGAATGTGACTGATTTGTCGATAGGAATTGCAAAAGTAGTTTCTCTTTGGAATCCTGAATACCAAAGGCAGGACTCCCCCGCCAGAAAGTGGTCTCGATTGCGCACAACCAGACAGTGCAGATCGCGCCAAATTGATTCGTCCAAAGTGCAGTAAAGCACAAAGTGATATGCAATGGCAAAGAGTAAAAACAGGCGTGGCTGTCAAATAGATTATAATTAATTATTATAATTAATTAAGCCGTCGTACAGGTGAATCATTCGCATCACCATAACAGCGTACAAATCGAAATGGGCACTGCGGTCGGTTTGCATTTTGAATTTGTTCCACCTTGAAGCTGAGCAGCAGTATACGAACAGATGCAAACAACAGGAGTAAAGTAGTAGACAAGTGAACTACTCGCTGGTCGATGCATTCTATATTGTCCCGCCTCAATTTCGGACATTCTCTCCTTCAAGTCGTCATAATAAGTTCGGGTAATGTATTGTCGGGCAAACATGTTTCAAGCAAGTTTTTCTGTGCACAACGATTACAAACAGAAATTCAAACTGAAATGAACATTATTATTCTCGAATATTTAAATTCTTATTTAAAATATTTAAAAATGAGAATTCAAATATTCGAGAATTCGTTTGCGTGCCTTTGTCAATTAGACACAATGGTCGCTATTGTTTTTTTCCTGAAAAATGTTGACTAAATTGTCGTGTACGTGACTAATTGTTGTCAATTGCCTCAAAAAATCTAAAATTGTGCTAAATATTTAATGGGATATTCGTTGGTTATTTCGAGAAAAAAACCAATTATTTCTAAGTAAAACTAATTTTAAATTTATTTTTTAAATTAACTATATTAACCAGAAAAAAATACCAAAGTTCAAAAGTTCAATTATGCCATAATGTTTGGTCGCATTTGCTTATTTATTTCGAAAGTCAAATGCCAAAACTGGACAAAACTAGCCAATTTGACTATTTCGAAAGTTCCAATAGACAGAAATGACTAGTTTTGGGTATTTTTTGGTATTGGAGATTAGGGTGAACCCACACGGAATGGTCTCCCGCATACATTAAAATGAGAACATTCTGACGTTACTAAACTGTCAATAAGTGACTAATTGTTGTTGTCAGTTTTATCAATATTTAATGTCATTTCATTATAAAAAGTGTGCCTCTACCAACAATTGCATTTAAAAATGGCAAAAAATAAATATTCAAATTTTTCAAATTTCAACTGGAATTATTTCTTAAAAATACATAAAATTGAAAGTTTGGATTGGGATATCACTGGACCGATTTGGATGAAACTTGGCAAGAATATCCTTCCCGGTCCCGGTCCCGGTCAGATAATAGGCTATATACTATATACAACAATTTGTGTGTTTTATAATCAATGACAATTAATCATCTAGTGCACCTGCATAATGAAGCTCGAATAAAGTAGCACAAACTGAGCCACCGACTTACGGGTCACCTTGCCCAGATGACCCATTGTGAAGTGGAACTTGCGTTTTGTGTGCACCAGCTGATAGTACGAGAGCAGCTTGAGCTTGTGTCTCAGTAAATATGACCCAATTAGTGATGTTTGATTCGAATAGCAAGAATATGCCATTCGAATATTTGTTTCTCTTCATTTGAGAACAAACATTATGCATGGAATATTCGGTTTCGAAAGCAAACCATTCATCCTCTGTGTATCCCCAAGTGGACATCACTGCCCACACAAGTCCATACAACTTTCACCAATCAAATGTTTCCCACTGCCATTTGGAGTGAGCTCAATATGATGGCTCTCACTCTTTTGTTCATGTGTATTTGACATTTTTCTTTTAGGCAATTTCATATTGAGCTAATTGACATTCGTGAAATTTTTAATAATTTGACAAATCGACAAATTTTCAAATTACATGTATAAATATTTAATTCCCAAAGTGATACAAAATGGCCATTTTGCGTGTCATGAAAGTGCAAATGTCGGTCAATATCGATCGTGAACATATATTTTAAATTTGTTTTTCGGTTGAATGCTTACAGAAAGCTAACAAAATATTTACACAATTTCTTATATTTAAATAACGAATATTATTATTTTATTTTGTCAAATAAATGTAGTTCCAAGAATTCGTTTAATTAGTCATTTATATAAAGTATTGACAAATTGTGAGTTGCTTCTATACTTCACACTATTCGCCCACCTTTGCACATACATTGTCAGTTGAACACTTATTGGCTAATTAAGCGAATTCTTGGAAAATAAAATAAAAGCATTATTCGTTATTTAAATATTAAAATACTGAAAATATTTAAATAAATTGGAAAAATATTTTCAGTATTCCAGAAGAAGTCAACTGAAAAACAACTTAACCAAAAACAATGTTCGACTTTGTTTCCAAAGTATTATCTTTAAGTATCGCATTTGTGGCCAAGCAAACTCCTGTTGCCGATTTGCTTCACGATGCAGTACTCAATAAACAACTTGACAACAGCCAGTCAAGGCCCTTCTATGCACACCATCGATACAAAGTGTGGCGACTGATCTATTACTTCTATTTGGCAATGTATCCAGTTCGTTTCTTTGAATATTACATGAACTATCGAGCTTCGGACGGTGGCGAGTATCTGTTCAATTTGGCAATCTTTACTTTCTGTCATATATTCACCAGTGACCACATAATGGGCCTGGTGTTTGCCCCAGCGTCACTGCTGCTAATTTACGTGGATTATTTCGCCAATATAACATCTGGTCATAATATAGTCGTACATCGAATAGCACAGATTGTTGTGCAAAATGGCGTCAACTTTTGGAAACTCAATCCACAATTGAAGCCACCGAAGCTGAGCCCCAAAATGTCAGTTCAATCGGCGAAATTAGCCTTCGAATGGTTGAGAGCCATTTGGACAAGCGACCAACGCGGTATTAGGCAGAATGTAATCAAGTTCAACTCACAGCCAAGTTTCTACAAAAGTGTACTCTTTTGTACGTTACGAGTGCGTTTGGTGATTATTTCGGCTTTCTTTGAATTTGCTCATACGCTCGCTGTCCTTGCTCTTGGTAAGAATGCACGCTTCTCGTACTCTCAAGTGTTGAAATATTCACATTTTATTGACTAATTATTACCACTTTTTTTTGGCACACAGCTTTTATTATTGTGTTTATTACAATACCAGTCTACTCAGTACTCGCATACCAAATGCATCGCGACATTGGAAAGTGGCTCATTGTTACGTTTGAATCATCAATTATCACATATGCCTGTTGGAACTTTTGTAGATTGGTACTATTCTACGTGTTTTGTGGATTTATCGAGTGCTATGTGATCATCTCTATACTGAAGAGGCTGAATGCACTTTTGTGCAGTATAATCTACAGAAGAATGGCGCCGAGGATGGATTTAGTCTTGCTTTTGGAGCACTATTGGCGCACTCATTCGTGGGTGATCACCGATGTGGTCGAGCTCAATCGGCATGTCGTATCGCCATTTGCTCTAATGATTTTTGTCACAGTCTTTCCTGCTTGCGTCTATGTGCAATCGATCATACTGTTTCAATCGAACGATATGCCACCGCTAATCAAGCTCGGGTATGCTGCTGTTGTGGGAGGCATAATTGTACTGTTCTTCTGGGCCACCCAAGCATGCATCGCCATTACAGACACTGTCCACCGGTCTGACCGTTCGCTGTATCAGTTGCAGTTCCTGGTTGGGCCATATTTGCTGAGACACAAGCTCAAGCTGCTCTCGTACTATCAGCTGGTGCACACCAAACGCAAGTTCCATTTCACAATGGGTCATCTGGGCAAGGTGACCCGTAAGTCAGTGGCCCAGTTTGTGTGGCTATATTCGAGCTTCATTATGCAGGTGCATCAGATGATCAATAGTCATTGAGCATTATGGAGCACACTAATTGACATGTATGTTCCAGTAAAGATGCCTAAAAAGCATAGTCTACATAACCTTTGTCACCAAGCTTGTCTAAATCAAATTGTTTACATCCAATTCACAATGTCATAATCTATCCACAAACATTATGTCTTCACATAATCTCACCATAAAAGCGAAACCATATCGATGCAAAACCTGTGGTTTCACTTGCTCTAGACGTCATGAAACACAAATTCGAATTGACCAATTTGGTTTGACTCACACCATCAAAGAACAATAACAACGCAACATCGTCGATGATCAAGATCCGGGAGAGTTGATTGATAAAGTGTGACATTAATGTGATTGTCAAAGTGTTTCGATGCAATGGGTGAAGTGATTTGCATAAGTTGATCAATCTGAAAGTTAATTGTGGTATTCGTTTTGTAATAAATCATACATTTTACACATTTTACAGTTACAACTTTCGTAATTCGCAATATTGAGCATTTGATTAAAATGCAAAATCACAAGTTTCAATCATTACAAACCGTCAAATCATTACCGTCACTAGTAACACAAGACATTATGTCCTTCTCGTGAAATCTGAACACTAATCCAAGTTATTAAACATCTACATTTGGTTCTACATGTGCACTTTATCGAAAAAAAATGAAGAAATGCAATATTCATAATTTGACAAATTGACAAATACTGAAAATGCATGTTATAAATGATTTAGTACCCAAAGTGGGCACAAAATGAACATTTTGCGTGCCACGGCATGAAAGTGTAAATGTCAGTCAATAACGATCGTGAACATTTCTTTAATTTAAATTTGTTTTTTTTGTTGTTGTTGCTGTTGAATGCTCCTAGAAAGCTACCAATTTCTCAACATCTTATATATTTAAATAACTAATTATTATTATATACCATTTTGTTATATTTTATTCCAAGAATTCGTTTAATTAGTCATTTATTTAAAATTTAAAATATTGACAAATTGACAAATGGAGCGAGTTGCTTCTATACTAGCAATTTGGCAACATTTGCTCTGAGTTGAACACTCATTGGCCAATTAAGTGAATTCTTGGAATAAAATAAAATTATTAATCTTTATTTAAATATTAAATTTTAAATATTAGAATAAACTGGAAAAATATTTAGTTAATAAAAAACGAATAAAGTTTCATTTCAAATATTCCGCAAAAAATAGATTAATCAAAAAGACCATTATCAATTTAAACATTTTTGGTTTATTATTTTGAATACATTTAATATAATAATATAATTCTGGAGGCACTTTTTGGTTGGTGGTGGCACTTAAACTCACAATGAAATGTTTGCCAAAAAAGGTTGATTCGTTCTTTTAAGGCATCAATCATTCAATTTAGCACTTGCAATCCTTGCAACCTTAATATTTATTCTTGACGATATACAAAAAGAATAAACTAATGTAAGATATGATCTGGATTATAAAAAATTTGTCTATGATTAGTAAAGAGTTCAAAATGCCGGGAACTATCTTTTGCTTGTGCAAATACTTACAATATGAAACGATTTGGCTGTGATTCGATAGTTGCCAAACAAGCGAAACGCATAGCTGTGCAACAGTCGTCCGTCTTGAAGGCTTTCCGCCTATATGCAAAAAAATCAACATAAATGAATCAAAATAAATCAACACATTTACCTTTGCCAAATTTCTTCCCAATACTTTGCATCCCACTATTGGGGCATTTTGATAACGTTGATAAAATGATCGATTCAGCCCAGTGATGCGCCTGAACTGCTTCACCACTGCAGCACACTGGCCAATGAGCACAAATTCGTTGAACAAAACGCCCAAAACGGCAGAAAGCAGAAGAAATTTCAGAGCAGACGAATGTCCGCGCACAAAAAGATACATGTAAAAGACGTAACATTGAAATGAGATTAAACTCAGAAAGAGCAGTGTGAGATAGAGTGACCAGAAGCGTGCATACTCTCGGACACGTTTGGCCAGGTCACAGATTTGGCTGTTTACGGTGAGGTAATGCAGCCAGAGACGGCGGTGAGCTAAGTAATTTTCAACTTGGAAATTTTGCTTAATTTTTCATTGAGATCATCCAATTTGTTTGAGAGTGTCTTCTGTTGGATTGTGATGTACCGACTTGCCAGGATCACATAGAAGGGCACAGTGTACAGAACTGTTGAAGAAAAAGACAAATGTTGGTGGATAAGAGCGATTTCCCAAATTTGTTAATCGAAAATTAGTAAACTTACATACAACATCATAATACATATGAAATGGATTTAGCAGCGCCCAGAACAGCAGCGATGTCAAGTTGACATTGTAATTGGCATTGATAACCAAAACGTGCACATTTACAAATGCAATGCCATACAGCAATAGCGCAATCTCAAATACAAATGCAAACTTGAGCAATTGCTCTCGATTGCAATCGGTCTCGAAATTTTAGCATTTGTTCGAGTTCATTTTTGTGAATGTAAAAATGTAAAATTAGCAATAATTATCAATAAACTTAGTGAATAAAGTCAGACAATACCATTTTTCATTTGTCCATCGTCAACCAAAATCAGAAACCGTTTCTCAATTGATGGAGTAATCAAAAAGCAAATCCAACTTCTAATGCCCATGATCAGAACAGTGAGAGCCATCATATTGAGCTCACTCCAAATGACACTGGGAAACATTTGATGGTAAAAGTTGTATGGACTTGTTGGTAGGGACGACCACTCGATGGTGCACAAAGGCCGGGACTCACATTCGAGACCGAATATTCCATAAAAAGCAGCCAAAGTGAACAGTCCGAAGGAGAAGAACCAACATTGACGCACTTGTTCAAACCCATAGCTGGAATTCACAGGTCGGATCACATCGAACTGATCGTGATGAGCATAGAAACTCAGTTTGGCAAATGAATGAATCCACCTTTTGACAAACATAGCTTTTTGAGCTTGAGTGCGCCTCCAACTCGACTCTCGAATTATTTATTAAATACTCAGAATATAAACCAAAAATATTTAAAAATCAGGATACATTATAAATTTATAATGGCTTTTTGATTACTTTGTTTTTTTCGGATTTTTAAGATTAATATTATTTTTCGAAATGAAAGTTTATGAATTTTTTTAAAAACCATTTTTAAGAATAATCTTAAATCCCACAAAAAAACACAGAGTGATCAAAAAATCAATATCATTGTGAATACTAATAAGTTATAATACAGTAAAGTATCTTTAATTGGTAATTCGAAGGCAAATTTTGAAAATTTGGTATAATTCGCAAACTACCACTGTACAAATGTGCTTTATAATTCGAAAATCACTCGTTAATTTGGTAATTGGAAAGCAAAATTGATGTTAATTCCAACAGTTTTTATCGCTTTTGGGGGACAACCCCTGATCTAAATGCCGAATTTGACCATCAAAGGACAGTAAACAAAATTCAGTTGATTGTTAAACTCACAGACAAATAGTTTTCAATTCCGTAACGTTATACATTAATGGCTCATTTTATCAAATTTGGCCGCTTCATGTACCTTAAGTTTATATTCTGAATAAGTCTGGTTTTGTCTAAATCATAATTAACGCTATATTTTAGCGTAAATGACATTTTAGCACGTTCAAACATTCAAATTGTTTAAATTAAATAATTTTTAATCTGTTGATAATTTTTTCGAGCCAACTCTCGTTTCTTTTCGATACTCAAATTGCAATAATATTTACGAATTTCTTCACGATGACACTGACATATGATAGTCCTTTTATAATAATTCATAAGTCACTTTTCAAACAGAATGTTTGCAGCACTACGTCTGCATCGCACTTGACGAGATCATGTACATTGTACTATTATATAACAATAACATCCTGTATAACATCATATCCATTCAATGTATGTTCAATTGATTGTTATACTCACGTACATTGGCGAGCAACCGAACAAGACTCGCTATCTAGACTCTGTAATGACAAGTCTCAATAAAATGTTCAAAGCAACGATTTGCTGTTTGGTTTTATTTCTTAAAGCATCAAGAAAGTGGATTTAATCTGTGTGATAGATCTTCTCTTGCTGCATGTTACATTTTATATTGTTGAAGAGAGAAAGCATTGATAACGAGATCAGAGATAAGAGTTTAACGCGCGTTACTTTGCCAAGGCAAAATGTACCGTCCTGTTTGAAAGGTACCTTACGTAAGTCACGTGACTTATGAATTATAAAACGACTAACATATGACAGTACACGCAGTTTATCTTCACTCTCACTTCGTGTTGAGACCGTGTACGTCATCTATGAACGTGTCCTGTGTAGTTTTGGCTCTCCCGGTCAGTTTGTCTAAAGCGGGCACAGTTCGACAGCCCCAGTCATAACAACAACAACAAGCTCAACACACTCAACTCGTGTTGCATCATCATTTTCTACTTAAGAATAATCTTATAAAGTACTTAAGTATTTACTGAAGTGATCACGCGTGATCCTGAAAATTAAATCACGTGATAATAATCGATTAATCAAAGCCGATGACTATCAAAAAATCACCCAAAGTCATGAAGATTTTCGATTTTGATTATCGAAAATGGTTCTTTTCGTTATTTGTCATGATTGGTGAGTGATTTTGTTTTAATTAATTTTACTTAAAGCCTTTCCCTTAACCCGTTGACAACTGTCGGCATTTTTGAAACCCCAAATATGTTTAAAAATATAAATATTTTTCTCAACACCATCTAGGTCCATAAATGTCCCTAGAGGAAGTAATGGGTTAATTTTTCTGATTTCTTATCATTTCATATATTTTCAGATATCCTCTTCTGCTCCTTTGGAACTTCGATCTCAGCCCCTCCCCCGTCCGATGTTTGTTCCCAACTGACGGACAATTTTCGCTTCGACTTTGCCCTCAACCAGCACATTGCAATGTCGTTCACAAGTGTGCGTGCCACCAACAATCACGACTATCGTCACTATCTGGTGTCGAAGCATCGCCTTTTCCGCTTTAGTATCCCTGGCAAAAGTCCAGTGATTAGTATGCAACCTATTGCCGCACAGGAGACACTCGACTCGATTCCCTATGATATTGGATTCAGTTTGTGGGCGTGGCCGGTGAGGGAAGCTGCTACACGGTTGTGCTTTCTTAAGGTAAGTAGGAAGGAGGATCCTTTGAGAATCCTAAACTTTTTTTTCTTTTGTAGTACCTTAAATCCAGCCTCACCTGCATCAATCTGGATCACTACAACCGGCGCAATATGGACCAGATCGAATCTATTCGAAACCACAACATCAAACACTACAAGTTCTCCCTGCCCGCATCCTACTATCCAACCGTAGCCTATCAGGATGTCCGCTTCACGCAGAACACCAATTCCATGTATAGGGTCACTTTTCTCGAACAGAAACTCGTCATGCAGCCCAATTCCTCGTCCAACTCGTATTACTTTGAACGTCACTACCGTTCGTACATGTTTGAAAGAATGGATCATATTGTCGATTTCACTGAGAGTCACGTCATACCCGACTTTTTGGAACGGGTTCCAGGGCGATACGAGATTACTGGTGTGTTCAATTGGTGGGAGAATGGATACGGCGAACACGAGTATCTCATTCTCGTATTCAACGGAACCAATCATTTGTACTGTCAAAATGAGGACTGTTCCAGAGCGGAGGATTACAAGCCTTATCTGGTGGAGTGTCGACCCAGTTTTGAGATCGATCCTAAGAAATCTAAACCGGTTCTGGCTATTGATCATCATTCGCGGTTGGATAAGGAAAAGAATAGCTGTTGTGTTGGTAAGTGTTGATACTTTGGATTTTAGATTTTTGTCCCAAAATGACCTCAAATCCTAAACTTAGATCTTGTACTCTAAATCTTTAATCAGACATTCTAACCCATTTCTCATTTTATCCCTAGATCTGACCAATCAACCCTACCCAATTTATATCCTCTCGGGCATTGTCTTTGTGATTTGCTGTTTGGGTCTGCTCATCCTGGCCGTGTACTGCTGCTCGAAGCAAAAGGTTCGCCGACAGAAGAAGGAGCCGAAGAAGGTTCTCTTAAAGTCAATACGACTCAGTCATCTCAGTGCCAAAGTTGGTCAAATGGATGGTGGTGATCGAGGTCAAGATGACGAAGACGGCAATGTCTCACCTTCATCACCTTCACTCACAAATGATGTCCACCTGCAATCGGTCATTTCGACCAATGAGCAGTCCACTCAAAGTACCTCTTCCTAATTTATATCTTCATCAACCTTTTCAAAATCATAATCTACTTTACATATTTCCAACTTCATTGACTTCGACTTAATTTGTTCCAATTTTATACATTTTATATTTTGTTTATCATCACAAACAAACACCTTTCACTTATGCCAAAGATTATCCAAATAAATTGATTGTTTAATTGAATTGTGCGTGAACTTTACTAAAACTACTACTATTACAAGAGAACTATTTTAATTATAAAAGCGTGCCAAAATTAAACCAAAATTTGAAAAGAAGCTCAGTTTAGGTATGGTCAAAGGTAAATTTTAATAAGAAAATAAAAGTTCATCATTATCAATCGAATGCATCAGGCAAACGAGATGAATGACACTGCAATGGTCACCATCATGGTGATGCGCGAGATCCAAAGTTAGATTGTAGAACTTGGGGCATTTGTCTCACTTTAGACTTTAGCGAAATGCCATCCATCGCACCTCCAGGGCCCCTTTTATGGCTACCACTATGGAATGGACCATTACCTTGATCGGTCGCTTTACGTTTGGTTCCACGGCTTTGGGCTCCATCTTCCGCAGAGGGGGCTCGTACTTGATTGGTTCCAGAAAGACCCGTGGGATGAGCCAAATGATTTTCCATGGGTAGAGCAACCAAACCAACTCTAGCGTCAGTTTGATGAGAATGCGATTGCGCCTTTGGACCAGGATTCTGAGGATAAGGTGGAGGTGGACCCACGATCAGTTCGGTACGTGGCGAAGGACTGCCCAATTGAACCCCAGCACCAACCATTCGCTGCACCACACCCACGAACTGGTCCACCACCGTTAGCCAATAGATTGCCTTGAAACGGAGCACTTTGCCAGTGATTTTCTTGAGAAGTTCTTTGCGTCTGTAGTTACTAGCACTCGCAATTGTACCGTACTCGTTGTCCACAAAACTTTGCATCTCCTTCACCAGAAAGTCATAGTGAATGCTTCTGGTTTGCACTTGGTACTGTTCAACATTGTCCTGAAACACATTAACCAGTTTAAGTGGCACACGAACCATCGTCTCATGATAGTACGCAATAGGATGGTGCTTCAAATATTGCTGCCAAAACATCCACACAATTCGCATTGGTCGACGATCTTGGATAGGATTTGGAGTGTGGTACACGCGTGGTAGTAGATTAAGATCCTGCAACAGGCCTGGCCAGTGTGAGTTGCGAAAGTTGCCAATGCGTTTGTACTGAAAGTCGTCACGAAAGTGTTGAAACACAAGGCCGAGATACCGATCCCGATAGGTGGGATTGTTGATGAGGTCGTGGATAAACGGGTTACGGTACAGGCGATTGATGTACTTGATGGTAGGTTTGGTCAACTTGAGTTGGGCGCACAGGGGAATGAACACGAGCAGTAGAAGGGTGATCCAACTGGTGAGTTTGATAAAATCGTAGAGTGACATTGTAGGATCAAGTTGATGGTCGAGTCTATGAGGTAAAAAGAAAGAGAAAGTTAAAGATGACAAAGGAAAAATGACGAAAAGTACCGAATGGAACAAATACTAAACACACACCAAAACCAAACATTAAACTTTACATGCACATTTTATAGGGCAACTATTCAAAAGAACAATTTTAATTGTCGACGCTTGAGCAATCGAACCAAAATCATGACATTTGAAATGAAGATTAGTTTAGGCAAAAATGTAAATTTTAATAATGAAGATAAGTCTTCATCAGTCGAATGCATCAGGCAAACGAGATGAGTGACACTGCAATGGTCACCATGATGACTGAGATCCATGACAAGGAAGTACAACTGCCACCAGAGTTGGACTGCATGGCTTGGGGAACTTGTCCCATTTGAGGCTCGTTCGAATTCATCGATCGCATCGATCCTCGAGGACCTTTCTTTTTGCCACCTTGAGATGGACGACCACCTTGATCGGTCGCTTTACGTTTGGTTCCACGGCTTGGAGCTCCAGCTGCCGCAGAGGGGGCTCTACGTACGGGAATGCTTCCAGAAGGACCCGCGGGTTGAGCCAAGGGATTCGTCATAGGATCAGCTTGTTGGCGAGGATAAAGCATGGGAGGTACCACTGGATTGAGGATTGCATTCACCGGAGGAGCCACAGGAGCAACCAGTGAACCAATTCTAGAACCAGGGATTGCTTGCTGATCAGCAACATTTGGAGCAACTTGATTCGGCATTGCTCGGACTCTAATCAGTTCTGTACGCGGGTATGGACTGCGCCATCGATCACCACCCGCACGCACATCCTCCACTGTGCCAATGAACTGGTCCATCACGGTGAGCCAGTACATAGCCAGAAAGCGGCCCCGTCGCCCAGTACTGCTTCTCAGAATCTGTTTTCTATCGGTATTACGAACATCGTACTGCTCCAGAAAGTGTTGCATCTCGTCCACCAGATATTTGTAAGAAATGCTTAGGCTCTCCCACTGGAATGCCGGTACATCTTTATAAAACGCCATATTCATAGGATCGAGCACACGAACCATGGTGTTACGATAGTTACGAATGGGTTCGGCTCGGAGGAGGGGGCGCCATTCCTCCCATAAGGCTTCCAGTTCTGGTCGAGGCCTGTCAGCATCGGCGACATACTCGGGTGGCAGTAGATTGAGATCTTGCAGCAGAATTGGCCAGTGCGAGCGTGTCCAGTTGCCAATGCCGTTCTTGATGAAGTCCGCACGAAAGTGAACAAACACTACACCGAGGTATAGTTCAGGATATTCGTGAAGGATGAGATTTTTAATTATCGGGTTGGCGTACAGCCCGTTGATGTATTCTTGCGTGGGAAGAGGCAGGCGAAGACGGGGCACGGCAAAGATTTGCGCCCGAATGATCACCAGTAGCAGTAAGGTGAACTTGAAGGCGGTGAAACTGCCGGAGAGTGACATTGGTCAGGGTCAAGATGGTCGAGTTGACTGTGAGGACAAAAAGAAAGAGAAAGTTAAAGATGACGAAGGAGAAATGACGATACATACCGAATGGAACAAACACTAAACACACCAAAACCAAACCTTCTTTTTGCATGCACATTTTATAGTGCAACTTGCCGGAGAATTATTCTAATTGACCGAGCGTTAACGATCGAATCAAAATCGTTACATTTGGAATGAAGATTGGTTTAGGAAAAAAGGTTCAAGGTAAATTTTAATAATAAAGAGAAGTGTTCATCTTCATCAGTCGAATCAGGCAAACGAGATGAATGACACAGCAATGGTCACCATGATGACCGAGGTCCATGACATGGCAATACAACTGCCACCAGAGTTTGATTGCTGAACTTGGGGAACTTGTCCCACTTGAGGCTCATTCGATACGCCATCCATCGATCGCATCGCACCTCCTGGGCCTCTTTTGCCGCCTCCTTGGAATGAGGGACCGCCATCTTGATTGGTGGCTTTACGTTTGGTTCCTCTATTTGGCGATGGGGCTCTCCGTACGGGAATGCTTCCTGAAGGACCGGGTTGAGCCAAGGGATGCGCCATTTGTTGAGTCATAGGGCGAACTCTTGGATTATGTTGAGGCAGATAAGCTGGAGCTCTTGGACCAGGAGGGTAAGCCGGAGGTGGACCTCTTGGACCAGGTGCTCGCTGAGGATCTAAAGGCATCAGATGAGTACGTGGAGAGGGGCTGGCCAATATAGCACCAGCACCAGCAACTCTCTGTACTTCGTCAATGAACTGGTCAAGCACAGTGAGCCAGTACATGGCCAAGAAGCGCACTCGTTTTCCAGCGTTCGTGTACCACAGTGTTCGTGTCCTGTAGCTACTAAGAACGTCGTACTGCTCAGCAAAGCGTTGCATCTCCTCCACCAGATGGTCATAGCGAATGAGGTCAAAGTGGTAATGAGCTGTATCTTGGTGAAACACATTAGCCATAATGTCGGGCACACGAACGGCTGTGTGTCGATAATTAGGAATTGGCTGGGCTTCAAGACTGTCCTTTTCTTGCAACCAAAAGTCTCGCAACGGTTCTGCATCTTGTTCAGCATTCCTAGTGCGATACCGTCTAGGCATTAGATTGAGATCTTGCAGCAGGATTGGCCAGTGCGAGTTGTCCCAGTTGCCAATGTCATTCTGCACAAAGTCTGCACGAAAGTGACGGAATACCACTCGGAGGTACTGCTGAGGATAGTCCTTTATGAGATTGAGGATAAACGGGTTAGCGTACAGGGCATTAATGTACTCTTGTGTTTCTTGGGCCACTTCGAAACGTGGACCAACAGCAAAGACTTGCACGTGAAGCAACACTCGCAGAATGGCGAGCCAACCGGTGAGCTTGAGAATGCCGATGAGTGACATTGCACAGGGTCGAGTTTACAGACTGAGGGACAAAGAGAGGGTTAAAGATGACGAAAGAGAAATGACTATACATACCGATTAGAACAAACACTAAAACCAGGTCTCTGCTTTGCATGCACATTTTATAGTGAAAACTAACAAAAGAACTTTTCTGTTAACAGATTTAAAGTAAATTGGAATTACCAAGTGCAAGTACACTCTCCAATCACCTTTCCTATCCCTTTAATGATCGATTGCATGTATCGAAGCCCATTTGAAATCTACATTTATTTTCAAATTTTATAATCCTCAACGTCATGATTACTTCGAAAGTCTTCTTCCACTCTTTTCCCCCAACTCATCAAATTTGTTTTGTGTATTTGGTCGGCCAAAAAAACAAATCGATTATCTATTGCTAAACATTTGATCCAGTAAATTCAACTAGAGAGATAATCAAATACAATTTTCATAAAATTAATTTGATTGAACAAGTTCATTATGATCATTTTCATCAAATAGTATTCTACCAATAGGCAACAGCGATTTTAAATTCATATTGTCAATTAGTGCAATCACATGCTCATTCCCTATTCAATATGATAAAGTTTTTTAAGTAAAGTTGCTGAAACAAGAGAAATCAATTTAATTAAGACAACAGACAAAATCAGTTTAAATTTTTTTTACTCACACCTTACCGCACCTGTACACTTTACCTTAACAAATAAATCAATGCCAACAATGAAACACTCTGACTATATCATCAATAGTATACTTGCTCGCTCACTTTACTGCCTTTGACTATAGTCTGGCGTCTGTCGGTAATTCAACTTTCCAACGTGTCAATTCTCATTGTTATCTATCTTATCGATTGATCTACTCTTCAAGGATGTCCTTTCCAGACGATTCGAACCAAAGTGGTAAGTGTCGACACTGTCAACTCTCAATCGGTTACCAACAAATCAGCACACAATAACGACCACGACCTTTCGAGCAATTCTACCCAAGCCAGAGGGCTGTGTTGAGCCAAAACAGTCTTTGCCCGAGCCAAAGGCCAGTTTCAATTGCACATTCCCAAACTGTCCCAAGTCGTACACTCGAATTCGTAGCTTGGAAGTGCACATCAGGACGAAGCGTCAAGTTGAGAAGCAGTATCACTGCACTTGGCAGTCTTGTGGTAAAGTGTGCTCTCGTGCCAGTTATGTTGAGGAGCACATTCGTATGTGCCACTTGAAGATACCAAAAAGTGTTGCTAAACAGGAGCGTATTGGTCCACACAACAGTCGACCACAACATCAACTGAAGAATCCTCATCGGCAACTATCGTGGTTCAACAGTCCAGTTCCTCTGGTCAAGAGGAAAAAGATCTCCTTGGAGAAAAAGGCTGATGCTAAAGATAATACAACCAACGGATAACCAACCAATAAAAGATCAAATGTAAATTTTAATAATAAATAAAAAAGTTTACTATTTATGAGTGGAATGCTTCAGGCAAATGACATAAGTGACACTGCAACGGTCACCATGATGACTGAGATCCACGCCAAGGCAGTACAACTGCTACCAGAGTTGGACTGCTGAGCTTTGGGCATTTGTTCCACTTGAGGCTTAGGCTTCAAAGCGCCATCCATCGATCGCATAGCGCCTCCAGGACCTCTCTTTCCGCTTCCTTGGGATGGAGCACCACCTTGATCGGCAGCTTTACGTTTGGTTCCACTGCTTGGAGCTTCAGCAGCCGCAGAGGGGACACTACGGTCAGGATTGCTTCCAGAAGGACCCGCTGGATGAGCGACGGGATTTGCCATAGAACCAGCCTGGTGTGGATAAAGCATAGGAGGTACCACTGGATTGAGGATTGCATTCACCAGAGAAGCCACAGGAGCAGCAGCCGGAGAGTCAATTCGAAAAGCAGGTGCTTGCTGAGCAACTAAATTTGGTCTAATCAACACCGTACGTGGAAAGGGACTTGCTACCGGTTCACCGTCAACAGCATTCGCTAGATGCACGGTGCCTATGAACGTGTCCAGAACGGTGAGCCAGTAGATGGCCTTGAAACGGAGCAGTCTGCCAGGCATGTCATCGCGACGTTTCTTTCTTACGGTATCAATAGCATTCGCAGTATAATCGTCCACAAAGCGTTGCAACTGTTTCACCAGAAAATCATAGCGAATGCGTCTGGTATGGCTGTTGTAGTGTGCTTCATCGTGCTGAAACACATCCATAAATGGAGGTACACGAACCTTCGTCTGATGATAGTCATCGATGGGATCGGGTTGAAGGTTTTGGCGCTGCCGCTCCCATACGTCTCGCATTAAACGGTGATCTTGGCGAGCATCAACAGTGCAATACACGGCTGGCAGTAGTTCGAGATCTTGTAACAGAGTTGGCCAGCGCGAGTTGGGCCAGTCTTGGAAATCCGAACGAAAGTGCTCAAACAGCACCTCGAGATACCGGTCGCGGTACTGAGGGTTGTTGATGAGGTCGTGGATGAACGGGTTGGCGTACAGTGCATTGATGTGCTCTTTGGTGGATTTTTTCAAATAGAGCGGAGGGTAAGTCGCCAGGGCGAGCAGAGGGATGAACACGAGTAGTAGTAGGGTGATCCAACCAGTGAGCTTGAGAATGCCGGAGAGTGACATTGCACAGGGTCGTGTTGACAGACTGTGAGGACAAAGAGAAATAGAAGTTAAAGTTGACGAAGGAGAAATGACGAAACTTACCGAATGGAACAAACACTAAACACGATCACTAAAACCAAACCTTCACGTTGTATGCCCAATTTTATAGTGAAATTAACAAGAAAATTATTAGAATTGTCGGACCGATCGAACCAAAATCATTACATTTGGAAGGAAGATTAGTTTAGGAAATAAGGTACAAGGTCAATTTTAATAAAGAAGATGAAGGTCCATCTTAATCAGTCGAATGCATCAGGCAAACGAAATAAATGACACTGCAATGGTCACCATGATGATCGAGATCCATGGCAAGGCAGTACAACTGCCACCAGAGATGGACTGCTGAGCTTGGAGGCCCACTTGAGGCTCTTTCGAAGCGCCATCCATCGATCGCATCGATCCTCCAGGACCTCTCTTACCGCCTCCTTGAAATGAGGGACCACCTTGGTCGGTCGCCTTACGTTTGGTTCCACGGCTTGGGGCTCCAGCTGCCGCAGAGGGAGCTCTACGAATGGCATTGCTTCCAGAAGGACCGGCTTGAGCCAAGGGATAAGCAGGAGGTGGAGCTCTTGGACCAGTTTGTCGAGGACCAGCTTGTTGAGGCACTTGATTCGGCTCTCTAATGAGCACCAGTTGGGTAGGTGGGAAAGGGCTTCTCGGCGGAGCAGTGCCATCCTTTCGTCGCATTTGCTGCACCGTGCCTATGAACTGGTCGATAACGGTGAGCCAGTAGATAGCCTGGAAAGTGAGCCGTTTTCCAGTGTTCGCAGTCAAATGTTGCACATCTCTATTGTTCCTGAGACTGTTCACAAAGCGCTGCATTTCCTCCACCAGATGCGAATAACGAACCATTCGAGTGTTAGTGCGATACTTGACATCGCCCTCAAACACACTCTCCATAATGAGAGGAACACGAACCGCAGTTCGGCCATAATCAGGTATGGGCTCGGCGGCAAGATTCGGAAGCCAAGTGTGCCAAAAGATTCGTAATTTAAATTTATCTTCATTCTTTGTGACGTGGTAGTAGGCGGGCAGAAGATTGAGTGCTTGCAACACCATTGGCCAGTGCGAACAGTCCCAGCCGCCAATGTCATTTCGCTCGAAATCCCCGCGAAAGTGACGGAACACCACCGTGAGGTACAGTTCCTGGTATTTGGGGTCGTTGATGAGGCGTTGGAGGTACGGGTTGTCGTACAGATGGTTGATGTGAGCTTTTGTGTCTTTGATCAAAAAGATTCCTTTGTCCCACTGGATAGTGAACACGTGCACGGGGAGAGACACGAACAACAGTAGGATCCAACCGGTGAGCGTGAGAATGCCGCAGACTGACATTACACAGGGTCGAGTTGGTCGAGTGTTGGGCAAACTGTGAGGACAAAAAGGAAAAGAAAGTTAAAGACCACAAAGGAGAAATGACGAAACTTACCGAATGGAACAAACACTCAACACACACCAAAACCAAACCTTCACTTTGCATTGCATATTTTATATTGTGCAAAATAACAAGAGAACTATTCGAATTGTCGGAGCGTTAAATCGAACCAAAATTATTTGTTCTTGTTTGAAGATTTCGGGTAAATAAAGTCAAATGAAAAGATTTTAATTAAAATGTCAAAATATGTTTTTTGACTTTTAATTCTCCAATATAATATTGATCACGCACTTACAGTTCAATATTTAAAAAAAATTCAAATGATGTTGAATTATTGGATATAATAATCATAATATTAATAACAGATATTCAAGAATGAATTTCATTATGAAACATAGATAATGTAGAATCTTTATTAGATTTGTACATTCAAGCATTTATTGCAAGAGAAAAAAACAATTTTATAATGGTAACGACATTATATTTCTCCAATCTCCAGGTTCTCCATCAACTCAATTGAATAGGAGCGACGATTCATACCCGGAAAAAATGCGACTTCAGTCATTTTTGTGCGCATAAAATCTCCGAAACTACTGCATAGATCGGTCTGAAATTTTAACTCAGTGTTCTGGTGGTGGTGAAGGTGTGCAGTGCGCAAATAGCTCGCTGTAGGTCAAAGGACACCGGAGATATGATTTTTTTAAAATTCGATATTTTGTATAGAAATGTGTTGGGATCGAGAGTCAACATTGTGTGTGTTCCTGTGTGACACAGCCAAGCACACTCTTCCCCCGTGCGCCCGCTGTGCGTAAAGAAGATGCGCAGTAGCAAGCACACTCAAAGAAGTTGGATGCGGACCATTTGACTCGAGTGCAGTTGTGTGCGGATGTTTGTTTGCATTTTCCAACAAGTTCTAGCATTATTGCGACTCATAATTTGTCCGAAATTTTAAACCTTAAACAACTTTATTTAAAATAATACGTTTATTATCACCTAACCAATGGCGTATTTAGTAATGGCATGTATTTTTTTGTGCAATAATAAATTAGATTTTTGCAATAGTAATATATAGAATTATGCAATAGATGACCTGTGCAATATAAACTTGTACATTTTGCAATAAAATATTTAATTGGATGCAATAGTGTTATTTGCAATAATAAATTAGATTTTTACAATAGTAATATATAGAATTATGCAATTGATGTCTTGTGCAATAGGACGCCATATTTTGTGCAATAATAAAAATTGAATTATGCAATAGGAATTTTATATTGGGCTGCTGGTTCTTATCCCCCCAATTGGTTGCTGGTTCTTATCCACCAATTGGTTGCTGGTTCTTATCCACCAATTGGGTTACTGGTTCTTATCCACCAATTGGTTGCTGGTTCTTATCCACCAATTGGGTTACTGGTTCTTATCCACCAATTGGTTGCTGGTTCTTATCCACCAATTGGGTTACTGGTTCTTATCCACCAATTGGTTGCTGGTTCTTATCCACCAATTGGGTTACTGGTTCTTATCCCCCCAATTGGTTGCTGGTTCTTATCCACCAATTGGTTGCTGGTTTTTATCCACCAATTGGGTTACTGGTTCTTATCCCCCAATTGGTTGCTGGTTCTTATCCACCAATTGGTTGCTGGTTTTTATCCACCAATTGGGTTTCTGGTTCTTATCCACCAATTGGGTTTCTGGTTCTTATCCACCAATTGGTTGCTGGTTCTTATCCCCCAATTGGTTGCTGGTTCTTATCCACCAATTGGTTGCTGGTTCTTATCCACCAATTGGGTTACTGGTTCTTATCCACCAATTGGTTGCTGGTTCTTATCCACCAATTGGGTTACTGGTTCTTATCCCCCCAATTGGTTGCTGGTTCTTATCCACCAATTGGTTGCTGGTTCTTATCCACCAATTGGTTGCTGGTTCTTATCCACAAAATTGGTTGCTGGTTCTTATCCCCCAATTGGTTACTGGTTCTTATCCACCAATTGGTTGCTGGTTCTTATCCACCAATTGGGCTGCTGGTTCATATCCACCAATTGGGTTTCTGGTTCTTATCCACCAATTGGGTTTCTGGTTCTTATTCCTGGATTATGGTTGCCAATAGGGTTGCTGGTTTTTATGGTGGATTGAAACAATCAACCCAACCGTGGGATAAGAAATGGAAACCCAATTGGTGGATAAGAACAAGCTATCCATTTGGTGTATAAATCAGCACAACTGTGGAATAAGATCTAGCATTCCAATTGTTGAACATGAACAATTGGTGGATAAATTGGTAGATATGAACCATATTTAACACATAAAATTCTTATTGCATAATTCACTATTTACTATTGCAAAAAGTAAAAGTTTATATTGCAAGAGTAACCTATTGCATAAATCAATATATTGCTATTGTAAAAATCAAATTTATTATTGCAAATAACACTATTGCATAATTCAATTTTTACTATTGCACAGGTCATCTATTGCACAATTCTATATATTACTATTGCAAAAGTCTAATTTATTATTGTACAAAAAAAGATATCCCTTTAGTAATTAGTAAAAGTTTAAATTGCCCTTATTCGCTGGACAAATCCCTTTGCAGAAATGCATTGGAATTTGATTGAAAATTGAAATTGCAATGAAAAACAACCTTTGACATTGTATTGGATCATTGAAACGTGTTCCCCACTAAGAAACTAGAACTAACAATGAGACTGAACACAATGATAAACTCAAGACAAATAAAATTGCACAAAATATGGATTTTTAAATCATTGAATCTATCTCCTGACCTTGAAGATGCTTGAATTCACATGGATTAAGGAAAGATTACAAAATTTCGATTTGTATTTGTTCACATTTATTTCATTCACTTTTTGGAGTATGTTTTATTGGAGAGTTTCCTAACAAATGTTAGAGAAAGTTTTGTTGGGATATAATTTGTATCTGTATTATGTTCAAGCCAAAGATTTTGTGCATGAATACATGGGAGCTCAATAACATTTGGAACCAACGGAAATAGGAATAAGTGTTGCATGCAATGGCCATATTTGAATAAGGTGGTGTTTAGGAATACCAATTATTCGGATTTCCAAAAATCCGAATATTCGAATATTCGAATCGGGGTTTAAAGAAATTTTCTTTTGTAAAAATTTTATCATTTGGATTCATATTCTTGATAACCCAAAATGTCTTAAACTACAATTAGCGAGTTGGTGGATTCTATATAGAATACTCGAGTGTGCGTTGCGGATTTGTCGTCGATTTATCCAAATGGATCGAGCAATTGATCTGATTTTAAAGTATTTCATATAAAATTATGTAATGCGAGTGTGCGTTGCGGATTTGTCGTCGATTTATCCAAATGGATCGAGCAATTGATCTGATTTTAAAGTATTTCATATAAAATTATGTAATGCGAGTGTGCGTTGCGGATTTGTCGTCGATTTATCCAAATGGATCGAGCAATTGATCTGATTTTAAAGTATTTCATATAAAATTATGTAATGCGAGTGTGCGTTGCGGATTTGTCGTCGATTTATCCAAATGGATCGAGCAATTGATCTGATTTTAAAGTATTTCATATAAAATTATGTAATGCGAGTCACGAGTCAACACGCTAAACTTATTTCACGAGATTTTTTTACCAGTTCACATTGAGGATATAAATAGTCAAATCCAACAAAAAAAAATTTCGCTGTCACATTAACCTAACTGCAAAGATTCAGACATATTCCAGTTATTGTCTTCGAGTAACCGGAAACCCCAATAAATAATTTGAGTTTTTTGTCGAAAATTAATGTTTATAAGACTTGTACATAAAAGATTTGCCCCTTAAAAATGAATTCAACAATAAGAGTACGTATCTTTTCTGCTAATAATTAAATCCTTAATAAATCCTTCCAAGTAATAAACGGGCGAACTCATAAAATTTTCAAATTCAAATCAAAATCTTCGAGATAAGGTAAATAAATATATAGTCAATCTATCTAATGGCTATTAATTTTAAAAAAATTGATTAGACAAAGTTCAAAGGTCAAAGCTGTGATTATGGGCACAGATATTTTGAAAAACTGCATTTCTGAGCATTAAAAGCAGCTTTAGTCAATATATAAGTAGCCCGAGTTTTTAAAAGAACTCACATCGACTGCTTGATTGCTTTGCTTGACGGTCTTCCTCTCAAAATTTGAAATATTTTCACTAAATATTTTCAATATATATTTTCATTGTATTCCAAAGTGAACTTTCCTGTTTTATATCAAACAAAAATGTCCACCACTCCTCCAATACACGACTATTGGAGAAAACCAATTTTCTAACGAGTAAATTCCCGAACTATTTCATAATTCATTTTTAAGATATTTATTTTATATTAACAGTGAATTAAAAGAGCTAGCAAAACCAAAAAAGAAGGAAGTTACTAAATGCTTTTGTAAAACCCCTTGTGATGCTAACTGCTTCAATCGTCATTTATGTATTGAATGGTATTGTATATCTTTCGTTTTTATATTTCATCAACTGATGCATTTTTTATTTTTAGCACTGATAAATGCAAGTTTAAAAAGTGTTCAAATAAACGTTTTCAACAGGTTTGACTTTTGTTGTGTTATTTCATATTTTGTACTAAGTTTATTTTTTATTTTAGAAATCATACGCAAATGTTGAAGTTTTCGAAACAACCAACAGAGGTCGGGGTGTTAGAGCATCTCAAAATATTCCACCGTAAGCAATTTATTATCATTTAATATGCGGTTTCTAAGGGATTTGTTTTTAGAAACACCTTCATAATGGAATATGTAGGTGAAGTAATTCCTAAAGAAAACTTTGAGAAAATGGAATACAAAAATTATATAATGTATCTAAACACAGACTTGTTGATCGATTCGAGACTCATGGGAAACGATTCTCGATATATCAATCACAGTTGTCAACCAAATTGCAAAACACAACAAGTAAGTGTGACTGGATTTTATTCTTTGTTTTGAGCAATTGTTTATTTTGTTCACATAGTGGATAGTCAATAATGAACATCGCATTGGAATATTTTCTGTCAAAAATGTCCAAGCAAACGAAGAGCTGACAATCGATTATGGGTGGAAAGGAATTCTTGGGTAAGAAAGCTCGTTTTCTTTATTTGCTTTTCTTATTTTTGTTTGTTTGTTAATATATAGACGCGTGATCCCATGCAAATGTGGAGCCAAAAATTGTAAAGGCTCGATTGTCACAATTATTTTAATTTTTATTGAATCAAATATAATAAATGACAATTACAAATTGTGTGTATGTATATGTTAGCGTCAAAGTCCGAACGATCGGCATTTTCGGAAAATGCCGCGGTAAAGTCCGATGTCAGATATGAAAATAATTTGAGCGAACTATGCCGCGGCAGTTCTTGAAAATGCCGCGGCAAAAGTCAGGAGTGCCTGAATTCATTTCGGCATAGTTATTTTCTAATTGATTATTAATTGATTTTTAAGACAATGTCTTTATAAATCATCAAAAAACTATACAAAGAACTAATTTAATGTATGAAATCATATACCAATGGAAAAAGTAGCCTGATGTCTTTATTCTTTGCAAATAAAGGAAAATAATGAAAAACATCTTTTGTTTGGTTTTCTTAGTATTTCAATTTGTTTAATTTGTGTAAGTTATAAATCATTGCTATTAATGCATAATGATTAATTTTCTAATTAGTTATCTTATTAAAACAGCTAATTAATTATTTTTAGCAATTTATTTTAGTCAAAAATGTGATTTGCCGGATAGAATTCCGGCATAGTGTACATTGCCGCGGCATTATCCAATATTGCCCCGGCAATGTCATTAAAATTGTTTTAAAAAATCTGACTTCGGACTTTGCCGCGGCATTTCCCTACCTTGCCGGCCAGCGGACTTTGACGCTAACATATATATTGTGATGACGATTGAGCAGTGTCCACTCGAATGTAAATCGAATGCAATCTTCAGCGACTCAACAAGATTCTGGACACCGAACAAATGGATGACAGAACTCCATCACAATTCTACCGATTTCTGCAATCAAAGGTTGGTGATATGAAGGTTGACGACACCATCCTCAAAAATCGCTGGTTGGCAAAACTACCAGAGAAAATCAAAACCGCCATCAGTGGTTTGCAAAAGGCAATAGCAAATTGGGATGAACTACTCGAGTCTGCTGACAACATTTTCGAAATCTGCAAAGATTCAGCCCCATCCATCGCAGCTGTTTCAACCGATCATCGTCATTTTCGCAACCGCTCGAACAGTGTCTCCAGCAATCGCTCTTATCGCGGACGTTCTAAATCACCTGGACGCCGAAACAATCGAGGTTTCGACCCAAATGGCAAGAATTGCTGGTACCACTGGCGCTTCGGTGACAAAGCACAAAAGTGCGCCGACAATTGCCAATTCAAGAAGGGAAACTCCCGCCAGTAGCTTCGATGGCGACAACTGCTACTGATCACCGCGCAAGTCGCCTATTCATCTTCGACAAACGCTCTCACACCAAATACCTAATCGACACGGGAAGCGAAATTTCAGTTTTGCCCGCATCAATGTTTAAGAATCTCAACGCACCGGGCTACAAAGTTTATGCTGCAAACGGCTCGCCAATCCGCACATACGGACAACGCCTTATCAAGCTCGATCTTGATCTGCGAAAGGACTTCAGATGGCCTTTCATCATGGCTGATACAACTCACGCAATCATCGGTGCAGATTTTCTTCGCGAATTTCACTTAGCTCTGATATCTGAATGGTTGAGTGGTCTGCTGGAGGTGATGAATTGACGCTTTGTAGCGTTGAAATTGTTCCAGATAGAAGTGGCAGCACTAAGCCAGTCACTGGTTGTTTTGAAGGTGTGACGAATCTTCTCTAGTTCGTGCTTTGCGGGGTTGGGCATTCCGTGAGAAGGCCGACTTTCTCTGCCTTGCAGGTTTTAAAGTTTTAAAATTTGCCAAGAAATCCAAGTCTACGTATTTGTAAAAAATATATATGAATATTAATCAAATTTTAATCTCAAATGGTTTACCTCTATGAATTGGTTATCAAATTATTTTCAAACAATTTCTCTTGCTTAAACAAGTAATCGTTTTCAGTGTACCTATCACACATCGATGCCTTTCTATCCGATCAGTTTTCGGTAAATATATAAAACCCAAATAAATCACGAATATAAATTGTAATAACAACAAACATTTTACAAATGCATTTTGAATTGCGTAATTTGTTTTGATAATCACAAATTGACAAGCGTAGGAAAATCACTTTCACTACATCAATTTCTACATCTGAGCAATTCAACAATAAACGAGAGATAATATTTATTTTTTGGTTGTTATTCCTTTAATAAATAATTATTTTAGAGGTAAGTAGGTTTCATACACAATTGCAACAAATCCAAATTTTCTAATGCAAGCTGTCGGTTGATACACATTGGGTAAATTGTGAATTTTGTACGTTTTTCCAATTCCAGGCAGTCCTAGTACTGCCATTTTGCACTGGAATTTGCAATTAAAAAATGAATCCAATTATAAGAGTATGTATCTTTTTTGCTGGTTATAAAATCTTTAATAAATCCTTCAAAGTAATAAACGGGCGAACTCAAAAAATTTTCAAATCCAAATCGTTGAGATAAGATAAATAAATAAATAGTCAATATCTAATTTAATTTTTTTAATTGATTATACAAAGTTCAAAGGTCAAAGCTGTGCTTATGTTAAAAATGTTATATTAATAATGCTAAAATGTACAACTGGTCCAGAATTACAGGTGTTGCGCACGGTTATTTTGCGGAAAGCAGCTTCGGTATATAAGTAACACCGAGTGTCTAAGTGAAATCCCATTTTCCGCTTGATTGCTTTGCTTGACGGTCT
This sequence comes from Rhizoglyphus robini, assembly GCA_023373905.1. Classification (NCBI taxonomy): domain Eukaryota; kingdom Metazoa; phylum Arthropoda; class Arachnida; order Sarcoptiformes; family Acaridae; genus Rhizoglyphus; species Rhizoglyphus robini. The sequence goes on along the minus strand of JAKIJQ010000051.1, from coordinate 46,159 downwards.
TTCTCTGAAATATTGAAATATTTTCACTAAATATTCAATATATTTTCATTGTATTCCAAAGTGAACTTTTCTGTTTTATATTAAACAAAAATGTCCAACACTACTGAATACACGACTATTGATCAAAACCAATATCACAACAGGTAAGTGCCCGAACTATTTAATAATTCATTATTCAAAATTATTTTGTACTTTAGCAAACGTACGCTAATATTGAAAAATTTGAAACAATTAACAAAGGTTGGGGTGTTAGAGCATCCGAAAATCTTGCACGGTAAGCAATTTATATTATCATTTAATGTATGCCACTAATGAATTTGTGCTTAGGGACACCTTCATAATTGAATATGTAGGTGAAGTGATTACAAAAGACAAGTTTGCGAAAACGCATTAAAAAAATTATACAATGAAACTGTATAATGACTTGTATATTGATTCGAGATTAAAAGGAAACCTTTCTCGATTCATTAATCACAGTTGCGAACCAAATTGTCGAATAGAACCTGTAAGTTTGACTTGATTTTATTCTTTGTTTTGAGCAATTGTTTATTTGTTTTCACATATAGTGGTTAGTTAATAATGAATACCGAGTGGGAATATTTACGGTAAATAATGTCCAAGCAAATGAAGAACTGACAGTGGATTATGGATGGGAAGGAGTACTTGGGTAGGTACTAGTGAACAAAGTGAACCTTAATATCATGCTTTCCCTACCCCTAAATCGATTCCATATATTAAATTAAAATTATATGCAAAAATTCAACCCGATTGGTGAAGTGGATCATACCGCCCCGAGTTGCACTGAAATGTGTTGGGTAGTTTTCAGGGCTACTGTCAGCCATGCATCTCGGCGCGGTATGATCCACTTCACCAATCGGGTTGAATTTTTGCATATAATTTTATTTTTAATATATGGAATCGATTTAGGGGTAGGGAAAGCATGATATTAAGGTTCACTTCGTTCACTGGTACCTAGTACTGGGGTAAGGAAGCTCGTTTTCTTTAGTTGTTTTTCTTATTTTGTTTGTTTGTATTAATAGACGCGTGATCCCATGCCACTGTGGGAAAATAAAATGCAAAGGCACCATGGGTTGAATTCGCATGTTGCTGTTTCCTCATAAACATTCACTGACATTACTGTCAAATGTAGATATCGATGCTATTTCATTTGTAGTTTTTTATCATCAATTAAATAAAACAAATTAACTAAATTTCCAATCCAAAAATGTCTCACCACTCTTTATGCCATCCAACACTTTCCCATTTTCGGTTGTAAATTCCGTCAAAGATGAATTATCAAAAGATTGAATCAATACTTCGTGTGGATTGGATTCAACGAGAGAAACCATCGCCAGAACAGTTCAAAAAGCAATACAAATCATTATGGCTTCAACTCACTCCATGGTCAACTTTAAAGTGATATATATCGTTTGCTCAATGTCAAATGGTCAGAAATAAATTTTATTAAAGAACTGAAAAGTTCATCTTTATGAGTCGAATGCATCAGGCAAAAGAGATGATTGAAACTGCAATGGTCACCATGATGATCGAGATCCATGACAGGGTAGTACAACTGCCACCAGAATTGGACTGCTGAGCTTGGGGCGAAGATTGTTCCACTTGAGGAGCATTCAAAGCGCCATCAATCGATCGCATTATTCCTCCAGGGCCTCTCTTGCCGCCACCTTGAGATGGACCACCACCTTGATTGGTTGCTTTACGTTTAGTTCCACGGCTTGGGGCTCCAGCTGCCGCAGAGGGGACTCTACGTACGAGATTGGTTCCAGAAGGACCGGGTTGAGCCATAAGACGAGCTCTTGGACCAGCTTGCTGAGGCACTTGATTCGGCACTTTAATGAGCACCAGTTCGGTACGTGGGAAAGGACATCTCGGCGGAGCAAGACTATCATTTCGTTGCTTAAACTGCACCGTGCCTATGAACTGGTCGATAACGGTGAGCCAGTAGATGGCCTTGAAACTGAGCTTCTTGCCAACGTTTTGCCAAATGTTTACCTTCGGACTGGTTATCTAGACTGTTCGCAAAGTCTTGCATTTGTCTCACCAGATACGCATAAGGAACCGTTCGGGGGTCGGCAAAGTTGGCCACATCGTCTTTAAACACACTCGTCATAAGACTTGGAATACGAACCGCAGTTCGGCCATAATGAGGTATGGGCTCAGCGGGATTATTCGGACGCCAAGTCTGCCAAAATAATCGCAATTTAAATTTATCTTTTTTCGCTCTAACGCGATAGTAGATGGGCAGAAGGTCGAGAGCTTGCAGTATCATTGGCCAGTGGGATCGGCGCCAGCCGCCAATGCCATTTCGCTCGAAATCCTCCCGAAAGTGACGGAATACCACCGTGAGGTACAGTTCCTGGTATTCGGGGTCGTTGATGAGGCGTTTGAAGTACGGGTTGTCGTACAGTTGGTTGATGTGAGCTTGCGTGTCTTCGGGCAAATCGATTCTTTTGTCCCACTGGATAGTGAACACTTGCACGGGGAAGGACACGAGCAGCAGTAGAGTGATCCAACCGGTGAGCTTGAGAATGCCGGAGAGTGACATTGCACAGGGTCGAGTTGGACAGACTGTGAAGACAGAGTAAAAAGTCAAAGATTTCGAAGGAGAAATTATGAAACTTACCGAATGGAACAAACACTAAACACACACCAAAATCAAACCTTCACTTAAGTGACATAATTATGCACATTTTATAATGCAACTAACTTGAGAACTATTTACGAGTACGAAATTCAAACTCGAAAATGATATGAATTGTTAAATTCTGAAAATCCAAATCGTTCAGATAGGATAAATAAAAAAAATAAAATTTGAAAATAAAGTTTTATTAATTGTTCAGGAAACATTTGAAAAAGTAAGGTATTTGAAATTTATAGACTTAAACAAAGTGTTTCAAATGAACAAACTAATGTTTTGGAATATGTTTTCCTTTTGAATTTCATAAAAGTTTTCAAAGTTAAATTTCTTTTGTTCTTTTCATTTGACGGAAAATAAATTTGACCAAAAATTACTTCTTGTTTTACACGATTTTCTCAAATCAGTAAAGCTTGGTGGTTGGTTGTATGCTTCTTCGTTTGGCAAAGGCATGTCAAACCTCTTCCTTTTTCGTAACCTTCGTGTTGTTTGAGATATTTTATAAAATCGCAATACAGTTGAAGTTGATGCGATTACGATAGTTTGATATGTCATTGAAACTTGGCGGTCGCATTCATGGCCAATTAATATATTTACCAGTATCCATGATCATGTTGCTTTTTGTTAGGTTGTCCGCAAACAATTCCACGATAATTTTGTGGTTTGACGCATCATTGAAAAAGCTTTGCAGATTTGAAGGAGGTGAAATTCTGAGTACTTGATGGTTTGAAAAGCAAATTATAACTCATTTCTTTGATATTGTTGAAAATTGAAGGTTTAATTGCATTGATTATGTTGATTAGCAGTGACACCTTTGGACTGTTTGATAAAAGATTAAAGCGCTGTAATAAGATTATTAGGTTTATTGATCAAAGTTCAAAATGGGATACATCTGGTTTCATTATTGTTGAAATATAGTGAAAAAATAATAATAAATGGAATAAAAAATTAAATTCAATCAATCAATCGAGTTGGTTGAATCTGTCTCTAAAGGCGACGTTTGGCAAGTTCCTCGTCAACTCGAATGTGATCGTCTGGATTGCGATGGTCGATTCGTTTCTGTTGTTGTTTGTTTCGAGGCAACTTGAAATGCACAGTACGGACATGTTTGGTGACAGTGCTACGCTGTCCCGAAGAGAATCCACAGTTGAGCCAAGTACAGGCGAATGGTTTGATATCAAGGTGGATTCGCTCGTGGACGGCCAAATTGTGATCATACGCAAATACTTTTCCACAATCGGCAAACTTGCACACAAACTTGGACTTGTGCTGAGCTTTGTACTTTCGATCACTCGCTCGCTTCTTCTCCAACTTTGCCTTGTCATTCTTAATATTCTTACTTCGCTGTTGACGATTCTTTTGAATCAATCCTTGTTTCTTTTCGGTGGCCAAATTGTTGTAATATTTTCGATTGTACTCACGCTCACGCATACGAAATGCTTGCTTCTCCTGTTGGGACATCTGTTGCCAACGTTGTTTGTAATAGACTTTCATCTTTTGCAGTGCTTTCGCGTACTTAACTAGATTCTTCTTGAGAGCTTCTCGGTATTTGCGAGATTTGCGACAATTGTATAATTGTTTTTGAGTTTTTCGATTTTTTTGTTTGAGTTGATCAGAAATGTGACTGCCTTGGGATGTAGACGGCTGTGAAATAGACGGCTGTAATCGATAAATAGCAATAAATCGGTGAGTTAGAGAAAGTACAACTTTACCGTCTGCTGGTCTAGGCTTTCTTGTTGAGCCTTTTTGTTGTTGACCACATCATGGAACAGACTTGTCTCGTCGTTCTCCTCGTTTCCTAGACACTCCAAAGCAGCAAGACTATTTTCATATGTTCCGTAGAACAGTTGATCGAGACAAAATTGAAATAGCTCATCATCGTCCTCTCCGCCCGGGATCGCAATTTCACCATCATCTTGTCGGTCACACAATTTCTCCATCTTAGTAGCACTCACAGTGGCCACGAGCACACAAACGAGAGTCGCCAAACAAATAAAATCGATATCGATCCAAAATAGATAAAAAAAAGTTAATCTCAAAAAAGCAAATCAAACAACGACCAGAGCAAACAAGAATGAGAAAGCATCTGCCAGACAAAACATCTACAATTGTGTGAGTACTACGCAGTGCGTAGTAAATCTGTGGAAGTTTTTTTTCTCTGAGAAAGGATCCTCTCCACAGATGACGGTACATACAAATTCAATTCTGAAAGAAGAGAGATTCAGAGATAGCATCTTATGATTTAAAATGATTTAAAATAAATAATGTGACGAAAGTGACCAGATCTAACCAGATTAATCACAAATCTGCTTGAACCCTCAAGAATACTTTTGAATACTTTTTAAATGAACAATATTTTATTGAATGATTTACTATATGAAGATTGTACAATTCATGCAATCGAGATTGAACTACTTGATAAATAACTTTAGTTAGGTTATCAATTTTAATGAATTCTGTTTAAAAAAATATAACAAATGACATACTACATGTATACACTGAAGATTAATTTGAATATTTAGGCGGATACCTGTAAATAGATTCTGGTTCATAGTAGTAACCTGACAGCAGAATCTCAAAGCCTGGCTTACTGTTGGCCAGGTCAATGTACTTGCCCACCACTAGGTACACAAAGGGACGATCGATTTTGACCACCAAATCCTGTCTCACAATATCTTCATTCTTAATCGGGCTTTTTGGCACAGTTTGCATTCGAATCACTTGTTGGAAAGCATTCTTCACTGATATAGTTGTTTTGTTCCAATTGGAACCAAATTCAAGAACATTTGTCCCATTCAATGCATTCTTACCAAGAATCTCACCTAGATCCGTATTCTTTTCCTCAACACTAAAATTCGGAAAAGCGATTAAGGAATTACGCAGATTAACATGAACTTTAGCAAGTTGATCATTCAAGAGAGACGGTGTCATGCAGTGAAGCATCTCAGTAATGTTGGATCGCATTCCGGGCATCATGATTACGAAACTATAGCTTGGATTCGAGTATGCAACTTGAACCATTGTCCAGCTGCATTTGGATCGATTTCGGTATTCGTGGAAACCAATCATCTGATTACCGAACCACATGGGCACATCGTAATAAGTGGTTTTATTGGGTCCAAAGAATAAACGTTTGCGAATGATGAATTCGTGTTTCCATTGAAGGTCCAATTGGATCGTGGTAAACATTTCAAATGGATTCTTTGTGTGGTTTGATAAAACAGATGGCAATAAGGATTGTAGAGAGTTGGATACATTTTCTCTAAGATAATAACAAAAATTTAAAGAATATTCTTGTTTAGAATCAATGTACAGACCTTTTGAATCGCTTCCATTGAGTCAATTCGGTGCGGTTGGACAAATCAAATTGCATCAATTTTGACCATTTTGCCCACTCATCAGAAATCAAACGATTCATTTTGTTGTTATAATTCAGCAGAATTTGTTGGAATTGTGGTTCCAAGTTCTTTGTTTTAGGAAATTCTCTAACCAACTGCCAGAGAAGCGTTTCTCGATTGATCACAGTAGCGTTTTGACTCTCCTGGGCGCTCTGCAGGAAAACAGCTAAACAACGACTGTACTTTTGAACTTGAAATTGATGACAAAGTTGTACTTTCTCACTTCTAAACAGTCTACCCTCCTCTACATCTTCCTCTTTCTCCCAATGGAAAACGTTTAAATAATGTAGACAAGGCTCCAAACTCGATTCAATTGCATAATCATCAAAAGCGAGGCATAGTTCACGTGCGTGTGAGTGCATCGCTTCATTGGGTGAGGTTGGATCGAATTCGTCTGGATTCGCTTTTAAGTATTTCGCTTTGTTTTTTATGTATTCTGCATTCAACACCTTGCGTTTACATTTTTCATAATTTGTGTAATAATTGTACGATAAGATGCTCTTCAAATAACACACTGGATAATGGAAGAAATCTTTCAATTTGGATTTGTCCTTACCGCGATTGTTTAAAAAGTAAAATTCTGTACGATTTGCAATGTCAATGTGATTTTGAGTAGTGTTTGAAGAAGCAAGTAAACCACGAGCCAATACATGCTCTTTTTCTTGAAGATATTGTGAAGTGATGTTCCAAGGTGTCACCATTTGGTTGTTGAAAATGAAGTGCGCAATTTGGTTTGATTGACTTTCATCAGTGAGAAGAGGTGACAGTGTCAGTAGATTTAGTTTGAGTGCTAGTGGAGAGAATGCTCGATTTGTACTGTCATTTGTACAAAGTTCCTGCAAAAGCTTCAATGCAAATGCTGGACCGTGTTGGGACCATTCGATTGGTCGGTTAGGTGGAATGAAAAGGAAGTACGGTACTATGTAAGATGGTTGACCTTCGGTGCACAAAGTACAAAGTGATGCTAAATAGCAGAAAAGAAGTGTAATCAATTTAAAAATTTCCATTTTTGAAGGAAATTTAAATTGTGTTTAGTTTTAAGAGCAATTGACAAAATCGACTGTTAACTTTTCAATTTATGCTTGTTGGGGTTGGGTTATTAGCCTTTCGACTATTTGATAAAATTGTCACAAGCGTTTTAGAGTAAAGCTCAATGACCTCAAAGGTTCAAGTTCAAATGTGAAATGTTTACTTTTGATAAGGTTTAGACAAAAAAAATAAAGTTTATTGATCAATCAAAGTACAAATCAAGATAAATTCATGGGATTTGTGATCATTGGGGGTTCATGGTAAAAGGAGGGTTTTAACAAATTTGTATTCGCAATGTTAACAAATGTTCACAAAAGAATCAAATTGCACTTGTGTGATCTATGTAAATGTACCAAATTTTACAGAATCAGCACCAAAACGCCTATCCATCCAAATGTACTACAAATCCAAACTTCTCGTACTATTTTCTCAAATCACACACGGCCTGATGTCTTCCATGAAAATTTGCATAAAGATACATTGACTTGTGCCATTTGATGATAAGGTTTGCACAGCAATTTGTCCAATTTTCTGTTGAGTTAATTTTACAAGCAGAAAAAGTCGCGGTGCTAATCAAAACATTTATGGCTCGATATCTCAGCTCTATGTAAATTTTCATGGAAGAAACCAGCCAATTTGAGTTGAGTTGTATATGACAAAATGCAATTCAATTTGTACTACATTTATATATCTGTAAATGCAAAAGTTTACTGTCAATCAAGGAGAGCAAGAGCAATCAAGAAACAGAGAAATATTCTCAAAACGTGATGTATTTCATGTAATGCGACTCGAACGTGTATGCAATCATATAATGCATCAACAAACACGTTTTGGCTTACTGAAAGATTGGTTTGATTTTTTTGGTTTAATCAGTTGGGCACATCACTTGGATGGTGCAATCGAATCGAATTGCTTTCGACATTTGATAACAAAAAGCACATACAAAGTCATTCATTTGGGTTGCTTTTGGTCTCTTTGGGTAATCAATATGGAAAGATATCGAGGTGGTGTAGTCATGTGTGTTGTGTGTACAATGATTGAATGTTGTGACATTTGGTTTGCATTTTGCGCAGTTTGATTGAGTTAAAGAAAATTTTATTGGACAATACACGAATAATAACAATTTACAGAATGCATCAAAGAATGTAAAAAGGATTCATATTTAGGAGCTCTATATCATTATATGGTTGAGGCTTCTTTGCATCTGAATATTTTTTTACATACGAACTATTGACCAGAATTTCAATTCCGATAAGGGAGAGGATGATGAAAGATACGAGTCCTAAGAGAATGGGCCATTTTGGGTGGTCGAAAAAGTGGGCGTAGTTGGTCGTGGGTCTGGTTGGCTTTGTTGAATTGCCATCGCCACTCTTGATTCTATCCAACACTTTTCCACTTGTAGATTCAGTCATATTCCCACAACATTGGCCCAGTACTTCGTGTGGATTGGATTCAACGAGAGAAACCATCACCAGAACAGTGCAAAACACAAGACAAATCATTAACTTCATGGCTACAACTTACTTACTTCTTGAAGTTTGGTCAAGTGATATAACGTTTGCTAGTCGGAGAATGGTTCGACTTTTGTAGAGCAAAATCGAAATAAAAATAAAAATAAATTTCGATAAGCATATATTTGATAACCCATTTCATGGTTGGACCTAATTTGGCAATTGCACCACAAACACATCTCACACATCTACATTGGCATTCAAATTGAGTGTACAAGTGATGAGTTACATAATCAGAAGTAGAAAATGAAACAGCAGCAGCAGCAGCTAATGTTTACACTTAACCACCAATCAATTGATCATTCGATATCAAACCACCAACAACACATTCATCAACAAGTCTACCCGATATAAGGGTGCGCGTTTGATGATAAGAGAAAAGAGAGTGTTTGTTGATAGAAGAGGAGAGAAATTTCTGGTAAGGAACAATGTACGAGTAAAAGAGATAAAACTGCTCGTTTTTGAAAATTGATTTCTGTCGAGAGCAATTTTGTCCTTAAAAGAATATCAAATTCATTTGCGGATCTATGGAAATGAGCCAGATTTGACAGCATCAAACATCATTCGAAAGCGTATGCATATGCAACAACAAACACTTTGATTTGACTGGCTAAAAGATTGATTTGATTTGATCAGCTGGGCACATCATCTATGAGATGGTGCAATCGAATCGATTTGCTTTCGACGTTTGATAACAAACACACATACAAAGTCATTAGTAATATACATTCGAGTTGCTCTTTGGTCTGTTTGTGTGTGATGATCTTGGCGAAGATATGATCGTGATGTAGTGCAATGGTGAGTGAATGTGTGTACAATGATTGGATGTTGTGACATTTTGGTTTGACATTTTACTCAGTTTGATTGAGTTAAGGAAAACTTTATTGAACAATCCATTTACATGAATAGCATTTTATATGCAGAATACATTAAAGAATGTAATTTGGATTCAAATTTAGGAGCACTATTTCATCAGATTGTGGAAAGTTTTTTTGAATCGAAATATCTTTTAATATACGAACTACTGAGCAGAATTTTAATTCCGAGCAAGGAGAGGCAGATTAATGATACGAGTCCTATGGGTATTAGCGTGTGTGAATTGTTATAGTAGAAGTTGGCGAAGGGTCTTGTGGGTTTTGTCAAATTACCATCACCACTTTTGATACTATCCAACACTTTCACAGACACACACACTCTCTTTTATCATCAAACGCGCACACTAATTTGTCGGGTAGACTTGTTGATTTGTATGTGTTTTTGGTGGTTTGGTTATCGAATGATCGATTCAATTGATTTGGTTTAGTGTAAACATTAACTTCTGCTCACTCATTTTGAATGCCAATGTAGATGTACCATGGTAGAGTTTGTGGTGTCAATTTCCAAATTAGGTCCGACGATGAAATGGGTTATCGAATGCTTATCAAATTGATTTCGATTTCGATTTTTGTTTAATTTTGCTCTAGAAAAGTCGAATCATTCTCCGCACTAGCAAACGACATATATCATTTTAAATTTGATCAAGAAAGTAAGTAAGTTGAAGACATGAAGTTAATAATTTGTCTTGCATTTTGCACTGTTCTGGCGATGATTTCCCTCGTAGAATCCAGTCCACACGAAGTATTGAACCAATGCTGTGGCAATTTCACTGAATTGACTAGCGTGAAAGGGTTGGATGGTATCAAAAGTGGTGATGACAATTTGACAAAACCAACAAGACCCACAAGCCCCTTGGTCCACTTAAGTGAATTCTATTATAACAATTTACACTGGCTAATACCCTTAGGACTCGTATCATTAATCTGCCTCTCCTTGCTAGGAATTAAAATTCTTTTAAATATTTCGTATATTAAAAGATATTTTGATTCAAAGGATTTTCCACAATCTGATGAAATAGTGCTCCTAAGTTTGAATCCATTTTACATTCTTTAATGTATTCTGCATATAAAATGCTATTCATGTAAATGGATTGTTCAATAAAGTTTTCCTTAACTCAATCAAACTGAGTAAAATGTCAAACCAAAATGTCACAACATCCAATCATTGTACACACATTCACTCACCATTGCACTACATCACGATCATATCTTCGCCAAGATCATCACACACAAACAGACCAAAGAGCAACTCGAATGTATATTACTAATGACTTTGTATGTGTGTTTGTTATCAAACGTCGAAAGCAAATCGATTCGATTGCACACAACCCATGTGATGTATCCAACTTATTAAACCAAATAAAAATCCAATCAATCTATAGCCAAATCATCAATGTTTGTTGTTGCATTCATGTTATATGATTAGTGATGTTATTTTCGAATATTCGAATATTCGAATAGGATTTTCGCATAGTATTCGAATAGTAAGATATTCGAATATTACCCAAATTTCAAAATTTAGTATTCGAATATTCGCGAATAATATTCGAATATTCGACAAGTATTCGAATACCTATCATAATTTTTTTATCAGATAAAACTTGTTTTTTCCGCTGTCTTTTTTTATCGTTAGACATTTCCCCCAATTTGAAGGGTGGAAGGGTTCTCAAAATGAGTTTGCAAAATCTTATCTTCCAATTGTTCTGGCAGTTTATTAGATTAGGCATCAAATTAGATCATAACCCTCAAATGGCCTGGCTTGAGGTTTCCTCAAATAAACCGTAAAATCTAATTTCACAAGTATAGTTCGGGAAGTTCCACAATTTGGTTGGTAGATTTTGTCACTCAATTGATTCGTCGTGGAGTGAACATGAAGCACATTACAAAACGAAGAATAGAATAACTAAAGCTATAGAATCAAATGATGGATTTTAATCCAAATTTATCAATTATTAATTGGCTCCTGTTTCACTGACAGATTGGTAGATGCCTTACACCTGACAGAACAGACATTCATCCATCCTTGGCAACAAACAACACTCGACACGGCACGGGTTATGGTACAATGCCGGTATTTGTCACATAATGACAGAAAACAATAGCTCGAGATGTGTAGACAATTATCAATAAGATTCAAACACTCGAGTAAATGATCATTTGGATTCTTCAAAACTCCCCTATTGGAATTTGCAATAAATTATTCAGAATAAGATTTTTTTAAACTCATTTGTAGAATCCTTCCATCCTGCTATTTGGGAAGCATGCCTCAAACAACCAATTGTGGGATATGATTTAACTAATGTATCAAGAATAATCCAAACCATTATTTTGCAATCACGTTCCAATATTCAAATTGTCAAATTAACTTCAATTGGACTATTTTCCAACTAAACTATCTAAATAAGCAACATTTACGGTTCCTCATTTACCAGCCTTAATTGGCTTTCTTGAACGTGTCTCCACAAATTCCTAGAAATTACCTTTACTTTCATTGTCTCACATCATATGTAATGATTCACTTTGGAATCACTTTCAAATAGTCGATTAGTCCAACTAACTCCATTACCTTGCTATAACAATCAATTTAAGCAGATTTTACCTTTCTGATAAGAACAACAAGATTATTCGTATATAAGTTATATTCGATGATCCAATTGGAACATTTTCCAAGTAAATTATCTAAGTAAACAACATTTACGGTGACTCATTTGTCAGCCATAGTGGCCTTTGTGACGTTAAAAATTCCGAGAAAGACACATAAACTTTCATTGTCATTGTCTGACACCACATGTAATGAGCAAACTTGCTAAGGTTAAGGTGGCAAACAAGTTCTACACGAGCTGGCTATAAATTTGCCAAGACACTTGATCAAATCCGACAAAATGAATTCAAGTCATGCTAACAGGCACAATGTGTATTTCAAAACACTAACTTATTAAGAGTAAATTGACTTAATTTGATTGTGATAATATTCGAATATTATTCGAATTATTCGAATACCAATGAAAGCAACATTGAATATTCGAATATTCGGAAATTTTTCAAAACTGCAGTATTCGAATAAGAATATTCGAATATTCGCGAATATTCGAATGCCTTATTCGATTTTAACATCACTATATATGATTGCATACGCTTGCGACTCGTAATACCTCCAACCGTAATTTATTTTGTACATAAACATTACAATACTAGTAAACTGAACTCAAAAGTCTTTAAGTCAAACACAATCAGAATTTTAGATGTACACAATGTGATTTGAATCAAGTTTATTAATGAAGTAAAATTACAATGCGGTTAATGATAATATGACATTGTAAATTTCGAGTCAATATGAGTGAGTTAGGAAATAATCGCTTAATTTGAGTATTAAACAATAGAAACAGGAAAAAAGTGAAAAAAGATAAATTATAAATAAAAAATGTAATATGAATTAGAAAAAGTCTTCGGTATACAAAAATTGTAGATTTCAAGAACAGGACCAAAAGACAGCAAGTGAAGACTTGAAGACCAATCAATTCAGGCGATCATTAACGACGAACAAACTCATGTACACGCAAATTGGCGAATCTGCCCCCCAAGTACAGTTCAATATCGCCCAGCTGGTCAGCACAGTGGTACCCAATGGCCAATTGCTCAACACTAGACAGAGTGATCGAAAGTGCACGAATGAATCGATCACTGCAATTTGCTTCGCGATTTTCGCCAACAATTCGGTGAATAGCGAGACGGCAAATAAGAACACTCTCCAGAGTAGCCAATTGACGATCTTGGGCTGCACGGTCCATCTCGGACACATTCACTGCCACCCAGTCGAGCTCCAGTTCGGTCAAATGAACCAATCGGGAAAGATTTCGAATAGTTGTCGAATTCAATGCAAAGATCTAATAAGAAATATATATAATTTAAGCTCAAAATCAAAATCAAATCATAATCAACTTACAGTTTGATTGGCCACGGTATGCTTAAGATGCAGCACACGCAGACTTGACGCCTGCACACTCAAATAGTCGACCACTTCCGCAAGACTCGAATTGATCAAAAGCGCCAAATGAGTGAGTTGGTTCAGCCAGCCACCATCACTGACACGATGCCATTCAAGCACCGCAGCACCACGGGCCTCGACAGATTGATTCCAGAATCGGGTACAGTTTTTGTCGTCCATATAACGAGACAAAAAGTTGACCCACTGCCAGAAGGGCTGAGCTAAACGACGGTTACAACAGGACAAGTGCTCCAAATTGGTCAAATGCGGGAATAAGGGAAAGAAGCTCTCATAGAATGAATCCAAATCGAGTCGTTCTAGGTGAGTCAGTGAGGTGATCATACGTGGAAGCAGTTGTTGTTGCACAAACAGAACGTTGGCCACCAGTGCTCGGTTCATGTTGAAGGACAGAGTGGTGAGCTGATCCGATGGCCACAAATTGAACACAAAAGCAGGATCACTCACAGTCCAAAAGGCGATCACCAATTGTTCGAGAACAGGGAAAAGTCTGAGTAGAAGTTCTCGAAAGTGTCCAACCGCCGCAGGATCACGAGTGCGTTTCAGTTGCAAATAAGCAAAAGTGTCCAAATCGAGCTCACCAAAGAACCGCCGAGTCAGGTCCTCACGAAAAGTGGCAGTTTGAGGGTAGTCCATCAGTATTAGTGACTTGCGCTTGTTGAAGTTGATATTTTCAATAACCAATTTCCATCGTTTGCAGACAATTCGAAGATGAACCAACTTTTGTAAATTCACTCGAGACAAAATAGATTCCACCAACTCGTTTGGTAGTCCATCAATCGATCCGCGAGTGAGTTTTCGTCGGCGAAGTGCTTCACTAACTCGTTGCATTCCTGTCAGTCCAGGATGGCCACAAGAACAAGACATTTTGAGAGTCAATTTGGGCGAGAATATAGAAAAAAGTCAAATTTTCTGACCAAAACGAGTAAGGCGAAAATCAAAACAATCAAAATACACTTGTGTAATAGCCAGCTCAAATACGTGAGTAGCCGTACACGTACCAACACAAAAATCCGTTCATATAAGACGTGACACTTTCCAAAACATAATAACGTATTCGGTACAAATAGATAAAAACTGATTCCACATTTGATTAATTTAATTTATTAAATTAATACCATGGTATTTCTGCATTTCATTTAAAGAATATTCTTTAGTAAAAATCATGAATTTAGTAAAAATTTTGATTTTGCCTTTATTCGTTATTTTACTGGTTCCGTTTGTTTACAATTGAAGCTTCTTCTAATCATCTTTATCATGGTGATGCTGAATTTAATAATTTTTGAGTACAATAAAATTGTAATTGTAATTATGAAATTGTATTTGTTTATTATAATGTTTTGGGGCTTGTTTTAAATTTAAATTTTGAATCAAAATGTATAAAATCTCTCTAATATATCAACCTTTGCATATTTATTCGTATATTTACTCGAACATTTGATCCAAATTAAATTTTAGCTACAAAGTCAAAAATAAATTTTAATAATAAAAAGAAAATGTTCCTCTTAATCAGTCGAATGCATCAATCAAACGAGATAAGTGACACTGCAATGGTCACAATAATAAGCGAGATCCATGACAAGGCAGTACAACTGCCAACAGAATTGGATCGGAGAGCTTGGAGTCCCACTTGAGGCTGGTTCGAAGCCCTATCCATCGATCGCATTGCACCTCCAGGACCTCTTTTGCCGCTTCCTTGAGATGGACCATCGTCTTGATCGGTCGTTTTACGTTTTGTTCCACGGCTTGGGGCTCCAGCTGCTGCTGAGGGGGTTCTAAGTGCCGAATTGAATCCAGATGGACCGGGTTGAGCCACGGGATTCTCCATAGCCCGGTGAGGGAAAAGCATTGGAGGTACCACTGGATTGAGAATTGCATTCACCGGAGCAACTACAGGAGCGGCCAGAGAGCCATGATTTCCAGAACCAGGTGCTTGCTGTGCCACTAAATTTGGTCTAATGAACACGGTGCGTGGAAAGGGATTGGCCAGCAGAACACCGTCCACAGGATTCATTCGCTGCACCGTGCCAATGAACTTGTCCAGTACTGTGAGCCAGTAAATGGCCTTGAAGCGGAGCAGTCTGCCAGTCATTCCATCGCGACGCCACTTTCTTTTGCTTTTAAAATCATTCGCAGGATAATCGTCCACAAAACGTTGCATCTCTTCCACCAGGAAGTCATAGTGAATGCTTCTGGACCGCCAGTTGTAGTGTTCCTTATCGTTCTGAAACACATTAGCCAGTACTGGGGGCACACGAACCTCTGTCTGATGATAGCCATCGATGGGATCGGGCTGAAGGTGTTCGCGCTTCCGTTCCCATTCGTCTTGCATTAAACGGTGATTTTGGCGAGCATCATCGGTGCAATACACGGCTGGCAGTAGTTCGAGATCTTGTAACAGAGTTGGCCAGTGCGAGTTGGCCCAGTCTTGGAAATCCGAACGAAAGTGTGCAAACAGCACTTCGAGGTATCGTTCCTGGTACTGTGGCACGTTCATAAGGTCGTGGATGAAGTGATGCGCATACAGCCCCTTGATGTGCTCTTTGGTCTGGCTGGTCAAGATGATAATTGGATCAGCCGCCAAGGCGCCCAGGGGGAAGGACACGAGCAGCAGTGTGAGGATGATCCAACTGGTGAACTTGAGAGTGCCGAAGAGTGACATTGCAGAGTTGTGTTGACGGACTGTAAGGACAGAGCAAAGAGAAAGTTAAGATGATGAAGGTAAAATGACCAAACTTACCGAATAGAACAAACACTAAACACACACCATAACCCAAACATTCCTTTGCAAGCACATTTTATAGTGCAACTAACAAGAGAACTATATTCTAATTGTCGCCGCTTGAGATCAAACCAAAATCACTTGTTTGGTAATTTGTTTGAATGATTTCAAATAAATTTAAATCGAATGATACGTTTTTTTAGTGATTCAATGAATCATGCAATAAATAAATAAGATAAGTTTTCAACTGAAAAAGTGGAAATGTTGTTTGTGAATTAGTAATTTGTACATTTGCATTTGCATTTTACTTGCGTCAGGTAGATGACATGGAAAGACACAGGGGTCATATTTTTTTGATAAAAAAAGTTGACTTTTTGGATATAATAATCGGTTAATAACAGATACATGATAAATTTATTCATTATGAAACATTTATAATAGAATAAGAATCTTTATTAGATTTGTATTCAGGCAAGCATTGTTAGATAAAAAAAACAATTTATATTAATTTATGATGTCAAAGACATAATCGAATAAAGATAATGCAAATAATATGAAATGAAATGAATTGAATATATTCAAGTGAACTACAAACTGCAAAATTTCTAACAATTTCAGAACCAAGTTAATCTGTTCTTTTGAGCAAAATTATATTTGTTTCTTGGCTGGAAATTTTTCTAATTTAGACACACTCATCATTGTTCAGTATTTTATTTCATCCAAAGACACAATCGAACCACTGCTCTATTCCAGTAAAGTGGTCGCTTTGAAGATGTATTTCAACTATCAAGGTGAACCAGCAAGAGCGATCCACCCAAACATTCACAAGGCCACAATTTGTCAGAAAGCTCGACATTCTGTCTGAGCACTGCTCCTCTCTTCTTCATATCAAAATGTCTTTCAGTGAAAATTCAACGTTTGGCAGCCCATTCGATTTCTCCTTCAAACCACTCGAATCGGTGAAAGCACTCGATTTAGCATTTTGCCCTCATCGCGATTTAGCTCGAATCGACCTTCAAGCACTGATTGGTGAATTTGTGCACGCCGTTCCTAGTTTTCTAGAAAGCTTCGACAGTGATGCAAGCCTCGATGTGGAAAGGACTCAATGTGAAAATGTCTCCAGACTTGGTTCTCCATCGATCATCAACTCAATTGAATCGTATCGTTCACTTTACAATTTGTGAAGAGATTCAATCAAAGTATTTCTTTAAAAAAATGTGATAAAAAAGTAAATGTACTAAAGTTCAATTGTAAATTTTTTATTTTTTACTATTTGATAAGGTCTGGTTAACGAAAGACAAGTTTATTGATCAAAGTACACAAATTGAAATACATTCGTGGATGGGTGTTAGTGCACCAACATCGGGGGATCATGATTCAGGGAGGTGTTGAAAAATTTGTATTCATAATGTTTACAAATGTTCATAATAGAATAGAATGAATTTGTGGATCGATGGAAATGAACCAGATTTGACAACATCAAACGACGATTGAACGTACAGTGCGATTAGTAAGCGTATGCATTAAGGTGAATGGTGTTTTTATTTTCTTATATTCCATATTGTTTTCATTTGAGGCTATACATTATCATTATTTCCCGAAAATACTATGCATTCAACAACAAACACGATTTGACTGGCTAAAAGATTGATTCGATCATTTTTGGTTTAATCAGTTAGGCATAGATGGTACAATCGAATCGATTTGCTTTCGACATATGATAACAAAAAAACACATACATGTGATTGGAATCAAGTTTATTAATGAAAAGCAAAATTGCAATGCGATTAATGACAAAATGAAATTGTTAATTGTACTGTTGAGGATGTAATGACATTGTAAATGTCGAGTCAATATGAGTGAGTTAGGAAATAATCGATTAATTTGAGTATTTAACAATAGAAATAAAAGAATGAAAAAGGTTAAATTCTATACAAATGTTATAATTAAATGTCATTTAATGAATTAGAAAAAGTCTTCGGTATGCAAAAATTGTAGATTTCGAGAACAGAACAAAAGAGAGCAAGTGAAGACTTGAAGACCAATCAATTCAGGCGATCATTCCCGACGAACAAACTCATGTGCACGCAAATTGGCGAATCTGTCTCGCATGTGCAGTTCAATATCGCCCAACTGTTCAGCACAGTAGTACGCAATGGTCAATTGCTCAACATTGGGCACAATGATCGAAAGTGTTCGAATGAATCGATCACTACAATTTGCTTCTCGATTGTCGCCAACAATTCGGTAAACTGTGAGACGGCAAATGCGAATACTCTCCAGAGTAGCCAATTGGCGTTCTTGAGCTGCACGGTCCATCTCGGACACATTCACGGCCACCCAGTCGAGCTCCAGTTCTGTCAAATGAACCAATCGGGAAAGATTTCGAATAGTTGTCGAATTGAAGGCAAAGATCTAATTTGAAATATATAATTTAAGCTCAAAATCAAAATCAAATCCGAATCAACTTACAGTGTGATTGGCCACGGTATGCTTAAGATGCAGCACACGCAGACTTGAAGCCTGCACACTCAAATAGTCAACCACTTGTGCAAGACTCGAATTGATCAAAAGCGCCAAATGAGTGAGTTGGTTCAACCAGCCACCATCACTGACACGATGCCATTCAAGCACCATAGCACCTTGGGCCTCGACAGATTGATTCCAAAATCGGGTACAGTTTTTGTCGTCCATATAACGAGACAAATAGTTGACCCACTGCCAGTAGGGCTGAGCTAAACGGCGGTTACAACAGGACAAATGCTCCAAATTGGTCAAATGCGGGAATAAGGGAAAGAAGCTCTCATAGAATGAGTCCAAATCGAGTCGTTCGAGGTGAGTGAGTGAGGTGATCATACGTGGAAGCAGTTGTTGTTGCACAAACAGAACGTTGGCCACCAGTGATCGGTTCATGTTGAAGGACAGAGTGGTGAGCTGATCCGCTGGCCACAGATTGAACACAAATGCAGGATCACTCACAGTCCAAAAGGCGATCACCAATTGTTCGAGAACAGGGAAAAGTCGAAGTAGAAGGGCTCGAAAGTGTCCAACCGCCTCAGGATCACGTGTACGTTTCAGTTTCAAATAGGCAAAAGTGTCCAAATCGAGCTCACCAAAGAAACGCCGAGTCAGGTCCTCACGAAAAGTGGCCGTTTGTGGGTAGTCCATCAATATTAGTGACTTGCGCTTGTTGAAGTTGATATTTTCAATCACTAATTTCCATCGTTTGCAGACAATTCGAAGATGAACCAACTTCTGTATATCCAGTCGTGACAAAATCGATTCTACCAACTCGTTTGGTAGTCCATCAATCGATCCGCGAGTGAGTTTGCGTCGGCGAAGTGCTTCACTAACTCGTTGCATTCCTGTCAGTCCAGGATGGCCACAAGAACTAGACATTTTGAGCCAATTTGGGTGAGAAAACAGCAAAAAAGTCAAAATTTTCTGACCAAAACGAGTAATGCGAAAATCAAAACAAACAAAATACACTTGTGTAATAGCCAGTGGCACTGAGCACTGATACACTGAGCCACACGTACCAATACAAAAATCCGTTCATATAAGACGTGACACTTTACAAAACATAATTACGTATTCGGTACAAATAGACAAAAACTTTGAATAAATCAATATTCTTTTCCAAAATTCCCATTTGAATTATTTAACATTCAAACAGTTTTCCACTTGACATTTGTCGTATTATTTGATTTAATTATATTTAATTAATTTAATTAATACCATGGTATTTCTACATTTCATTTAAAGAATATTCTTTAGTAAAAAATCATGAATTTAGTAAAAATTTTGGTTTTGCCTTTACTCCTGAGTTTACTGATTCCGTTTGTTTAGAATTGAAGCTTCTTCTCATCATCTTTATCATGGTGATGCTGAATTTAAAGATTTTTGTGTTCAATAAAATTGAAATTATGAAATTGTATTTGTTTATTATAATGTTTTGGGGTTTGTTTCAAATTTAAACTTTAAATCAAAATGTATAAAATCTCTCTAATTTATCAACATTTGCATATTTGTTCGTATATTTACTCGAACATTTGATTCAACAATTGATCCAAATTGAAAATGTATGTGTTTGTGATTGAACAAAAAGAGAAAATATTGCGGATAAGTTGAGTTTATTGTAAGTTTATTGGTAGATTGCACATTGAAACATACATTCGTAGATGAGCTTTATTTGCACAGTTTTGGTACAAAAAAAAGTAACAGACGTTTTCATTCACAGAAGAATATGATACACTGTAGTGTGAAGCAAACAACCAACACCAAAAACCAGCACTGGAAACTTGAGTGTACGAATGTCAAAATGCAATTTCATTTGTACCGAATTTATATATCTACAATAAATTCAGTTTATATCTACAGTAAAACAAGCGAACGAGTGAAACATAAAATGCAAAACGTGATATATTGGACAATTTTCAAATTGTATTGGCAGTACAGTATTGCACCAATGTTTAAAGTTCTACATGCACAAGTGGTGCAAAAGAGTGTAATCAAATGGTATAACAAATATGATGAACAAATTCACTAAATAAGATGCACTTGATAACCTCTAAAGTGAATGTTTCTTATCAAGTAGTTCAATCTCGATTGCATAAACATTGTACAACATTCATAGAATATCATTCAATAAAATATTGTTCACTCATGAATTATTCAAAAGTTTTTTCTTTCTCTGCACAAGAGGGTTCAAGCAGGTTTGTGATCAATCTGGTTAGACCACTTTTGTTACTTCATTCAAGGGGTTGAGTGAGTGAGTTGTGTGTGAATATAAAAGACGAGAGAAAGTGATCTGTGACGATTGACTTTGCCAACTTGGCATAAACACACAAAGTTACTTTGCTTGTGAATTGAAAAACATGAAGATTCGATTTAAATTGTTCGACTTGGTGATTGGTTTGGTGCTGGTGATTGATTGCATTTGTGAAATGATTGCTAATGAAGTCAATGTTTCAACCAGCACATCGGCTCAAGTTACATTCAACTTAAATTCTTTGCCTTCGTTTGCCACGGTGCTACCTCTCAGCCCAGAAGACGATAAAAAAGATCCAGAACTAGCGAAAAAACGCGAATTTGTGCTGAACATGGCCAAAGAAGCGTGGAGCGCCTACTCGAAATATGCCTGGGGTGGAGAATTGTTGACTTTTCATTATGATGATGAACGAAAAGCGTCCTATTTGAACACTACCGGAGATGAACCAGGCAAGACTATTTACGATTCAATGTCAACTCTATGGATCATGGGACTGCGGGAGGAATTCGACAGAGCACGAAAATGGCTTGAACAATTTGTGCAATTTCCCCTACAAGAACGCAAACAAGGAATAAGCTCCTTCATTGGTGCTATGTTGACCTGTTACTCTCTTACAGGAGATTCGTTTTACTTTGACAAAGCAAAACAATTTGCCGATCACATGATCAAGTCAAGTAAGTGATACATGCACGTCTTCTGTTGACGTAACTTTTTAAACCACGCAGAGATAAATAAAGTAAATATTTATGCCGAATGTCACAATTCTCGTCTGGAATTACGCTATTTGAGCGATCTGACCGGTGATACCAAGTATTGGAATCATATGAACAATGCCAGGGCGCACGAGAACAATTGGCCATGCAACTCAAAACATATTAATGATACTCAGCGGACTATTCGAGCAATTGAATTCTCCTGGGGGTAGCTTTATTACTGCTAAAGGTAAGGATCGAATCCAATGAATAGTTATAACAATCTTACTTGATTATAGTGAAAGCTTATGTACAATCGAACAAAAATGGCCTACAAGATGGACAGGAATATTATTCGATTATTGACTCACTGATCAAGAGCAAGTACATTGAGTCATCGAGTTCATGCACTACTTTTGGCGAACCTGGAGAGCTTTTCGATAAACAAATATATTCCAAATGGTGCAACTATGGAGCAATGCTCTCTTTGGGTGCCGTTGCAATGCCAAAAGCGCTTTACAATGCATCGAGCTGGAGAAAAATTAATGCTGGGGTGAAGACAGAGGCACTGAAGAAGATTGTCCAACACTGGCAGATGGCTGATGGATTCACTCAATTGTGTCATTCAAGTATTGCTGAAAAAGTTTATGGCAAATATGGTTTTCCAATTGAGTACTTTCGTGTATACACTTCTATAGAAGGCAATTGCAGAACAAGAGTAGATCATACACTGGCGAGAGAACCAGAAATTGAACTTTTCGTGGTTGCTGAGAGCTATTTTGTCCAGTGGAGACTTACTGGCAAACAAAAGTACCGCGACTATGCCTGGGAGTTGGCCAATACCATTTATCGCGAATCTAGACTATCTAACCAGTCAAAGCTTGGGTTTCGTGAAGGATACTTCAGTTTAATTGATAGGCCAAGCCCACACTATGTCAACCATCAATCCAACACGGCGGGACAACCTTCATTTCTGCTGAGTAATACTCTCAAGTATCTGTATCTAATCTTTGCGCCCGATCACTACTACTCACTGGATCAATGGGTCTTTAACGAATTTGGCCATCCTCTTCCAATCTGTGCTCAGAATCCGGCCTATCCAGCGGATCGGTGTTTTTAAGTTTGTAATGTTTTTTGTAAGTGGATGCTAATAAACTGAACAACACAATGGCCAATCCAAATGTAAATCCAATTGTAAAGTGCTCGTGAACATATGTGTTGTTCATTCTATTTTTCACAATTGAGCGTGCATAATATTAACAATAAATCCAAATTCAAAAATTCATTTAAAATTCTAAATCATTTCAGGT
Organism: Rhizoglyphus robini; assembly: GCA_023373905.1. NCBI lineage: Eukaryota > Metazoa > Arthropoda > Arachnida > Sarcoptiformes > Acaridae > Rhizoglyphus > Rhizoglyphus robini. The sequence continues at coordinate 23,192 of JAKIJQ010000051.1, read as the reverse complement.
GGATCTGTAATACAAAGCATACATTAATCAAAAGAGGTCAATGTTCAAGTTGAATGTCAAGCACAGTGATTAGTGATTCTAACTAGTAAGAGATACCAACTTAAAACTTTTGATTGACGAGTGAGTGAGTGAATTAGAATTTTTGTTTAAGTATGTTAAAGATCGACTTAACACAATTCAATTAACATTCAACTGCAGTTCAGTACTGAATGAGCAACACATATTGATTTGTTTACGAACACACCACATTTGGATAGGCAGGATTGCCCGATCCACAGATTGGCAAGGGATGTCCATAATAATCAAACACCCATTTGTCGAGTGGTAAAAAAGTGTCCGGTGTAAAGGTGAGATAGATATATAGTAAATTGGTGTAGAACAAATGTGACTGTGCAAAGGTATGTAGTGCTCCATTTGGTTTGCCAACCAGTCCATTGATGTATCCTCTATCGGGCACACGTGTCAACTGATAGAGCTGGTTGACCAACTCCCAGGCATAGTCACGGTATCGCTGCTCACCGGTCAATCGGCCCAAAGTGAAATAACTCTCCAACTGTTGATAGCAATAATCCAAATAAAAGAATGGTTTGTTCGTTTTGTACTTGAGTATAGTTTCGCTAATGTTTGTCGCTTTGGGATTCAAAGTGTAATCGACTTCATGAATTGTGCGTGATGCATCAAGGCTCAAAGTGAGAATCATATTATCGCTCGTCAACTTCGCTCCCCAGTAGCACGTGTCGGTAATGTTCTTGGCCATCTCCCAGTGCGCGATCACATTCGCCAACTGGTCCATGTCGGTCAGCAATCTCCAACTCGACTTGCCATACACAACCTTGGGCATTAGTTCAGCCGCGAGCGCAAGTGTTGCACCAATGTTGCACAGTTTGATTGGAAAATGTATGTTTTTATGCTTTTTTTCTTGACCAATGTACCAAAGGCCCGATTTAGTTCTGTTTAAATTACCGCTCTTTCTAACATCATCAATTAGACGATAAAATGTGTCGATTCTCGGTTGGTCAGTTTGATTTGACTGTAGATAACGTTTTGCTAATGAGCAAAAATTCAAAGACAAAGGTTTTAATTTTTTCAAATGAAATGAAATCTTAGTTCATGAAACTCACCTCTTAACAACAGATAATCACCTTTTGTGACAACAATTCTAGAATAATTTGAGTTCCTCAACTCAAATGAAGAATATTCAAAGCCAGTGTCCATTTTCATATCCAAATATCGAGTATGCTGTGCAATCGACTCATTTCCGGTCAAATGTGCGACATAGGACAAGCCGAGCAGTGCTCTTCTCCAATTTGGATCCCCAGAATATGGAGGATCATGTGTTCTTTCTATGTGTGATTCTAAATGTGAGTACAAATCAGAACAAATAGGATTACCTTGAAAGTATAGTTCAACAAACTTGAGTGCATTGTTCAGGAAGTAGGTGTCACCAGTGAGTGCATAACACGAGAGCATTGCTCCCACAAATTCTTGTGGGTCAAATTCTGAATCTCTTTTATAGTTCAAATGAACAGAAAAGTCCAACTTTTCTTGAAGCCACTTTTGTGCACTGTTGAACTCGTCCTGTAGTCCCATTATCCAAAGAGTGGGCATCGCATTCCATAGATCTTGTGGATTTCTGTAGAAAAGTGCATCACACAGTGCTGGCCGATAGCCGGACTCTCCCATGGCACATTTAGCATAACCGGCCCAATTCTCTTTCACCATGTTCACCACAAATGCACGTCTTCTGGCTTGTTCGGCATTGTTTTTGTCATCTTGTGGGTTGAGTGGAAGTAGTGGGGCAAATGAAGGTGAAGCTGTTGAGGTTAGAATGGAAGTGGCTGGTGCTGATGCAGAAGTTGAGATTGCATCACTCAAAGCGAGGCTCAAACACACAAAACCAAACAGCAAATCATAAAGTTTGAGTTTATCTTTCATGTTCAAACGTGAATTCAACTGAAATGAATTTGAAGTTGTGTGCGGATGAAGGTGAAATGAGAAATGAAAGCACAAGTTTACTTGCTCAACGAGTGGTGAGTGATTCGAAAGAAGGAGAAATGTAGAGTAGTGAGAATTAGAGTACAGGTGGTAGTAGGGGTTAAAGATCTACGTAACGAAACTCGAAAAACTAGATTCCTGATATGAAATGATTGTTTGTTGTATGTTTCTATTTCATAATCGAATACCAAATATTGAGCAAGCATCTTATCATTTGAACGTAAACGATCACAACATCAAAGAGATTATACTCAAAGTCAATTTTGACTACCGTAAATACCCGAATATAGCCCGCGGGCTATACACGGAACAACTTTTTTTCGTGGCCTCCTGCGGGCTATATTCGGGTGCGGGCTATACACAGGATACTTTTTGAAAGTTTTAACCTATCCTAGCAAATCAATTCAATTTTTCTCATTTTAGGCCCAAATTTTACCTTATTTGGGTATTTTCGGGTAAATAGCATTCAAAATATGACAAATAACGCAAAATTAGTACAAAATGGACCCATAAACCAAGATTATAATGGGCAAATTAGTGGGTTTTCCAAAAGTGCGGGCTATACATGGGTGCGGGCTATACACGGGATTATTTACCGAAGCAAATTTTTCTGCGGGCTATACACGGGTGCGGGCTATACACGGGGTGCGGGCTATATTCGGGTATTTACGGTACTTTATTTTTGAATTGCATTCTTTTCAAATGACGGAAAGTTATTTCACGTTTTGACGGATGGCCGGTGAAGAGAGATATGGTTATTAGTCAAAAGAGTTCTTGAACACGGGTTGTTTGTTCATTGTATACGTACAAATTTTCTTTCAATGAAATGACTTTTTGTTTAATTAAAGATCCAATTTAGAATTTATTTATAATCATTTCAGTTTCATCTATCATAAAAACTTGCACTAACTTCAACTAAGGTCAATGTTTGGGTTGATTTTCATACAAATCAAACAAACTTACTTGGTAAATATAAAATGCACATCAAATGATTCACTTGATTGCATCAACTTTAGATATCTCACAAAAGATCCCAACCCGCGATAAACTTTCATGAATTTTAATCATTTCGTTTTGTCAGTCTCGTTTCGTAGATCACGTCATTAACGCTACTACCCTCAATTGCACTGCCTACTCTACATTTACCCTCTCTCGAATCACTCACCACTCTCGTTGAGCAAGTAAACATAACCTATCATTTCTTATTTCACCTTCATCCGCACACAACTTCAAATTCATTTCAATTCATTTCATGTTCATAAATAAATGAAAATTCGACTTAAACTTTTTAGCACAAAATTGTTGAAACTATTTTGTTTGGGTTTTGTGCTTCTGGGTGCTCAACTTGGATTTAGTGAAGTCAACCGGCCCTTCTCACAACTCAATTGTACGTGTGAAACGAATCATCAATGGTCGCGTTGCTGATTATTAATGAGGAACGTATCCAATGGAACAGTGTGTTTGCTGTTAAGTTCATTCTACGGAACAAAGTGGAACAACATCGTACGGGAACTTTTGTGGCAGAGAATATGATTCTCACTACTGCACAAAACAAGGACACAGAATAAAGGTTTTTAGTGATTCAGGTGATTAAGTTTGGTAACTTATATAATTGAATAATTAACCAATTCAACACTATAATGAATGTACTTTACGAAGTGGCCATTTGTGAATCATTTTAAATATTTTAAATATTTGAAACTATGAATGTAACTCAATATTAAATCAAAACATTGTAATTGCAATATTTGCATGAATCAGCTGGCAATAAATTGATTGCAATTAACAAAAATATTTCAAATGAATGTCACTTGTGAATCGTTAAAATTATTTGAATTTATAAATGTTAAAATGCACTAAACAAGTTTAGACTAAATCGCATCGTTTTTAATTTGCATTTGCGATTGTTTGTGATTGCAAGAAAAAATTAGATCTTTTCCCAAACTGTGCACAAAAATGTTGAAACTGTGTAGTTTGGTTTTTGTGTTTGGTATGCTCAATGCTGCATTGCTCATCTCAGGCCTGGATTTGGGTCTAGTGAAGTCTTCGGTTGTTACTCGCGAAGACGACTCACTAGTACGTGTGAAGCGAATTGTCGATGGTCAAATTGCTGAAAAGCACCGAAACTCTGTGTTTGTTTATTCGAGTCATGGATCAAGTTGCACCGGCACCTTCATTGCTCCCAATCTGATACTGACTGCTGTTCATTGCTGTGCGAATTTTGTTGCATCAAGGTGAGAATCATAAATTTTTTATCCTTAACATTTAATCTCCAATATCTTGTGCCTATTTTATTTACATAGTCCAATTAAAATTTACAACGAAGAAAGCACTATTGAAGCGACAATTTATGCAGTGCACCTTAACCCGTTCTATGATACTGGAAACGATCCTGCTAAAGATGACATTGCCGTGATTAAATTGGACAGAAATGTTGACTCGATCAGTGTGGCTTCAGTTGGTTTCGACTAAGCGATATCGTGCGACGAGACAGTGTACCAGTATGGCTTCGGTCATAAAGATCCAATCAAAGGAGGATTGTCTAGACAATTGAAAGTGTTCACAGCCAAGGTGGTACAGTGTTCTTGGTTTACGTACTACAGGCACTACATTCCATTTGTGCATTTCAATGACCCACTACGGATTGAAGGTATTGATGGCTATACATGGGATGGCGATTCTGGTGCACCACTCTTTACTAAGGATGATATGCTCATCTCAGTGCATTCTAGTGTCTTGATTTCCGATAAGAAGGTTGCATTTTCTGCGCGAATTTCAAAGGACGTAAAATTTATTCAAAAAGTTTTGAGTGAAAGTTAGGTCTTTTATATTTTTTTGCAATAGCGATTGACAGACGACAATGCCAACCAAAAATGTTTCAATAGAATACAATATTTTACTTATAAATTATATGAAACTAATCATCTAAATTCTATAAAATTAAAAATACATGTCAACATTTAATTTCAATTCAATAATTCAGCTTTGAACATTCCTGTTAAATACTTATTTTACGACAAATCGAGCACAACATTTCCGAATTCACAAATTTGATAATACGATGACAATATGAGATATTATTAACCCAACCCTTTCAACCCAAAGCTCAAATTTCATTTTGATTAATGTAACACAAACTTAAATCAAAACTTTTTCCGATGATTCATTAAAATTACATACATTTTCTAAATTATTTGAACAATTTTAAATTAAATCTAAAATTGTTACAATTAATTTACTGTTTGGGATTTGAATTGGAATCACAAGCACAAAATATTGTGAACATCTGTCTCCGAAAATGGCAAAATTTTGTGTAATCTGTCTTGTGTATTTGGTTCTTTATTTGAGTGATATTATATTAGAGAAATACAATTATCTTTTAATGTCAAAATTTGGAAAAACGTTGATGGGAAATCCGGTCTTCAACAAAATGGAAAAAATGTTGGAGTACACACTTGTGATAGTGATTCCAATGAGATTTATAGTCATTTTACAAGATTTCCGAAACATTGATCATTTCTGTTGCATATTTTACGACAAAATGAGCACAACATTCCTAATCCATAAATTCGACAACGACTGTGATAATAGTCTATGATAAGACATTATTAGTTCAACTTTGTGATTGTCTGTTTGGTTTTGTGTTCTTGAGCATTGTTTTGAGTGATGCAGTCAGTGCTGTGACCAACAACACTAATGTGTCAACCAGTGCATTGGTTCAATCAACATCCACTTTACCATCATTTGCCCCTGTACCACTTCCACTCAACCCAAAAGATGACAAAAACGACCCCGAACAAGCGAAACGACGTGCATTTGTGCGCAACATGATGAAAGAAGCCTGGGCTGGCTATGTCAAATGTTCCTGGGGCAAAGCCCAATTCAAACCTTTGTATTGTGAAAGTTCCAACAGTTCATCCTACGAATATGTATTGACAGCAATGCCAACACTTTGGATAATGGGACTGCGCGATGAGTTCAACAGTGCACGAGACAGGATTGCACTGATGGATGCAAAGTTTCCAGATCAAAAAGTATTTTTTCGGTGCAATGTTGTCTTGTTACGCATTGACTGGCGACACCATTTTTCTCGACATTGTACTCAAACTTGCTCCTGACTTCATAGAAAGTATATTTAATTATTATATATATGAAATTAAAATACTAAAATTCACAATATTATTTGGTTGCTTACAGACGGCCATTTTGTCAATATAGCAGACTATAATTGGCAAAATACGGTGCTCGAGTTTCCCTATCTCACTCACTTGACGGGCAATCAAACGTTTTTACAGTTTTCCCAACAAATGGAGCTAGAAATGGAAAAGGTTCTTCAACAATATCCGAAAACTCTACAAAGCAAACTTTACATCACTAATGGCGATTATTTGCTGCTTAAAGGTTTGACTAATCATGTCTTCAAATTTATATTCAATTTTTGCGTTTGTTTCTTTAGTCAAACGATATCTGCAGTCAAATCAAACTATCGACAAGACAAAGATTGAAAAGTTCTATCGTGACATTGAGCAATTGAAAGACAAACGACACTTGAGTAGAACAGCATCAGGACTGTGGTACTTTGGTGGTGTGGAAAATACAGAATGCGGTGAAACGAGAGGTAATTCAGAAATTTTCCTAATGCACATGTGTAGCATTGGCAGCATTCTTTCACTGGACGCCCAACTATTGCCAAAAGTTCTGTACGAAAAGTCCAGTTGGAGAAAGTTGAGCGTGAACCAGATGAAGAATGTGATCACCCACTGGGAGATGGCCAAAAACATTACCGATACGTGCTAATTGGCAGCTAAGTTTACCAGCGAATACATGATTCCTTTTGCCCGTTTTATTCCTGGTTCTTCTATGCGGTTTGATGCGTGCTATCATCTGAATATAACTTCTCCCAACATACGTGAAACAATTGTCACAAATGATTCTGATAATCCTTATTTTCATTTGGATTCCTATCAACTGTTGGAAAGCTATTTCAGTCTGTGGCGTGCGACCGGTAAGCAGAAATATCGTGACTATGCATGGGAGATGGCCAACAAAATCTATCAATATTCACGTGTTCCAAATGGATACGTCAGTGGACCTCCTCAGATGACTAAACAAGATGATGATCGTAATTTTCAGCCTCCACTGTTCTTCACCACTCTGTCGTATCTCTATCTCATGTTCACACCGGACAACTATTTACCACTGGACAAATGGGTTTTCACTGCTGCCGGTCATCCTTTGCCTATCTGTGGATCGGGCAATCCTGCGTATCCAAATGTGAAATGTTAGAGAACATATGTGTTGTTCATTTGGTTCACTATCGAAATGTACAATTAAGCGAACAATAAAGTTTTTGTGCTATTTTGTTGTCATGTTGCCAAAAGTGCAATACGGAAAGTCGAGTTGGAGAGAGTTGAGCGTGTAACATGAACGAGACCATACGCATACTCAAAAATTTGATTACTAATTATTTTTGAATTGGATTCTTTTCAAATAAGAGAAAGTTATTTCAGTCTCTGACCTCGCGAAGAGTGATATTTTGTTAACCCAAAATATTCTTGAACGCCAATTGTTCAGTCTGCTGTCATACGTACATTTAAACCGAGTTCAATAAATTGACTTTTTACTTAAAGATCCAATTTATAATTCATTTATAATCATTTCAGTTGCATCTGCACTAAACTTGCACGCAATTGGTAAGGTCAATGCTTGGGTTGATTTTTTATAAATCAAACAAACACACTTACTTGGTAGATAAAATGCATTTCAAATGATGCATGCACTAGATTGCACCAACGTAAATTTGATTGAATTTGAAATCTCACAAAAGATCCCAAACCGCGATAAACTTTTCATGGATTTTCATCATCTTTTTCGAGTTTCGTTTCGTAGATCACTCTCCCTCTATTGTACTAGCCACTACTCTACATTTACCCTCTTTCGAATCACTCACCACTCGTTGAGCAAGTAAAATTATCCTTTCATTTCTCATTTCACCTTCATTCACACACAACTTCAAATTCATTTCAGTTGAATTCACGTTTGAACATGAAAGCTCGACTTTGTGATTGCCTGTTTGGCTTTGTGTGCTTGAGCATCGTTTTGAGTGCTGCAGCCAGTGCAGTGACCAACACAAATGAATCAGCCAGTGCATCACTTCAAACCACAACCAACTTGACCTCAACTTCTTCCCTTTCATTTGTCCAGGGTCTCCACTCAACCCAAACGATGATGATAAAAACGACCCTAAACTAGCGAAAAAACGCGAATTTGTGGTGAACATGATGAGGGAGGCCTGGGCTGGCTATGTCAAATGTGCATTGGGAAAAGACCAATTAAAGCCAATTGCTTGTGCTGGTGAGGGAGAGTCAACCTATTCGCATGTATGGGAAGCAATGCCAACGCTTTGGATAATGGGACTACATGATGAGTTCAACTATGCACGAAAGTGGGTTGCACAGATGGACGGGAGTCCCGGACTTATAAATAAGACTAGACACACATTTTTGGGTGCAATGTTGTCTTGCTATGCGTTGACTGGTGACAAACTCTTTCTGGACAGTGCACTCAAGTTTTCTTTGGTCTACTTTAAAAGTAAGTATATACAAAGTTAATTTTTTTTATTTGACCGATTGAACGTTTTAGATATTGAACAGCACAGTATCGATCAAGCACTGCTTAACTGGCAAGATACACTGCTTGAGTTGCCATATCTGGCACACTTGACCGGCAATCAAACGTTTCGCAAGAATGTTCAAGTAGTGGAACAAAAAGTGGAATTGTTTGCTGACACCGCAATGCATGGCGAGGAATATCTCCGACCTAGAGACTTGTTTTTCGTAATGAATGGCGATTATCTGTTCCAAAAAGGTTTGCTCATTTTTGTTTGTGCTAATCTTAGTTGATGTCAATTTTTGCATTATTTTTTTCTTCTTTTACTGCTCACTGATCGTCAATTAGCCAAACGATATTTTCAGTCGAACCAAACCGAGCGGAAAAAGTTCAATTGGTACATTGAAATGCTGATGCAAAGTGAAATATTGAATATTACTAAATCAGGACTGTGGTTCTTTGAAACTGAGGAACATCATTTTTGTCCGGTTAAGTCAGAAGAAACAACTTTCTTTGTTCATTTGTGCGGCATTGGTGCTGCTCTTGCTCAGAACGCCCTAATGCAGCCCAAGGTCCTGTACAACGCGACTAGTTGGAGGCAGTTGAGGGCGGACCAGTTGGCGAGCGTGATCACTCAGTGGGAGATGGCCAAGAACATTACCGACACGTGCTACTGGGCATCGAAGTACATGAGTGAATATATGATTCCTTATCGTAATGGTATTTACGAATTGTCGTGTTACCGTCTAAACGCAAATGCTCCCAACGTCACCGAGACCATTGTCAAAGATCGATTCAAGAAAGACGATACCGATTGGTCTGAATCCGTTTTGTTTGAATTGGATTCTTTTAAAATATTGGAAAGTTATTTCACTTTGTGGCGAATGACCGGTGAAAATAGATTCCGTGATTATGCCTGGGAGATGGCCAACAAAATCTACAAATATGCTCGATCACCAAATGGATACGTCAGTGGAATTTCGAGTGAGATTAGAGAAACCGGCGATCGTCGAGACTATCAGCCTCCACTGTTCTACAGCACTCTCATGTATCTCTATCTCACCTTTACACCGGACACCTATTTACCACTGGACAAGTGGGTCTTGAATGCTGCCGGTCACCCGTTACCCACCTGTGGATCAGGCAATCCTGCATATTCAAATGTTAAATGTTAGTGAACATGTGTACACTGTTAATTTGGTTCACTATTGAAATGTACAATTGAACAAACAATAAAATTTTTCATTCTTCAAGAGGGTTCGAGTAGGTTTGTGATTAATCTGGGTAGACCACTTTTCGCTTTCACTTCTTTCAAGGGGTTGAGTGTGAATGAGTAGTGAGTGCCGGTGCCCATATCTGGACACAATTCTACTGTATCCAAATGTTAAATGTTCTCGAACATTTAATTAAATTGCAAATTCAATAGATTGTTTTGTTAATCAATTTAAAAATTCTTGACCTTTTTATCTTTTAACTTTAAACTTTGGCATTTGAACTTTGAATTTCAAACAATATCTAAATCTCGTGTGTATGTGAGTGCACTTGATAACCTTGATAACCCTTTTGGTAACTTTTTTTAGCAAAATAAAAAATAAAATTTGTAAAAGTAATCGATTAGATCTAATGCAAAAAGTACTTCATTCCAGGTACATTTGCACTAAACTAAAAGGTCAATGTTTGGGTTATTGATTTGTTTTTCTCTTATTACATAATCAACAACCATAATCAAAATCAAAGTAAACAAAATGCAGTCAAACAAACAGACGACGATGCACTTGATTTAACCTTCTAAAAATTGCAATCAAATGTTAATTTTAAATCAGGCAAACTCGTAGATCCTAAATTTGAGATAAGTTGATATTCGTGAGCGTACATCATGAAATCTAGTTTTTCAAGTCAATTACGTAATCCCTTGATTATTCAACTGCATTTACCCTCTCTTTCTCGCTAACTAACCAATTCTCAACACGTTTAATGTACTTTTCATTTCATTTCACATTTTACCTTCATCGTCATCGTAACTTCAAAGTCAAATTTTTCAATCTTCTCTTTGTTTGACAAAATGAATCAACTTTTACTTATACTCTTTCTGTCGTTTCAATCATTGATTTTTGCAAGTGATGTCCAATTGACCCCTACTACTACAGGTTCACCTCTGACCCAAAATGTACCGGAAACTACCGTGAATCCAATTCTGCTCAACAATGCAAACCCAAGTGAACCATCAACCGCCTACTTTAGTCTCGTTAACAGTGAAAGTCAAGTTGAGGTCAAAGCTGAATCTTCTGCACCGAATCCCTACGACCTAACCACCGCCGAAATGACCTCCCGCCAGGAGCTGATCATCAAAATGGCTAAAGACGCATGGAAGGCCTACTCGGAACAGGCTTGGGGTTATGAGGATTTGCAGAAGAAGCAACAGGAACAGCGCAAAACTGGTGAAACGATCTTGTTCTCGATGTCAACCCTCTGGTTGATGGGACTGTGGGATGAGTTTCAGAAGGGAAAAGCTTGGATTGTGAATGATATGAAAATTAACAAGAAGGAGAGAGAGATTGAGGACATTAGTCCACTGTTGGCCACGTATGCACTGACGGGAGATGAACTGTTCAAGGAGAAGGCGAAAAAGGTGGCCAATTTGTTCAAGGATAATGGTGAGTTGGGTTTTGGGTGATTTGAAATTAGTGTTTTTGCAATTTCTTTGTATTTTGACCTGCCTGCATTTCGTACTTTGCACTACATTTACATCTTGCACTTTAGCATTTTAAAATTTGTTATTTGCATTTTGAACTTTGACATTTAGCTTCTTAATAATCAAAATTTTTCATTTTCTCAAGTCGCAACCAACGAAACCTTATCCAAATGGGCAAGTCAACGACTCGAGTATCGCTACCTGAGCTACCTGACCAACGATGACAAGTACTGGGACACTGTGAAGCAGTTGGACAACTATTTGAAAACGAACAAAAATGCTACCAAATCAAAGGAGGCTTATGCTGACAAGTTGAACATTGGAGGTTTGTGATTTGAATTGTGATTATTATAACTTTATGTTAATTTTTTCCTTAATTTTAGTAAAATCCTATTACCAATCGGATAAAACCGATCCAAATGGAATGGACTTTTTCGTGGATGGTGACAAAAGTCTGGACGCACGAATCCAAACTTCCTTTTCTGGTCTAACCTATGTGATCCAGTCGGAACCCAAAACGGAGATGAGTTCGGAACACTGCAATTTTGGTGCAATTCTCTCACTCGGTGCACAGGCGATTCAACGGCCTGGAAGTCCTGATGAATCAGACTGGAAGCTTTCGGATGCAGGCAAAGAGTTGGACCAAATGAAGCGAGTTGTGAAAAACTGGGAACGAGCCAGAAATTTGACCGAGACCTGTAAATTGGCATCGAAAAAGGCCACAACCGGACTGCCACCATCGATTTTCTTGATCGATAATGATGCAACCACTGTTCAAGCTACTCTAAAAGCCAAAGGATCCTATCGATTGAATCCAGAATTAGCCGAGTCCTATTTTGTACTCTGGCGCCTAACCCATGAATCCAAATACCGAGAGTATGCCTGGGAACTGGCCCAGGCAATCAACACACACGCACGAGTGGAACAGGGCGGCTTCTCTGCACTGGACGACATTAACAATTCGGACTCAAAGGTCAACCATCAACCACGAGACTTTCTCAGTGCTACACTCAAGTATTTGTACTTGATTTATACGCCGGATCGGGTGCTACCGCTGGACAAGTGGGTTTTCACGCCCGAAGGACAACCACTGCCGGTTTGTGGCAAAACTGGGGCCTATGCAGCGGACAATTGTGCATTGTAATTGTGTTTTGATACGAAATAAATTTAGAGTTTGGAAATGTGTTTTTATTCAATTTAATTTATAATAGCAACTAGCAAATTTATATTTTACTTGGGTGGATATGAAATTTGCCCCAATTTAGACGATAAAACAAAGAAACATTTTGATGCGGCTGAAACTTTGTCGACCCAATGCCAGTGCTATTTCAATTTTGGGCAAATTCCTTTTGAGTATTTTGAAGTAAATCATGTATCATGCAGCTTGACTAAGAAAAGAAATATTCAAATTGAACTCATTGAACCAAGTCCTGTAGTCATAAAAAGTGAACAAGTTGAATTGCAATCAAAAATGTCTGCTTAGGAGACTTCAATCAAAAATGAAACAAAAAAAAAATCTTCAGCTTCTTCTCTTCCTGTTTGTCTGCAGCAGTACGGAATGATTCTGGTGGCAGTGGCGGTCTTGTCATTCGCAATTTTTTTTGGTTCTATTACATTCCACTAAATTCTTTTTGAATGTATTTTTTATTATTACTACTAAAATTGCATAATAAATCAATCTAATCATACTGCACACTGTCAGCAAACCGTTTGCTGGAGGACAATCACGATGATGATGCTGACCAGCAGGACACCAATAGTCGCAATTATCTGGCAAGTGAAAGCGAGCTTATGAGCTGAAGTAGAGTGGCACGATGGTCGCCGCCGACCTCTGGCTCAGGAACAGTTGCTGACGGGTTCGGAAGGGCCTCCAAGAAACTGCATTGACTTGTTCTCGTGTATTCAAAAAGTCAGTTCACATTTTCTACATATAAACTCATCTGTTTAGTTGGAACGATCAAAATATATTCATGATCATTTGTTCTACATTTTGAGACTACAAGGAGAAGCTTTTGCATTGACTTGTTCACGGTTTTTCAAAATTTTCTGAATTTACGTATAGGACCTAACAAAATGTGATCAATTTGTTTAAAATAGTAAATTAAGACTCACCCACTCGGATTTGACGTGTATAACCATGCAAAATATGATCAATTTGTTCAAAATAGTCAATTAAGACTCACCTACTAGGATTTGCCTGGTAAATCATGCAAAATGTGACCCATTTGTTCAAGATAGTAAATTTGGACTCACCCACTTGGATTTGCCTGGTAAATCATGCAAAATGTTACCAATTTGTTCAAGATAGTAAATTTGGACTCACCCACTTGGATTTGACGTGAATAACCGTGCAAAATATTACCAATTTTTTCAAAATAGCAAAATAAGGGAATACCTTGTTCAATTGCACAATTCGTTAGTGTTGTGAGAACGTTTCTCGTTTGTTGAGTGCTGATAGAAAGTTTGGTATACATTTTGAGCCTACAAGGAGAAGCTTTTGCATTGGACTTGTTCACGGTTTTTCAAAATGCTCAAGTGGATTGATAGTGGGTTCACATTTTCTACATATAAACTCATCTGTTTAGTTGGAACACTCAAATTTGATACTCGAAAATTGGAATACATTTTGTGACTGCAAGGAGATGCTTTTGCATGGGTCTTGTTCTCGTGTATTCAAAATTCTTGGATTTGACGTGAGGAACCCAGCAAAATGTGACCAGTTTGTTCAAAATAGTTAATTTTAAAATTCCGTGTTGATGAAAACATGTATAACCTAGCAAAATGTGACCAATTTGTTCAAAATAGTTAATTTTTAAATTCCGTTTTGATGGAAACATGAATAACCTATCAAAATGTGAACAATTTATTCAAAATAGTATATTTTGAAATTCCATGTTGGTGAAACATGATAACCCAGCAAAATGTGATCAATTTGTTTAAAATAGTAAATTAAGACTCACCCACTCGGATTTGCCGTATAGGACCTATCAAAATGTGAACAATTTATTCAAAATAGTATATTTTGAAATTCCATGTTGGTGAAAACATGATAACCCAGCAAAATGTGATCAATTTGTTTAAAATAGTAAATTAAGACTCACCCACTCGGATTTGCCGTATAGGACCTATCAAAATGTGAACAATTTATTCAAAATAGTATATTTTGAAATTCCATGTTGGTGAAAACATGATAACCCAGCAAAATGTGATCAATTTGTTTAAAATAGTAAATTAAGACTCACCCACTCGGATTTGCCGTATAGGACCTATCAAAATGTGAACAATTTATTCAAAATAGTAAATTAAGACTCACCCACTCGGATTTGCCGTATAGGACCTATCAAAATGTGAACAATTTATTCAAAAAAAAAAAAAAAAAAATTAAAACAAAAAAAAAAAATGTTTAAAATAGTAAATTAAGACTCACCCACTCGGATTTGCCCTATAGGACCTATCAAAATGTGAACAATTTGTTTAAAATAGTAAATTAAGACTCACCCACTGGGGGGGGGGGGGGGGGGGGGGGGGGGGGGGGGGGGGGGGGGGGGGAGGGGGGGGGGGAGGGGGGGGGGGGGGGGGGGGAGGGGGGGGGGGGGGGGGAAGGGGGGGGGGGGGGGAGGGGGGGGGGGGAAGGGGGGGGGGGGGGGGGGGGGGGGGGGGGGGAAGAGGGAGAAGGGGGGGGGAGGAAAGGGGGGAAGGGGGGGAAAGGGAAAAAGAGGGAAGGGAAAAAGGGGAGGAGGAGAGAAAGGGGAAGGGGGGGGGGGGAGAAGGGGAGGAAAGAAAAAGGAGTATAGGGGGGGGGGGGGGGGTGATTTGCCCTATAGGACCTATCAAAATGTGAACAATTTGTTCAAAATAGTAAATTAAGACTCACCCACTATGATTTGCCCTAATGGACCTATCAAAATGTGAACAATTTGTTCAAAATAGTAAATTAAGACTCACCCACTAAGATTTGCCCTAATGGACCTATCAAAATATGAACAATTTGTTCAAAATAGTAAATTAAGACTCACCCACTAAGATTTGCCCTAATGGACCTATCAAAATATGATCAATTTGTTCAAAATAGTAAATTAAGACTCACCCACTAAGATTTGCCGTAATGAACCTATCAAAATATGATCAATTTCTTCAAAATAGTAAATTAAGACTCACCCACTATGATTTGCCCTAATGGACCTATCAAAATATGACCAATTTGTTCAAAATAGTAAATTAAGACTCACCCACTATGATTTGCCCTAATGGACCTATCAAAATATGACCAATTTCTTCAAAATAGTAAATTAAGACTCACCCACTAAGATTTGCCCTAATGGACCTATCAAAATATGACCAATTACTTCAAAATAGTAAATTAAGACTCACCCACTACGATTTGCCCTAATGGACCTATCAAAATATGACCAATTTGTTCAAAATAGTAAATTAAGACTTACCCACTATGATTTGCCTTAATGGACCTATCAAAATATGACCAATTTGTTCAAAATAGTAAATTAAGACTCACCCATCAATTTCTTCAAAATAGTAAATTAAGACTCACCCACTAAGATTTGCCCTAATGGACCTATCAAAATATGATCAATTTGTTCAAAATAGTAAATTAAGACTCACCCACTAAGATTTGCCCTAATGGACCTATCAAAATATGATCAATTTGTTCAAAATAGTAAATTAAGACTCACCCACTAAGATTTGCCCTAATGGACCTATCAAAAATATGATCAATTTCTTCAAAATAGTAAATTAAGACTCACCCACTATGATTTGCCCTAATGGACCTATCAAAATATGATCAATTTCTTCAAAATAGTAAATTAAGACTCACCCACTATGATTTGCCCTAATGGACCTATCAAAATATGATCAATTTCTTCAAAATAGTAAATTAAGACTCACCCACTATGATTTGCCCTAATGGACCTATCAAAATATGATCAATTTCTTCAAAATAGTAAATTAAGACTCACCCACTATGATTTGCCCTAATGGACCTATCAAAATATGATCAATTTCTTCAAAATAGTAAATTAAGACTCACCCACTAAGATTTGCCCTAATGGACCTATCAAAATATGATCAATTTCTTCAAAATAGTAAATTAAGACTCACCCACTAAGATTTGCCCTAATGGACCTATCAAAATGTGGCCAATTTGTTCAAAATAGTAAATTAAGACTCACCCACTTGGATTTGCCGAGTAAATCATGCAAAATGTGGTCAATTTGTTCAAGATAGTAAATTAAGGCTCACCCAGTTGGATTTGAAAAACGTGATTGTCTTTGCTGATGGTCCATGAGATGATTGCTCGAATTGGTTTGTTGGTACTGGAACATGTTCTGGGATTTTATGGGCACAGGATTGTTTATGTCCTGTCACACTTCTAAAAATTTTGAAGTGACTTCTTTTGCACTCGGAACATCTGAAGATTGTCCTTATTGAGTGTTTGTCCATGAGGTGTTGTTTTTTTCCACTGGTGGGGTACTCATCGCACTTTAAACATTTGAACTGACAAATGAGTTTGTGAGTTTAACGGCGCTCTTCTTTCCTCACAAATGGTTCGATGATGATAGTGGTGATGTGGTCGCATTGAGAGTGACAGTGATTGTAGTGGATTACATAAGAGTAGTTTACTCTGCTTGCTCGTAGTTCTGGTGTTGCAGAGTTCAGGTTCTGGGCGTTAGGGCGGTGAGGGCTATTGGCCATTGTCAGTGTTGTTGACTCGCCATTTAATGTACTTCTGATACTCAGGACATTTAGGGTCAAGGGTAGAGTGCACTGATCATGATCAGTCTTGGCATGATGTTTGTGGGGCACAAAGGGCGCTCGAGGAGCATTCCTTGGCAGCGTGACCCTTGTGGTTGCACTTTCCGCACAAAGCTTCCTTGCACTTTTCTTTGAAACAATTCTTTGCACTGTGGCCTGGAGTGAGACAGCTCGAGCAGAACGGTGCGTCTAGTCATTCAACTATTCGACAGGCTGTCTAGTTGGGCAAAAATATTCTGCTGTTCTTGAGCCTATGATAGGTTGTGATTTTCCAAATCATAATGCATCATAACTTATTTGTAACAGTGAGCAGACGTCAGCCTCTTGAATGTTACTCGGAACAAACAAGACTTTCAATCTGTTGGAAATTAGTTTTTTCAATGATTTTGACTTTTTCGTTATTTTGGAAAAATTGACTTACTTGTTACTTGTTTGAATAAATGACCAAAGAGCCGTTACCGAGAGATCTTATATCTTCTACTTCTGGTGACATGGAAACGCCTTTCAGTGTGCTTTTAGGCTATCACTAAAGTTGACAGGCTTGATTCGAATAGTGTTCTGTGGCTTCCTTGCCTTCTTGGCATTGGTTGATTTGACTGGTTGCAGTTGTTAAGGGTTAATCAATTGATTGCGGTTATGACCACGAGATACCATGGTGCACCTGTACAAATGAGGAATGGGCACAATTGTCATCCACTGTTGGTAAACGTTGGGCATTTTGATTCGGAGATATTACTTTTGGTACAGTTTGCTTGGAGTGATTGAGGTTCATTGAGTTGGTCACTGAACAGAATTTTTGAGGGTAACTTTCGATGTGGTCGTGGATGATGTTCCTTCAGCATACTATCAATCTGCATAGACAGTCGGCTGTTCTGTTTTTTCAGTGTCGCAACTGTTTCTCTCAGTTCGGCAGTTTCACTTTTTTAAGGTGGGGATCATGCCTTTCATCTTATCGATCTGATTAGCGATCACATATGTCTTATTTGTACTTTTTAATTTATTTTTTGTACATTTACATTTTGGCATTTGCATTTTGTTCTTTAATTATTTTTGTACATTGGCTTCTTAATAATTATATAATAGCAATTTACTTTTTTTAGTGGCAACCAACGAAACCCGTACAATAAACCATCACTTCACTCGTAGCCTTCTTCTAACAAATTACAAAATAAAATGTTATCAACTTGAATTGTTTTTTTTATAAAATTGTAAATAGCGCTACACTACGAAACAACTTGTGCCAACATTGAAACCAATCGAGTCCAGGCCCTACAGAGTGTGGCTAATGTATGTTTGGTTTTGGTGTCCAGAGACAATTCACACTTTGGAATTCACACAATTCTACAACTACCTAGGAAAAGAAAGATTCCGGTGAGCATCTTCATCTGCAAGTGAATCAGAAAAAGTCTTCAAACAAAAATATTTCACAGACCTTTAGCTCAAACTCAAACTCAAGTGGCGTGATCATCAAATTCTTGATCGACGAAGCCAGCACAATGTGATATTCTGTTGTTGATGATTGGGGGCACAAATGATGTGTCGATCTCAGCAGACTTTTTCTACTTGAAGTCAACTTATTCTATTTCTAGTCATATACTTCAAATAGTGTATTTCACTGTCAAATTGTGAATCATCTCGTTTTGTCCAATGAAAATTGTTCTCCACTCGAGTCACTTGCGGCAACACTCGAAAGACTGCATTATTTTTTCTTTGTTAATCTCCACAGGTCACTTGTGGTTGTTTTGATGGAAACACAAATCGTGATGTCTTTCTTGTACAAAGCAAATGCAACCAGATATGGCGTGTATTACTTTTTTCAATATATTTTATATGAAACAGTTGGTCACATTTTGCTAAGCCGTGGAGAACAAATACAAAATCTTGCCATTTTGTGAATTCATCCAGCCTCAACCAGAATTTCGCAATTTACTTTATAAATAAAAAGCTTTGATGGTTAGTAACCATCTAATCATATGGCACGAGTCTCAAATTAACCCCCAAGGTAGCAAGTTACAATTTAATAAAAAAAACAATTTAGAACAATGATATTTTATTTCAATATAAATCAGTAAAGTATGCTGTTATATAGAGTAGAGATCTACAAACTGACAATAATCGACTTATAAAGCTGAAGACTCTTCTCAAGTTTGTTGTAAGACTTAGACAACAATTCGTGTTTGCACTTGCCCTCACTGAACTTTTGCAAACTTGACTCCACTTCAGTGCTGAATAGTATTACACGCTGATGCTGTACTTCGAGTAGACTCTTATCTGAGGCAGAACAGTTGGAAGCCATCTTGGACACGTACACATTTTCAAGCACATCAATTTGCAGAAATGCAGTGAGGATACCGTGCACCAAAGTGGATGAACTCATTTCCATTTTCAAAGCGAACATACATTGATCAATGTTGGTATTGCTTGATGCGGAACAAAGGTTATTCATTGAACAAGCCATCCTGTTAATGTGCAGATCTAGGTACTTTTCATGATTTTTCGATTTGATTGCATCACCCAATTCCAATTTGAGCAAATTCAAACGAGTGATCAGGAGTTCAGCCGCCTTAATCATTTTGCTTTTGTCACCAAACTTGACTCCAGATGAGGCCTGATGTGACTTGCTTGCCTTGTCTTCAGAGATCTTTTCCAATGCACGTGTGTCACACAATGGACGGATACTCTATTTAAAAGTAGAATACAAATCAGTATTATGAAAAGGTAAAACAAAATGCAAACCTTAATTCTTTTTGAGAAAAATTGTTTACTTTTAACATTGTCGTCATAGTTCACCGGGGTAAATGATTCAATCATTTTTGGGATTTTTCCCCATCCTTTTCCCATCTTACCATCAGCGACATTGGTCCAGGATTCAGATTGAGGGGTTACGACTGTTTTAGGTTGAGCTAGAAACTTTGCTTTAATCACATTCACTTCCTTAAAGTTGCCAGAATGAGAGGATGGGTTTTGGATCAAATGTGGTGAACTTTTAGAATATCCGTGCGGTTGACCGTGATAGTAATTCTTTCGTGGTTGCGGATAGAACTGTGGTCGGCTCACTTGTCGAGGCTGATGTTGTTGCTTTCCTTCGGCACTCTTAACAATTACACCACATTTGGAAGTCGAGTTTGCATCGAATTGTTTTTGCGAATTGTCGAGATTGCCATGGGCTTGTATAGAATCATAATCATTGGCTTGATAATCGATGTCAGAATCAGAATCTTCTGAAGTGTAACTGTCTCTGTTCTGGTAATTTTGCAGGGCATTTTGATTGACTTTTTTCTTCTGCTGATTGGACATTTGAGCAAATTGCGAATTGTCGAGATTGCCTTGGGCTTGTGTAGAATCATCATCAGAAGCAGCTTCATCATTACGGTCAGAATCGGAATCTTCCGAGCTGTCACTGTCTTCGTCGTCATCTGCACTTGGATTCTTCAAGTAGTCCTGAGCTTGCTTGTGTGCTCTACGTCCCACCACAGCAAGCCAAATAATTTGATCACGCAGGATTGTTCGAGCACTGTGCAACTCTTTGGTGACCTCGTTGAGCACAAACTCGCGCATCGAGTCATTGAACATGACCATCAGCTGGGTGCAGGTCCAATTGGCACGTGATGGCAGAATGGCGATACTGCGCAGATACTTTTCGTAATCATCGGGCATCCATTCCACCAGATCGGACTTCTTGTCGACAGGAACGGCCTGTTCCTCCACAGGTTCGGCTTGATAGACCGTCTCCTCCGGATCGAACGGATCGTCGTCTGGGCCCAGTTGAGGAGGACTGTTGACCTTTTTCTTGTCATACTTGGAACACAACCGATTGAATACTTTAACGGTCACGAATGGTTTTCCCCATTCGACACAATCGTAAACTTTCCTTTCGCCGAACAGCCAATCGCAATACTTTTCAGGCATTATGACAATCTCTTCTTCATTGGGAAGAGCAGCTTCCTTCTTTTCCTCCTTCACTTTTTCCTTCTGGGGAAACAGTGACTTTGACATAACTCGCGAAAGGGTTTTTGTCGTGCACAAAGTAGCGGAACATTTCCTGTGTTAAAGAGAAATTTGGGTTTAGCACAGATTGAACTTGCCCAACACCTTGACTCACCTTATTGAGGTATTTTCGAATCTTCGGTCCATTGTCACTGTCACTAAAATAGACGATCATCTCAACGCGATTCTCGGACACAGTTTCCTGCAGCTCTTCGCACTGTTGTTCCACGTTTTGGGCAGCGATACGGAAGAGCGTACTGACCGAGAGAATGTACGCAAAGCGGACGTGCACAACGTAGTTGGTGGTGAGAATGTCTTCGCCTTTCTGTGCGCACTCTCGAAAGTGTCCAAACCTAAACAAACAAAAAACAGAAATGACGTAATCGTTTCGGTCAAAGATGATTCGACTTACAGGCTGACGAGATTGCGTGCCATTGCGAGTGAGGTAGTGTTGATCGAACTGCGGGTGAACCAGCCGAGGAGTGAGACATGGCTCAGATTGTAGAACTGGAATGGAAAGTTGAGCGTCTGGGCGAATCTGTAGGGAAACTCTCGCGGGACATCGCCCAACTCTTCGTGTGACACTGGCTGGTTCGAGGCGACGTCATCGTTATAGCACTGCCAGTAGTGCTCCAGTCGGGCGTTCAGCTGATCCTTCTCTTTGATCCCAGTGTGGTACAGGATCGGCACCCAGCCAAACTCGACCATAAAGTACAACAGCGCAGACTCGGTCACTTGTGGTTCAATCTGTCGTTCGAGATCAGGTCGAAACAGGTAGAAGAGCACCTTCCAGTACAGTTGAGGATACTCGTCCAGGCACTTCTTGTAGCCACTCAGCTGCTCGTCCATCCATCGGCTACGAATGACAGTGTGGGATTGCTTGAGAAGGGCTTGCACACGGGTAGAGCAGCGAATACGTTCGGCAATGGGCAGTTGGTGGGACATGTTGACGAAGGTGGACGCGAGAGGCAGAGGGACAGTGGTTCACACGTTTGGTTCGAACCAAAGTCAACACCAAAATGACAGTTCACTTTGTATGCATACTCATTTTAGTGACGACAAGTAAACGACTTTCGAATTCGACTCGAGTCGAACAAGCTGAAATCAAAAGGAAACTGCCAAAGAGACTAAATGCTTTGTTTAATATTTTGTACTGTTTGTGCATTATGAGTTTTTTGTGTTTGTGTTTGTGTTGTGTTTGCGATTTTCAAGATCGAATCGAGCTGGTCACTTGAGCACAAGTTACTTTTGAGCACATGTCTCAACCCTAGTGCAGTACTAAATCTTCACTTCAAATCCTGTCAAAGCAAGAGACATGGTCATTCAGATTGAGGAGCCTTCAGAGATGGATCCGGTGCAATGTCCAGTGGAATGAGCAATCATCGTCAAGGTCGCATCAAGCATCAGTACGAGTTCGTAGTTATTCTTCTGTACGTTCGTACTACGGTCAAGTGCCACGCCCGACAGTCGACATAGCAAAAGTCGAACAATTGTCTTTTTCAGCAGACCATCTTGAAAGTCTAAAATCAAGCTGCAAAGCCTCCATCCAAATTGACCGAGCTGAACTGTACTTTCGAACTTGAGGCGCAACATTCAAGTTTGAACCAATCTCAGGCGTACATGTTCTGGGTCTGGTCGAATTGACGAAAAGACGCTGAACTGGTGGAACAATGACCAGTCTCGTGGTTGAAGCGTACCATCTCGTGACATGTCAAACGTTCCAAACTCATGGCCACCTCATTCATACAAAGTCGCAAGTGAAATCACTTTTGTGTGTTCATTCAATTTTTAAATAAATTTACCATTTTGAAATTTGATTTTTCTGATTTACAAGTTTCAGTATAACAAGTCACTAAATTTTCATTTTCTTTCAAAACTTTACATCTCGATTTTATATTTTCAAATCGTGTTTTCTGTCTCATTTCATCTTGTTCACATCTCTTCTCAAGTCACAACTCAAATACAGGTCCATCAGTGGCCAACTGTCGAGCGCCGTTGGTTCAAGTTGGCTCGTAACTTTGATCAATCGACGGTCATTTTTGGCCGTATAGGCAAATCGTAAGAATCCACGTAGTCCCAAGTATCCACCTGGTTACAAGTCACCAAACCTTAGCCAAAACATCCAAAGAAATAGTCT